>CM037014.1:10883681-12083681 GCA_020875875.1 Dioscorea alata
TTTTTTGACGAAAGATATTAGACTTTACGAAAGAAAAACAAAAGATTATTATTTTGTAATATAGGGTTATTTTTTGATTAAAAACAAAATCAGACATTCTGAAAAAGGAAACAAACCATTAGGGTTTGAATTGAAAGTAAAAAATTAGGTTTTTCGATTCAAGTGTAGTATGCGTTACGAAAAGAAAACATAGGATCAAGGTTTTGAGTAAAGAGAGGTGACAACACCAAAAGAATACCTAGGATTAGGGTTTTGATTCAAACATAGTAACTACAATGAAAAGAAAAGAAAGCGTAGGGCTCTTGGTTAAAAAATACGAGTCATTTTTAAATGAAAAGAAAGATTAGTATTTTGATTAAAACCTGAAAATTAGTAGACATTAACATAAGAAAACATAAGATTAGGGTTTTGATTAAAAAACTTATATATAAGAGTTATTAATAAAAGGATACATAGGATCCGTGTTTTGAACGAAAGATATTAGACTTTACGTTAGAAAAACAATTGATTATGGTTTTGTAATATGGGGTTAGTTTTTTCTTTAAAAACAAAATGAGTCATTCCTAAAAAGTAAACAAAGCATTAGGGTTTGAATTGAAACCAAAGAATTAGGTTTTCGATTCAAGTATAGTATGCGTTACGAAAAATAAAACAAAGGATCAAGGTTTTCAATAAAGAGAGGTGACACCACCAAAAGAATTGATGTGGACATCAAGGCTAAGGATCCAATTCAAGTCCCAACAGGACCAGTGACGAGAGCTCGAGCTAGAAGACTTAAAGAGGAGCTTAGCAACTTGGCATGGAAAATTCTACAACAGGAAGAGAGTGTGATCACTACTGATGGTGAACAAAAGCTGGTCCTACTCATCCAAGCCGATTCCACTTAGACGCTTGATGAAGATTTGGTTGTCATTTGTTTTTGAGTTTAATATGTGAACTAGAGTCTTTTTGTAATTGCTTAGTCTTTTGGGCTTGTGGGCTTTTGGGCTAAAATTGCTCTTTAGTTAGTTGTTTACTTTTTTTTATCTTTAAGGATAGTTTTGAACTTTTACTTCTTAGAAGTTCTCTAGGGTTTTGGGCTATATATATAGCCTTTGTAGTAGCCAAAAAACACAACTTTTATCTATGAGTATTTGTGAGGTTTTCTTCTTGTTTTCTTGAAGAAACTTTTTAAGAACTTATCAAGGGTTTTCCTTGTGGCGTTCAAACCGACTTATCAATTGGATTTTCATCTCCTTTTGTGGCGTCATCCATATACCGAGGTTCGTGCTTCGCTAAGCATTGGGTCGAGGTTTTCCATCCCTTCTTCTTGAATCCTTTGGCTTTTCTTCTTCGTTCCAAATTTGTTTCGGGTTTCGTCACAATCGTTGGCGAGGTTCGTATCAGTTGGTACCAGAGCTAAGTTCATCCTTTCGACCTATCTTCTATTGATTTCTGTTCATTTCTCTTACAAAAAAAAAAAAAAAAAAAATTGCAACTAGATCTAGGGTTTCATTGATTCTTCGCCCATATTTTGTTCTTGTTTTGAGAGAGGGATTTCTATCTTTTATGAGTTTCCTTTTTATTAATTCCGAAATTACAAAATAGTGTGTGAAGATTTGAGTTTGTGGAACTGAGTTTCTGAAAAAAAAAAAAACGAAAAAAAAAGAAGAAAAAAAAAAGAAGGAAAAAGAAAAACGAAAAAAAAAAAAAAAAGAGAGAGTAGAAAAAGGAAAAAAAAAAAATTTCTTGATTTGGTTCAATTTGATTTGCCATTCTTGATTTGGTTAGATTTGAATTGCCAATCTTGAGTTGCCATTCTTGAATTGCCAAAATTTCTTGATTTGGATAGATTTGAATTGCCAATCTTGAGTTTCCATTCTTGAATTGCCAAAATTTCTTGATTTGATTCGATTTGAATTGCCAATCTTGAGTTGCCAAAATTTCTTGATTTGTTTCTCTTTGAATTGCCAATCTTGAGTTGTCATTCTTGAATTGCCAAAATTTCTTGATTTGGATAGATTTGAATTGCCAATCTTGAGTTGCCAAAATTTCTTGATTTGTTTCTCTTTGAATTGCCAATCTTGAATTGCCATTCTTGAATTGCCAAAAATCCAGCCCATTTCTTGAATTGCCAAAATTTCAGCCCATTTCCAAGAAAACAAATCTTCGATCCGTTTTGGTTTGTTTCGGTTTGAACCCTTTGATGATGGTTTTTAATTAGTTTTGAAAGAACTCAAAGAAGAAAACAAGTGGAAAAAGGCAGCGAGGTGAGATCATTTGAGGGTAAAAGCCAAATTGAATTGAGTGATACACGAGTGAATTTGAGTGAATTATTTCTTGGAGTGAACTACGTGAGTTTTGTGGTGAGGGTAATTTTTTTATCTAACATTGCTTTGCAGGTTTTTCCATCATGTCTCAAATTCCGGAGAGAAACACAAGCGAAGAGAGTACCCCTCCAACTATTCCGAATTTGCAAGTGCAAGCTATAATTGGGGAAATGAGAAGGATGATGAGGGTGGAACTTGAGCAAATACATGAGAGGTTGGATAGAGTTGAAGAGGGAGCACAACGAGGACAGCCACTGGTTGTTCCAAACCTCCCAAGGAGGAATAGGGTGCCCCAACGGGGAGTTGAAGGTGTAGGGGCGTTTGAAGTGGAGAATTTCGATGAAGACTTTGATAGGATGTCAACGGGCAGTCCTAGGAGATATGGTCGGGATAGAGACGCTCGGAATTGGGTAGACAACAACTTGGGTAGCATCAAGATGAGGATTCCGGCATTTCAAGGAAAGAGTGATCCCGAAGCATACCTTGAATGGGAGAAGAAGATGGAGTTGGTTTTCGATTGTCACAACTACTCCGAAATTAAGAAGGTAAAACTTGCCGCTATTGAGTTTACTGATTATGCTATTGTGTGGTGGGATCAGTTGTGCGTCAATAGGAGGCGAAGTGGAGATTTGCCTATCGAGACTTGGGATGACATGAAGAGGGTGATGAGGCGTCGTTTTGTGCCATCTCATTACTACCGAGATCTATACCTTAAGCTTCAAGGTCTTCGACAAGGTTACAAAAGTGTTGATGAATATTATAAAGAGATGGAGATGGCTATGATTCGGGCCAATGTGGAGGAGGATCGGGAGGCAACAATGGCAAGGTTTTTGAATGGGTTGAATAGGGAGATTGCCAACACGGTTGAGCTACATCACTATGTGGAGTTGGAAGACTTGGTGCATATGGCAATGAAGGTTGAGAGGCAACTGAAGAAGGGCAGTACAAGTGCACGTCCGAGACCCACCCCACAAAATCCTAGTGCAACACCATGGAGGACGAATTATCCAAGGAAAGATGAAAGTAACTCCAACCCCAAGGCCAAAATTGAGCAAAATTCAACCACTACTTCCACGGCTTCTCAAAGTAAGATACCCACAACTTTGTCTCGTTCTAGTGAAATTAAATGTTTCAAATGTCAGGGAAGAGGTCACATTGCTAGCCAATGCCCAAACAAGCGGGTTATGGTGATTCGGGAGAATGGGACAATAGATTCTGAAGACGAGGGTGAGCTAGATGACATTCCACCATTGGAGGATGATCTTTTGGGAGAAGAGGAGTTTGGGGCCGAGCATGGTGAGATGCTTGGATTAGTTGCTCGGAGAGCCTTGAACTTGCACACTAGGGTGGAGGAAGAAGAAGTGCAACGGGAGAACATCTTTTACACTCGTTGCAATGTGAAGGACAAGGTATGTAGTGTTATTATTGATGGTGGTAGTTGCACTAACGTTGCTAGTTCTTCCATGGTTGAGAAGCTAGGGCTCCCAACACTCAAGCATCCCCGTCCATACAAATTGCAATGGCTGAATGATAGTGGTGAAGTGCGGGTTACTAAGCAAGTTGTGGTGCCATTTCGGATTGGGAAATATGAGGATGAAGTGTTGTGTGATGTGGTACCCATGCAAGCGGGACATCTCCTTTTAGGACGGCCTTGGCAATTTGATAGACGTGTGCAACATGATGGCTTCACCAACAAGCACTCTTTCACTTTCCAACAACGAACCATCACTCTAACTCCATTGACACCAAAACAGGTTTATGATGATCAAGTGATGATGCAAAAACTGAGTGATGAAAAGAAAATGAGAGATCACAAGAGAGTGAGTGAAGAGATGAGTAGTGGTGAGAAACAAGAGAGCAAGGCTGAATCTAGTGAGAGAGAAAATAGAGAGATGAATTCAGCCAAAGAGGGAAAATTAGAGGGAAAAAGAAATTTCTATGCAAAAACAAGTGAGGTTAAGCGAGCTTTTCTTGCAAAACGGCCGATGATTGTACTTATGTGCAAGGAGGCCCTTTTAAACACTAACCAACCTGACCTTTCATTGCCTAGTGTTGTTGTTTCTATTTTGCAGGAGTTCGAGAATGTGTTTCTTGAGGAGGTACCACATGGCTTACCCCCTATCCGGGGAATAGAACACCAAATTGACTTTGTTCCCGGTGCTTCCATTCCAAACCGACCCACCTATAGGAGCAACCCGGAGGAAACAAAGGAACTCCAAAGGCAAGTTGAAGAGTGGATGGAGAAAGGGTACGTGAGAGAAAGCATGAGTCCTTGCGCAGTTCCGGTGATTCTAGTTCCTAAGAAGGATGGAACATGGAGGATGTGTATTGATTGCCGAGCCATCAACAACATAACGGTAAAGTATCGACACCCCATCCCTCGTTTAGATGATATGTTAGATGATTTGCATGGATCTTGTGTGTTTTCAAAAATTGATCTTAAGAGTGGGTATCATCAAATCCGAATGAAAGAAGGTGACGAATGGAAAACGGCATTTAAAACTAAACATGGATTGTATGAATGGTTAGTCATGCCATTTGGCTTAACTAATGCACCTAGTACTTTCATGCGTTTAATGAATCATGTTTTACGAACTTTCATTGGAAAATTTGTTGTTGTTTATTTTGATGATATTCTGATTTATAGTAAGAATTTGCATGATCATGCTTCTCATTTGCATTTGGTTTTGGGTGTCCTTAGGAAAGAGAAATTGTATGCTAACCTCAAGAAATGTACCTTTTGCACCAATAAACTTGTTTTCCTAGGATTTGTTGTGAGTGCTACAGGTATTGAGGTTGTTGAAGAAAAGATCAAAGCCATCCAAGAGTGGCCGACCCCATCAAGTGTGAATCACGTTCGTAGCTTTCATGGACTTGCTAGCTTCTATAGGAGATTCGTGAAAGATTTTTGTACCATTGCGGCACCTCTTACTGAAGTTATCAAGAAGAACGTTGCATTCAAATGGGGGGCAGCACAAGAGGAAGCATTTCAGCTTATGAAACATAAACTAACTCATGCTATCTTACTTGCTTTACCTAACTTTGCTAATACTTTTGAAATAGAATGTGATGCCTCTGGTGTAGGTATTGGTGTTGTACTCATGCAAGATGGTCCTTTTCAAGTGCTCGAGTGGATCAATGACAATGCCTACCGCATTGATTTACCGGGTGAGTACAATGTTAGTGCTACTTTCAATGTGACTGACTTAAGTCCTTTTGATGTAGGTGATGATTTGAGGACAAATCCTTCTCAAGAGGGGGGGAATTGTAATACCCTGAACCTTTGGATATATGTAAGTAATTATATTCAGGGTATTATAACAGTTACAGTAAGATTTTACTTGCAGATCAATTTTGCTGAGAAACCCAAGTGGAAATAGTAAGGACTTTATTGTGATAGTTTATAGTAAATTTTGGGTTCAGAAATAATAAAAAGGACTTGATCAAAACTGTTTCCAAAGACTAAGGACTGAAAGGAAATTTTGTAGGGACTTTTTGGAAAGAGTATTTCATGATTTAGGGATCATTGGAGAAGTTTCAGGGACCGTTTTGTAATATATTATATTTTTTCAGGGATTATTGGTAAATTTCGGCTGAAGATTTTTTTTGAGAGAGATCTAGAATGAATGGGTTCTTTGTTTTCTCTTCATCCTCTTCTCCTTAACCATGCTACAGTAGCCCGAGAAAGAAAAAGAAAGAAATAAAGAGAAAAGAGTGGAAAAATGGGAGAGATGATGCTTGATGGTTGATGGAGGGAGAATAGGATGAAGTATTCTTTGGTTTTTGGTAAGTATTTTGATGGTTTATTCATTGGTATACTTGGATGCATGTGTGTGTATTTTGGATTGAAAAATTTATTTTTTTCTTGAGGAAGAAGAAGAGTTTATCATGGAAATGATGAGATTGTTGTTAGTTTTGATTGTTATTTCAAATTTTGTTTGTAAATACTTGTATTTTGAGTGAGATTTAGCTTGGAATGGAGGATGTATTTTCGGCTTTACTGTAGATTTACTGTAGCACCGAGATTAGGGTTTGTTTTGGGTTAATTAAGAAATGATAATGATGATTTAGAGGCTAATGAAGATGGTTGGATGAAGCTGGTTGGGTTTAACCAAGTTGTTTTGGTTGGATCAAGTCAAGTGGGAATTGGTTGAGTTTAAATTGAAATTGGTTGAGTTGGGTTTGGATTGATTTGGTTGGGCTTGATCAAATCAAGTTGAGATGGGTTTGGGCTTGGTTCAGGTTGGGCTAATTGGTTTGGGCTGAATCAATTGAAGAAGAATTTGGGTTCAGTTGAACCAAGCTGGTTCAAAAGAATTGTATAAGAATTGGAATTGGTTCAATGCTGGTTTGTTAAGTTGAACTTGGTTCAGTGAGATTGAGGCTGGTTCAGGTTGGTTCAGGAGGGTTTGGCCTAAATTGGATGGGTTTAAGTGCAATTGGAGATTGGTTTGATTATGCAAAGCCGAGTTTTAATCGATTGGAGTGATTGGGCCCAATTAGAGAGTTTGTTATTGGTTTCTTGTAATTTCTTTTGGGTTCAGTTATGTCTTTAGGTTGTTATATGTATTTATTTTATTATGTTATCCTTTTAGGTGTTGATCAGGCTTGGGGAAGAGTTCCGGGTCTAGCAAAAACCCAAGGGGGGACCAGGTGAGTTGGTAGTGGCTATTATTTTTGAAAAATTGGTTAAATATTATTATTATTATTATTATTTTGAATAATCGGTAATTATTATTATTATTATGACATTATTATTTAACAGCTAGTATTTTGGAAATTATTATTTAATTATTTGATTTTATTATGTTTAATTATGTTTAATGGTGGATGATACGTATATTGAAATATTGGCAATCGTATTTATACATCCGTTTGGTATAATTATACGTATTTTTGAATAGTGAAAATACATGTACACATGATTTAATTATTCATTTCAAGTATTTATTTTAAAGGCTATGTGTACCGTGATTTTGAGATGATATGTGAAACCATGTATGCGTTTTTAAATGATTTTAGCGGCAATGTTTGTGGAATTGGTTTTCATTCCTGGTATAGGAATGGTATTGTGGTTTTGGATTTTATTGATGTTATGCATGGACGGTACTGTAGAGCTTGTACAGATTTTATGGTGGTATCTTACTGCAGTAAGTGGTCCCCACGGCCATCCTTTTGAGGTGGCGTGCTAGACTGATTGTTATCTACGAGGGCCAGGTTCAGGTGGGAGTGTAGAGCCCTGACTGGATATTCATCGGGTAGCCGGAGTCACCAACCTGTGAACCGATGGGTCAACGTTAAGGGCATGAGTACCTTGACGGCTCTGAACCTAGCCATGGCCACGGCGAAGGTTTAGAGAGATTTCTAGACCATTTCATGCTGGGTGCGTATTGTGGGTTGAGTTTGTTTTTCGGATGTTGTTTTGGATTGTGATGAGGGGGCGAAGCCCAGCTGTCGCTCGTAGGAGGGCAGTCTCTCACAAAAAGTTTAAATTTCCTTAGAAGTTGATTTAATGATGATTTATGGTGAATTTATGTTTTAAAAGTTCTTTAAAGTTGTTTTCTGCCAAAAGTCTAGTATTTTGTGAAAGCTGGAAATTATTTGAGAAAATTGATGTTTATATATGTTATATATGCTGTATTCAATTAATTGAAATTATTGAGCCACTATCGACCAACTGAAATGTGTTACAGTTGCAGGAGCAGGACCCTTATAGATTGCATGTGCAAGTATAGATCCAGGCAGTGTTGAGTTCAGAGTTTCAGTGGGTCCCTTTCCTTTCTTCTGTTTGGTGTCGTGATTTTGTAGCGGTTGTACCCACATCTTGGAGTGATTGTGATTGTTGTATTCCTGTATTTGAACCTGTAGTTTGTTTAAAAGTTGTTATTTGTGAATTGTAAGTCTGGTTTGGGTTGTCAAGTGTGTCAGTTTTCCAGTTAAAAGAAATTTTAACTGATGGGTGCCACATTTACCTCGGTAGAAGGGGTGGGTGTGACAGGAATGATGTGGACATCAAGGCTAAGGATCCAATTCAAGTCCCAACAGGACCAGTGACGAGAGCTCGAGCTAGAAGACTTAAAGAGGAGCTTAGCAACTTGGCATGGAGAATTCTACAACAGGAAGAGAGTGTGATCACTACTGATGGTGAACAAAAGCTGGTCCTACTCATCCAAGCCGATTCCACTTAGACGCTTGATGAAGATTTGGTTGTCATTTGTTTTTGAGTTTAATATGTGAACTAGAGTCTTTTTGTAATTGCTTAGTCTTTTGGGCTTGTGGGCTTTTGGGCTAAAATTGCTCTTTAGTTAGTTGTTTACTTTTTTTTATCTTTAAGGATAGTTTTGAACTTTTACTTCTTAGAAGTACTCTAGGGTTTTGGGCTATATATATAGCCTTTGTAGTAGCCAAAAAACACAACTTTTATCTATGAGTATTTGTGAGGTTTTCTTCTTGTTTTCTTGAAGAAACTTTTTAAGAACTTATCAAGGGTTTTCCTTGTGGCGTTCAAACCGACTTATCAATTGGATTTTCATCTCCTTTTGTGGCGTCATCCATATACCGAGGTTCGTGCTTCGCTAAGCATTGGGTCGAGGTTTTCCATCCCTTCTTCTTGAATCCTTTGGCTTTTCTTTTTCGTTCCAAATTTGTTTCGGGTTTCGTCACAATCGTTGGCGAGGTTCGTATCAAGAATACCTAGGATTAATGTTTTGATTCAAACATAGTAACTACCATGAAAAGAAAACAAAGGGTTAGGCGTCTTGGATAAAAAATACGAGTCATTTTTAAATGAAAAGAAAGATTAGGGTTTTGATTGAAACCTGAAAATTAGTAGACATTAACATAAGAAAACATAAGATTAGGGTTTTGATTAACAATCTTATAGATTGGAGTTATTAATAAAAGGATACATAAGATCCGTGTTTTGACCGAAAGATATTAAACTTTACGAAATAAAAACAAAAGATTATTGTTTTGTAATATAGGGTTATTTTTTGATTAAAAACAAAATGAGACATTCTGAAAAAGGAAACAAACCATTAGGGTTTGAATCGAAAGCAAAGAATTAGGTTTTCGATTCAAATGTAGTATGCGTTACGAAAAGAAAACATAGGATCAAGGTTTTGAGTAAAGAGAGGTGACAACACCAAAAGAATAACTAGGATTAGGGTTTTGATTCAAACATAGTAACTACCATGAAAAGAAAAGAAAGTGTAGGGGTCTTGGTTAAAAAATACGAGTCATTTTTAAATGAAAAGAAAGATTAGGGTTTTGATTAAAACCTGAAAATTAGTAGACATTAACATAAGAAAACATAAAATTAGGGTTTTGATTAAAAAACTCATATATAGGAGTTATTAATAAAAGGATACATAGGATCCGTGTTTTGACCGAAAGATATTAGACTTTACATTAGAAAAACAATAGATTATGGTATTGTAATATGGGGTTAGTTTTTTCATTAAAAACAAAATGAGTTAATCCGAAAAAGTAAACAAAGAATTAGGGTTTGAATTGAAAGCAAAGAATTAGGTTTTCGATTCAAGTATAGTATGCATTATGAAAAGAAAAAACATAGGATAAAGGTTTTGAGTAAATAGAGGTGACACCACCAAAAGATTATCTAGGATTAGGATTTTGATTCAAACAAAGTAACTACCATGAAAAAAAAGAAAGGGTTAGTGGTCTTGGTTAAAAAATACGAGTCATTTTTAAATGAAAAGAATGACTAGGGTTTTGATTGAAACTTGAAAATTAGTAGACATTAACATAAGAGAACATAAGATTATTGTTTTGATTAAAAAACTTATAGATTGGAGTTATTAATAAAAGGATACGACCGAAAGATATTACACCTTACGAAACAAAAACAAAAGATTATTGTTTTGTAATATAGGGTTAGTTTTTTGATTAAAAACAAAATGAGACATTACGAAAAAGGAAACAAACCATTAGGGTTTGAATTGAAAGCAAAGAATTATTTTTTCGATTCAAGTATCGTATGCGTTACCAAAAGAAAACTTAGGATCAAGGTTTTGAGTAAAGAGAGGTGACACCACCAAAAGAATACATAGGATTAGGTTTTTGATTCAAACATAGTAACTACCATGAAAAGAAAAGAAAGTGTTAGGGGTCTCGTTTAAAAAATATTAGTCATTTTTAAATGAAAATAAAGATTAGGGTTTTGATTGAAACCTGAAAATTAGTACACATTACCATGAGAAAACATAAGATTAGGGTTTTGATTAAAAATATATAGATAGTAGTTATTAATAAAAGGAAACATAGGATCCGTGTTTTGACCGAATGGTATTAGACCTTATGTTAGAAAAACAATAGAATATGGTTTTGTAAAATAGGCTTAGTTTTTTTATTAAAAACAAAATGATACATTCCGAAAAAGGAAACAAAGCATTAGGGTTTGAATGGAAAGCGAAGAATTAGGTTTTCGATTCAAGTATAGTATGCGTTACGAAAATAAAACATAGGATCAAGGTTTTGAGTAAAGTGAGGTGACACCACCAAAAGAATACCTAGGATTAGGGTTTTGATTCAGACATAGTAACTACCACGAAAAGAAAAGAAAGGGTTAGGAGTCTTGGTTAAAAAATACGAGTCATTTTTAAATGAAAAGATAGATTAGGGTTTTTATTGAAACCAGAAAATTAGTAGACATTAACATAAGAAAACATAAGACTTGGGTTTTGATTAAAAAACTTATAGATAGGAGTTATTAATAAAAGGATCCATAGGATCCGTGTTGTGACCGAGACATATTATACTTTACGAAAGAAAAACAAAAGATTATTGTTCCGTAATATAGGGTTAGTTTTTTTATTAAACACAAAATGAGACATTCCGAAAAAGGAAACAAACCATTAGGTTTTGAATTGAAAGAGAAGAATTAGGTTTTCGATTCAAGTATAGTATGCGTTACGAAAATAAAACATAGGATAAAGGTTTTGAGAAAAAAGAGATGACACCACCAAAAGAATACCTAGGATTAGGGTTTTGATTTAGACATAGTAACTACCATGAAAAGAAAAGAAAGGGTTAGGGGTCTTGTTTAAAAAATTGGAGTCATTTTTAAATGAAAAGAAAGATTAGGGTTTTGATTGAAACCTGAAAATTAGTAGACATTAACATAAGAAAACATAAGATTAGGTTTTTGATTAAAAAACTTATAAATAGGAGTTATTAATAAAAGGATACATAGGATCCGTTTTTTGAACGAAAGATATTAGACTTTACGAAAGAAAAACAAAAGATTATTATTTTGTAATATAGGGTTATTTTTTGATTAAAAACAAAATGAGACATTCTGAAAAAGGAAACAAACCATTAGGGTTTGAATTGAAAGCAAAGAATTAGGTTTTCGATTCAAGTGTAGTATGCGTTACGAAAAGAAAACATAGGATCAAGGTTTTGAGTAAAGAGAGGTGACAACACCAAAAGAATACCTAGGATTAGGGTTTTGATTCAAACATAGTAACTACCATGAAAAGAAAAGAAAGCGTAGGGGTCTTGGTTAAAAAATACGAGTCATTTTTAAATGAAAAGAAAGATTAGGGTTTTGATTAAAACCTGAAAATTAGTAGACATTAACATAAGAAAACATAAGATTAGGGTTTTGATTAAAAAACTTATATATAAGAGTTATTAATAAAAGGATACATAGGATCCGTGTTTTGACCGAAAGATATTAGACTTTACGTTAGAAAAACAATAGATTATTTTTTTGTAATATAGGGTTAGTTTTTTCTTTAAAAACAAAATGAGTCATTGCTAAAAAGTAAACAAAGCATTAGGGTTTGAATTGAAAGCAAAGAATTAGGTTTTCGATTCAAGTATAGTATGCGTTACGAAAAATAAAACATAGGATCAAGGTTTTGAATAAAGAGAGGTGACACGACCAAAAGAATACCTAGGATTAATGTTTTGATTCAAACATAGTAACTACCATGAAAAGAAAACAAAGGGTTAGGCGTCTTGGATAAAAAATACGAGTCATTTTTAAATGAAAAGAAAGATTAGGGTTTTGATTGAAACCTGAAAATTAGTAGACATTAACATAAGAAAATATAAGATTAGGGTTTTGGTTAAAAAACTTATAGATTGGAGTTATTAATAAAAGGATACATAAGATTCGTGTTTTGACCGAAAGATATTAGACTTTACGAAAGAAAACTAAAAGATTATTGTTTTGTAATATAGGGTTATTTTTTGTTTAAAAACAAAATGAGACATTTTGAAAAAGGAAACAAACCATTAGGGTTTGAATTGAAAGTAAAGAATTAGGTTTCCGATTCAAGTGTAGTATGCGTTACGAAAAGAAAACATAGGATCAAGGTTTTGAGTAAAGAGAGGTGACAACACCAAAAGAATAACTAGGATTATTGTTTTGATTCAAACATAGTAACTACCATGAAAAGAAAAGAAAGTGTAGGGTTCTTGGTTATAAAATACGAGTCATTTTTAAATGAAAAGAAAGATTAGGGTTTTGATTAAAACCAGAAAATTAGTAGACATTAAAATAAGAAAACATAAAATTAGGGTTTTGATTAAAAAACTTATATATAGGAGTTATTAATAAAAGGATACATAGGATCCGTGTTTTGACCGAAAGATATTAGACTTTATGAAAGAAAAACAAAAGATTATTGTTTTGTAATATAGGGTTAGTTTTTTTATTAAAAACAAAATGAGACATTCCGAAAAAGGAAACAAACCATTAGGGTTTGAATTGAAAGCAAAGAATTAGGTTTTCGATTCAAGTATAGTATGCGTTACGAAAAGAAAATATAGGATCAAGGTTTTGAGTAAAGAGAGGTGACACCACCAAAAGAATACCTAGGATTAGGGTTTTGATTCAAACATAGTAACTACCGTGAAAATAAAAGAAAGGGTTAGGGGTCTTGGTTAAAAAATACGAGTCATTTTTAAATGAAAAGAAAGATTAGGGTTTTGATTGAAGCCGGAAAATTAGTAGACATTAACATAAGAAAACATAAGATTATTGTTTTGATTAAAAAACTTATAGATAGGAGTTATTAATAAAAGGATACATAGGATCCGTCTTTTGAGCGAAAGATATTAGACTTCACAAAAGAAAAACAAAAGATTATGGTACTGTAATATCGGGTTAGTTTTCTCATTAAAAACAAAATGAGTCATTCTAAAAAAGTAAACAAAGCATTAGGGTTTGAATTGAAAGCAAAGAATTAGGTTTTCGATTCAAGTATAGTATGCGTTACGAAAAAAAAAAATAGGATCAAGGTTTTGAGTAAAGAGAGGTGACACCACCAAAAGAATACCTACGATTAGGGTTTTGATTCAAACATAGTAACTACCATGAAAAGAAAAGAAAGGGTTAGGGGTCTTGTTTAAAACATACGAGTCATTGTTAAATGAAAAGAAAGATTAGGGTTTTGATTAAAACCGGAAAATTAGTAGACATTAACACAAGAAAAGATAAGATTAGGGTTTTGATTAAAAAAAATTTATAGATAGGAGATATTAATAAAAGGATACAAAGGATCCGTGTTTTGACCGAAAGATATTAGACTTTACGAAAGAAAAATAAAAGATTATTGTTCTGTAATATAGGGTTAGTTTTTTTATTAAAAACAAAATGAGACATTCCGAAAAAGGAAACAAACCATTAGGGTTTTAATTGAAAGCAAAGAATTAGGTTTTCGATTCAAGTATAGTATGCGTTACGAAAAGAAAATATAGGATCAAGGTTTTGAGTAAAGAGAGGTGACACCACCAAAAGAATACCTAGGATTAGGGTTTTGATTCAAACATAGTAACTACCGTGAAAAGAAAAGAAAGGGTTAGGGTTCGTGGTTAAAAAATATGAGTTATTTTTAAATGAAAATAAAGATTAGATTTTTAATTGAAACCTGAAAATTAGTAGACATTAACATAGGAAAACATAAGATTAGGGTTTTGATTAAAAAATTATAGATTGGAGTTACGAAAGCAAATAATTAGACTTTACGAAAGAAAAACAAAAGATTATTGTTTTGTAATATATAGTTAGTTTTTTTTATTAAAAACAAAATTAGACATTGCGAAAAAGGAAACAAAACATTAGGGTTTGAATTGAAAGCAAATAATTAGATTTTCGATTCAAGTATAGTATGCGTTAAGAAAAGAAAACATAGGATCAAGGTTTTGAGTAAAGAGAGGTGACACCACCAAAAGAATACCTAGGATTAATGTTTTGATTCAAACATAGTAACTACCATGAAAAGAAAACAAAGGGTTAGGGGTCTTGGATAAAAAATACGAGTCATTTTTAAATGAAATGAAAGATTAGGGTTTTTATTGAAACCTGAAAATTAGTATACATTAACATAAGAAAGCATAAGATTAGGGTTTTGATTAAAAAACTTATAGATTAGAGTTATTAATAAAAGGATACATAAGATCCGTGTTTTGACCGAAAGATATTAGAATTTACGAAAGAAAATACAAAACATTATTGTTTGGTAATATAGGGTTAGTTTTTTGATTAAAAACAAAATTAGACATTCCGAAAAAGGAAACAAACCATTAGGGTTTGAATTGAAAGCAAAGAATTAGGTTTTCAATTCAAGTATATTATGTGTTACGAAAAGAAAACATAGGATCAAGGTTTTGAGTAAAGAGATGACACCACCAAAAGAATACCTAGGATTAGGGTTTTGATTCAAACATAGTAACTACCATGAAAAGAAAAGAAAGGGTTAGGGGTTTTGGTTAAAAAATACGAGTCATTTTTAAATAAAAAGAAAGATTAGGGTTTTGATTCAAACATATTAACTACCATGAAAAGAAAAGAAAGTGTTAGGGGTTTTGGTTAAAAAATACGAGTAATTTTTAAATGAAAAGATAGACTAGGGTTTTTATTGAACCAGAAAATTAGTAGACATTACCATAAGAAAACGTATGATTAGGGTTTTGATTAAAAAAACTTATAGATAGGAGTTATTAATAAAATGATACATAGGATCCGTTTTTTGAACGAAAGATATTAGATTTTACGAAAGAAAAACAAAAGATTATTATTTTGTAATATAGGGTTAATTTTTTGATTAAAAACAAAATGAGACTTGCCGAAAGAGGAAACAAACAATTAGGGTTTGAATTGAAAGAAAATAATTAGGTTTTCGATTCAAGTATAGTATGCGTTACGAAAAGAAAACATTGGATCAAGGTTTTGAGTAAAGAGAGATGACACCACAAAAAGAATACTTAGGATTAGGGTTTTGATTCAGACATAGTAACTACCATGAAAAGAAAAGAAAGGGTTAGAGTTCTTGGTTAAAAAATACGAGTCATTTTTAAATGAAAAGAAAGATTAGGGTTTGGATTCAAACATATTAACTACCATGAAAAGAAAAGAAAGGATTAGGGGTCTTGGTTACAAAGTACGAGTCATTTTTAAATGAAAAGAAAGATTAGGGTTTTGATTGAAACCTGAAAATTAGTAGACATTAACATAACAAAAGATTAGGGTTTTGATTAAAAATATGTAGATAGGAGTTATTAATAAAAGGAAACATAGGATCTGTGTTTTGACCGAAATATATTAGACTTTACGTTTGAAAAACAATAGATTATGATTTTGTAATATAGGGTTAGTTTTTTTATTAAGAACAAAATGAGACATTCCGAAAAAGCAAACAAACCATTAGGGTTTGAATTGATAGAAAAGAATTAGGTTTTCGATTCAAGTATAGTATGCGTTACGAAAAGAAAACATAGGACCAATGTTTTGAGTAAAGAGAGGTGACACCACCAAAAGAATACCTAGGATTAGGGTTTTGATTTAAACATAGTAACTACCATGAAAAGAAAAGAAAGGGTTAGATGTTTTGGTTAAAAAATACGAGTCATTTTTAAACGAAAAGAAAGATTAGGGTTTTGATTGAAACCCGAAAATTAGTAGACATTAACATAAGAAAACATAAGATTAGGATTTTGATTAAAACACTTATAGATAGGAGTTATTAATAAATGGTTACATAGCATCCGTGTTTTGACCGAAAGATATTAGACTTTACGAAAGAAAAACAAAAGATTATTATTTTGTAATATAGGGTTAGTTTTTTGATTAAAAACAAAAGGAGACTTTCCGAAAAAGGAAACAAACAATTAGGGTTTGAATTGAAAGAAAATAATTAGGTTTTCGATACAAGTATAGTATGCATTACGAAAAGAAAACATTATATCAAGGTTTTGAGTAAGGAGAGATGTCACCACAAAAAGAATACCTAGGATTATTGTTTTGATTCAGACTTAGTAACTACTATGAAAAGAAAAGAAAGGGTTAGGGTTCTTGGTTAAAAAATACGAGTCATTTTTAAAGGAAAAGAAAGATTAGGGTTTGGATTCAAACATACTAACTACCATGAAAAGAAAAAAAAGGGTTAGGGTTCTTGGTTAAAAAATACGAGTCATTTTTAAATAAAAAGAAAGATTAGGGTTTTGATTGAAACCTGAAAATTAGTAGACATTAACATAAGAAAACATAAGATTAGGGTTTTGATTAAAAATACGTAGATAGGAGTTATTAAAAACAAAATGAGACATTCCTAAAAAGCAAACAAACCATTAGGTTTTGAATTGAAAGAAAATAATTAGGTTTTCGATTCAAGTTTAGTATGCGTTACGAAAAGAAAACATAGGATCAATGTTTTGAGTAAAGAGAGGTGACACCACCAAAAGAATACCTAGGATTAGTGTTTTGATTCAAACATAGTAACTACAATGAAAAGAAAAGAAAGGGTTAGGGGTCTTGGTTAAAAAATACGAGTCATTTTTAAATGAAAAGAAAGATTATTGTTTTGATTGAAACCTGAAAATTAGTAGACATTAACATAAGAAAACATAAGATTAGGGTTTTGATTGAAAACTTATAGATAGGAGTTATTAATAAAAGGATACATAGGATCCGTGTTTTGACCGAAAGATATTAGACTTTACGAATGAAAAACAAAAGATTATTGTTTTGTAATATATGATTAGTTTTTTTATTAAAAACAAAATGAGACATTCCGAAAAAGGAAACAAACCATTAGGGTTTGAATTGAAAGCAAATAATTAGGTTTTCGATTCAAGTATAGTATGCGTTAAGAAAAGAAAACCTAGGATCAAGGTTTTGAGTAAGGAGAGGTGACACCACCAAAAGAATACCAAGGATTAATGTTTTGATTCAAACATAGTAACTACCATGAAAAGAAAAGAAAGGGTTATGGGTTAAAGTTAAAAAATACGAGTCATTTTTAAATGAAAAGAAAGATTCGGGTTTGGATTCAAACATATTAACTACCATGAAAAGAAAAGAAAGTGTTAGGGGTTTTGGTTGAAAAATACGAGTAATTTTTAAATGAAGAGATAGATTAGGGTTTTCATTGAAACCAGAAAATTAGTAGACATTACCATAAGAAAACGTAAGATTAGGGTTTTGATTAAAAAATTATAGATAGGAGTTATTAATAAAAGGATACATAGGATCCGTGTTTTGATTGAAAGATATTAGACTTTACGAAAGAAAAGCAAAATATTATTATTTTGTAATATAGCGTTAGTTTTTTGATTAAAAACAAAATGAGACTTTCCAAAAAAGGAAACAAACAATTAGGGTTTGAATTGAAAGAAAATAATTAGGTTTTCGATTCAAGTATAGTATGCGTTACTAAAAGAAAACATTGAATCAAGGTTTTGAGTAAAGAGAGATGACACCACAAAAAGAATACCTAGGATTAAGGTTTTGATTCAAACATAGTAACTACCATGAAAAGAAAAGAAAGGGTTAGGGTTCTTGGTTAAAAAATACGAGTCATTTTTAAATGAAAAGAAAGATTAGGGTTTGGATTCAAACATACTAACTACCATGAAAAGAAAAGAAAGGGTTAGGGGTCTTGGTTGAAAAGTAAGAGTCATTTTTAAATGAAAAGAAAGATTAGGGTTTTGATTGAAACCTGAAAATTAGTAGACATTAACATAAGAAAACATAAGATTATGGTTTTGATTAAAAATATGTAGATAGGAGTTATTAATAAAAGGAAACATAGGATATGTGTTTTGACCGAAATATATTAGACTTTACGTTAGAAAAACATTAGATTATGATTTTGTAATATAGGGCTAGTTTTTTTATTAAGAACAAAATTAGACATTCCTAAAAAGCAAACACACCATTAGGGTTTGAATTGACAGAAGAGAATTAGGTTTCGATTCAAGTATAGTATGCGTTACGAAAATAAAACATAGGATCAACATTTTGAGTAAAGAGAGGTGACACCACCAAAAGAATACCTAGGATTAGGGTTTTGATTCAAACATAGTAACTACAATGAAAAGAAAAGAAACGGTTAGGGGTCTTGGTTAAAAAATACGAGTTATTTTTAAATGAAAAGAACGATTAGGGTTTTGATTGAAACCGAAAAATTAGTAGACATTAACATAAGAAAAGATAAGATTAGGGTTTTGATTGAAAAACTTATAGATAGGAGTTATTAATAAAAGGTTACATAGGATCCGTGTTTTGACAGAAAGATATTAGACTTTACGAAAGAAAAACAAAAGATTATTATTTTGTAATATTGGGTTAGTTTTTTGATTAAAAACAAAAGGAGACTTTCCGAAAAAGGAAACAAACAATTAGGGTTTGAATTGAAAGAAAATAATTAGGTTTTCGATTCAAGTATAGTATGTGTTACGAAAAGAAAACATTGGATCAAGGTTTTGAGTAAGGAGAGATGACACCACAAAAAGAATACCTAGGATTAGGGTTTTGATTCAGATATAGTAACTACCATGAAAAGAAAAGAAAGGGTTAGGGTTCTTGGTTAAAAAATACGAGTCATTTTTAAATGAAAAGAAAGATTAGGGTTTCGATTCAAACATATTAACTACCATGAAAAGAAAAAAAAGGGTTAGGGTTCTTGGTTAAAAAATACGAGTCATTTTTAAATGAAAAGAAAGATTAGGGTTTTGATTGAAAGCTGAAAATTAGTAGACATTAATATAAGAAAACATAATAGTAGGGTTTTGATTAAAAATATGTGGATAGGAGTTATTAATAAAAGCAAATATAGGATCTGTGTTTTGACCGAAATATATTAGACTTTACGTTAGAAAAACAATAGATTATGATTTTGTAATATTGGGTTAGTTTTTTGATTAAGAACAAAATGAGACATTCCTAAAAAGCAAACAAACCATTAGGGTTTGAATTGACAGAAAAGAATTAGGTTTTCGATTCAAGTATAGTATGCGTTACGAAAAGAAAACATAGGATCATTGTTTTGAGTAAAGAGAGGTGACACCACCAAAAGAATACCTAGGATTAGGGTTTTGATTCAAACATAGTAACTACCATGAAAAGAAAAGAAAGGGTTAGGGGTTTTAGTTAAAAAATACGAGTCGTTTTTAAATGAAAAGAAAGATTCGGGTTTTGATTCAAACATATTAACTACCATGAAAAGAAAAGAAAGTGTTAGGGGTTTTGGTTAAAAAATACGAGTAATTTTTAAATGAAGAGATAGATTAGGGTTTTTATTGAAACCAGAAAATTAGTAGACATTACCATAAGAAAACTTAAGATTAGGGTTTTGATTAAAAAACTTATAGATAGGAGTTATTAATAAAAGGATACATAGGATCCGTGGTTTGACTGAAAGATATTAGACTTTACGAAAGAAAAACAAAAGATTATTATTTTGTAATATAGCGTTAGTTGTTTGATTAAAAACAAAATGAGACTTTCCGAAAAAGGAAACAAACAATTAGGGTTTGAATTGAAAGAAAATAATTAGGTTTTCGATTCAAGTATAGTATGCGTTACGAAAAGAAAACATTGGATCAAGGTTTTGAGCAAAGAGAGATGACACCACAAAAAGAATACCTTGGATTAGGGTTTTGATTCAGACATAGTAACTACCATGAAAAGAAAAGAAAGGGTTAGGGTTCTTAGTTAAAAAATACGAGTAATTTTTAAATGAAAAAAAAGATTAGGGTTTGGATTCAAACATATTAACTACCATGAAAAGAAAAGAAAGGGCTAAGGTTCTTGGTTAAAAAATATGAGTCGTTTTTAAATGAAAAGAAAGATTAGGGTTTTGATTGAAACCTGAAAATTAGTAGACATTAACATAAGAAAACATAAGAGTAGGGTTTTGATTAAAAATATGTAGATAGGAGTTATTAATAAAAGGAAACATAGGGTTTTGACCGAAATATATTAGACTTTACGTTAGAAAAACAATAGATTATGATTTTGTAATATAGGGTTAGTTTTTTAATTAATAACAAAATGAGACATTCCTAAAAAGCAAACAAACCATTAGGGTTTGAATTGACAGAAAAAAATTAGGTATTCGATTCAAGTATAGTATGCGTTACGAAAAGAAAACATAGGATCAATGTTTTGAGTAAAGAGAGGTGACACCACCAAAAGAATACTTAGGATTAGGGTTTTGATTCAAACATAGTAACTACCATGAAAAGAAAAGAAAGGGTTAGGGGTCTTGGTTAAAAAATACGAGTCATTTTTAAATGAAAAGATAGATTAGGATTTTTATTGAAACCGAAAAATTAGTAGACATTAACATAAGAAAAGATGAGATTAGGGTTTTGATTGAAAAACTTATAGATAGGAGTTATTAATAAAAGGATACATAGGATCCGTGTTTTGACCGAAAGATATTAGAATTTACGAAAAAAAAACAAAAGATTATTGTTTTGTAATATAGGGTTAGTTTTTTTTATTAAAACCAAAATGAGACATTCCGAAAAAGGAAACAAACCATTTGGGTTTGAATTGAAAGCAAATAATTAGGTTTTCGATTCAAGTATAGTATGCGTTACGAAAAGAAAACATTGGATCAAGGTTTTGAGTAAAGAGAGATGACACCACAAAAATAATACCTAGGATTAGGGTTTTGATTCAGACATAGTAACTACCATGAAAAGAAAAGAAAGGGTTAGGGTTCTTGGTTAAAAAATACGAGTCATTTTTAAATGAAAAGAAAGATTAGGGTTTGGATTCAAACATATTAACTACCATGAAAAGAAAAGAAAGGGTTAGGGTTCTTGGTTAAAAAATACGAGTCATTTTTAAATGAAAAGAAAGATTAGGGTTTTGATTGAAACCTGAAAATTAGTAGACATTAACATAAGAAAATATAAGATTAGGGTTTTGATTAAAAATATGTAGATAGATAGGAGTTATTAATAAAAGGAAACATAGGATCTGTGTTTTGATCGAAATATATTAGACTTTACGTTAGAAAAACTGTAGATTATGATTTTGTAATATAGGGTTAGTTTTTTTTATTAAAAACAAAATGAGACATTCCTAAAAAGCAAACAAACCATTAGGGTTTGAATTGAAGGAAAAATAATTAGGTTTTCGATTCAAGTATAGTATGCGTTACGAAAAGAAAACATAGAATCAATGTTTTGAGTAAAGAGAGGTGACACCACCAAAAGAATACCTATGATTAGGGCTTTGATTCTAACATAGTAACTACCATGAAAAGAAAAGAAAGGGTTAGGGGTCTTGGTTAAAAAATACGAGTCATTTTTAAATGAAATGAAAGATTATTGTTTTGATTGAAACCTGAAAATTAGTAGACATTAACATAAGAAAACATAAGATTAGGGTTTTGATTGAAAAACTTATAGATATGAGTTTTTAATAAAAGGATACATAGGATCCGTTTTTTGACCGAAAGATATTAGACTTTACGAAAGAAAAATAAAATATTATTGTTTTGTAATATAGGGTTAGTTTTTTTATTAAAAACAAAATGAGACATTCCGAAAAAGGAAACAAACCATTAGGTTTTGAATTGAAAGCAAATAATTAATTTTTCGAATTAAGTATAGTATACGTTAAGAAAAGAAAACATAGGATCAAGGTTTTGAGTAAAGAGATGTGACACCAATAAAAGAATACCTAGGATTAATGTTTTGATTCAAACATAGTAACTACCATGAAAAGAAAACAAAGGGTTAGGGGTCTTGGATAAAAAATACGAGTCATTTTTAAATGAAAAGAAAGATTAGGGTTTTTATTGAAACCTGAAAATTAGTAGACATTAACATAAGAAAACATAAGATTAGGGTTTTGATTAGGACATAGTAACTACCATGAAAAGAAAAGAAATGGTTAGGGTTCTTGGTTAAAAATTACGAGTCATTTTTAAATGAAAAGAAAGATTAGGGTTTGGATTCAAACATATTGACTACCATAAAAAGAAAAGAAAGGGTTAGGGTTCTTGGTTAAAAAATACGAGTCATTTTTAAATGAAAAGAAAGATTAGGGTTTTGATTAAAACCTGAAAATTAGTAGACATTAACATAAGAAAACATAAGATTAGCGTTTTGATTAAAAATATGCAGATAGGAGTTATTAATAAAAGGAAACATAGGATTTGTGTTTTGACTCAAATATATTAGACTTTACGTTAGAAAAACAATAGATTATGATTTTGTAATATAGGGTTCGTTTTTTAATTAAAAACAAAATTAGACATTCCTAAAAAGCAAGCAAACCATTAGGGTTTGAATTAAAAGAAAATAATTAGGTTTTCGATTTAAGTATAGTATGCGTTACGAAAAGAAAACATAGGATCAATGTTTTGAGTAAAGAGAGGTGACACCACCAAAAGAATACCTAGGATTAGGGTTTTCATTGAAACATAGTAACTATCATGAAAAGAAAAGAAAGGGTTAGGGGTCTTGGTTAAAAAATACGAATCATTTTTAAATGAAATGAAAGATTATTGTTTTAATTGAAACCTGAAAATTAGTAGACATTAACATAAGAAAACATAAGATTAGGGTTTTGATTAAAAATATGTAGATAGAAGTTATTAATAAAAGGAAACGTAGGATCTGTGTTTTGACCGAAATATATTAGACTTTACGTTATAAAAACAATAGATTATGATTTTGTAATATAGGGTTAGTTTTTTGATTAAAAACAAAATGAGACATTCCGAAAAAGGAAGCAAACCATTAGGGTTTGAATTGAAAGCAAAGAATTAGGTTTTCGATTCAAGTATAGTATGCGTTACAAAAAGAAAACATAGGATCAATGTTTTGAGTAAAGAGAGGTGACACCACCAAACGAATACCTAGGATTAGGGTTTTGATTCAAACATTGTAACTACCATGAAAAGAAATGAAAGTGTTAGGGGTCTTGGTTAAAAAATACGAGTCATTTTTAAATGAAAAGAAAGATTATTGTTTTGTTTGAAACCTGAAAATTAGTAGACATTAACATAAGAAAACATAAGATTAGGGTTATGATTAAAAATATGTAGATAGGAGTTATTAATAAAAGGAAACATAGGATCTGTGTTTTGACCGAAATATATTAGACTTTACGTTAGAAAAACAATAGATTATGATTTTGCAATATAGGGTTAGTTTTTTGATTAAAAACAAAATGAGACATTCCTAAAAAGCAAACAAACCATTAGGGTTTGAATTGAAAGAAAAGAATTATGTTTTCGATTCATGTATAGTATGCATTACGGAAAGAAAACATAGGATCAAGGTTTTGAGTAAAGAGTGATGACACCACCAAAAGAATACCTAGGATTAGGGTTTTGATTCAAACATAGTAAGTACCATGAAAAAAAAAACAATTGGTTAGGGTTCTTGGTTAAAAAATACGAGTTATTTTTAAATGAAAAGAAAGATTACTCTTTTGATTGAAACCAGAAAATTAGTAGACATTACCATAAGAAAACATAAGATTAGGGTTTTGATTAAAAAACTTATAGGTAGGAGTTATTAATAAAAGGATACATAGGATCCGTGTTTTGACCGAAAGATATTAGACTTTACGAAATAAAAACAAAAGATTATTATTTTGTAATATAGGGTTAGTATTTCGATTAAAAACAAAATGACACATTCCGAAAAAGGAAACGAACAATTAGGGTTTGAATTGAAAGAAAATAATTAGGTTTTCGATTCAAGTATAGTATGCGTTACGAAAAGAAAACATAGGATCAAGGTTTTGAGTAAAGAGAGGTGACAACACCAAGAGAATACCTAGGATTAGGGTTTTGATTCAAACATAATAACTGCCATGAAAAAAAAAGAAAGGGTTAGGGGTCTTGGATAAAAAATACGAGTCATTTTTAACTGAAAAAAAAGATTAGGGTTTTGATTAAAACCTGAAAATTAGTAGACATTAACATAAGAAAACATAAGATTAGGGTTTTGATTAAAAAACTTATAGATTGGAGTTATTAATAAAAGGATACATAGGATCCGTGTTTTGACCGAAAGATATTAGACTTTACGAAAGAAAACAAAAGATTATTGTTTTGTAATATAGGGTTAATTTTTTGATTAAAAACAAAATGAGACATTCCGAAAAAAGAAACAAACCATTAGGGTTTGAATTGAAAACAAAGAATTAGGTTTTCAATTCAAGTATAGTATGCGTTACGAAAAGAAAACATAGGATCAAGGTTTTGACTAAAGAGACGTGACACCATCAAAAGAATACCTACGATTAGGGTTTTGATTCAAACATAGTAACTACCATGATTAGAAAAGAAAGGGTTAGGGGTTTTGGTTAAAAAATACGAGTCATTTTTAAATGAAAAGAAAGATTAGGGTTTTGATGGAAACTCAAAAATTAGTAGACATTAACATAAAAAAACATAAGATTAGGGTTTTGATTAAAACACTAATAGATAGGAGCTATTAATAAAAGGATACATTAGATCCGTGTTTTGGCCGAAAGATATTAGATTTTACGAAAGAAAAACAAAAGATTATTATTTTGTAATATAGGGTTAGTTTTTTTATTAAAAACAAAATGAGACTTTCCGAAAAAGGAAACAAACAATTAGGGTTTGAATTGAAAGAAAATAATTAGGTTTTCGATTCAAGTATAGTATGTATCACGAAAAGAAAACATTGGATCAAGGTTTTGACTAAAGAGAGATGACACCACAAAAAGAATATCTAGGATTAGGGTTTTGATTCAGACATAGTAACTACCATGAAAAGATAAGAAAGGGTTAGGGTTCTTTGTTAAAAAATACGAGTCATTTTTAAATGAAAAGAAAGATTAGGGTTTGGATTCAAACATATTAACTACCATGAAAAGAAAAGAAAGGGTTAGGTGTCTTGTTTAAAAAATACGAGTCATTTTTAAATGAAAAGAAAGATTAGGGTTTTGATTGAAACTTGAAAATTAGTAGACATTAACATAAGAAAACATAAGATTAGGGTTTTGATTAAAAAACTTATAGATATGAGTTATTAATAAAAGGATACATAGGATCCATGTTTTGAACGAAAGATATTAGACTTTACGAGAGAAAAACAAAAGATTATTGTTTTGTAATATATGGTTAGTTTTTTGGTTAAAAACAAAATGAGACATTCCGAAAAAGGAAACAAACCATTAGGGTTTGAATTGAAAGCAAAGAATTAGGTTTTCGATTCAATTACGAAAAGAAAACATAGGATCAATGTTTTGAGTAAAGAGAGGTGACACCACCAAAAGAATACCTAGGATTAGGGTTTTGATTCAAACATAGTAACTACCATGAAAAGAAAAGAAAGGGTTAGGGTTCTTGGTTAAAAAATACGAGTCATTTTTAAATGAAAAGAAAGATTAGGGTTTGGATTCAAACATATTAACTTAAATGAAAAGAAAAGAAAAGGTTAGGGGTCTTGGTTAAAAAAAACGAGTCATTTTTAAATGAAAAGAAAGATTAGGGTTTTGATTGATACCTGAAAATTAGTAGACCATAAGAAAACATAAGATTAGGGTTTTGATTAAAAAACTTATAGATATGAGTTATTAATAAAAGGATACATAGGAGCCATGTTTTGATTAAAAGATATTAGACTTTACGAAAGAAAAACAAAAGATTATTGTTTTATAATATATGGTTAGTTTTTTGATTAAAAACAAAATGAGACATTCAAAAAAAGTAAACAAACCATTAGGGTTTGAATTGAAAGCAAAAAGTTAGGTTTTCGATTCAAGTATAGTATGCGTTGCGAAAATAAAACATAGGATCAAGTTTTTGTGTAAAGAGAGATGACACCACGAAGAGAATACCTAGGATTAGGGTGTTGATTCAAACATAGTAACTATCATGAAGAGAAAAGAAAGGGTTTGGGGTCTTGGTTAAAAAATACGAATCATTTTTAAATGAAAAGAAAGATTATGGTTTTGATTCAAACATATTAACTACCATGAAAAGAAAAGAAAGGGTTAGGGGTCTTGGTTAAAAAATACGAGTCATTTTTAAATGAAAAGATAGATTAGGGTTTTTATTGAAACCAGAAAATTAGTAGACATTAACATAAGAAAACATAATATTAGGGTTTTGATTAAAAAACTTATAGGTAGGAGTTATTAATAAAAGGATACATAGGATCCATGTTTTGACCGAAAGATATTAGAATTTATGAAAGAAAAACAGAAGATTATTATTTTGTAATATAGGGTTAGTTTTTTGATTAAAAACAAAATGACACATTCCAAAAAAGGAAACAAACAATTAGGGTTTGAATTGAAAGAAAATAAATAGGTTTTCGATTCAAGTATAGTATGCGTTACGAAACGAAAAACATTGGATCAAGGTTTTGTGTAAAGAGAGATGACACCACAAAAAGAATACCTAGGATTAGGGTTTTGATTCAGACATAGTAACTACCATGAAAAGAAAAGAAAGGGTTAGGGTTCTTGGTTAAAAAATACGAGTCATTTTTAAATGAAAAGAAAGACTAGGGTTTGGATTCAAACATATTAACTACCATGAAAAGAAAACAAAGGGTTAGGCGTCTTGGATAAAAAATACGAGTCATTTTTAAATGAAAAGAAAGATTAGGGTTTTGATTGAAACCTGAAAATTAGTAGACATTAACATAAGAAACCATAAGATTAGTGTTTTGATTAAAAAACTTATAGATAGGAATTATTAATAAAAGGATACATAGGATCCGTGTTTTGACCGAAAGATATTAGACTTTATGAAAGAAAAACAAAAGATTATTGTTTTGTAATATAGGGTAAGTTTTTTGATTAAAAACAAAATGATAAATTCCGAAAAAGGAAACAAACCATTAGGGTTTAATTGAAAGCAAAGAATTAGGTTTTCGATTCAAGTATAGTATGCGTTACGAAGAGAAAACATAGGATCAAGGGTTTGAGTAAAGAGAGGTGACACCACCAAAAGAATACCTAGGATTAGGGTTTTTATTCAAACATAGTAACTGTCATGAAAAAAAAAGAAAGGGTTAGGGTTCTTGGATAAAAAATACGAGTCATTTTTAAATGAAAATAAATATTATGGTTTTGATTAAAACCTGAAAATTAGTAGACATTAACATAAGAAAAACATAAAATTAGGGTTTTGATTAAAAAACTTATAGATAGGAATTATTAATAAAAGAATATATTGGATCCGTGTTTTTATCGAAAGATATTAGACTTTACGAAAGAAAAACAAAATATTATTGTTTTGTAATATAGGGTTAGTTTTTTGATTAAAAACAAAATGAGACATTTCGAAAAAGGAAACAAACCATTAGGGTTTGAATTGAAAGCAAAAAATTAGGTTTTCGATTCAAGTATAGTATGCGTGTCGAAAATAAAACATAGGATCAAGTTTTTTGAGTACAGAGACATGACACCACCAAAAGAATACCTTCGATTAGGGTTTTGATTCAAACATAGTAACTACCATGAAAAGAAAAGAAAGGGTTAAGGGTCTTGGTTAAAAAATACGAGTCATTTTTAAATGAAAAGAAAGATTAGGGTTTTGATTGAAACCTGAAAATTAGTAGACATTAACATAAGAAAACATTAGATTAGTGTTTTGATTAAAAAACTTATAGATAGGAATTATTAATAAAAGGATACATGGGATCCGTGTTTTGAACGAAAGATATTAGACTTTACGAAAGAAAAACAAAAGATTATTGTTTTGTAATATATGGTTAGTTTTTTGATTAAAAACAAAATGAGATGATGTGGACATCAAGGCTAAGGATCCAATTCAAGTCCCAAGAGGACCAGTGACGAGAGCTCGAGCTAGAAGATTTAAAGAGGAGCTTAGCAACTTGGCATGGAGAATTCTACAACAGGAAGAGAGTGTGATCACTACTGATGGTGAACAAAAGCTGGTCCTACTCATCCAAGCCGATTCCACTTAGACGCTTGAGAAAGATTTGGTTGTCATTTATTTTTGAGTTTAATATGTGAACTAGAGTCTTTTGTAATTGCTTAGTCTTGTTGGGCTTTGTGGGCCTTTGGGCTAAAGTTGCTCTTTAGTTGGTTGTTTACTTTTTTTTATCTTTAAGGATAGTTTTGAACTTTTACTTCTTAGAAGTTCTCTAGGGTTTTGGGCTATATATATAGCTTTTGTAGTAGCCATAAAACACAACTTTGATCTATGAGTATTTGTGAGGTTTTCTTCTTGTTTTCTTGAAGAAACTTTTTAAGAACTTATCAAGGGTTTTCCTTGTGGCGTTCAAACCGACTTATCAATTGGATTTTCATCTCCTTTTGTGGCGTCATCCATATACCGAGGTTCGTGCTTCGCTAAGCATTGGGTCTAGGTTTTCCATCCCTTTTTCTTGAATCCTTTGGCTTTTCTTCTTCGTGCCAAATTTGTTTCGGGTTTCGTCACAATCGTTGGCGAGGTTCGTATTAGTTGGTACCAGAGCTAAGTTCATCCTTTCGACCTATCTTCTATTGATTTCTGTTCATTTCTCTTACAAAAAAAAAAAATTTTTGCATCTAGATCTAGGGTTTCATTGATTCTTCGCCCATATTTTGTTCTTGTTTTGAGAGAGGGATTTCTATCTTTTATGAGTTTCCTTTCGAAATTACAAAATAGTGTGTGAAGATCTGAGTTTGTGGAAATTGAAAAACTGAGTTTCTGAAAAAAAAATGAAAAAAAAGAAGAAGAAAAAAAAAAACAAAAAAAAAAAGAAGAAGAAGAAGAAAAAAAAATGAAAAAAAAAGATAGTAGAAAAGGAAAGAAGAATCAAAAAAGAAATTTATTGAGAGGTTTTGAGGTTGCTATTTTTGAATTGCCAAAATCTCTTGATTTGGTTCGATTTGAATTGCCAATCTTTAGTTGCCATTCGAGATTTGATTTGATTTGAATTGCCAATCTTTAGTTGCCATTCTTGAATTGCCAAAATCTCTTGATTTGTTTAGGTTTGAATTGCCATTCTTGAATTGCCAAAATTTCTTGATTTGTTTCGTTTTGAATTGCCATTCTTGACTTGCCAAAATTTCTTGAGTTGCCAAAAAAAAACCCAGCCCATTTCCAAGAGAACAAATCTTCGATCCATTTTGGTTTGTTTCGGTTTGAACCCTTTGATGATGGTTTTTAATTAGTTTTGAAAGAACTCAAAGAAGAAAACGAGTGGAAAAAGGCAGCGAGGTGAGATCATTTGAGGGTAAAAGCCAAATTGAATTGAGTGATACACGAGTGAATTTGAGTGAATTATTTCTTGGAGTGAACTACTTGAGTTTTGTGGTGAGGGTAATTTTTTTTTTATCTAACATTGCTTTGCAAGTTTTTCCATCATGTCTCAAATTCCGGAGAGAAACACAAGCGAGGAGAGTACTCCTCCAACTATTCCGAATTTCCAAGTACAAGCTATAATTGGGGAAATGAGAAGGATGATGAGGCCGGAACTCGAGCAAATACATGAGAGGTTGGATAGAGTTGATTAAATGGAAAGAAAAGAAAGATTAGGGTTTGGATTCAAACATAGTAACTACCATGAAAAGAAAAGAAAGGGTTAGGGTTCTTGGTTAAAAAATACGAGTCATTTTTAAATGAAAAGAAAGATTAGGGTTTGGATTCAAACATATTAACTACCATGAAAAGAAAAGAAAGGGCTAAGGTTCTTGGTTAAAAAATACGAGTCATTTTTAAATGAAAAGAAAGATTAGGATTTTGATTGAAACCTGAAAATTAGTAGACATTAATATAAGAAACCATAAGATTAGGGTTTTGATTAAAAAACTTATAGATAGGAATTATTAATAAAAGGATACATAGGATCCATGTTTTGACCAAAAGATATTAGACTTTATGAAAGAAAAACAAAAGATTATTATTTGGTAATATAGGGTTAGTTTTTTTATTAAAAACAAAATGACACATTCCGAAAAAGGAAACAAACAATTAGGGTTTGAATTGAAAGAAAATAAAAAGGTTTTCGATTCAAGTATAGTATGCGTTACGAAAAGAAAACATAGGATCAAGGTTTTGAGTAAAGAGAGGTGACACCATAAAAAGAATACCTAGGATTAGGGTTTTGATTCAGACATATTAACTACCATGAAAAGAAAAGAAAGGGTTAGGGTTCTTCGTTAAAAAATAGGAGTCATTTTTAAATGAAAAGAAAGATTAGGGTTTGGATTCAAACATATTAACTACCATGAAAAGAAAAGAAAGGGCTACGGTTCTTGGTTAAAAAATACTTGTCATTTTTAAATGAAAAGCAAGATTAGGGTCTTGATTGAAACCTGAAAATTAGTAGACATTAACATAAGAAACCATAAGATTAGGGTTTTGATTAAAAAACTTATAGATAGGAATTATTAATAAAAGGATACATAGGATCCGTGTTTTGAGCAAAAGATATTAGACTTTACGAAAGAAAAACAAAAGATTATTGTTTTGTAATATAGGGTTTGTTTTTTGTTTAAAAACAAAATGAGACATTCCGAAAAAGAAAACAAACAATTAGTGTTTGAATTGAAAGCAAAGAATTAGGTTTTCGATTCAAGTATAGTATGCATTACGAAAAGAAAACATAGGATCAAGGGTTTAAGTAAAGAGAGGTGACACCACCAAAAGAATACCAAGGATTAGGGTTTTGATTCAAACATAATAACTGCCATGAAAAAAAAAAGAAAGGGTTAGGGATCTTGGATAAAAAACACGAGTCATTTTTAAATGAAAAGAAAGATTAGGGTTTTGATTAAAACCTGAAAATTAGAAGACATTAATATAAGAAAACATAAGATTAGGGTTTTGATTAAAAAACTTATAGATATGAGTTATTAATAAAAGGATACATAGGATCCATGTTTTGACCGAAAGATATTAGACTTTACGTGAGAAAAACAAAAGATTATTGTTTTGTAATATATGGTTAGTTTTTTGGTTAAAAACAAAATGAGACATTCCGAAAAAGGAAACAAACCATTAGGGTTTGAATTGAAAGCAAAAAATTAGGTTTTCGATTCAAGTATAGTATGCGTGTCGAAAATAAAACATAGGATCAAGTTTTTTGAGTACAGAGACATGACACCACCAAAAGAATACCTTGGATTAGGGTTTTGATTCAAACATAGTATCTACCATGAAAAGATAAGAAAGGGTTAGGGGTCTTGGTTAAAAAACACGAGTCATTTTTAAATGAAAAGAAAGATTAGGGTTTTGATTAAAACCTGAAAATTAGTAGACAGTAACATAAGAAAACATGGATTAGGGTTTTGATTAAAAACTTATAGATAGGAATTATTAATAAAAGGATACATGGGATCCGTGTTTTGAAGGAAAGATATTAGACTTAACGAAAGGAAAACAAAAGATTATTGTTTTGTAATATATGGTTAGTTTTTTTATGAAAAACAAAATTAGACATTCCGAAAAAGGAAACAAACCATTAGGGTTTGAATTGAAAGCAAAAAATTAGGTTTTCGATTCAAGTATAGTATGCGTTGCGAAAAGAAAACATAGAATCAAGGTTTTGAGTAAAGAGAGGTGACACCACCAAAAGAATACCTAGGATTAGGGTTTTTATTCAAACATAGTAACTACCATGAAAATAAAAGAAAGGGTTTGGCTTCTTGGTTAAAAAATACGAGTCATTTTTAAATAAAAAGAAAGATTAGGGTTTCGATTAAAACCGGAAAATTAGTAGACATTAACATAAGAAAACATAAGATTAGGGTTTTGATTTAAAAACTTATAGATAGGAGTTATTAATAAAAGGATACATAGGATACATGATTTTACAGAAAGATATTAGACTTTAGGAATGAAAAACAAAAGATTATTGTTTTGTAATATAGGGTTAGTTTTTGATTAAAACAAAATGAGTCATTCCGAAAGAGGAAACAAACAATTAGTGTTTGAATTGAAAGAAAAGAGTTAGGTTTTCGATTCATGTATAGTATGCGTTACGGAAAGAAAACATAGGATCAAGGTTTTGAGTAAAGAGTCATGACACAACCAAAAGAATACCTAGGATTAGGGTTTTGATTCAAACATAGTAACTACCATGAAAAGAAAAGAAAGGGTTAGGGGTCTTGGTTAAAAAATACGAGTTATTTTTAAATGAAAAGAAAGATTAGGGTTTTGATTGAAACCTGAAAATTAGTAGACATTAACATAAGAAAACATAAAATTAGGGTTTTGATTAAAAAAACTTATAAATAGGAGTTATTAATAAAAGAATACATAGGATCCGTGTTTTGACCGAAAGATATTAGACTTTATGAAAGAAAAACAAAAGATTATTGTTTTGTAATATAGTGTAAGTTTATTGATTAAAAACAAAATGAGACATTCCGAAAAAGGAAACAAACCATTAGGGTTTAATTGAAAGCAAAGAATTAGGTTTTCGATTCAAGTATAGTATGCGTTACGAAAAGAAAACATAGGATCAAGGGTTTGAGTAAAGAGAGGTGACACCACCAAAAGAATACCAAGGATTAGGGTTTTGATTCAAACATAGTAACTGCAATGAAAAAAAAAAGAAAGGGTTAGGGGTCTTGGATAAAAAACACGAGTCATTTTTAAATGAAAAGAAAGATTAGGGTTTTGATCAAAACCTGAAAATTAGTAGACATTAACATAAGAAAACATAAGATTAGGGTTTTGATTAAAAAACTTATAGATAGGAATTATTAATAAAAGGATACATGGGATCCGTGTTTTGAACGAAAGATATTAGACTTTATGAAAGAAAAAAACAAAAGATTATTGTTTTGTAATATATGGTTAGTTTTTTGATGAAAAACAAAATGAGACATTCCGAAAAAGGAAACAAAATATTAGGGTTTGAATTGAAAGCAAAGAATTAGGTTTTCAATTCAAGTATAGTATGCGTTGCGAAAAGAAAACATAGGATCAAGGTTTTGAGCAAAGAGAGGAGACACCACAAAAAGAATACCAAGGATTAGTGTTTTTATTCAAACATAGTAACTACCATGAAAATAAAAGAAAGGGTTTGGGGTCTTGGTTAAAAAATACGAGTCATTTTTAAATAAAAAGAAAGATTAGGGTTTTGATTGAAACCTGAAAATTAGTAGACATTAACATAAGAAAACATAAGATTAGGGTTTTGATTTAAAAACTTATAGATAGGAGTTATTAATAAAAGGATACATAGGATCCATGGTTTTACCGAAAGATATTAGACTTTAGGAAAGAAAAACAAAAGATTATTGTTTTGTAATATAGGGTTAGTTTTTGATTAAAACAAAATGAGTAATTCCGAAAAAGGAAACAAACAATTAGGGTTTGAATTGAAAGAAAAGAATTAGGTTTTCGATTCATGTATAGTATGCGTTACAGAAAGAAAAAAATAGGATCAAGGTTTTGAGTAAAGAGTGATGACACCACCAAAAGAATACCTAGGATTAGGGTTTTGATTCAAACATAGTAACTACCATGAAAAGAAAAGAAAGGTTTAGGGGTTTTGGTTAAAAAATACGAGTCATTTTTAAATGAAAAGAAAGATTAGTGTTTTGATTGAAACCTGAAAATTAGTAGACATTAACATAAGAAAACATAAAATTAGGGTTTTAATTAAAAAAACTTATAAATAGGAGTTATTAATAAAAGGATACATAGGATCCGTGTTTTGACCGAAAGATATTAGACTTTATGAAAGAAAAACAAAAGATTATTGTTTTGTAATATAGGGTAAGTTTTTTGATTAAAAACAAAATGAGACATTCCGAAAAAGGAAACAAACCATTAGGGTTTAATTGAAAGCAAAGAATTAGGTTTTCCATTCAAGTATAGTATGCGTTACGAAAAGAAAACATAGAATCAAGGGTTTGAGTAAAGAGAGGTGACACCACCAAAAGAATACCAAGGATTAGGGTTTTGATTCAAAAATAGTAACTGCCATGAAAAAAAAAGAAATGGTTTGGCTTCTTGGTTAAAAAATACGAGTTTTTTTTAAATAAAAAGAAAGATTAGGGTTTCGATTAAAACCGGAAAATTAGTAGACATTAACATAAGAAAACATAAGATTAGGGTTTTGATTTAAAAACTTATAGATAGGAGTTATTAATAAAAGGATACATAGGATACATTATTTTACAGAAAGATATTAGACTTTAGGAATGAAAAACAAAAGATTATTGTTTTGTAATATAGGGTTAGTTTTTGATTAAAACAAAATGAGTCATTCCGAAAGAGGAAACAAACAATTAGTGTTTGAATTGAAAGAAAAGAGTTAGGTTTTCGATTCATGTATAGTATGCGTTACGGAAAGAAAACATAGGATCAAGGTTTTGAGTAAAGAGTCATGACACAACCAAAAGAATACCTAGGATTAGGGTTTTGATTCAAACATAGTAACTACCATGAAAAGAAAAGAAAGGGTTAGGGGTCTTGGTTAAAAAATACGAGTTATTTTTAAATGAAAAGAAAGATTAGGGTTTTGATTGAAACCTGAAAATTAGTAGACATTAACATAAGAAAACATAAAATTAGGGTTTTGATTAAAAAAACTTATAAATAGGAGTTATTAATAAAAGAATACATAGGATCCGTGTTTTGACCGAAAGATATTAGACTTTATGAAAGAAAAAAACAAAAGATTATTGTTTTGTAATATATGGTTAGTTTTTTGATGAAAAACAAAATGAGACATTCCGAAAAAGGAAACAAAATATTAGGGTTTGAATTGAAAGCAAAGAATTAGGTTTTCAATTCAAGTATAGTATGCGTTGCGAAAAGAAAACATAGGATCAAGGTTTTGAGCAAAGAGAGGAGACACCACAAAAAGAATACCAAGGATTAGTGTTTTTATTCAAACATAGTAACTACCATGAAAATAAAAGAAAGGGTTTGGGGTCTTGGTTAAAAAATACGAGTCATTTTTAAATAAAAAGAAAGATTAGGGTTTTGATTGAAACCTGAAAATTAGTAGACATTAACATAAGAAAACATAAGATTAGGGTTTTGATTTAAAAACTTATAGATAGGAGTTATTAATAAAAGGATACATAGGATCCATGGTTTTACCGAAAGATATTAGACTTTAGGAAAGAAAAACAAAAGATTATTGTTTTGTAATATAGGGTTAGTTTTTGATTAAAACAAAATGAGTAATTCCGAAAAAGGAAACAAACAATTAGGGTTTGAATTGAAAGAAAAGAATTAAGTTTTCGATTCATGTATAGTATGCGTTACAGAAAGAAAAAAATAGGATCAAGGTTTTGAGTAAAGAGTGATGACACCACCAAAAGAATACCTAGGATTAGGGTTTTGATTCAAACATAGTAACTACCATGAAAAGAAAAGAAAGGTTTAGGGGTTTTGGTTAAAAAATACGAGTCATTTTTAAATGAAAAGAAAGATTAGTGTTTTGATTGAAACCTGAAAATTAGTAGACATTAACATAAGAAAACATAAAATTAGGGTTTTAATTAAAAAAACTTATAAATAGGAGTTATTAATAAAAGGATACATAGGATCCGTGTTTTGACCGAAAGATATTAGACTTTATGAAAGAAAAACAAAAGATTATTGTTTTGTAATATAGGGTAAGTTTTTTGATTAAAAACAAAATGAGACATTCCGAAAAAGGAAACAAACCATTAGGGTTTAATTGAAAGCAAAGAATTAGGTTTTCCATTCAAGTATAGTATGCGTTACGAAAAGAAAACATAGAATCAAGGGTTTGAGTAAAGAGAGGTGACACCACCAAAAGAATACCAAGGATTAGGGTTTTGATTCAAAAATAGTAACTGCCATGAAAAAAAAAGAAATGGTTTGGCTTCTTGGTTAAAAAATACGAGTTTTTTTTAAATAAAAAGAAAGATTAGGGTTTCGATTAAAACCAGAAAATTAGTAGACATTAACATAAGAAAACATAAGATTAGGGTTTTGATTTAAAAACTTATAGATAGGAGTTATTAATAAAAGGATACATAGGATACATGATTTTACAGAAAGATATTAGACTTTAGGAATGAAAAACAAAAGATTATTGTTTTGTAATATAGGGTTAGTTTTTGATTAAAACAAAATGAGTCATTCCGAAAGAGGAAACAAACAATTAGTGTTTGAATTGAAAGAAAAGAGTTAGGTTTTCGATTCATGTATAGTATGCGTTACGGAAAGAAAACATAGGATCAAGGTTTTGAGTAAAGAGTCATGACACAACCAAAAGAATACCTAGGATTAGGGTTTTGATTCAAACATAGTAACTACCATGAAAAGAAAAGAAAGGGTTAGGGGTCTTGGTTAAAAAATACGAGTTATTTTTAAATGAAAAGAAAGATTAGGGTTTTGATTGAAATCTGAAAATTAGTAGACATTAACATAAGAAAACATAAAATTAGGGTTTTGATTAAAAAAACTTATAAATAGGAGTTATTAATAAAAGAATACATAGGATCCGTGTTTTGACCGAAAGATATTAGACTTTATGAAAGAAAAACAAAAGATTATTGTTTTGTAATATAGTGTAAGTTTATTGATTAAAAACAAAATGAGACATTCCGAAAAAGGAAACAAACCATTAGGGTTTAATTGAAAGCAAAGAATTAGGTTTTCGATTCAAGTATAGTATGCGTTACGAAAAGAAAACATAGGATCAAGGGTTTGAGTAAAGAGAGGTGACACCACCAAAAGAATACCAACGATTAGGGTTTTGATTCAAACATAGTAACTGCAATGAAAAAAAAAAGAAAGGGTTAGGGGTCTTGGATAAAAAACACGAGTCATTTTTAAATGAAAAGAAAGATTAGGGTTTTGATCAAAACCTGAAAATTAGTAGACATTAACATAAGAAAACATAAGATTAGGGTTTTGATTAAAAAACTTATAGATAGGAATTATTAATAAAAGGATACATGGGATCCGTGTTTTGAACGAAAAATATTAGACTTTATGAAAGAAAAAAACAAAAGATTATTGTTTTGTAATATATGGTTAGTTTTTTGATGAAAAACAAAATGAGACATTCCGAAAAAGGAAACAAAATATTAGGGTTTGAATTGAAAGCAAAGAATTAGGTTTTCAATTCAAGTATAGTATGCGTTGCTAAAAGAAAACATAGGATCAAGGTTTTGAGCAAAGAGAGGAGACACCACAAAAAGAATACCAAGGATTAGTGTTTTTATTCAAACATAGTAACTACCATGAAAATAAAAGAAAGGGTTTGGGGTCTTGGTTAAAAAATACGAGTCATTTTTAAATAAAAAGAAAGATTAGGGTTTTGATTGAAACCTGAAAATTAGTAGACATTAACATAAGAAAACATAAGATTAGGGTTTTGATTTAAAAACTTATAGATAGGAGTTATTAATAAAAGGATACATAGGATCCATGGTTTTACCGAAAGATATTAGACTTTAGGAAAGAAAAACAAAAGATTATTGTTTTGTAATATAGGGTTAGTTTTTGATTAAAACAAAATGAGTCATTCCGAAAAAGGAAACAAACAATTAGGGTTTGAATTGAAAGAAAAGAATTAGGTTTTCCATTCATGTATAGTATGCGTTACAGAAAGAAAAAAATAGGATCAAGGTTTTGAGTAAAGAGTGATGACACCACCAAAAGAATACCTAGGATTAGGGTTTTGATTCAAACATAGTAACTACCATGAAAAGAAAAGAAAGGTTTAGGGGTTTTGGTTAAAAAATACGAGTCATTTTTAAATGAAAAGAAAGATTAGTGTTTTGATTGAAACCTGAAAATTAGTAGACATTAACATAAGAAAACATAAAATTAGGGTTTTAATTAAAAAAACTTATAAATAGGAGTTATTAATAAAAGGATACATAGGATCCGTGTTTTGACCGAAAGATATTAGACTTTATGAAAGAAAAACAAAAGATTATTGTTTTGTAATATAGGGTAAGTTTTTTGATTAAAAACAAAATGAGACATTCCGAAAAAGGAAACAAACCATTAGGGTTTAATTGAAAGCAAAGAATTAGGTTTTCCATTCAAGTATAGTATGCGTTACGAAAAGAAAACATAGAATCAAGGGTTTGAGTAAAGAGAGGTGACACCACCAAAAGAATACCAAGGATTAGGGTTTTGATTCAAAAATAGTAACTGCCATGAAAAAAAAGAAATGGTTTGGCTTCTTGGTTAAAAAATACGAGTTTTTTTTAAATAAAAAGAAAGATTAGGGTTTCGATTAAAACCGGAAAATTAGTAGACATTAACATAAGAAAACATAAGATTAGGGTTTTGATTTAAAAACTTATAGATAGGAGTTATTAATAAAAGGATACATAGGATACATGATTTTACAGAAAGATATTAGACTTTAGGAATGAAAAACAAAAGATTATTGTTTTGTAATATAGGGTTAGTTTTTGATTAAAACAAAATGAGTCATTCCGAAAGAGGAAACAAACAATTAGTGTTTGAATTGAAAGAAAAGGGTTACGTTTTCGATTCATGTATAGTATGCGTTACGGAAAGAAAACATAGGATCAAGGTTTTGAGTAAAGAGAGGTGACACCACCAAAAGAATACCTAGGATTAGTGTTTTTATTCAAACATAGTAACTACCATGAAAATAAATGAAAGGATTTGGGGTCTTGGTTAAAAAATACGAGTCATTTTTAAATAAAAAGAAAGATTAGGGTTTTGATTGAAACCGGAAAATTAGTAGACATTAACATAAGAAAACATAAGATTAGGGTTTTGATTTAAAAACTTATAGATAGGAGTTATTAATAAAAGGATACATAGGATACATGGTTTTACAGAAAGATATTAGACTTTAGGAATGAAAAATAAAAGATTATTGTTTTGTAATATAGGGTTAGTTTTTGATTAAAACAAAATGAGTCATTCCGAAAGAGGAAACAAACAATTAGTGTTTGAATTGAAAGAAAAGAGTTAGGTTTTCGATTCATGTATAGTATGCGTTACGGAAAGAAAACATACGATCAAGGTTTTGAGTAAAGAGTCATGACACAAGCAAAAGAATACCTAGGATTAGGGTTTTGATTCAAACATAGTAACTACCATGAAAAGAAAAGAAAGGGTTAGGGGTCTTGGTTAAAAAATACGAGTCATTTTTAAAGGAAAAGAATGATTAGTGTTTTGATTGAAACCTGAAAATTAGTAGACATTAACATAAGAAACCATAAAATTAGGGTTTTGATTAAAAAAACTTATAAATTGGAGTTATTAATAAAAGGATACATAGGATCCGTGTTTTGACCGAAAGATATTAGACTTTATGAAAGAAAAACAAAAGATTATTGTTTTATAATATCGGGTAAGTTTTTTGACTGAAAACAAAATGAGACATTCCAAAAAAGGAAACATACCATTAGGGTTTAATTGAAAGCAAAGAATTAGGTTTTCGATTCAAGTATAGTATGCGTTACGAAAAAAAAACATAGGATCAAGGGTTTGAGTAAAAAGAGGTGACACCACCAAAAGAATACCAAGGATTAGGGTTTTGATTCAAACATAGTAACTGCCATGACAAAAAAAAGAAAGGGTTAGGGGTCTTGGATAAAAAATACGAGTCATTTTTAAATGAAAAGAAAGATTAGTGTTTTGACTAAAACCTGAAAATTAGTAGACATTAACATAAGAAAACATAAGATTAGGGTTTTTATTAAAACTTATAGATAGGAATTATTAATAAAAGGATACATTGGATCCGCATTTTGATCGAAATATATTAGACTTTACGAAAGAAAAACAAAATATTATTGTTTTATAATATAGGGTCAGTTTTTTGCTTAAAAACAAAATGAGACATTTCGAAAAAGGAAACAAACCATTGGGTTTTGAATTGAAAACAAAGAATTAGGTTTTCAATTCAAGTATAGTATGCGTTGCGAAAATAAAACATAGGATCAAGTTTTTGAGTACAGAGAGATGACACCACCAAAAGAATACCTAGGATTAGGGTTTTGATTCAAACATAGTAACTACCATGAAAAGAAAAGAAAGGGTTAGTGGTTTGATTGAAACCTGAAAATTAGTAGACATTAACATAAGAAAACATAAGATTAGTGTTTTGATTAAAAAACTTATAAATAGGAGTTATTAATAAAAGGATACATAGGATCCGTGTTTTGACTGAAAGATATTAGACTTTATGAAAGAAAAACAAAAGATTATTGTTTTGTAATATAGGGTAAGTTTTTTGATTAAAAACAAAATGAGTCATTCCGAAAAAGGAAACAAACAATTAGTGTTTGAATTGAAAGAAAAGAATTAGGTTTTCGATTCATGTATAGTATGCGTTACGGAAAGAAAACATACGATCAAGGTTCTGAGTAAAGAGTCATGACACAAGCAAAAGAATACCTAGGATTAGGGTTTTGATTCAAACATAGTAACTACCATGAAAAGAAAAGAAAGGGTTAGGGGTCTTGGTTAAAAAATACGAGTCATTTTTAAAGGAAAAGAATGATTAGTGTTTTGATTGAAACCTGAAAATTAGTAGACATTAACATAAGAAACCATAAAATTAGGGTTTTGATTAAAAAAACTTATAAATTGGAGTTATTAATAAAAGGATACATAGGATCCGTGTTTTGACCGAAAGATATTAGACTTTATGAAAGAAAAACAAAAGATTATTGTTTTATAATATCGGGTAAGTTTTTTGACTGAAAACAAAATGAGACATTCCAAAAAAGGAAACATACCATTAGGGTTTAATTGAAAGCAAAGAATTAGGTTTTCGATTCAAGTATAGTATGCGTTACGAAAAAAAAACATAGGATCAAGGGTTTGAGTAAAAAGAGGTGACACCACCAAAAGAATACCAAGGATTAGGGTTTTGATTCAAACATAGTAACTGCCATGACAAAAAAAAGAAAGGGTTAGGGGTCTTGGATAAAAAATACGAGTCATTTTTAAATGAAAAGAAAGATTAGTGTTTTGACTAAAACCTGAAAATTAGTAGACATTAACATAAGAAAACATAAGATTAGGGTTTTTATTAAAACTTATAGATAGGAATTATTAATAAAAGGATACATTGGATCCGCATTTTGATCGAAATATATTAGACTTTACGAAAGAAAAACAAAATATTATTGTTTTATAATATAGGGTCAGTTTTTTGCTTAAAAACAAAATGAGACATTTCGAAAAAGGAAACAAACCATTGGGTTTTGAATTGAAAACAAAGAATTAGGTTTTCAATTCAAGTATAGTATGCGTTGCGAAAATAAAACATAGGATCAAGTTTTTGAGTACAGAGAGATGACACCACCAAAAGAATACCTAGGATTAGGGTTTTGATTCAAATATAGTAACTACCATGAAAAGAAAAGAAAGGGTTAGTGGTTTGATTGAAACCTGAAAATTAGTAGACATTAACATAAGAAAACATAAGATTAGTGTTTTGATTAAAAAACTTATAAATAGGAGTTATTAATAAAAGGATACATAGGATCCGTGTTTTGACTGAAAGATATTAGACTTTATGAAAGAAAAACAAAAGATTATTGTTTTGTAATATAGGGTAAGTTTTTTGATTAAAAACAAAATGAGTCATTCCGAAAAAGGAAACAAACAATTAGTGTTTGAATTGAAAGAAAAGAATTAGGTTTTCGATTCATGTATAGTATGCGTTACGGAAAGAAAACATAGGATCAAGGTTTTGAGTAAAGAGTGATGACACCACCAAAAGAATACCTAGGATTAGGGTTTTGATTCAAATATAGTAACTACCATGAAAAGAAAAGAAAGGGTTAGGGGACTTGGTTAAAAAATACGAGTCATTTTTAAATGAAAAGAAAGATTAGGGTTTTGATTGAAACCTGAAAATTAGTAGACATTAACATAAGAAAACATAAAATTAGGGGTTTGATTAAAAAAAACTTACAAATAGGAGTTATTAATAAAAGGATACATAGGATCCGTGTTTTGACCGAAAGATATTAGACTTTATGAAAGAAAAACAAAAGATTATTGTTTTGTAATGTAGGCTAAGTTTTCTGATTAAAAACAAAATGAGACATTCCGAAAAAGGAAACAAACCATTAGGGTTTAATTGAAAGCAAAGAATTAGGTTTTCTATTCAAGTATAGTATGCGTTACGAAAAGAAAACATAGGATCATGGTTTTGAGTAAAGAGAGGTGACACCACCAAAAGAATACCTAGGATTAGGGTTTTGATTCAAACATAGTAACTACCATGAAAAGAAAAGAAAGGGTTAGGGGTCTTGGTTAAAAAATACGAGTCATTTTTAAATGAAAAGAAAGATTAGAATTTTTTTATTGAAACCTTAAAATTAGTAGACATTAACACAAGAAAACATAAGATTAGGGTTTTGATTAAAAAAGTTATAGACATGAGTTATTAATACAAGGATACATAGGATCCGTGTTTTGACCGAAAGATATTAGACTTTACGAAAGAAAAACAAAAAATTATTGTTTTGTAATATAGGGTTAGTGTTTTGATTAAAAACAAAATGAGATATTCCGAAAAAAGAAACAAGGCATTAGGGTTTGAATTGAAAGAAAAGAATTATGTTTTCGATTAAAGTATAGTATGCGTTACGAAAAGAAAACATAGGATCAAGGTTTTGAGTAAAGAGAGGTGACACCACCAAAAGAATAACTAGGATTAGGGTTTTGATTCAAACATAGTAACTACAATGAAAAGAAAAGAAAGAGTTAGGGGTCTTGGTTAAAAAATACGAGTCATTTCTTAATGAAAAGAAAGATTAGGGTTTTGATTGAAAAATGAAAATTAGTAGACATTAACATAAGAAAACATAAGATTAGGGTTTTGATTAAAAAACTTATAAATAGGAGTTATTAATAAAAATAAACATAGGATCTGTGTTTTGAGGGAAAGATATTAGATTTTACGTTAGAAAAACAATAGATTATTTTTTTGTAATATAGGGTTAGTTTTTTGATTAAAAACAAAATGAGACATTCCGAAAAAGAAAACAAACCATTTGGGTTTGAATTGAAAGAAAAGAATTAGGTTTTCGATTCAAGTATAGTATGCGTTACGAAAAGAAAACATAGGATCAAGGTTTTGAGTAAAGAGAGGTGACAGCAACAAAAGAATACCTAGGATTAGGGTTTTGATTCAAACATAGTAACTACCATGAAAAGAAAAGAAAGGGTTAGGGGTCTTGGTTAAAAAATACGAGTCATTTTTAAAGGAAAAGAATGATTAGTGTTTTGATTGAAACCTGAAAATTAGTAGACATTAACATAAGAAACCATAAAATTAGGGTTTTGATTAAGAAAACTTATAAACAGGAGTTATTAATAAAAGGATACATAGGATCTGTGTTTTGACCGAAAGATATTAGACTTTATGAAAGAAAAACAAAAGATTATTGTTTTATAATATAGGGTAAGTTTTTTGACTGAAAACAAAATGAGACATTCCAAAAAAGGAAACATACCATTAGGGTTTAATTGAAAGCAAAGAATTAGGTTTTCGATTCAAGTATAGTATGCGTTACGAAAAAAAACATAGGATCAAGGGTTTGAGTAAAGATAGGTGACACCACCAAAAGAATACCAAGGATTAGGGTTTTGATTCAAACATAGTAACTGCCATGACAAAAAAAAGAAAGGGTTAGGGCTCTTGGATAAAAAATACGAGTCATTTTTAAATGAAAAGAAAGATTAGTGTTTTGACTAAAACCTGGAAATTAGTAGACATTAAATAAGAAAACATAAGATTAGGGTTTTGATTAAAAAACTTGTCGGTAGGAGTTATTAATAAAAGGATACATATGATCCGTGTTTTGACCGAAAGATATTAGGCTTTACGACAGAAAAACAAAAGATTATTGTTTTGTAATATAGGATTAGTTTTTTGATTAAAAACAAAATGAGACATTCCGAAAAAGGAAACAAACCATTAGGGTTTGAATTGAAAGAAAAGAATTAGGTTTTCGATTCAAGTATAGTATGCGTTGTGAAAAGAAAATCATAGGATCAAGGTTTTGAGTAAAGAGAGGTGACACCACCAAAAGAATACCTAGGATTAGGGTTTTGATTCAAACATAATAACTACCATGAAAAGAAAAGAAAGGGTTTGGGGTCTTGGTTAAAAAATACGAGTTATTTTTAAATAAAAAGAAAGATTAGGGTTTTTATTGAAACCAAAAAATTAGTAGGCATTACTATAAAAAAACATAAGATTAGGGTTTTGATTAAAAAACTTATAGATAGGAATTATTAATAAAAAGATGCATAGGATCCGTATTTTGACAGAAAGATATTAAACTTTACGAAAGAAAAACAAAAGATTATTGTTTTGTAATATAGGGTTTGTTTTTTGATTAAAAAGAAAATGAGACATTCCGAAAAAGGGAACAAACCATTAGGGTTTGACTTGAAAGCAAAGAATTAGTTTTTCAATTCAAGTATAGTATGCGTTACGAAAATAAAACATAGGATCAAGGTTTTGAGTAAAGAGAGGTGACACCACCAAAAGAATACCTAGGATTAGGATTTTGATTCAAACATAGTAACTACCATGAAAAAAAAGAAAATGTTAGGTGTCTTGGATAAAAAATACGAGTCATTTTTAAACGAAAAGAAAGATTAGGGTTTTGATTGAAACCTGAAAATTAGTAGACATTAACATAAGAAAATCTAAGAATGGGGTTTTGATTAAAAAAAAATATAGATAGGAATTATTAATAAAAGGATACATTGGATCCGTGTTTTGACCGAAAGATATTAGACTTTACGAAAGAAAGCCAAAATATTATTGTTTTGTAATATAGGGTTAGTTTTTTGATTAAAAACAAAACGAGACATTCCGAAAAAGGAAACAGACCATTAGGGTTTGAATTGAAGAAAAAGAATTAGGTTTTCGATTCAAGTATAGTATGCATTGCGAAAATAAAACATAGGACTGAGTTTTTGAGTAAAGAGAGATGACACCAGCAAAAGAATACCTAGGATTAATGTTTTGATTCAAACATAGTAACTACCATGAAAAGAAAAGAAAGGTTTTGGGGTCTTGGTTAAAAAATACGAGTCATTTTTAAATTAAAAGGAAGATTATGGTTTTGATTCAAACATATTAACTACCATGAAAAGAAAAGAAACGGTTAGGGTTCTTGGTTAAAAAATACGAGTCATTTTTAAATGAAGAGAAAGATTAGGGTTTTGATTGAAACCTGAAAGTTAGTAGACATTAACATAAGAAACCATAAGATTAGGGTTTTGATTAAAAAACTTATAAATAGGAATTATTAATAAAAAGATACATAGGACCCGTGTTTTGACCGAAAGATATTAGACTTTACAAAAGAAAAACAAAAGATTATTGTTTTGTAATATAGGGTTTGTTTTTTGATTAAAAACAAAATGAGACATTCCGAAAAACGAAACAAACCATTAGGGTTTGAATTGAAAGCAAAGAATTATTTTTTCGATTCAAGTATAGTATGCGTTACGAAAAGAAAACATAGGATCAATGTTTTGAGTAAAGAGAGGTGACACCAAAAAAAGAATACCTAGGATTACGGTTTTGATTCAAACATAGTAACTACCATGAAAAGAAAAGAAAGGGTTAGGGATCTTGTTTAAACGAGTCATTTTTAAATGAAAAGAAAGATTAGGGTTTTGATTGAAACCTGAAAATTAGTAGACATTAACATAAGAAAACATAAGATTATTGTTTTGATTAAAAAACTTATAGATAGGAGTAATTAATAAAAAGATACATAGGATCCGTGTTTTGACAGAAAGATATTAGTCTTTACGAAAGAAAAACAAAAGATTATTGTTTTGTAATATAGATTTAGTTTTTTGATTAAAAATAAAATGAGACATTACGAAAAAGAAAACAAACCATTAGGGTTTGAATTGAATGCAAAGAATTAGGTTTTCGATTCAAGTATAGTACGCGTTACGAAAAGAAAACATAGGATCAAGTGTTTGATTAAAGAGAGATGACACCAGCAAAAGAATAATTAGGATTAGGGTTTTGATTCAAACATAGTAACTAACATGAAAAAAAAAGAAAGGGTCAGGGGTCTTGGATAAAAAATACGAGTCATTTTTAAATGAAAAGAAAGATTAGGGTTTTGATTGAAACCTGAAAATTAGTAGACATTAACAAAAGAAAACATAAGATTAGGGTTTTGATTAAAACTTATAGATAGGAATTATTAATAAAAGGATACATTGGATCCGCGTTTTGATCGAAAGATATTAGAATTTACGAAAGAAAAACAAAATATTATTGTTTTGTAATATAGGGTCAGTTTTTTGCTTAAAAACAAAATGAGACATTTCGAAAAAGGAAACAAACCATTAGGTTTTGAATTGAAAACAGAGAATTAGGTTTTCGATTCAAGTATAGTATGCGTTGCGAAAATAAAACATAGGATCAGGTTTTTTGAGTACAGAGAGATGACACCACCAAAAGAATACCTAGGATTAGGGTTTTGATTCAAACATAGTAACTACCATGAAAAGAAAAGAAAGGGTTAGGGGTTTGATTGAAACCTGAAAATTAGTAGACATTAACATAAGAAAACATAAGACTAGGGTTTTGATTAAAAAACTTATAAATAGGAGTTATTAATAAAAGGATACATATTATCCGTGTTTTGACTGAAAGATATTAGACTTTATGAAAGAAAAACAAAAGATTATTGTTTTGTAATATAGGGTAAGTTTTTTGATTAAAAACAAAATGAGTCATTCCGAAAAAGTAAACAAACAATTAGTGTTTGAATTGAAAGAAAAGAATTAGGTTTTCGATTCATGTATAGTATGCGTTATGGAAAGAAAACATAGGATCAAGGTTTTGAGTAAAGAGTGATGACACCACCAAAAGAATACCTAGGATTAGGGTTTTGATTCAAATATAGTAACTACCATGTAAAGAAAAGAAAGGGTTAGGGGTCTTGGTTAAAAAATACGAGTCATTTTTAAATGAAAAGAAAGATTAGGGTTTTGATTGAAACCTGAAAATTAGTAGACATTAACATAAGAAACCATAAAATTAGGGGTTTGATTAAAAAAAACTTACAAATAGGAGTTATTAATAAAAGGATACATAGGATCCGTGTTTTGACCGAAAGATATTAGACTTTATGAAAGAAAAACAAAAGATTATTGTTTTGTAATGTAGGCTAAGTTTTCTGATTAAAAAAAAAAATGAGACATTCCGAAAAAGGAAACAAACCATTAGGGTTTAATTGAAAGCAAAGAATTAGGTTTTCGATTCAAGTATAGTATGCGTTACGAAAAAAAAAACATAGGATCATGGTTTTGAGTAAAGAGAGGTGACACCACCAAAAGAATACCTAGGATTAGGGTTTTGATTCAAACATAGTAACTACCATGAAAAGAAAAGAAAGGGTTAGGGGTCTTGGTTAAAAAATACGAGTCATTTTTAAATGAAAAGAAAGATTAGAATTTTTTTATTGAAACCTTAAAATTAGTAGACATTAACACAAGAAAACATAAGATTAGGGTTTTGATTAAAAAAGTTATAGACATGAGTTATTAATACAAGGATACATAGGATCCGTGTTTTGACCGAAAGATATTAGACTTTACGAAAGAAAAACAAAAGATTATTGTTTTGTAATATAGGGTTAGTGTTTTGATTAAAAACAAAATGAGATATTCCGAAAAAGGAAACAAGGCATTAGGGTTTGAATTGAAAGAAAAGAATTATGTTTTCGATTAAAGTATAGTATGCGTTACGAAAAGAAAACATAGGATCAAGGTTTTGAGTAAAGAGAGGTGACACCACCAAAAGAATACCTAGGATTAGGGTTTTGATTCAAACATAGTAACTACAATGAAAAGAAAAAAAAGAGTTAGGGGTCTTGGTTAAAAAATACGAGTCATTTTTTAATGAAAAGAAAGATTAGGGTTTTGATTGAAAAATGAAAATTAGTAGACATTAACATAAGAAAACATAAGATTAGGGTTTTGATTAAAAAACTTATAGATAGGAGTTATTAATAAAAATAAACATAGGATCTGTGTTTTGAGAGAAAGATATTAAACTTTACGTTAGAAAAACAATAGATTATTTTTTTGTAATATAGGGTTATTTTTTTGATTAAAAACAAAATGAGACATTCCGAAAAAGAAAACAAACCATTTGGGTTTGAATTGAAAGAAAAGAATTAGATTTTCGATTCAAGTATAGTATGCGTTACGAAAAGAAAACATAGGATCAAGGTTTTGAGTAAAGAGAGGTGACACCACAAAAAGAATACCTATGATTAGGGTTTTGATTCAGACATAATAACTACTATTAAAAGAAAAGAAATGGTTAGGGGTCTTGGTTAAAAAATACGAGTCATCTTTAAATGAAAAGAAAGACTAGGGTTTTGATTCAAACATAGTAACTACCATGAAAAGAAAAGAAAAGGTTAGGGGTCTTGGTTAAAAAATACGAGTCATTTTTAAATGAAAAGAAAGATTAGGGTTTTGATTGAAACCTGAAAACTAGTAGACATTAACAGAAGAAAACATAAGATTAGGGTTTTGATTAAAAAAGTTATAGACAGGAGTTATTAATATAAGGATACATAGGATCCGTGTTTTGACCGAAAGATATTAGACTTTACGAAAGAAAAAAAAAAGATTATTGTTTTGTAATATAGGGTTAGTGTTTTGATTAAAAACAAATTGAGATATTCCGAAAAAGGAAACAAACCATTAGGGTTTGAATTGAAAGAAAAGAATTAGGTTTTCAATTCAAGTATAGTATGCGTTACGAAAAAAAAACATAGAATCAAGGTTTTGAGTAAAGAGAGATGACAACACCAAAAGAATACCTAGGATTAGGATTGTTATTCAAACATAATAACTACAATGAAAAGAAAAGAAAGGGTTAGGGGTCTTGGTTAAAAAATACGAGTCTTTTTTAAATGAAAAAAAGATTAGGGTTTTGATTGAAACCTGAAAATTCGTAGACATTAACATAAGAAAATATAAGATTAGGGTTTTGATTAAAAAACTTATAGATAGGAATTATTAATAAAAGGATGCATAGGATCCGTGTTTTGACCGAAAGATATTAAATTTTACGAAAAAAAAACAAAAGATTATGGTTTTGTAATATAGGGTTACTTTTTTATGAAAAACAAAATGAGACATTCCGAAAAAGGAAACAAACCATTAGGATTTGCATTGAAAGCAAAGAATAAGGTTTTTGATTGAAGTATAGTATTCGTTGCGAAAAGAAAAAAAGAGCATCAAGGTTTTGAGTAAAGAGCGGTGACACCACCAAAAGAATACCTAGGATTATCGTTTCGATTCAAACATAGTAACTACCATGAAAAGAAAAGAAAGTGTTAGGGTTCTTGGTTAAAAAATACGAGTCATTTTTAAATGAAAAGAAAGATTAGGGTTTTGATTTGAAACTGAAAATTAGTAGACATTAACATAAGAAAACATAAGATTACGGTTTTGATTTAAAAACTTATAGATACTAGTTATTAATAAAAGGAAACATAAGATCTGTGTTTTGAGAGAAAGATATTAGATTTTACGTTAGAAAAACAATAGATTATTTTTTTGTGATATAGGGTTTGTTTTTTGATTAAAAACAAAATGAGACATTCCGAAAAAGAAAATAAACCATTAGGGTTTGAATTGAAAGAAAAGAATTAGGTTTTCGATTCAAGTATAGTATGCGTTACGAAAAAAAAACATAGGATCAAGGTTTTGAGTAAAGAGAGGTGACACCACCAAAAGAATACCTAGGATTAGGGTTTTGATTCAAACATAGTAACTACCATGAAAAGAAAAGAAAGGGTTAGGTTTCTTGGTTAAAAAATACGAGTCATTTTTAAATGAAAAGAAAGATTAGGGTTTTGATTGAAACCTGAAAATTAGTAGACATTAACATAAGAAAACATAAGATTAGGGTTTTGATTAAAAAACTTATAGATAGGAGTTATTAATAAAAGGATACGTAGGATCCATGTTTTGACTGAAAGATATTAGATTTTACGAAAGAAAAACAAAAGATTATTGTTTTGTAATATATGGTTAGTTTTTTGATTAAAAACAAAATGAGATATTTTGAAAAAGGAAACAAACAATTAGGGTCTGAACTGAAAGAAAAGAATTAGGTTTTCGATTCAAGTATAGTATGCGTTACGAAAAGAAAATATAGGATCATGGTTTTGAGTAAAGAGAGGCGACATCACCAAAAGAATACCTAGGATTAGGGTTTTGATTCAGACATAGTTACTACCATGAAAAGAAAAGAAATTGTTAGAGTCTTGGTTAAAAAATACGAGTCATTTTTAAATGAAAAGAAAGATTAGGGTTTTGATTGAAACCTGAAAATTAGTAGACATTAACACAAGAAAACATAAGATTAGGGTTTTTATTAAAAAGTTATAGACAGGAGTTATTAATACAAGGATACATAGGATCCGTGTTTTGACCGAAAGATATTAGACTTTACGAAAGAAAAACAAAAGATTATTGTTTTGTAATATAGGGTTAGTGTTTTGATTAAAACAAAATGAGATATTCCGAAAAAGGAAACAAGGCATTAGGGTTTGAATTGAAAGAAAAGAATTATGTTGTCGATTAAAGTATAGTATGCGTTACGAAAAGAAAACATAGGATCAAGGTTTTGAGTAAAGAGAGGTGACACCACCAAAACAATACCTAGGATTAGGGTTTTGATTTAAACATATTAACTACAATGAAAAGAAAAGAAAGGGTTAGGGGTTTTGGTTAAAAAATTGAGTCATTTTTAAATGAAAAGAAAGATTAGGGTTTTGATTGAAACCTGAAAATTAGTAGACATTAACACAAGAAAACATAAGATTAGGGTTTTTATTAAAAAAGTTATAGACATGAGTTATTAATACAAGGATACATAGGATCCGTGTTTTGACCGAAAGATATTAGACTTTACGAAAGAAAAACAAAAGATTATTGTTTTGTAATATAGGGTTAGTGTTTTGATTAAAAACAAAATGAGATATTCCGAAAAAGAAAACAAGGCATTAGGGTTTGAATTGAAAGAAAAGAATTATGTTTTCGATTAAAGTATAGTATGCGTTACGAAAAGAAAACATAGGATCAAGGTTTTGAGTAAAGAGAGGTGACACCACCAAAAGAATACCTAGGATTAGGGTTTTGATTCAAACATAGTAACTACAATGAAAAGAAAAGAAAGAGTTAGGGGTCTTGGTTAAAAAATACGAGTCATATTTTAATGAAAAGAAAGATTAGGGTTTTGATTGAAAAATGAAAATTAGTAGACATTAACATAAGAAAATATAAGATTAGGGTTTTGATTAAAAAACTTATAGATAGGAGTTATTAATAAAAATAAACATAGGATCTGTGTTTTGAGAGAAAGATATTAGACTTTACGTTAGAAAAACAATAGATTATTTTTTTGTAATATAGGGTTAGTTTTTTGATTAAAAACAAAATGAGACATTCCGAAAAAGGAAACAAACCATTTGGGTTTGAATTGAAAGAAAAGAATTAGGTTTTCGATTCAAGTATAGTATGCGTTACGAAAAGAAAACAGAGGATCAAGGTTTTGAGTAAAGAGAGGTGACACCACCAAAAGAATACCTAGGATTAGGGTTTTGATTCAAACATAGTAACTACCATGAAAAGAAAAGAAAGGGTTAGGGGTCTTGGTTAAAAAATACGAGTCATTTTTAAATGAAAAGAAAGATTAGGGTTTTGATTGAAACCTGAAAATTATTAGACATTAACACAAGAAAACATAAGATTAGGGTTTTGATTAAAAAAGTTATAGACATGAGTTATTAATACAAGGATACATAGGATCCGTGTTTTGAGCGAAAGATATTAGACTTTACGAAAGAAAAACAAAAGATTATTGTTTTGTAATATAGGGTTAGTGTTTTTATTAAAAACAAAATGAGATATTCCGAAAAAGGAAACAAGCCATTAGGGTTTGAATTGAAAGAAAAGAATTATGTTTTCGATGAAAGTATAGTATGCGTTACGAAAAGAAAACATAGGATCAAGGTTGTGAGTAAAGAGAGGTGACACCACCAAAAGAATACCTAGGATTAGGGTTTTGATTCAAACATAGTAACTACAATGAAAAGAAAAGAAAGAGTTAGGTGTCTTGGTTAAAAAATATGAGTCATTTTTTAATGAAAAGAAAGATTAGGGTTTTGATTGAAAAATGAAAATTAGTAGACATTAACATAAGAAAACATAAGATTAGGGTTTTGATTAAAAAACTTATAGATAGGAGTTATTAATAAAAATAAACATAGGATCTGTGTTTTGAGAGAAAGATATTAGACTTTACGTTAGAAAAAAAATAGATTATTTTTTTGTAATATAGGGTTAGTTTTTTGATTAAAAACAAAATGAGACATTCCGAAAAAGGAAACAAACCATTTGGGTTTGAATTGAAAGAAAAGAATTAGGTTTTCGATTCAAGTATAGTATGCGTTACGAAAAGAAAACATAGGATCAAGGTTTTGAGTAAAGAGAGGTGACACCACCAAAAGAATACCTAGGATTAGGGTTTTGATTCAAACATAGTAACTACCATGAAAAGAAAACAAGGGTTAGGGGTCTTGGTTAAAAAATACGAGTCATTTTTAAATGAAAAGAAAGATTAGGGTTTTGATTGAAACCTGAAAATTATTAGACATTAACACAAGAAAACATAAAATTAGGGTTTTGATTAAAAAAGTTAAAGACAAGAGTTATTAATACAAGGATACATAGGATCCATGTTTTGACAGAAAGATATTAGATTTTACGAAAGAAAAACAAAAGATTACTGTTTTGTAATATAGGGTTAGTGTTTTGATTAAAAACAAAATGAGATATTGCGAAAAAAGAAACAAGCCATTAGGGTTTGAATTGAAAGAAAAGAATTATGTTTTCGATTAAAGTATAGTATGAGTTACGAAAAGAAAACATAGGATCAAGGTTTTGAGTAAAGAGAGGTGACACCACCAAAAGAATACCTAGGATTAGGGTTTTGATTCAAACATAGTAACTACAATGAAAAGAAAAGAAAGAGTTAGGGGTCTTGGTTAAAAAATACGAGTCATTTTTTAATGAAAAGAAAGATTAGGGTTTTGATTGAAAAATCAAATTAGTAGACATTAACATAAGAAAACATAAGATTAGGGTTTTGATTAAAAAACTTATAGATAGGAGTTATTAATAAAAATAAACATAGGATCTGTGTTTTGAGAGAAAGATATTAGACTTTACGTTAGAAAAACAATAGATTATTTTTTTGTAATATAGGGTTAGTTTTTTGATTAAAAACAAAATGAGACATTCCGAAAAAGGAAACAAACCATTTGGGTTTGAATTGAAAGAAAAGAATTAGGTTTTCGATTAAAGTATAGTATGCGTTACGAAAAGAAAACATAGGATCAAGGTTTTGAGTAAAGAGAGGTGACACCACCAAAAGAATACCTAGGATTAGGGTTTTGATTCAAACATAGTAACTACAATGAAAAGAAAAGAAAGAGTTAGGGGTCTTGGTTAAAAAATACGAGTCATTTTTTAATGAAAAGAAAGATTAGGGTTTTGATTGAAAAATCAAATTAGTAGACATTAACATAAGAAAACATAAGATTAGGGTTTTCATTAAAAAACTTATAGATAGGAGTTATTAATAAAAATAAACATAGGATTTGTGTTTTGAGAGAAAGATATTAGATTTTACGTTAGAAAAACAATAGATTATTTTTTTGTAATATAGGGTTAGTTTTTTGATTAAAAACAAAATGAGACATTCCGAAAAAGGAAACAAACCATTTGGGTTTGAATTGAAAGAAAAGAATTAGGTTTTCGATTAAAGTATAGTATGCGTTACGAAAAGAAAACATAGGATCAAGGTTTTGAGTAAAGAGAGGTGACACCACCAAAAGAATACCTAGGATTAGGGTTTTGATTCAAACATAGTAACTACAATGAAAAGAAAAGAAAGAGTTAGGGGTCTTGGTTAAAAAATACGAGTCATTTTTTAATGAAAAGAAAGATTAGGGTTTTGATTGAAAAATCAAATTAGTAGACATTAACATAAGAAAACATAAGATTAGGGTTTTCATTAAAAAACTTATAGATAGGAGTTATTAATAAAAATAAACATAGGATTTGTGTTTTGAGAGAAAGATATTAGATTTTACGTTAGAAAAACAATAGATTATTTTTTTGTAATATAGGGTTAGTTTTTTGATTAAAAACAAAATGAGACATTCCGAAAAAGGAAACAAACCATTTGGGTTTGAATTGAAAGAAAAGAATTAGGTTTTCGATTCAAGTATAGTATGCGTTAAGAAAAGAAAACATAGGATCAAGGTTTTGAGTAAAGAGAGGTTAAACCACCAAAAGAATACCTAGGATTAGGGTTTTGATTCAAACATAGTAACTACCATGAAAAGAAAATAAAGTGTTAGGGGTCTTGGTTAAAAAATACGAGTCATTTTTAAATGAAAAGAAAGATTAGGGTTTTGATTGAAACCTGAAAATTAGTAGACATTAAAATAAGAAAACATAAGATTAGGGTTTCGATTAAAAAACTTATAGATAGGAGTTGTTAATAAAGAGATACATAGGATCCATGTTTTGACAGAAAGATATTAGATTTTACGAAAGAAAAACAAAAGATTATTGTTTTGTAATATAGGGTTAGTTTTTTGATTAAAAACAAAATGAGATATTCTGAAAAAGGAAACAAGCCATTAGGGTCTGAATTGAAAGAAAAGAATTAGGTATTCGATTCAAGTATAGTATGCGTTACGAGAAGAAAACATAGGAACATGGTTTTGAGTAAAGAGACGTGACACCACAAAAAGAATATCTAGGATTAGGGTTTTGATTCAGACATAGTAACTACCATGAAAAGAAAAGAAAGGGTTAGGGGTCTTGGTTAAAAAATACAAGTCATTTTTAAATGAAAAGAAAGATTATTGTTTTGATTGAAACCTGAAAATTATTAGACATTAACATAAGAAAACATAAGATTAGTGTTTTGATTAAAAAAGTTATAGACATGAGTTATTAATACAAGGATACATAGGATTCGTGTTTTGACCGAAAGATATTAGACTTTACGAAAGAAAAACAAAAGATTATTGTTTTGTAATATAGGGTTAGTGTTTTGATTAAAAACAAAATGAGATATTCCGAAAAGGGAAAGAAGTCATTAGGGTTTGAATTGAAAGAAAAGAATTATGTTTTTGATTAAAGTATAGTATGCGTTACGAAAAGAAAACATAGGATCACGGTTTTGAGTAAAGAGAGGTGACACCACCAAAAGAATACCTTGGATTAGGGTTTTGATTCAAACATAGTAACTACAATGAAGAGAAAAGAAAGAGTTAGGGGTCTTGGTTAAAAAATACGAGTCATTTTTTAATGAAAAGAAAGATTAGGGTTTTGATTGAAACCTGAAAATTAGTAGACATTAACACAAGAAAACATAAGATTAGGGTCTTGATTAAAAAACTTATAGATAAGAGTTATTAAAAAAAATAAACATAGGATCTGTGTTTTTAGTGAAAGATATTAGACTTTAAGTTAGAAAAACAATAGATTATTTTTTTGTAATATAGGGTTAGTTTTTTGATTAAAAACAAAATGAGACATTCCGAAAAAGTAAACAAACCATTTGGGTTTGAATTGAAAGAAAAGAATTAGGTTGTCGATTCAAGTATAGTATGTGTTACGAAAAGAAAACATAGGATCAAGGTTTTGAGTAAAGAGAGGTGACACCACCAAAAGAATACATAGGATTAGGGTTTTGATTCAAACATAGTAACTACCATGAAAAGAAAAGAAAGGGTTAGGGGTCTTGGTTAAAAAATACGAGTCATTTTTAAATGAAAAGAAAGATTAGGGTTTTGATTGAAACCTGAAAATTATTAGACATTAACACAAGAAAACATAAGATTAGGGTTTTGATTAAAAAAGTTAAAGACATGATTTATTAATACAAGGATACATAGGATCCGTGTTTTGACCGAAAGATATTAGACTTTACGAAAGAAAAAAAACAAAAGATTATTGTTTTGCAATATAGGGTTAGTGTTTTGATTAAAAACAAAATGAGATATTCTGAAAAAGGAAACAAGGCATTAGGGTTTGAATTGAAAGAAAAGAATTATGTTTTCGATTAAAGTATAGTATGCGTTACGAAAAGAAAACATAGGATCAAGGTTTTGAGTAAAGAGAGGTGACACCACCAAAAGAATACCTAGGATTAGGGTTTTGATTCAAACATAGTAACTACAATGAAAAGAAAAGAAAGAGTTAGGGGTCTTGGTTAAAAAATACGAGTCATTTTTTAATGAAAAGAAAGATTAGGGTTTTGATTGAAAAATGAAAATTAGTAGACATTAACATAAGAAAACATAAGATTAGGGTTTTGATTAAAAAACTTATAGATAGGAGTTATTAATAAAAATAAACATAGGATCTGTGTTTTGAGAGAAAGATATTAGACTTTACGTTAGAAAAACAATAGATTATTTTTTTGTAATATAGGGTTAGTTTTTTGATTAAAAACAAAATGAGACATTCCGAAAAAGGAAACAAACCATTTGGGTTTGAATTGAAAGAAAAGAATTAGGTTTTCGATTCAAGTATAGTATGCGTTACGAAAAGAAAACATAGGATCAAGGTTTTGAGTAAAGAGAGGTGACACCACCAAAAGAATACCTTGGATTAGGGTTTTGATTCAAACATAGTAACTACCATGAAAAGAAAAGAAAGGGTTAGGGGTCATGGTTAAAAAATACGAGTCATTTTTAAATGAAAAGAAAGATTATGGTTTTGATTGAAACCTGAAAATTAGTAGACATTAACACAAGAAAACATAAGATTAGGGTTTTGATTAAAAAAGTTATAGACATGAGTTATTAATACAAGGATACATAGGATCCGTGTTTTGAACGAAAGATATTAGATTTTACGAAAGAAAAACAAAAGATTATTGTTTTGTAATATAGGGTTAGTGTTTTGATTAAAAAACAAAATGAGATATTCCGAAAAAGGAAACAAGGCATTAGGGTTTGAATTGAAAGAAAAGAATTATGTTTTCGATTAAAGTATAGTATGCGTTACGAAAAGAAAACATAGGATCAAGGTTTTGAGTAAAGAGAGGTGACACCACCAAAAGAATACCTAGGATTAGGGTTTTGATTCAAACATAGTAACTACAATGAAAAGAAAAGAAAGAGTTAGGGGTCTTGGTTAAAAAATACGAGTCATTTTTTAATGAAAAGAAAGATTAGGGTTTTGATTGAAAAATGAAAATTAGTAGACATTAACACAAGAAAACATAAGATTAGGGTTTTGATTAAAAAACTTATAGATAGGAGTTATTAATAAAAATAAACATAGGATCTGTGTTTTGAGAGAAAGATATTAGACTTTACGTTAGAAAAACAATAGATTATTTTTTTGTAATATAGGGTTAGTTTTTTGATTAAAAACAAAATGAGACATTCCGAAAAAGGAAACAAACCATTTGGGTTTGAATTGAAAGAAAAGAATTAGGTTTTCGATTCAAGTATAGTATGCGTTACGAAAAGAAAACATAGGATCAAGGTTTTGAGTAAAGAGAGGTGACACCACCAAAAGAATACCTAGGATTAGGGTTTTGGTTCAAACATAGTAACTACCATGAAAAGAAAAAAAAGGGTTAGGGGTCTTGGTTAAAAAATACGAGTCATTTTTAAATGAAAAGAACGATCAGGGTTTTGATTGAAAGCTGAAAATTAGTAGACATTAACATAAGAAAACATATGATTAGGGTTTTGATTAAAAAACTTATAGATAGGAGTTGTTAATAAAGGGATACATAGGATTCATGTTTTGACAGAAAGATATTAGATTTTACGAAAGAAAAACAAAAGATTATTGTTTTGTAATATAGGGTTAGTTTTTTGATTAAAAACAAAATGAGATATTCTGAAAAAGGAAACAAGCCATTAGGGTTTGAATGGAAAGAAAAGAATTAGGTTTTCGATTCAAGTATAGTATGTGTTACGAAAAGAAAACATAGGAACATGGTTTTGAGTAAAGACAGGTGACACCACAAAAAGAATATCTAGGATTAGGGTTTTGATTCAGACATAGTAACTACCATGAAAAGAAAAGAAAGGGTTAGGGGTCTTGGTTAAAAAATACGAGTCATTTTTAAATGAAAAGAAAGATTATTGTTTTGATTGAAACCTGAAAATTAGTAGACATTAACATAAGAAAACATAAGATTAGTGTTTTGATTAAAAAAGTTATAGACAGGAGTTATTAATACAAGGATACATAGGATCCGTGTTTTAACCGAAAGATATTAAACTTTACGAAAGAAAAACAAAAGATTATTGTTTTGTAATATAGAGTTAGTGTTTTGATTAAAAACAAAATGAGATATTCCGAAAAAGGAAACAAACCATTAGGGTTTGAATGGAAAGAAAAGAATTAGGTTTTCGATAGAAGTATAGTATGCGTTACGAAAAGAAAACATAGGATCAAGGTTTTGAGTAAAGAGAGATGACACCACCAAATGAATACCTAGGATTAGGATTGTTATTCAAACATAGTAACTACCATGAAAAGAAAAGAAAGGGTTAGGGGAATTATTTAAAAAATACGAGTCATTTTTAAATGAAAAGAAAGATTAGGATTTTGATTGAAACCTGAAAACTAGTAGACATTAACAGAAGAAAACATAAGATTAGGGTTTTGATTAAAAAAGTTATAGACAGGAGTTATTAATATAAGGATACATAGGATCCGTGTTTTGACCGAAAGATATTAGACTTTACGAAAGAAAAACAAAAGATTATGGTTTTGTAATATAGGGTTAGTGTTTTGATTAAAAACAAAATGTGATATTCCGAAAAAGGAAACAAGCCATTAGGGTTTGAATTGAAAGAAAAGAATTAGGTTTTCGATTCAAGTATAGTATGCGTTACGAAAATAAAACATAGGATCAAGGTTTTGAGGAAAGAGAGATGACACCACCAAAAGAATACCTAGGATTAGGATTGTTATTCGAACATAATAACTACCATGAAAAGAAAAGAAAGGGTTAGAGGTCTTGGTTAAAAAATACGAGTCATTTTTAAATGAAAAAAGGATTAGGGTTTTGATTGAAACCAGAAAATTAGTAAACATTAACATAAGAAAACATAAGATTTGGGTTTTGATTAAAAAACTTATAGATAGGAATTATTAATAAAAGGATGCATAGGATCCTTGTTTTGACCGAAAGATATTAGACTTTACGAAAGAAAAACAAAAGATTATGGTTTTGTAATATAGGGTTACTTTTTTGATTAAAACCAAAATGAGACATTCCGAAAAAGGAAACAAACCATTAGGATTTGAATTGAAAGCAAAGAATAGGGTTTTCGATTGAAGTATAGTATGCGTTGCGAAAAGAAAACATAGCATCAAGGTTTTGAGTAAAGAGCGGTGACACCACCAAAAGAATACCTAGGATTAGGGTTTTGATTTAAACATGGTAACTACCATGAAAAGAAAAGAAAGAGTTAGGGGTCTTGGTTAAAAAATACGAGTCATTTTTAAATGAAAAGAAAGATTAGGATTTTGATTGAAACCTGAAAATTAGTAGACATTAACATAAGAAAACATAAGATTAGGGTTTTGATTAAAAAACTTATTGATAGGAGTTATTAATAAAAGGAAACATAGGATCCGTGTTTTGACCGAAAGATATTAGACTTTACGAAAGAAAAAAAATAAGATTATTGTTTTGTAATATAGGGTTAGTGTTTTGATTAAAAACAAAATGAGATATTCCGAAAAAGGAAACAAACCATTAGGGTCTGAATTGAAAGAAAAGAATTAGGTTTTCGATTCAAGTATATAGTATGCGTTACGAAAAGAAAATATAGGATCATGGTTTTGATTAAAGAGATGTGACACCACCAAAAGAATACCTATGATTAGGGTTTTGATTGAAACCTGAAAATTAGTAGACATTAACATAAGAAAACATAAGATTAGGGTTTTGATTAAAAAACTTAGAGATAGGAGTTATTAATAAAAGGATACATAGGATACATTTTTTGATCGAAAGATATTAGATTTCATGAAAGAAAAACAAAAGATTATTGTTTTAAAATATAGGGTTGGTTTTTTTATTAAAAACAAAATGGGATATTCCGAAAAAGGAAACAAACCATTAGGGTCTGAATTGAAAGAAAAGAATTAGGTTTTCGATTCAAGTATAGTATGCGTTACGAAAAGAAAATATAGGATCATGGTTTTGAGTAAAGAGAGGTGACACCACCAAAAGAATACCTAGGATTAGGCTTTTGATTCAGACATAGTAACTACCATGAAAAGAAAAGAAAGGGTTAGGGCTCTTGGTTAAAAAATACGAGTCATTTTTAAATGAAAAGAAAGATTAGGGTTTTGATTGAAACCTGAAAACTAGTAGACATTAACAGAAGAAAACATAAGATTAGGGTTTGGATTAAAAAAGTTATAGACAGGAGTTATTAATATAAGGATACACAGAATCCGTGTTTTGACCGAAAGATATTAGACTTTACGAAAGAAAAACAAAAGATTATGGTTTTGTAATATAGGGTTAGTGTTTTGATTAAAAACAAAATGTGATATTCCGAAAAAGGAAACAAGCCATTAGGGTTTGAATTGAAAGAAAAGAATTAGGTTTTCGATTCAAGTATAGTATGCGTTACGAAAAGAAAACATAGGATCAAGGTTTTGAGGAAAGAGAGATGACACCACCAAAAGAATACCTAGGATTAGGATTGTTATTCGAACATAATAACTACCATGAAAAGAAAAGAAAGGGTTAGAGGTCTTGGTTAAAAAATACGAGTCATTTTTAAATGAAAAAAGGATTAGGGTTTTGATTGAAACCTGAAAATTAGTAGACATTAACATAAGAAAACATAAGATTTGGGTTTTGATTAAAAAACTTATAGATAGGAATTATTAATAAAAGGATGCATAGGATCTGTATTTTGAGAGAAAGATATTAGACTTTACGAAAAAAAAAAAAAGATTATGGTTTTGTAATATAGGGTTACTTTTTTGATTAAAAACAAAATGAGACATTCTGAAAAAGGAAACAAACCATTAGGATTTGAATTGAAAGCAAAGAATTAGGTTTTCGATTCAAGTATAGTATGCGTTACGAAAAGAAAACATAGGATCAAGGTTTTGAGTAAAGAGAGGTGACACCACGAAAAGAATACCTAGTATTATGGTTTTGATTCAAACACAGTAACTACCCATGAAAAGAAAAGAAAGGGTTAGGGGTCTTGGTTAAAAAATACGAGTCATTTTTGAATGAAAAGAAAGATTAGGGTTTTGATTGAAACCTGAAAATAAGTAGACATTAACATAAGAAAACATAAGATCTGTGTTTTGAGAGAAAGATATTAGACTTTACGTTAGAAAAACAATAGATTATTTTTTTGTAATATAGGGTTTGATTTTCGATTAAAAACAAAATGAGACATTCCGAAAAATAAACAAAACATTAGAGTTTGAATTGAAAGAAAAGAATTAGGTTTTCGATTCAAGTATAGTATGCGTTACGAAAAGAAAACATAGGATCAAGGTTTTGAGTAAAGAGAGGTGACACCACCAAAAGAATACCTAGGATTAGGGTTTTGATTCAAACATAGTACCTACCATGAAAAGAAAAGAAAGGGTTGGGGGTCTTGGTTAAAAAATATGAGTCATTTTTAAATGAAAAGAAAGATTAGGGTTTTGATTGAAACCTGAAAATTAGTAGACAGTAATATAAGAAAACATAAGATTAGGGTTTTGATTAAAAAAGTTATAGACAGGTGTTATTAATACAAGGATACATAGGATCCGTGTTTTGACCGAAAGATATTAGACTTTACTAAAGAAAAAAAAAAAGATTATTGTTTTGTAATATAGGGTTAGTGTTTTGATTAAAAACAAATTGAGATATTCCGAAAAAGGAAGCAAACCATTAGGGTTTGAATTGAAAGAAAAGAATTAGGTTTTCGATTCAAGTATAATATGCGTTACGAAAAGAAAACATAGGATCAAGGTTTTGAGTAAAGAGAGATGACAACACCAAAAGAATACCTAGGATTAGGATTGTTATTCAAACATAATAACTACCATGAAAAGAAAAGAAAGGGTTAGGGGTCTTGATTAAAAAATACGAGTCATTTTTAAATGAAAAAAAGATTAGGGTTTTGATTGAAACCTGAAAATTCGTAGACATTAACATAAGAAAACATAAGAATAGGGTTTTGATTAAAAAACTTATAGATAGGAATTATTAATAAAAGGATGCATAGGATTCGTGTTTTGACCGAAAGATATTAGACTTTACGAAAGAAAAACAAAAGATTATGGTTTTGTAATATAGGGTTACTTTTTTATGAAAAACAAAATGAGACATTCCGAAAAAGGAAACAAACCATTAGGATTTGAATTGAAAGCAAAGAATAAGGTTTTCGATTGAAGTATAGTATGCGTTGCGAAAAGAAAAAAGAGCATCAAGGTTTTGAGTAAAGAGCGGTGACTTCACCAAAAGAATACTAGGATTATCGTTTTGATTCAAACGTAGTAACTACCATGAAAAGAAAAGAAAGTGTTAGGGTTCTTGGTTAAAAAATACGAGTCATTTTTGAATGAAAAGAAAGATTAGGGTTTTGATTTGAAACCTGAAAATTAGTAGACATTAACATAAGAAAACATAAGATTAGGGTTTTGATTTAAAAACTTATAGATACTAGTTATTAATAAAAGGAAACATAAGATCTGTGTTTGGAGATAAAGATATTAGACTTTATGTTAGAAAAACAAAAGATTATTTTTTTGTAATATAGGGTTTGTTTTTTGATTAAAAACAAAATGAGACATTCGGAAAAAGAAAACAAACCATTAGGGTTTGAATTGAAAGAAAAGAATTAGGTTTTCGATTCAAGTATAGTATGCGTTACGAAAATAAAACATAGGATCAAGGTTTTGAGTAAAGAGAGGTGACACCACCAAAAGAATACCTAGGATTAGGGTTTTGATTCAAACATAGTAACTACCATGAAAAGAAAAGAAAGGGTTAGGTTTCTTGGTTAAAAAATACGAGTCATTTTTAAATGAAAAGAAAGATTAGGGTTTTGTTTGAAACCTGAAAATTAGTAGACATTAACATAAGAAAACATAAGATTAGGGTTTTGATTAAAAAACTTATAGATAGGAGTTATTAATAAAAGGATACATAGGATCCATGTTTTGACCGAAAGATATTAGATTTTACGAAAGAAAAACAAAAGATTATTGTTTTGTAATATATGGTTAGTTTTTTGATTAAAAACAAAATGAGATATTTTGAAAAAGGAAACAAACCATTACGGTCTGAACTGAAAGAAAAGAATTAGGTTTTCGATTCAAGTATAGTATGCGTTACGAAAAGAAAATATAGGATCATGGTTTTGAGTAAAGAGAGGCGACACCACCAAAAGAATACCTAGGATTAGGGTTTTGATTCAGACATAGTTACTACCATGAAAAGAAAAGAAATTGTTAGGGTTCTTGGTTAAAAAATACGAGTCATTTTTAAATGAAAAGAAAGATTAGGGTTTTGATTGAAACCTGAAAATTAGTAGAAATTAAACTAAGAAAACATAAGATTAGGGTTTTGATTAAAAAACTTATAGATAGGAATTATTAATAAAAGTATGCATAGGATCCGTGTTTTGACCGAAAGATATTAGAATTTACGAAAGAAAAACAAAACATTATGGTTTTGTAATATAGGGTTACTTTTTTATTAAAAACAAAATGAGACATTCCGAAAAAGGAAACAAACCATTAGGATTTGAATTGAAAGCAAAGAATAAGGTTTTCGATTGAAGTATAGTATGCGTTGCGAAAAGAAAACATAGCATCAAGGTTTTGAGTAAAGAGCGGTGACACCACCAAAAGAATACCTAGGATTAGGGTTTTGATTCAAACATAGTAACTACCATGAAAAGAAAATAAAGGGTTAGGGTTCTTGGTTAAAAAATACGAGTCATTTTTGAATGAAAAGAAAGATTAGGGTTTTGATTGAAACCTGAAAATTATTAGACATTAACATAAGAAAACATAAGATTAGGGTTTTGATTAAAAAACTTATAGATAGGAGTTATTAATAAAAGGAAACATAAGATCTGTGTTTTGAGAGAAAGATATTAGACTTTACGTTAGAAAAACAATAGATTATTTTTTTGTAATATAGGGATTGTTTTTTGATTAAAAACAAAATGAGACATTCCGAAAAAAGAAACAAACCATTAGGGTTTGAATTGAAAGAAAAGAATTAGGTTTTCGATTCAAGTATAGTATGCGTTACGAAAAGAAAACATAGGATCAAGGTTTTGACTAAAGAGAGGTGACACCACCAAAAGAATACCTAGGATTAGGGTTTTGATTCAAACATAGTAACTACCATGAAAAGAAAAGAAAGGGTTAGGGTTCTTGGTTAAAAAATACGAGTCATTTTTAAATGAAAAAAAATTAATGTTTTGATTGAAAAAATGAAAATTAGTAGACATTAACATAAGAAGACATAAGATTAGGGTTTTGATTAAAAAACTTATAGATAGGAATTATTAATAAAAGGATACATAGGATCCGTGTTTTGACCGAAAGATATTAGACTTTACGAAAGAAAAACAAAAGATTATTGTTTTGTAATATAGGGTTAGTTTTTTGATTGAAAACAAAATTAGACATTCCGAAAAAGGAAACAAACCATTAGGGTTTGAATTGAAAGCAAAGAATTATTTTTTCGATTCAAGTATAGTATGCGTTACGAAAAGAAAACATAGGATCAAGGTTTTGAGTAAAGAGAGGTGACACCACGAAAAGAATACCTAGGATTATGGTTTTGATTCAAACACAGTAACTACCTATGAAAAGAAAAGAAAGGGTTAGGGTTCTTGGTTAAAAAATACGAGTCATTTTTAAATGAAAAGAAAGATTAGGGTTTTGATTGCAACCTGAAAATTATTAGACATTGACATAAGAAAACATAAGATTGTGGTTTTGATTAAAAAACTTATAGATAGGAGTTTTTAATAAAGGGATACATTGGATCCGTGTTTTGAATGAAAGATATTAGACTTTACGTTAGAAAAACAATAGATTATGGTTTTGTAATATAGGGTTACTTTTTTCATTAAAAACAAAATGAGTCATTCTGAAAAAGTAAACAAAGCATTAGGGTTTGAATTGAAAGCAAAGAATTAGATTTTCGATTCAAGTATAGAATGCGCTACGAAAAGTAAACATAGGATCAAGGTTTTGAGTAAAGAGAGGTGACACCACCAAAAGAATACCTAGGATTAGGGTTTTGATTTAAACATAGTAACTAACATGAAAAGAAAATAAAGGTTTAGGGGTCTTGGTTAAAAAATATGAACCATTTTTAAATGAAAAGAAAGATTAGGGTTTTGATTGAAACCTGAAAATTAGTAGACATTAACATAAGAAAACATAAGATTACGGTTTTGAATAAAAAACTTATAGATAGGAGTTTTTAATAAAATGATACATAGGATCCTTGTTTTAAATAAAGAAAGATGACACCACCAAAAGAATACCTAGGATAAGGGTTTTCATTCAAACATAGTAACTACTATAAAAAAAAAAAGAAAGGGTTAGAGATCTTGTTAAAAAATACTTGTCATTTTTAAATGAAAAGAAAGATTAGGGTTTTGATCGAAACCTGAAAATTAATAGACATTAGCATAAGAAAACATAAGATTATGTTTTGATTAAAAAACATATAGATAGGAGTTATTAATAAAAGGAAACATAAGATCCGTGTTTTCAACGAAAGATATTAGATTTTACGTTAGAAAAACAATAGAATATGGTTTTAAAATATAGGATTTGTTTTTTCATTAAAAACAAAATGAGACATTCCGAAAAAGTAAACAAAGCATTAGGGTTTCAATTGAAAGCAAAAAATTAAGTTTCCGATTCAAATATAGAATGCGTTACGAAAAGTAAACATAGGATCAAGGTTTTGAGTAAAGAGAGGTGACACCTCCAAAAGAATACCTAGGATTAGGTTTTTGATTCAAACATAGTAACTAACATGAAAAGAAAATAAAGGTTTAGCGGTCTTGGTTAAAAAATATGAACCATTTTTAAATGAAAAGAAAGATTATGGTTTTGATTGAAACCTGAAAATTAGTAGACATTAACATAAGAAAACATAAGATTAGGGTTTTGATTAAAAAACTTATAGATAGGAGTTTTTAATAAAAGGATACATAGGATCCTTGTTTTGAAAGAAAGATATTAGACTTTACGTTAGAAAAACAATAGATTTTGGTTTTGTAATATAATGTTAGTTTTTTTATTAGAAACAAAATGAGACATTCCGAAAAAGGAAACAAACCATTAGGGTTTGAATTGAAAGAAAAGAATTAGGTTTTCGATTCAAGTATAGTATGCGTTACGAAAAGAAAACATAGGATCAAGGTTTTGAGTAAAGAGACGTGACACCACCAAAAGAATACCTAGGATTAGGGTTTTGATTCAAACATAGTAACTACTATGAAAAGAAAAGAAAGGGTTAGGGGTCTTGGTTAATGACACGACCTTTTGCGTGTCAAGTTTTTGGCGCCGTTACCGGGGGAATAGGCGTATTTTTAATACTACTTTTTGCTACTTTAGTTATTCACTTCGTTATCTATTTCACACCTTCTTTATCTACCACTACTTTCACAATTCTTTTCTTTTTAATTTCAGTTTACCGAGGGAATGTTTAACGCAAGTGAAGCTTTTGATACACTCATGGGATTAGTCAAGGAAGTGGAGCAGAAAATGCAGTTTTTTATCGCACAACCATTTCCAAATTATATCGAGTGTGGGCAATTAGTGAGACAACCTTGTACAAAAATAGTGGATAGTATTGATCAGTTTTGTAAGGAGCAGAACATGAATTATGAATTGGGCAGTATGTTGGACGAATTTGATAAATCAGCTCTAGCTTTTGCAAATGGTGACACAGAAGAAACCCTTGAGAATGTTCTTGCACAGTTTGAATCAGGTTATTTTGAGCACAAACAAGAGGTCTTTTCAATGGGTATTATAGACCTGATAGAGGAAGTTTGTGAATTGGAGATTAGAATGGAACACCAGGACCAACCCAAGGAATGTGATTTGGAGAAGGTTTCAGGGTACAGTAATGAACAGCAAACTACAAAATTTGAAGAGATTGGCAGATCAATTGGAGACCGGCTTCGACCATCCATCGATGAGCCACCTGATTTGGAATTGAAAACACTTCCAAAACACTTGGAATATGCATTTCTGGCAGAAGAGATGAAGTTGCCCGTGATCATAGCATCGAATCTCTCTTTGGAGCAAAAAGACAAATTGGTGAATGTGTTGAAAAAGCATAAGTCTGCCTTGGCATGGAAAATTGCAGACTTAAAAGGTATAAACCCTTCATTCTGTACGCACAAGATTTTAATGGAGGACAATTTCAAATCAGTGATCCAACCTCAATGAAGACTAAACCCGAACATGAAGGAAGTTGTAAAAGCGGAAGTGGTCAAATTATTGGATGCAGGGATCATTTACCCTATTTCCGATAGTGCTTGGGTAAGCCCAACACAGGTGGTCCCGAAAAAAGGTGGGATGACAGTGATCAAGAATGAAAAGAACGAACTCATCCCAACAAGAACGGTCACAGGGTGGAGAGTTTGTATTGATTACAGAAGACTGAATGATGCAACCCGTAAAGACCACTTCCCTTTACCTTTCATTGATCAAATGTTGGAGCGATTGGCAGGGCATCAATTTTACTATTTTCTAGATGGGATGCCAGGGTACTTTCAGATCCCTATTGCTCCGGAAGACCAAGAGAAGACAACTTTCACTTGTCCCTACCGGACTTTTGCATATAGACGAATGTCGTTCGGATTATACAATGCACTTGCTACATTCCAAAGGTATATGACTGCTATTTTCGATGATCTTGTTGAAGACATAATGGAAGTATTTATGGATGATTTCTCTGTGTTTGGTGATTCCTTCGACATATGTTTAAGAAATTTGGAAAGAGTGCTGATAAGATGTAAGGAGACAAATCTTATGATAAACTGGGAGAAATGCCATTTCATGGTTTGAGAAGGCATTGTTCTCGGACACAAGATTTCCCATTTGGGTATGGAGGTGGACAAGGCAAAAATTGAAGTCATAGAGAAACTTCCTCCATCAATGAATGTCAAGTTTTTGGCGCCGTTGCCGGGGATTCACTCATCACCTTTACTAAGTTGAACCGCCATAGGCTACCTGAGCATTGAACAATTGAACCGCCATAGGGATTCACATTGCACACACCTTTACTTGGCGTTCAATTGCTCATGCTCAGGTAGCCTATGGCGGTTCACCTTAGTTGCAACATTTGTATTCTTAGAGTCTAGGAGAATTTTTAAACATTGTATCCTATCATGCTATAGTTTTTACTTGAAGTTTTAGGGAATTTTTGCTCGATTACACCTTATTGCACGACTCACTCTTGAAATCTTTTGGAAACTCGATCTTGAAGTTTTTAAGGACAAGTTTATCATCGTTCTTAGTTTTACTTTGGAAAATGCATATATATATATATATATAAAACCTAGTATTAGGATTCACTACGACCCTTGACTCTTGTGGACCTGTCAACTAAGCCCCAGGGGAGTCTATCTTCCTAACCCTAACACTACGTGGGATTGCTTTAAGCTCTAGGGATTCCTAGTGATAAAACCTGTTCCTCTATGTAGTTCTAACCCTTTGGTCCAGGTGGAAGAACCCTAGTCTAGATGGAGCCCTAAAACTCTATCTTGACCGCTAATTAACCAAGGAAACGGAGGTGGGGAGAAATCACACCGGATGGGAAAGGGGTACATTGCTACCTCACAACTCTCCCTCTCAACCCTCTTCAGTTTTAAGTAGTCTAATCCTATAGGAGTTGTCACACCTCCAAAAGATAACCTACATCGTTCTCAACCCTAGTGTCACGGCTAAGGAAGAAGAATAGCAAAAGATAATTAAAACTGAAACTCGAATTTATTCATCAATAATGGAAAAGCATAATAACAATGTCATAGAAACATAATGATCCTAGGGTTTTACAAGTCCGAATACCCACGAGGGGTTTAGCTCCTCATGGAGCAATACATGTTCATCAAAGTGTAAAATAAATTGCAAAATAAGAACATCAATGAAAACCCCCTCGCGTGTGATGTGGGCGTGATCTTGTGCTACCGTCGGACGTCGATGACGATGCCGTTGGCGTGCTCCAATCCTCCACAAAGTCCTCTCCGAAACCCTAGCCGCACCCTCTCGAAGTTGGAGAGAAAGATAGGTCCAAAGATGCTCAAAAAGTCTCCCCATCGGGCTTTAAATAGGCTGAGTGCGGCTTTAAATTTGAACTTATCGGGGGTTCACACGGCTGTGTGGAATTTCCACATGCCGTGTGAAGTATCTGTCTTCCTGAAAAATTACTTCACACGGCTGTGTGGAATTTCCACACGCCCGTGTGAAGTCTCTGGCTTGCTGGAAAATGATTCACACGGGCGTGTGTTACACGCCCGTGTGAATTCTCTGGAAACTTGATCTTTGGCAGAAAATGCACAGTAACTTGCTATAGTGGATTAGAACAGTAACAAAGCTACAATGTTGCTACAGTACTCACCGAAACGCTCCCGAATACGTTGTTCTTCATCGAGGCCATTGAATTGGGCACAAAATCAATGGTAGATCGTGCCGATTGCTTCAAGTCTCGTTCTTGGTGAAGTTCTCCTAGGCTACACGAGTTAGACTTGTTGTGAATGTGACTGCCTTTGTGCCCCTCCAAAAGAGGCTGGCACACACTCACAAGTCCAAGTTCGTGCCTTGTTCCTTGCTTGGTTCGAAAACCTCCCAACAACGGCGAACACGACCTAACTTTGCTATTTTTTTCCAACTTGGCTCCACAAACCTACAACGTACAAGAATACACAAATGCACACTATTTAGTGATAAAATCTGATAAAAGAGATGCTAATAGTAAGATAATAACGCTTCGCGTCACTATAACACAAGCACTTATCAGGCCTATCCTAGCAGAGTAATTGTGCCACCAGGGACAGTACCCTAGGGTTGGAGTGATCTTCTCAGGGCCCTATATCACGAGACTCCTTATCGGGATGGGTCTCCTAGATGGAGTACGAGGGGTTGAGAAAATTTCTGTACCGGCACCGCTTAGCAGAGAGACTCTGAGGATGATGGGGATGCTCTGCAGATCAGGAGCAGGAGTATACACCATGATCATCGCCCACTCAGAGTCTACAGAGGGAGAGCAGGCAGTATTAAAGCCACCCTCAGAACCGACAGAGGCTGAGGCACCACCCACAGCACCGGAGCCACCTCTAGTACATATCTTTTTTCCCTCTCATTGTCAAGGCAGGTTTGAAAGCCTTGAGAGTGCTGTGGGTATCCTACAGACAGAGTTGACAGAGGTTAGGGCCACGCAGGCAGCACAGTTTTCACATACATCGGCACAGCTCGCCACCATACTTCAGCTACTCGAGCGATCTATGTCGACATCTCCTTTTGTGGCGCAGCCCAGAGCCTCGACCCCACCCCCATCTCCTTCACCATCAGCAGATCCACCGGAGACCTCAGAGCCCGCAGCAGCAGCAGCACACGAGGCTCCATTACAGGATACTGACGGTGAGGCGTCATAGTTTCTTTTAGTTTTTATTTCTTTTGCAGTTTTTCGCATTATTTTGGACTTGTGGAACTCAGAAAGGACTTTCCTTCTGAGTTTATCTTTTATTTTTTCTTTTATTTGTCTCGAGTTGTAATTCATTTCCATATCTTTATATACTCGAGTTTAGTTTGATTTCTTCTTGAGCTATATTGAACCCTTGTGTATGTGTGCAGATGATCTTGGATGTAAGGAATTTGAGGAATAAGTCATAGTCACGGTCATGGGACCGTGTGTGCTCCACAGACTATTGAGACTCAACTATCAATGAACCTAGCTCCATCAAACGCAACATATGGAGTTCAGGGGAGTAAAGTTTCAATTGCCCACTTCCACAGTAATTGTTTTTCATTGTTTTACTTTCTATTGTGCTTGCATGTGTACATTGGGGACAATATACATCTTAAGTGTGGGGTCGAGTTCACTTTGCACACACCTTTACTTGTGTGATAAGTGCTTATGTTATAGTACCGCGAAGCATTATTATCTTACATTGAGCATATCTTTTATCAGGTTTTATCACTAAATGGCGTGCATTTGTGTATTCTTATGCATTGAAGGTTTATGGAGCTAAATTGGAGAAGAAGAACAAAATTAGGTCGTGTTTGCCGATGTTGGGAAGTTTTCGGACCAAGTACGGAACAAGGCACGAGCTTGGACTTGTGAGTGTGTGCCAACCTCCTTTGGAGGGGCACAAAGGCAGTCACATTCACAACAAGTCTAACTCGTGTAGCTTAGAAGAACTTCACCAAGGAGACTTGAAGTAATCGGCACAACCTACCATTGATTGTGTGCCTAAATCAATGGCCTCGATGAAGAACAACGGATTCGGGAGCGTTTTGGCGAGTACTGTAGCAAAACAATGTAGCAAGCTACTATTCATTTTCTACCGAAAATCAGGGTTTCAGAGGATTCACATGGGCGTGTGGAAATTCCAGACGGCCGTGTGAATTGATTTTTCAGCCAGACAGAAACTTCATACGAGCGTGTGGAAATTCCACACGGCCGTGTGAAGCCCCCGATAAGTCCGATTTTAAAGCCGCGATTCAACATTATAAAAGGTGATTTTGGAGACCTTTTGGGATATTTTTTGACCTATCTTTCTCCTCAACTTTGGGGGAGTGCAGCTAGGGTTTTGGAGAGGATTTCATGGAGTTTTAGCGCGCGTCATCGGCATCGTCACCGACGTTCGACGCCCGCACAAGACCACGGCCACACCATACACAAGGGGGTTTTCATCAATGTCTTTGATTTGTACTTTCTTTTCTATTTTGATGAACATGTGATAAATGTCTAAATGTACATATTTTACACATATGTACGCGCATGTATTTCGGTGTTTTATTAATGAATCGATGTCCTTTTCGGTCTAAATTGTTTTATTTCGTGTTTCAGGTACATTATATGCTTTGGTGACCCTAATGACGTGATTTGAGAGGAAATCTGCACCAAACCGTCATTTTAGGGTCCCGAGTACTGTAGCAGTTACTGTAGCCGTTACTGTAGCAGTTGCTGTGCAAAATCACAACTTTGCGGTTTCTTGTAGCCCGTATTACAGGCTCCCTCACAGGCTGTATATGGACCATGAGGTCACCCGTGAACTTGCCCGAATTCATCTTTTAAGGGACTTTGGCTACGGTTTTCAAGGGCATCAAGTGTCTTCTTCTTAGAACCCTCACCACCACTCAAATTCGGAGGAAGAAGAAGCATTTGGAGGGTGATTTAGGCAAGGATTTGGCGAGGAGAGCAAGGTTTTGGGAAGGATCTTCACCCTAGAGCTTTGATTTGGAAGGCTGAAGACAAGGAAAGCCACCCCTTTGTGTGGCGTCTTTGGAACGTCTCCGGCCTTCATCTCTTGAGGGAGTTCTTCTTATACTTTTGGTGTTTGGTTTCATGAACCCGAAGGTCACCTGATGTAGGTGAACCTTGGGGGTGAACTTGTGTATTTTGGATGCTTTGTTCTAATTCATTGTTTGTGGCATGTTTATGATCCATTGCTTGGTGTTTTAATTGATTGATATGTATGACAACTCTATGTATCAATTGATCTAGGAAATGCTAGGTTGCATAACCATTGCCCTAGTGTTAGACTCACCAAATTTGGAAGGGAAATTTGTATAAATACGCCGTGACCATCGGGTATTTGTACCCCTCCACTCCTAGGGTTAAGTACCGAGTTGTTGCTTTAACCCTAGTTTGAGAAAGCCATTGTACCCTTAGCAATCGTGTGGGGATTTGGGCGGTAGAAATACCGTAGCGGTGGAAATACCGTATTCCAATACCCGTACCGGATAAGGGGTCAATTTCCGTGACCATCAAGTTGTCCTAGTCTAGGGTTTTCTCGGTCCATCTTTGCCACATGCATGTTAGTTCAAGCCTTCAAACGCACTTTAGTAGCCCTTAAGGGAATCCTCATCCGTGACCACTCCTAACCATTGAATTTCTCGTATTTTGCCTTAGTCATCTTGCATTTATTTTATATTTGCTTGTTTGCTTTTCATCGATTTCTTTAACTCAAGCTATATCGGTTAAACAACATTGCAAAGAGGAAGTAAGGTTAGATTCTCGGGCCCTTGGGAATACAACCCCCTCACGCGTGCGTGAGGGGTATTACTTGGCGACCCCGTGCACTTGCGGGTGATCCATCAAGTTTTTGGCGCCGTTACCGGGGACCCACGAGAAATAATTGGAAAACTTAGCGCGTGTTGATTTGACCATTTTCTTGTTTTGCATTCACCTTCCTTGTTTATATCCCGTCATTTCTCTGTTTGCATTTTATCTTCTCAATTCATTTTCTTGTGTTTGCAAATACATATTTAATCATGTTCCAAACTGCTTACTCGGGAAACTCTTATTGTCCACAGAAACCATATCTCTGCCCCTCGGACATGTTTGATGATCAGTGGATGAGACCTGTGACCCAGGGAAATCATTCCACTGTATCCCTACTCCAATCATACATGCAGTCTGAGTTGGTGGAACTTGCTGTATCTTCCCACTCACCTAGCCGTCCACAAAATCCTATCAATAATCTAGCGAGAAATTGCGCAGATGGACACTTAGAGTCAGTAGCTACAGTTGATGAAGGGACAGATGGCCCCGTGGAGTGGAATTTTATGCAAGGGGAGGTCCCAAACTCTGAAAGGGTGGAGATACTGGCAGCAAAAGACAGTTCAGACAGTGACAGTTCATCTGAATCAGAGGACGACAGAATGGAAAAACCTGACCTCAGGAACTACGGAAGATTGAAATCGTTATTTGAAGAACCTCCTGAACTTGAATTGAAACCGCTACCGGATCATTTGGAGTATGCCTTCTTGGGGGAGAATTCTTCACTTCCTATCATCATCGCATCAGACTTGACTGCACAGCAAAAGGATAGACTCCTAAACATACTCAATAAACATAAGAAAGCCATCGCTTGGAAAATTGCTGATATCAAGGGGATCAGTCCTGCATTCTGTACTCATAAAATTCTCATGGAAGACAATCACAAGCCTATGGCAATACCCCAACGAAGACTGAACCCTAATATGAAGGAAGTAGTGAAGAATGAAGTCATCAAACTTCTCGATGCGGGAATTATCTATCCCATTTCTGACAGTGCATGGTTGAGTCCAGTACAAGTCGTGCCTAAAAAGGGGGGTATGATGGTTGTAATGAATGAGATTAATGAACTCATCCCTACCTGAACGGTGACGGGTTGGAGGGTCTGTATAGACTACAGGAAGCTCAATGATGCTACAAGGAAAGATCATTTCCCTTTACCATTTATCGATCAGATGCTTGAGCGACTTGCTGGACACTCACACTGTTGTTTCTTGGATGGTCTCTCCGGATACTTCCAAATTCCCATAGCTCCAGAAGACCAGGAGAAAACTAACTTCACCTGTCCTTATGGTACATTTGCCTATAGGCGGATGCCTTTCGGGCTTTGTAATGCGCCAGCCACTTTCCAAAGATGTATGATGGCTATTTTTGAGGACATGGTGGAAGATATCATGGAGGTGTTTATGGATGACTTCTCAGTTTTTGGTGATTCATTTGAGTTGTGCCTGAAAAATCTTGAAAGGGTCTTGAGCAGATGCGAAGAAACAAACCTAGTGCTTAGCTGGGAAAAATGCCATTTCATGGTCAAAGAGGGTGTAGTACTCGGGCATAAAATTTCTAAGCAACGGATTGATGTAGACAAGGCTAAGGTCGCCACTATTGAGAAGCTACCTCCCATGACTTCTATGAAGGCAGTAAGAAGTTTTCTTGGGCATGCAGGGTTGTACAGAAGATTCGTGAAAGATTTCTCATCTATTGCTCGACCATTGACAAAATTGTTAGAGAAGGATGCTCCATTTGATTTCAATAGTGATTGCATGAATGCCTTCTCAACACTCAAAAAGAGATTGGTACAGACACCTTAATGCTCAATAAAACTAACTCCATCAAATGCAACACTTGGAGTTCACGGGAGTATTGTTTGAATTGCCAACTTCTACACTAATTGTTTTTCATTGCTTTATTTTTATTGTGCTTACACGCGTACATTGGGGACAATGTACATCTTAAGTGTGTGTGTGTGTGTGTGTGGGGGGGGGGGGGGGGAATTCACATTGCACACACCTTTATTTGTGCGTTTAATTGCATATGCTCATGTAGCCCATGGCGGTTCACCTTAGTTGCAAAAGTCGTATTCTTAGAGTTTGGGAGAATTGTTAACATTGTATCCTATCATGCTCTAGTTTTACATGAATTTTTAGGGAATTTTTTGCTCGATTACACCTTAATGCTCTACTCACTCTTGAGATTTTTTGGAAACTCGAACTCGAAGTTTTAAGGACTAGTTTAGTATTACTTTAGTAAGTTGTGAAGTACTATGTAGCTAAAAAAAAAATTGTGAGTTTGTGAATATTAGTTTAAGCTTTACATTTGGGGTGGAAAGAGCTGCCTCTTATGAAGTATGAAGCTACTCTCATAAGTCGGATACAAGTTATGCCCTAATGAGAGAAAGATCTATCTCATGGGAAGCATGAAAGCTACTACCCCGGTAGAAAGAGCTACATCCTCGAAAGTGTGAAAGCCATCTTTGGCGGCCGCCTACGAAAGGGCTACCTTAGAGGTTGAGTGAAGCTACTACTTACTTACTTTGTGTATTTAAATAAGTCCTTTTAATAAGAGTTTGAGGAGTACTCGTTGGTTCTCTTGAGTGAATTAGCACACACTTACACGTTTTTGAGTTGCTATCCTTTTTTATTCAAGTTTTTAGCCAGAGCAATGATAATTTTATGCAATGTTGTAAGTTTCCCTTACTTGTAGAATATTTCTTTTGCATACTTTTGGTGAACCTAAGGCCGAGCACTTTCAATTGTCTCTCCCAAGTACTTTCACATCCTATTTTGCTTGAGGACAAGCAAAAGCTTAAGTGTGGGGGGATTTGATAAGTGCTTGTGTTATAGTACCACGAAGCGTTATTATCTTACATTGAGCATATCTTTTATCAGATTTTATCACTAAATGGTGTGCAATTGTGTGTTCTTATGCATTGTAGGTTTGTGGAGCTAATTTGGAGAAGAAGAACGAAGTTGGATTGTGTTCGCCGTTGTTGGGAAGTTTTCGGACCAAGCAAGGAACAAGGCATGAGCCAGGACTTGTGAGTGTGTGCCAACATCCTTTTGGAGGGGCACAAAGGCAGTCACATTCATAACAAGTCTAACTCGTGTTGCTTAGGAGAACTTCACCAAGAAAGAGACTTGATGCAATTGGCACGATCTACCATTGACTGTGTGTGCAAATTAATAGCCTCGATGAAGAACAACGGATTTGGGAGCGTTTTCGGCGAGTGTAGCAGCACTGTAGCTTGTCACTGTAGCAAAAACACTGTAGCAAGCTACTATCCACTTCCTACCGAAAATCAGGATTCTAGAGACTTCACACGGGCGTGTGGAAATTCCACACGGCCGTGTGAATTAATTTTTCACCCAGACAGAAACTTCACACGGGCGTGTGAAGTCCCGATAAGTCCGATTTTAAAGCCGCGACTCAACATTATAAAAGGCAGATTTGCAGACTTTTTGGGATATCTTTTGACCTATCTTTCTCCCCAACTTTTGGAGAGTGCCGCTAGGGTTTCGGAGAGGATTTCGTGGAGGTTTAGAGCGAGTCATCGGCATCGTCACCGACTGTAGCAAGTTACTGTTCACTTTCGGCCGAAATTCAGAATTCCAGAGAGTTCACACGGCCGTGTGGAATTAACACACGGCCGTGTGAATTAATTTTTTCAGCATAACAGAAATTTCACACGCCCGTGTGTTAATTCCACACGGCCGTATGAAGCCCCCGATAAGTCAATTTTAAAGCCGCGATTCAACATTATAAAAGGCGATTTTGGAGACCTTTGGAGATATCTTTTGACCTATCTTTCTCTCCAACTTGGTTGAGTGCGGCTAGGGTTTCGGAGAGGATTTCGTGGAGGTTTAGTGCGCGTCATTGGCATCGTCATCGACGTTCGACGGCCACACAAGACCACGGCCACACCATACGCAAGGGGGTTTTCATTGATGTCTTTACTTTGTGCTTTCTTTATTACATTGATGAACATGTATAGCTCCATGAGGAGCTAAACCCCTTAAGGGTATTCGGACTTGTAAACTCTAGGGTTATTATGTTTCTTTGACATTGTTATTATGCTTTTCCATTATTGATGAAAAAAATTGAGTTTCAATCTTAAATTCATCCTTGCTATTGTTTTCTCTTAGATGTGACACTAGGATTGAGAGCAATTTAGGTTGTCTTTTGGAGGCGTGACAACTCCTTAGGGTTAAACTCCTTAAGATTGAAGAGGGTTGAGAGGGAGAGTTGTGAGGTGGCGACGTACCCCTTTCCCTTCCGGTGTGATTTCTCCCTACCTCCAATTTCTTGATTTATTAGCGGTCAAAATAGAGCGAAGTGCTAGGTAGATAAACTCCCCCAAGGCTTTGGGGTGACGTGAATCCTACGCATTGGGGCTTAATTTAGACTAGGGTTCTTTCACCTGGACCAAAGGTTTAGAACTACTACACATAGGAACAGGTTTTATCACTAGGAATCCCTAGAGCTTAAAGTGATTCCACGTAGTGTTAGGCTTAGGTAGATAAACTCCCTTGGGGCTTAGTTGCGTGAGTGACAGAGTGAAGGGTTGACATGAATCCTAATGCCGGGACATAGTGTTGGGGTTAGTCACGGTTGACCTTAGGTTTGGGACCGTGTGTTTAAGGATTTCCTCGACTCAATCAACATCAATAGGGAAGTATAATAGCATAGTCCTGCACTAGAAGCATAGACCCTAGAGATAGCTTATCCGAATGCCCTATTTCATTCATTAGTAACCCTTTCTATTCTCTTACTTGCACTCTCTCTCGTCTTCCATCTTTCTATTCAATTTCGTGCTTTTTATTCTGTTTGATTGTTTATTCACTCATTGATCCAACTATTGCTTTTTCATACTCCGCAAAGCTTTATTAGTGGAATCTCGTATTCTAATTCCTTATTCCCTGTGGATTCGACTACCCACTCACCAGGGTAAATTTATTACTTCGACAAACCCGTGCACTTGCGTGATACACGCAAGGGGTCGTGTCACTCCCCGCCATCTATGTCAATCAAAGCCTTAGAAGTGCGCAAGAACGACCTTCCAAGAATCAAAGGAACCTCGACATCCAACACCACGAAGTCAACAGGAAATATGTATTTGTCGACTTTTACTAGGACGTCCTCCACAATTCCCCTCGGATGCCTCACCGATCGGTCCGAGAGTTGAAGTGTCATCCGCGTGGGTCTAGGCTCACCCAAGCCTATCTTTTGGAAGAACGTGTAGGGCATGACATTGATACTTGCCCCTGAGTCGGCTAATGCCATCTCTTCACCCAAGTCGCCAATGTTACATGGTATTATGAAACTCCCTGGATCTTTTCTTTTGCTCGGCATGTTCTTTTGCAATACCGCCAAGCAATTGGCATCAAGAATCATGGACGCACTCTCCTCCAATCTCCTCTTGTTGGTCAAAAGGTCCTTCAAGAACTTCGCGTACTTAGGCATTTGGGCCAATGCTTCCGCGAATGGGATCTTGATGTGCAACTGTTTGAAAATCCCCAGAAATTTCTTGTACTGTTCGTTCTCTTGGTCATTCTTTAATCGTGAAGGATAGGGGATCCTTGGCTTGTAGGGTGGGGATGCCACCTCCTTTTCCTTTGTCGCTCCTTCCTCTACCTCCATTACCTCGGGTATCTCTTGTGTCTTTTCTAGAGGGAGATTTCTCTCGACCTCTTTTCCACTTCTCAAGGTAATTGCCTTCAATTGCTCCCTCGGATTGGTCTCCGTGTTACTAGGCAAACTACCTTGAGGTCTTTCTGCCAATGTCTTCGCAATTTGCCCCACTTGATTTTCCAAGTTGTGTAGTGAGGCGGTGTGATTGCGAAGTGTAGCTTCCACCGATTGGAACCTAGCATCCGACGAAGAAATAAACCTTGTAAGGGCTTTCTCAAGATCGGTCATCTTTCCCTATAGCCCGGTCACTCGGCTTTCTAAATTCTGTGCTTGTTGACCTTGAAATCCTGGTGGTGTGTTGTTCTTTTGTTGTGACTGTCCTTGGTTGCTCCATGAGAAATTTGGGTGATTTCTTCATCCTGAATTGTAAGTACCACTATACAAGTTGCCTTGGCCTTGTCCTCTATAGTTATTTCCAACAAAATCAGCCTGCTCCACCATACTAGCACCTCCAATAGCAATCGGACAATCACTTGAAGTGTGACCTCCCCCACAACCGTTACAAGTATTGATGGCCGCAACTCTTGGTGAAGTTAGAACATCCAACTTCTTACTCAATGATTCTACTTGTGCCGCCAAAGATGTAACTGCATCAACCTCATGAATTCCGGCTACCCTCTTTCGGTCCCTTGTGTTCCATTGATAGCTATTCATTGCCATCTCTTCAATAAGGTGTCGGGCTTCATCGGGAGTCTTACTTCCTAGAGTCCCTCCTGCCGCTGCATCTAAAAGTTGCTTGGTGCTTGGATTCAACCCGTTGTAGAAGGTATGGATGATCATCCACTCGGGGAATCCATGTTGCGGGCACTTTCGGAGGAGCTCCTTGAACCTATCCCATGTCTCGAATAGAGACTCCAATTCCACTTGCATGAAGGATGAAATTTCATTCCGGAGCCTCGCTGATTTTCCCTGGGGAAAGTATCTAGCCAAGAATGCCTCGGCCATCTCCTCCCATGTAGTAATAGATGCTCTCGGTAATGAATGTAACCAATGTCTCGCTTTTCCCTCCAACGAAAATGGGAAGGCTCTCAGTCTGATTGCGTCGTCTATTACTCCATTGATCTTCAACATGTCGCACACTTCAAGAAAGTTCTCGAGATGGTTGTTGAGATCTTCGTCGGCCAACCCATTAAACTGTGCGGACTGTTGCAACATTTGAATGAACGACGGCTTCAACTCAAAGTTATTTGCGGTAATTGGGGGCCTCACAATGCTCGATTGGGTTCCCATTACCGCGGGTCTAGCAAAATCGGCTAACGTCCTTTGTTGTTCATTCTGTTCTGCCATAGCTTCCGACCCTTCTGAATCTATGCTGGCTTGCTTGGATTATTCTTCCACAGGCTCTTTCCCTTTACGGTGCGTTCTCCTACCAATGTCCGGGTCTCTTTCAACAAGAATCGAAGGATTCCCGCTGGTCATAACCTGAAACCAACACAAAGAAAAGAAAAATAAGAACGGTGATAGATAAAGAAAGTGTGAAATAGACAACGAAGTGAATAACTAAAGTAGTAAAAACTAGTATTAAAAATACGCCTATTCCCCGGCAACGGCGCCAAAAACTTGACACGACCTTTTGCGTGTGTACCGCAAGTGCACGGCCTTGTTGAAGTAATAAAATTACCCTAGTGAGTGGGTAGTCGAATCCACAGGGAATAGGGATTTAGAACACAAGAATTCACTATTTAGTTATGAGGTGTACGAAAAGAAATAATCGGAGTGATGAGTGAATTTATGGAAACAATTAAAATAAACGACAAGAAAGTAAATAGAGAGATGGAAGACAAGAGAAAAGCAAGTAGAAGTTAAAAGAGAAAGACTAGCAATGGGTGAGATAGGGTATCCGGACAAGCTACCTCTAGGACTTATCCTTCTAGTGCAAGACTATGCTATTATACTTTCCTATTGATCTTAATTGAGTTGAGGATATCCTTAAACTCACGGTCCCAAAACTTAAGGTCAACCGTGACTAACCCCAACATTATGTCCCGGTATTAGGATTCACTACGACCCTTGACTCTTGTTGACCTGTCAAGTAAGCCCCAGGGGAGTCTATCTTCCTAACCCTAACACTACGTGGGATTGCTTTAAACTCTAGGGATTTCTAGTGATAAAACCTGTTCCTCTATGTAGTTCTAACCCTTTGGTCCAGGTGGAAGAACCCTAGTCTAGATTGAGCCCTAAAACTCTATCTTGACCGCTAATTAACCAAGGAAACGGAGGTGGGGAGAAATCACACCTGAAGGGAAAGGGGTACATTGCTACCTCACAACTCTCCCTCTCAACCCTCTTCAGTCTTAAGTAGTCTAATCCTATAGGAGTTGTCACACCTCCAAAAGATAACCTAGATTGTTCTCAACCCTAGTGTTACGGCTAGGGAAGAACAATAGCAAAAGATAATTAAAACTGAAACTCGGATTTATTCATCAATATTGGAAAAGCATAATAACAATGTCATAGAAACATAATGATCATAGGGTTTTACAAGTCTGAATACCCACGAGGGGTTTAGCTCCTCATGGAGCTATACATGTTCATCAAAGTGTAAAATAAATTGCGAAATAAGAACATCAATGAAAACCCCCTCGCTTGTGATGTGGCCGTGGTCTTGTGCTGCCGTCGGACGTCGATGACGATGCCGTTGGCGTGCTCCAATCCTCCACAAAGTCCTCTCCGAAACCCTAGTCGCACCTTCTCAAAGTTGGAGAGAAAGCTAGGTGCAAAGATTCTCAAAAAGTCTCCCAATCGGGCTTTAAATAGGCTGAGTGCGGCTTTAAATTTGAACTTATCGGGGCTTCACACGACCGTGTGGAATTTCCACACGCCCGTGTGAAGTCTCTGGCTTGCTGGAAAATGATTCACACGGCCGTGTGTTAATTCCACACTCCCATGTGAACTCTCTGAAAACTTGATCTTCAGCAGAAAATGCACAGTAACTTGCTGAAACGCTCCCGAATATGTTGTTCTTCATCGAGGCCATTGAATTGGGCACACAATCAATGGTAGATCGTACCGATTGCTTCAAGTCTCCTTCTTGGTGAAGTTCTCCTAGGCTACACGAGTTAGACTTGTTGTGAATGTGACTGCCTTTGTGCCCCTCCAAAGGAGGCTGGCACACACTCACAAGTCCAAGTTCGTGCCTTGTTCCTTGCTTGGTCCGAAAACCTCCCAACAACGGCGAACACGACCTAACTTTGCTATTCTTTTCCAACTTGGCTCCACAAACCTACAACGTACAAGAATACACAAATGCACACTATTTAGTGATAAAATCTGATAAAAGAGATGCTAATAGTAAGATAATAACGCTTCGCGTCACTATAACACAAGCACTTATCATCACTTTGAGGAGTGGTCGGGAGCTCCAAGAAAAGCTCACTGCTGAGAAGAATTCTGAAATTCCTCACGAGTTAACCCCCACTGGGAAGACAGCTGAAAATCCTCAAGAAAAGCTGATGAGTAAGGTGCATGACAAGGAGAAGGGGGCAGCTATACCATCCCCATCATTTGCCCCAAGAATTCCTTATTCGGCGCGTTTGAAGAAAGATCAAACTGATGAACAAAACAGAAAATTTCTGGATCTATTTAAGCAACTACACATCAATATACCTTTTGTTAAGGCATTGTCGCAAATGCCTAGGTATGCAAAATTCTTGAAGGATCTCTTGACCACGAAGAGAAAAATGGAAGAGAGTGTGGCTGTGGTCTTAGAAGGAAATTGCTCGGCATTACTTCAAAAGAATATGCCGAACAAGATGAAAGATCCAGGAAGTTTCATCATACCATGTGTGATCAGAGGTTTGGGGGAAGAAAAAGCTTTCGCCGATTTGGGGGCTAGTATTAACGTTATGCCATACACTTTGTTTCAGAGATTGGGGTTGGGAGAGCCAAGGCCAACCTGCATGACGTTACAATTAGCCGATCGTTCTGTTCATCATCCTAGAGGTATAATTGAAGATGTTTTGGTAAAGGTTGACAAATATATTTTTCCTGCAGATTTCGTGGTGCTCGATATGGATGAAGACGTGGAGGTTCCATTAATTTTAGGAAGACCATTTCTACGAACCTCCAAGGCGCTCATCGACATGGATGGAGGTGAGATGACACTTCGAGTTAGAGAAGAAAAGATCACATACCGCCTCGCCGAAGCAATGAAGCATTGTTTAGACTTTGATGATTCATGTTATTTTTTAGATGTTAATAATGAGATTGCTAATGAGTATCTGCAGGAAATGGCACACCCGGACCCATATGAAGAATGGCCGGTTATTGAGGAAGAGAAACTTCATATTCAAGCACCATGCTTTTTCAAAGATCAATCGGAAGGAGGGGTGTTTAAATAGATTTTCCGTCATGTCAAGACAGCGAGGCATCGTCATAGGAAGCGGTCATGTGCAGTTGGAGACAAGCACACAAAAGAAGAGAGTTATACTTCCTCAATTGGTAACATATTTAAGCAATTCTCCTTAAACATGAAACAATTCTGTCCCTCATGTGTGCAAGTTGCAAAGAAGGAAATTCTCCATTTACATGAGCCACCATGAGGTAAGAACAGGTACGTCAAGCTTAGTGATGTTAAACAAGCGCTCCTTGGGAGGCAACCCAAGTTTTTACTTGTTTTCTAGTTTAGTTTTTAATTCTGCAGTAATAAATTCATGAGTGTGCGTTTTGATGATATTTTTTTCATGGTGCTGAGTTTTCATGAATAATTTTTGGTGATTATAAGTGTTTTCCACATATTGGGCATTATTCGGGTTTTAATTCATGATAATTGTTTAAGAAATGGGCTAATTTTTAAAGTTTGGAGAGCCGCGTGGACTGTCTGTAGAAATTCTGCAGCTCACGTGATCGCGTGAATTTCTCACGCGACCATGTACAGTACCCACGCGGGGGTGTGGGATTTCCACACCCCCATGTGGCTTATATAATGACTTGAAGGGTTACTATTCATCATCCTTGACCTTAAGCCCTTCATTTCCTCAACTTCCCCTCTCCAAATTTCTTATCCATAAGGTCTCAAACTCATTTTTCTTCAACTCTTTGGGGATTCAAAAAGGTTTTGCCGGCATTTGCATCAAGTTTCATATATTGATTCGCATCGGTAAGGCTTCTCCCCTACCATTCTTACCTTAGTTTCCAATTTTCATTTCCATGGTGTTCTCTAATTTCTGAGACTTTATTTTTCATGGTTAATGTTGTGAAAACACTTAGAGAACTTCTATTTAAGTTGGAGAGGGTTGTTGTAGGTCATCCATGGCATTTGGCCACGGATGACCGCCCACGCGCACGCGTGACCGAACCACGCGGCCGCGTGGGCCGGCCCACAGTCCACGCGGTCGCGTGGACCAGCTCACGCGATCTCGTGGACTGGCGCTAGCCACGGGCAGCCAGCCACGCGATCGCGTGGCTGGGTTCACACGGTCGCGTGGCCCTCGGCAGAGAGTCATGCCCTCTGTCTGAGACCACATGACCGCGTGGAGTAGGCCACGCGACCGCGTGGCCTGCCGAGGGTGCCAACCAAGCACCCACACGACCGCGTGGCTGATCTACGCGGTCGCGTGGGGTTTCTGCCATGCAAACACGCGCCCACGCGGGCACGTGAGCATTTCACGTGACCACGTGGGCTGGGAACACACTTAGTTTTGCTATTTTCACACTTTTGCACGCAGGTTTTTCCCTGCAGTCATAGAAATCATGCTGAACTGATTTATTTTATGTTTTCTTGCAGGTATGGCACCTAGGACAAAGAGAGTAGCCCATAACCGCCCTCGTCAAGACATGGAGCCGACACCACCACCTGAGGTTGAGTTTGTCGATCTTACACATAGGCAGAGGTTTGAGCGTCTGTAGAGACTTAAGATTGGATAGTCGCGTTACATTTATTTTGAGACACTTGACGCAGTTGGCCTTTCAGAGGAGGTGCGAGGATTGATATAGGTTGGGGGATTGGACCGACTCCTATCTATTCATGAGCCTGTCCGACGAGATGTTACTTTGGAAGTTCAATCGACTTTTTCCTTTGATCGTGAGCGACCAGACGCGAGCTTTGATGAAGAGAACGTCATTCGGTTTAGAGCTTTTGGTCAGTTTCACGAGATGTCACTGACACAGTTTGCGATACTACTTCGATTATATGATCAGGATTATGTGAACACTTTAGAGTACCAGGAGCTTTTGACTGACTTCCCTCCTGACATCACTCTGAGCCAGGTATTCCATGATTTATGCGGAGGTGCTCGGTATGTCCCAGGTCAGTCAAAGGGTTCTTCTCTTGTACGTCACGCGCATAGATATGTACATGTTGTTCTCAGCAGGTCGATCACTAGACGGGGAGATGTGGTGAAACGCGCTTGAATCGCTCACCTGCAAGTGCACGGGGTCGCCAAGTAATACCCCTCGTGCGAAAACGAGGGGGTCGTATCCCCAAGGGCCCGAGAAGCTATCCTTACTTCCTTATCACAATGTTGTTTGACCTAATCGATCACTTGGAATAAGAACTACCAATAATCTACTAAAACAAAGAGCATGCAAATAGCAAGAATAAATACGGAGGGGAAAAATCAAGGTGAGGGAATGGCCACGGATGAGGATTCCCTCGGGGGCTACTAAAGTGCTAAGGATGCCCTAACTAGCATGCACGTGGGTGGTTTGGACCGGGAAACCCTAAATTAGACCAGCCCGATGGTCACGGCGTTGGTCCCTAATCCAATACAAGTATTGGAATACGGAATTGCTTCCGCCCAAATCCTTGTACGATTGCAAAGGGTTTAGTGGATTTCCCCAAGCTAGGGTTGAAACACAAACAAGGACAACCCTAACAATTGGAGCGGTACAAATACCCGATGGTCACGGTGTATTCGTACATGTATTCCCTTCCAAGCTTGGTGAGCCTAATACTAGGGCAATGGTCATGCAACCTAGCATTGTCTAGGAATTGACATATAGAGTTCTCATACATATCAAGGCATTCAAGAACCACCAAACAAGGATCATAAACCAAACCAAATACATAAACTAGAAAGAAGCATCCAAAATACACAAGTTCACCCCCAAGGTTCACCTACATCCGGTGACCTTGGGGTTAGTTGTTCATGATCACAAAGTAAGCAATCAAATACATAAAAACAACCAAAAGCATAATGAAAACACCCCCTGAAAAGATCAAGGCCGAATGACGCTTCCAAGGACGCCACCCAAGGAGTGGCTTCCTTTGTCAAACTTCCTCTCAAATGCAAATCGAAGGTGTGGATTCGTCGTCTCATGCTCTCCCCGTCGTCTTCTCCGCAAGAAATGCCTCCAAAAGCCGGCCTCAAGCTCCCAAAGAAGATGGTGAAGTGTGTTGTTTCTCAAGACCTAGCTTGCCTCCTCAAAATGGACTCCAAAACCCTTAAAAACCTTTTCCAGTGTGTTATGCGGCCCCCTATGCGGTCCCGCATGCGGGGAGAGAAAATTTCCGAGAAAATCCCGAAATCGCGTAAGCTGCTACAGTACCGTATGCGGCCTATGAAATAGTGTTTTCGTTGCTACAGGATCTGCTACCGTAGTCGCTACAGTAACCCCCTATGAAATAGTGTTTTCGTTGCCGATTTCTTCTCAAATTCTATCAATGAGCTCGAAGGGGTCACATCAGTACCTGTAACACGAAAGAAACCAATTCAGACCAAAAACGGGCGTCAACTCATAGAAAAATACGTAATACATACACCCGAATACATGGAAAATACGTATGTTTAGGCGTTTATCAAGATGGTACAGGTGCACTGAGCCGTACAGATTTACTTTACCTGTATTCCATGACTCAGCATGTTCCCATACATCTTGGATATGTCGTCGCAGACTTCTTTCGACATCAGAGTCAGTATTTATGTATTGGCGCACTATTTGTGGGACCGTATATCGCTCGACTCATATTCCAGATGCGCCTTATGCGTTCAGTCAGAGGCGAGGAGAGAGTCAGTAGTCCGTCACTTTTGGGGCTAGTCACTCTCTGACTGATGGGAGTAGTGCGACGTACAGCATCAGGTGGATATGCATTGGTAGAGGTGTCATCCGACGATGACGAGTCTGCTGAGACTCCAGACGCACCACCTCCCGCAGAGCCCACAGCTACTCCAGCAGCACCGACTTCATCAGCTGATCCTGGTACATCTTCAGATCGAGTATATGAGCGACTGGCTCGACTCGAAGCTGCCATCGCCACCATCCTCGAGAACCAGGCGCGGATCATGTAGCGCCTTGACCAGATTCAGCAGTCTCTGGACGCTGATACTGAGTCAGATGCCCCAGTGACACCAGCAGCACCAGACGCCGATGCTTGAGGCGTTTTCACTCATGGGATTTTCTTTTAGTTTTCGTTTTTCATTTTACTTGTATTATCTTGTTTTGTGGACTTGTTTACTCAGACAGGTTTTGCCTTCTTAGAGTTATTTTCATATTTTAGCTTTTGTTGCGAGTTTATGTTTCAGTGTTATATCTTTATGAACTCGTGTATTTTTATATTTTATTGAGCTTCACTGAACCCCTTAAATCCGTGCAGATGGCCTTGAGAGTGATGATGATGGTGTTTTTTTATCATAAACACATGACCATGTGACTTGGTCGTGTGAGCTTCACAACCCGCGGAACAATAACACACCCTCGAGTTAGCTTCACCAATCGATCACTAAGGAGATCAGGGGAGTATTGTTTCAATTGCATTTTCACCCACATCATGCTTTTATTGCTTATATTTTATTGTGCTTACATGTGTACATTGAGGACAATGTACATCTTAAGTGTGGGGGAGGGTTCACCTTATACATGGCCTTTACTTGTGTTTTCATGATCATGCTCATGTTGCCCATGAAGGTTCACCTTAGGGTTGAGAGTTTAATTCTTAATTTTTGGAGGTTGCAAACATTAGGTTTTATCATGCTCTAGTTTCTATCCAATTTTCTTGAAATTTTTGTCCGATTGCTCTTTAATGCACTTCCCTCACTCATTAAACCTATGGAAACTTACTCTAGTTCATAATTGCGGGATTTTCTAGTGTTAGTTAAAAAAAAAAAAAAAAACAAGAAAATTCAGAATTTTAGTTTTGTTTGTATATAGGGGGTGAAAAGAGCTACCACCTATGTTGTATGAAGCTACTCTCATAAGTCGGATAATTGTTATGCCCTATTGAGAGAAAGAGCTATCTCATAGGATGCGTGAAAGCTATCACCTTCATTAGAAAGAGCTACCACCTCGAAAGTGTGAAAGCCACTCGGGATGCATCTCAAGAAAGGGCTACCTTAGAGGATGTGTGAAGCTACTACCTATTTTTTGCCGTCTTTAAATAAGTCCCATTGCTAATAAGAACTTTGAGTAGTGGATATAGTCTTGACATGAGTTGAATTTTCACACACACACGCTTTCGGACTTTAGTACTTTCATTTTTGATTGGATTATTTGCTAGAGTATTGATTGTTTCATCTAGTGTTTGTTTTTCTCCATGATTTTAGAATTTTATTCTCATACCGTCTTGGTGAACCTAAGGCCAAGCACTTCTCTTTGCTTTTCATGATGTTTATGGTTAATTTTGCTTGAGGACAAGCAAAGGCTTAAGTGTGGGGGAGTTTGATAAGTGCTTGAGTATACATGTTTGATCCACTTGTTTTACATGCATTGAGCATCATTTTACCATGGATTATGTCTCATAAAGTGTATTTTGGTGTTCTTTTATGCAATTAGGTTGTGAAAGTATTGAAGGAGGAAAAGGAAGCAAAGATGGGTTATAAAGACCTATTGTTGGGAGTTTTTGTACAACACAAGTGTCAAGGCACGAGAGGGGATCATGCACATGAGGGTGTATGCTAACTTCCAGAAAAATTCAAGCCAATTTGTGTGATGGAAGGGCACAAAGCAGTCACATCTTCATGTCCCTTCTTGTGTGAAGATACCCAAAGCTTTCAAATGATGGTTCGATGGAGGAGAAGTCTTATAACTCACCACATGGACGTGTGCCTGAAGACAAGACAGTTTGCATCGCGTTTTATGAAGAGTACTGTAGCAAAACAATGTACATTTCACTGATGCAGAACTGTAGCAGAAATCACTGTTCACGCGACCGGGTCAAAATCCCACGCGGAATTCTGCAGCCCACGCGACCGCGTGGGATCTCACGTTGTCGCGTGGAGGCACGTGACTGGCGTGCTTTAGGCTTATAAATAGCCCTTTTTGCCGATTCTTTTGGTAACTTTTTGCGCACGTTTGAAGGCAATAGCGGCTAGGGTTTCAAGGACGAGGTCTTTGGCGATATTGGGAGTTGTTCTTCACCGACTTCGATAGATCTTTCGACGAGATAGCATCGGGGAGCCATTGGCGACCTAGCTTCGGAGAAGGGTCCTTCGAGACGTTGAACGATTCATCAAGGCCATCATCACGAATTCGAGGGGGTTTATTTTTATGGATTACATTGCTTGTTACTTCATTGTCTTTTACTTTATAATAAGTCCCATGGAGGGCTAAACCCTAGTAGATACTTGGGCATGTGAACCCTAGGTTTCAATTCATGTATTGACTTTCTTTATGCTTTCTTTTAATTCCGAGTTTATTTGAGTTTTAAACTTGTTTAATCATTGCTTGCATGCCTTATTGATTCGTATGGTTGTTTGGCATGTCTGATTTGTTTCCTTGGTGAGAGAGAGGTCTCCATTAGGGAGTAGAACATACAAGGTTAAAGAGGGTTGAGAGGGTGAGTCTTGAGGTAGAGGAGTGTCCCCTTTCGCTTCCGATTGATTGTTTCCTATTTCCGTATTCCCTAAGTTTTATGCAACCATATGGGGTGTGAGGCGTGAGATTGATAGATTTCTCCGCCGGGACCTTTGTAGGTGGTTAGGGATCTTTCACCTAGAATTAGGGTTATATCTAATTTTAGGAATCGGTTTCACTCTTAGATATCCCTAAAGTTCATTGTGGTCATATAAGGTGTGAGGTATTGAGATTGAGCGATTTCTCTGCCGGGACCTTGTAGGGGATTAGTATCGGTGGCCTGGAGGCAGGGACCGATTATTCTTGGAGTACCTCGATTCATAGAACTCGGTTTAGAAGCATTTAGTTAGTCTTGCACTTCATGATAGAGTCTAGGGGGATCATTGCCCGGGTATCTCATCTTCATTGATTGAGATCTCCTTTACCTTTTCCTTTTACTTTCTTTCTTTCTGGCGATTTTCTTATTTTACACATTACATCCATTGCTTCATATCATTGTTTCGACTAGATAACTAAGAATCAGTCATTACTAGTACTTCCGTTCCCTGTGGATTCGACTACCCACTCACCAGGGTAATTATTACTTCGACAACCCGTGCACTTGCGGTACACACATGCAAGGGGTGTGTCAATGCCCGGCCAAAATTCCTTTGTGTATCCCACCAAATTGTTTGGGTCTCCAAGGAAAGAGCTTTGGTTGAGAACTATCTAAGCTTAGCACGGGTGGGTCCTTGGATGGCTTCAACACCCTATCCACGTCTTCTTCCTCAACCATGGTGGGAAAATCTCGGATTGCCCAAAGAATGTGTTTAGGCCTCCAAGGAAATATTCTTGGTTGGGAATTGCCCAGGCCCGGCATAGGTGTGTTCTTGGATGATTCGAGCTTCCGACCCACATCTTCAAAGACAATTCCCGGGATTTTTTTAGTGCACAAGACCAAAATGGGCAGGTGGGTTGAATGGTCAATATTGAGGCAAGTAGCATCTTCAATTGTGACCGATGAAGTAGCTTCTACTTCCTCACATTTTTCCATGGCTAGGTTTTCTCCAATCCCCCTGTCTTCTTCCATAGCATCTACAGGTAGAACTTCAACAGCTTGCTCATTATTCTTGTTTCCCTTATCCATTAGTTTGAGAAGTTCTACCACTTGTTTTTCGATTCTATGAATAGATGCTTAGACAATTGTCACACTTTCTTCCAACGCATCTAAACGAGAGTCCGTGACCTGCATGTATTTGGCTAAGACATCTTCAGTGGTAAACGTCCTATTCGTTGGTGGTTGTGGGGGTTTTTGCAGCAGTCCAAGGTGAGAGGACTCCCATTGTTGTCCATAGTGATGTTATGAAAAATCTAGATGGCCTCGCTGATATGGATTGTATACATGCTCGAATTGATTGGTACTGCATGCCCTCAAGGCCTCATACTCATTGATCTGCAATTTTTGAAGATGAAAATTTGCACCACATGAGGCTTCATGAAAACCCATTGCCCTGTGCACAAAACAAAATAAAAAAATTAAGGTATAAAAGAAAATAAAAATATTTACAAAAGACAAGATAAATGATTAGAGTAGCGAGCTAGAAGTTTTCCTAGCATTCTTGGATTTCCCCGACAACGGCGCCAAAAACATGATGAGTCGCCGTGCGACACGCTAAAGAGCGAGTACGCGACTCCCCGACCGCAAGTGCACGGGTCGTCAAGTAATAAACTCTCGCGCGAGCACGAGAGGGTCGTATTCCCAAGGGCCCCAAGATCTGCTATTACTTCCTCCTAGGTATCACTGTCTAGTCATACTATAAACAAAATGGACTGAGGCATACCATACAGACAATTTGAAAGACAAGTAGCGATGAGGATTAGAGGCCTCGGGCAAGGATCCCCTCGGGAGAAGAACAAGTTAGAATGGATGAATTTAGGAAATTAGCTGCTAAGTTGGCTAGAGTTGGTCCGCTAGACTCGGATGTCGACTACCCCGGAAGCTCCGTAGTGTAGCCCTAATCCAGTACAGGTTCCTCTATCCAGAAGATACCCCTACGATGTCGTTAGGAACAGGGAGTCTTGGTTAGGATTATTCTAATGCTCGCTTTCGGCTAAAACAACCCTAACCTCGTGGGGAGCTACCGGTACCCGGAACCTCCGGTGTACCGGCACATTGAATCCCCCTTCAATCATTGTGTGACCTAATACATGCAAGCATCCCACCATACATATTCAATTCAAGGATCAAAACCTACGAAATCCATCCATTGTAGGTTGAACATTAAAACAATAGATTGAAACCAACAAATATGCCAACAATCAATTAAAACTAACAATGATCATCTATCCATACAAACAAGTTCCTCTCCCAAGGTTCACCGGAGCCCGGAGACCTTGGGAGGCTAGTTACACATCAAAGGAAGAAATACAAGATATAATCAATGAAAATACTCATAAGAAACTCCCTCAGATGTAGGCTAGAAGGTGGAGATGAAGACTAGCCGGATCCGCACCGATGAGCCCCTTGATGTGTTCCTTGAGTGCTTCCTTCTTCTCCCTTTGAGTTCTTGATCTTCAAATCACCTCTCCAATGCGTTGATGGTGAAGAAAACTGATGGAATGATGGTGGAGAATGGTGGAGATGATGGTGGAGAAGAGTGGAGAGGATGGAGGCCAAAGACAAGCTTGAAAATGCCCTAGAAGCCCATATATAACCAAAACATTGAAGATTTGGCCGAGTGTGTGCGGGCCGCACACCGTTCTGTTTCCTCTGTGCGGGCCGCATACCGCCCGCACACTGCTTTATTAACAGTGCTACAGTGGATCTGCTACAGTGACGCTGCTACAGTGAACGCACCTGAAAATCCACTCTTTTATTGCCCGAAACATGAGGATGCGTGTGAGCATCAATAAATTCTTCGATTCATGCTGAAACAAGGCTCAATCACACGCTAGTAATCTTCCGATGCCCTGAAACAATAATAACAAATAAACGCGTAAAGGGCATCGGAGTCATACAAAAATGCATGAAAGTAAATAAACTGTACACAATAAAAGTGATATATTTAGATACTTATCATTTTCCCTTAGCCATGAGACTAGGATTGAGAACAATTTAGGTAATCCTTTGGAGGTGTGACAACTCCTATAGGTTTAGACTACTTAGGATTGACGAGGGTTGAGAGGGTGAGTCGTGAGGTAGCGGAACGTCCTCTTTCCCCTCCGATGTGATTTTTCCTACCTTTGTGTTCCATGATTCATTAGCGGTCGAAATAGAATGAAGTGCTAGGAGATAAATTCCCCTGGGGCTTAGTTGCGCGAGGAACAGAGTGAAGGGTTGCAGTGAATCTTAGTATCGGACCTTAATCTGGACTAGGGTTCTCTCACCTGGACCAAAGGGTTTGAACTAGATATAGGAACTGGGTTTATTACTAGGAATCCCTAGAACCTAAAGCAATTCCACAAAGTGTGAGGCTTAGGAAGACGAACTCCGCTAGGGCTTAGTTGACAGGTCAACGAGAGTCAAGGGTCGTAGTGAAACCTAATGCCGGGGCATAGTGTTGGGTTTAGTCACGGTTGACCTTAGATTTGGGACTGTGTGCTTAAGAATATCCTCGACTCAATAATCATCAATAGGATAGTATAATAACATTGTATTGCACTTGAAGCATACATCCTAGGGGTAGCTTGTCCGGTTTCCCATTTTTATTCACTGATTGTCTTCCTCTTATTACCTTTGTTTGCATTCTTCCATCTTCCATACTTCTTTTACTTTATTCTTATTTTCAATTACTCTTGCACACACACACACTGAACCAATTTTCACTCTCGCACATCACTTAGTTAAATAGCGAAAGCTTGTGTCTAAACCTATTTGATAAGTGCTTGTGTTATAGTACCGCGAAGCGTTATTATCTTACATTGAGCATATCTTTTATTAGTTTTTATCACTAAACGGTGTGTATTTGTGTACTCTTGTGCATTGAAGGTTTGTGGAGCTAAATTGGAGAAGAAGAACGAAATTAGGCTGTGTTCACCGATGTTGGGAAGTTTTCGGACCAAGTACGGAACAAGGCACGAGCTTGGACTTGTGAGTGTGTGCCAACCTCCTTTGGAGGGGCACAAAGGCAGTCACATTCACAACAAGTCTAACTCGTGTAGCTTAGAAGAACTTCACAAAGAAGGAGACTTGAAGTAATCGGCACGACTTACCATTGTTTGTGTGCCCAATCAATGGCCTCGATGAAGAACAACGGATTCGGGAGCATTTCGGCATGTTACTGTAGCAGCACTGCAGCTTGTTACGGTAGTAAAACACTGTAGCAAGCTACTGTTCAATTTCTGCCGAAAATCAGGGTTTCAGAGAATTCACACGGGCGTGTGGAAATTCCACACGGCCGTGTGAATCAATTTTTCAGCCAGACAGAAACTTCACACGGGCGTTTGGAAATTCTCGGTTATTCGGACTTGTAAACTCTCGGGTTTTTATGTTTCTTTGACATTGTTATTATGCTTTTCCATTATTGATGAATAAAAATTGAGTTTCAATCTTAATTTCATCTTGCTAATGTTTTCTCTTAGATGCGACACTAGGATTGAGAACAATTTAGGTTACTCTTTGGTGGTGTGACAACTCCTTTAGGGTTAGACTACTTAAGATTGAAGAGGGTTGAGAGGTAGAGTTGTAAGGTAGCGATGTACCCCTTTCCCTTTCGACGTGTTTTGTCCTTATCTCCATTTTCTTAATTTTCATAGCGGTCAAAATAGAGTGAAGTGCTAGGCAGATAAACTCCTCTGGGCTTACTTACGCGAGTAACAGAGTGAAGGGTTGAAGTGAATCCTACGCGCTGGGGCTCAATCTAGACTAGGGTTCTTCCACCTAGACCAAAGGGTTAGAACTACACATAGGAACAGGTTTTACCACTATGAATCCCTAGAGCTTAAAGCAATCCCACGTAGTGTGAGGTTTAGGTAGATATACTCCCCTGGGGCTTAGTCGTGCGAGCGATAAAGTGAAGGGTTACGTGAATCCTAATACCGGGGCATAGTGTTGGGGTTTGTCACGGTTGTCCTTAGGTCTGGGACCGTGAGTTTTAGGATATCCTCGACTTAATTAACAACAATAGGAAAGTATAATAGCATAGTCTTGCACTAGAAGCATAGATTCTAGAGGTAGCTTGTCCGGATACATTATTTCATTCATTGCTAGTCCTCTCTATTCTCTTTTACTTGCACTTTCTGATCTTCCATCTTTCTATTTAATTTCTAGTCTTTCATTCTGTTTGATTCTACATTCACTCATTGATCCTATTATTGCTTTTCCATATGCCGCATAGCTTTATAAGTGAAATCTCATATTCTAAATCCCTATTCCATGTGGATTCGACTACCCTCTCACTAGGGTAACTTTATTACTTTGACAACCCGTGCACTTCCTGGATACACGCAAAGGGTCGTGTCAAAGTTTTTGGCGTCGTTGCCGGGGAATAGGCGTTTTAGATATTTGTTTTTCACTATTTTAGCCATTCACATCGCATTCTATTTCATTTTTTCTTTATCTATCATTGTTTCTATTTTCTTTTCTTGGTTTTCCGTTACAGGTTATGACCCGTGGGAACCCTTTGGTTCTTGTTGAAGGAGACCCAGACATTGGACGAAGACCACATCGCAAGGGGAAGGAACCTGTACAAGAAGCTTCAAATCAAGCCGATATTGAGACAGAAGGGCCAGAAACAATGGCAGAACAGAATGAACAACAACGAACATTGTCCGATTTTGCTAGACCCGCAGTCATGGGGACCCAATCGAGCATTTTGAGGCCCCCAATCACGGCAATCAATTTTGAGTTGAAGCCGTCGTTTATACAGATGTTACAACAATCCGCACAATTTAATGGGTTGGCTGATAAAGATCCCAACAGTCATATAGAGAATTTCCTCGAAGTGTGTGACATGTTGAAGATTAATGGAGTAACGGATGACACAATTCGTTTGAGAGCCTTCCCATTTTCATTGAAGGGAAAAGCAAGACATTGGCTTCATACATTACCGAGGGCATCCATCACTACGTGGGAGGAGATGGCCGAGGCATTCTTGCCTAGATACTTTCCGCCGGGAAAATCTGCAAGGCTCCGGAATGAAATATCATCCTTCGTGCAAATGGAATTGGAGTCTCTATTCGAGACATGGGATAGGTTCAAGGAGCTCCTTAGCAAGTGCCCGCAACATGGATTTCCCGAGTGGATGATCATTCACACCTTCTATAATGGGTTAAATCCGCGTACCAAGCAACTCTTAGATGCGGCTGCCAGAGGAACTCTAGGAAGCAAGACTCCCGGTGAAGCACGTCACCTTGTAGAGGAGATGGCTATGAATAGCTATCAATGGAATTCAAGGGACAAAAAGAAGGTTGCCGGAATTCATGAAGTTGATGCGGTTACATCTTTGGTGGCACAAGTGGAATCTTTGAGTAAGAAGCTAGATGCACTAGTTTCACCAAGAGTTGTGGCCATCACTGCTTGTAATGGTTATGGGGGAGGACATGCTTTGAGTGATTGTCCTATTGCTATTGGAGGCACTAGTGCAGTGGAGCAGCCTGATTTTGTTGGTAATGCTTATAGAGGACAAGGCCTAGGCAACCCGTCAGTGGAACATATAACCCGGGGTGGAAGAACCACCCAAATTTCTCTTGGAGCAATCAAGGGCAGTCACAACAGAAAAACAGTGCACCACCGGAATTTCAAGGTCAACAAGCTCCGAATCTAGAAAGCTGAGTGACCGGGTTAGAAGGGAAAATGACCGACCTCGAGAGAGCCCTCACACGATTTGTTTCTTTATCGGATGCTAGCTTTCAGTCGGTGGGGGCTACTCTTCGCAATCACACCGCCTCCCTACACAATTTGGAAAATCAAGTAGGGTAAATTGCGAAGACATTAGCGGAAAGACCTCAAGGTAGCTTGCCTAGCAATACGGAGACTAATCCAAGGGAGCAATTGAAGATAATCACCTTGAGAAGTGGTAAAGAGGTCGAGAGAAATCTCCCTCTAGAGAAGACGAAAGAATCACCCGAAGTTGAAGAAGTAGGGGGAGAAGCACCAAAAGAGAAAGAGGTGGCACCACCACCCTACAAACCAAGGATCCCCTACCCTTCAAGGTTGAAGAATGACCAAGACAATGAGTAATATAAGAAATTTCTGGGTATCTTCAAACAATTACACATCAACATACCATTCACGGAAGCATTAGCCCAAATGCCCAAGTGCACGAAGTTCCTGAAGGACCTCTTAACCAATAAGAGGAAGTTGGAGGAGAGTGCAGCTATAGTTCTTGATGCTAATTGCTCAGCTGTCTTACAAAAGAACATGCCGAGTAAGAGTAAAGATCCCGGGAGCTTCATCAAACCTTGCAATATCGGCAATTTGGGTGAAGAGATGGCATTGGCCGATTCGGGGGCAAGCATCAATGTCATGCCCTATACCTTCTTCCAAAAGCTAGGCTTGGGTGAGCCTAGACCCACTGGGATGACATTTTAACTCGTGGATCGATCGGTGAGGCATCCGAGGGGAATTGTGGAAGATGTCTTGGTAAAAGTAGACAAGTACATCTTTCCGGTGGACTTTGTTGTGCTTGATGTGGACGAGGATGTCGAGGTGCCACTGATTCTTGGGAGGCCGTTATTGCGCACTTCCAAGGCTTTGATAGACATGGACGGTGGGGAGCTCACACTTAGAGTTGGAGATGATAAGCTCACCTATCGCCTCGCCGAAGCCATGAGACATTCCCTTGATTTTGATGATACTCTTTATTATCTTGATGTTACTGATAAGTGTATTGATGAATATGTGCAGGAAATGTTAAACCCATATCCGTATGAAGAGTGGCCGGACCAAGACGTGGAGATAGAAGAAGAAGAAGTACTTGCACTTGGTCCAGTCAAGACAGACATCAAGATGGAGAAGGAGCGTATGAAGAAGATGTTTCAGAGGGTGAAGAGGTCGAAAAGATGCCATAAGAAGAACCCCAACAAGAAAAGGGATGAACATTCACGGAGTAAGGATGTGACGCCCTTTTGTGGTAACAAACTCGACAACTCTCCCTCTACTCTACAAAGATTATGTAACACATGCTTTCAGGTTGTAGGGAAGAAGACAACTTCAATTCATGAACCTCTGTAAGGTAAGACAGGTACGTCAAGCTAAGTGACGTTAAACAAGCGCTTCTTGGGAGGCAACCCAAGGTTTTACAGTTTTTCTAGGACTTAGCTTAGTTTAGATTGAATAAGAGTTTTAGTTTTGGTGTCCGGAAGTTTTAATGCATGCGCTGCGATTCTTATTGTGGATTGTTGACGTTTTCGGTGTCTAGATGATTATTGATGAAGTTTGAGTCGGTTGAGCATACTTTCCCTGGTATCTGGTCGTGTTTTGATGGTTTTCACAGGCTCCAAACATCGTATTTATGTTTCTAAATTTTCGTGAGAGTCTGTAAATTTTTCTAAGTAAACCATAGAAAAAACACGGCCGTGTGAAAATTCCACACGGGCGTGTGTCACCACTTAGGGCTCAGCTAGAGAGGGCAAAGGGGTGTGTCCATGCCCCTGTGAACAACCTCAGAAGGGGCACACGGCCGTGTGGAAATTCCACATAGCCGTGTGAGATCTCGCAGAACTTAAACTCTTTTTCAGAGAGTCCACAGGGGCGTGTGGTTGCCCCTGTGAGTGCCACTGTGCTAAGGCACCCGGCCGTGTGAAACTCTGCAGAAACAACCCTTTTTCCCGAGAATACACAGTGGCGTGTGTGCACTCCTGTGGAAGAGCTTGTGAAAGGTACACGGCTGTGTGGTTTATTCACACGGCCGTGTGAAATACTTAGGGTTTCTCGGGCAAGTCAGAGAGACCACAGGGGCGTGTGGGTGCCCCTATGGCCGGTCTTGTGTTCTTGACCAGGTTGGGCACACGGCCGTGTGAAATTTTTTAGAGACCATCTATGTTTTCCCAAGAATTCACAGGGGTGTGTACCAGCCCCTGTGGATCCCCCTGTGAAGGCACACGGCCATGTGTGTAACTCACACGGCCGTGTGGGATAGTTCAGAGAGTGACCAGAGTGCACACAGGGGCGTGCGTTGGCCCCTGTGAACCCTAATTTTAGAGGCACAAGGCCGCGTGGCATTTCCACACAAGTGTGTGAATTCCCAGAACTTCAAAAGCCGCGCGTTTTCATTTGGATTTCACTCGTGCCTTTTGATTCTTCCACTCTAAACTCCTCTCTTACCCTCTCTACTACTTTCCCGAACGTCTCAGAGGATTTTTGAGGTGTTATTGGAGTTTTTCAGGACGATTCTAAGTATTCCTTTATCCACTCCGTCGGTAAGGACTTCAAAGCCTTCTTCTTCTTCAATTCTTAATTTGATTCGTTCTGTTGGATGATTTTTCTTGTTTTAAATGCTTATTATGTATGTGAACATGTTTAGAGATGAATATAGAACGAAATTGGTTGTAAATTTTGGATTTTTTAACTCACAGCCGTGGTACTCTGTCCGCCAGAAGCTCCACACGGGCATGTGGAATTTCCACACGGCCGTGTGGATTTCTGCAGATTGAGTATTCTCTACTGTTTTTGATCTTTTTCTCTTTCAATCTTGCAAATATGTCTTCTAGGCCTAGGAAATCAGCAAGGAAGAGGCCTCGTGAGCCTACCCCACCCCCTGAGGAGATGGAGTTTGATTTACCAGAGAACAAGGAGAAATTTAAGAGACTTGCGAAACTCCACTTTGGACAGACACGTTACTTAGACTTGAGCACAATCAAAGATATACAAGGGGGGTAGAGCATCACAGATTAGATCGAGGGGATGCTCGCCATCGGTAGTTGGCGCCGTTTATTATCCATTCGAGATCCAGCTATCAGGTTACTCACACTCGAGGTCTTATCGACCTTTGAGTTCGACTGAGGCTACGATAGCTTTACAGATGTTGGTTCCATTCAGTTCCGTGCACTCGGTTGGCATTTTACCTTGAGTATGACCCAGATTTCGATTGGGATGGGCCTCTATGATGAGGCATTCACAGAGACAGAGGAGTATGCGCTGCTACCTATAGACTATCCGGGTACCCTGACCCCCCGGCGCATATACAGCAGATTATGTGGTCAGGGACAGTACGAGCCAGGGCTGTCCAAGGCCACATGCTTGACTAGGGATTCGTACAGATGCATCTACGCTATTCTGAGCTGATCAGTGAGCGGCAGGGGAGATAGTACCGGCGTCCTGAACCACCAGGAGCTCCTATACTTACATTCGATGCGGGAGAGCGAGCCACTTCACTTGGGGCACATCTTGGCAGAGTATATTTGCCATCAGGGCCAGTACCCCAGGGTCGGAGTTATCTTCGCAGGCCCGTACATTACCCGATTGATTATTGGGTTAGGGATCAGAGATGGAGTTCGGGGGGCCGAGAAGATCAGTTCACCAGGCCCCCTTAGCATTAAGACATTGAGACAGATTGGGATGGTCCGCAGAGCAGGACCAGGAGTCTACACATGGATTACACCCTAGTCAGATCAGGTCGAGGGATCCCAGGCAGCCTTGGAGCCACCCCCAGCAGAGACAGAGACACAGGCACCACCCACCGCGCCGGAGCCACCTCCACTTCTCATGTTCTCACCTTCTCGTGGCCAGGATCGACTGGAGCGCCTTGAGAGCGTAGTGGGGGTACTACAGACACAGGTGGCTGAGGTCAGGGTCGCACAGATAGCATAGCACACTAAGGTCATGGCTCGATTGGACCTTATACAGCGGTTACTCGAGCGAGCCGTGACTTCACCTTTCGTTGTCCGACCCCGAGCTTCTACCCCTCCACCACCATCTCCTCCAGCAGCAGCAGATCCACTTGTACCTTCAGAGCCTCCAGCAGCAACAAAGGCCACTATTCAGGATACCGACGCGGAGGCATCGTAGTTTTTATTCTGATTTTATGTTGCACTTTTATTTTCTATTTCTGTTGGACTTGTAGTACCCAGAAAGGACTCTCTATCTGGGTTTGCTTTTATTTTCTATCTATTTTTATTTTGTCTCGAGTTGTATTTCATTTTCATATATTTATATACTCGAGCTTTGTTTTGGTTTTTCTTGAACTATACTGAACCTTTGTATATTTGTGCGCAAATGGTCTTGGATGTAAGGATTTTGAGGAACAGTCATTAGCACGGTCATGGGACCGTGTGTGCTCCACAAACCATTGAGACTCAACTCTCAATGACCTAGCTCCATCAAATGCAACACTTGGAGTTTAGGGGAGTAATCTTTCAATTGCACACTTCCACACTAATTTTTTTTATTTGTTACTTATTATTGTGCTTGCATGCGTACATTGGGGACAATGTACATCTTAAGTGTGGGGGGGGGGGGGGAGTTCACATTGCACACACCTTTACTTGTGCATTCAATTGCTCATGCTCATGTAGCCTATGGCGGTTCACCTTAGTTGCAACGGTTGTATTTTTATAGTTTAGGAGAATTTTTATATATTGTGAATAGTTGCTTTGTTTTATGTATGCATTTGGGGTGGAAAGAGCTACCACCTATGAAGTATGTAGCTACTCTCATAAGTCGGATACAAGTTCTGTCCTAATGAGAGAAAGAGCTATCTTATGGGATGTGTGAAAGCTACTACCCCGGTAGAAAGAGCTACCTCCTCGAAAGTGTGAAAGCCACCTTTGGCGGACGCCTAGGAAAGGGCTACCTTCAAGGGTGTGTGAAGCTACTACTTCCTTCTCTCTTTAGTTTTGTTTTTGTATATAAATAAGTCCTTTCTAACAAAATTTTGAGGAGTACTCATTGGTTCTCTTGGGTGAAATCGCACACACTAACACATTTTTGAGTTTTTTATCATTTTTGATTCGAGTTTTTAGCTAGAGCAATGATAACCTCATGCATTGTTTTGATTTCCCCTTACTTGTAGAGTGCTTCTTTTGCATACTTTTGGTGAACCTAAGGCCGAGCAGTTTCAATTGTTCTTCCCAAGTATTTTCACGTTTTATTTTTTCTGCTTGAGGACAAGCAAAAGCTTAAGTGTGGGGGATTTGATAAGTGCTTGTGTTATAGTACCACGAAGCGTTATTATCTTACATTGAGCATATCATTTATCAGTTTTTATCACTAAACGGTGTGTATTTGTGTACTCTCGTGCATTGAAGGTTTGTGGAGCTAAATTGGAGAAGAAGAACGAAATTAGGTAGTGTTCGCCGATGTTGGGAAGTTTCCGGACCAAGTACGGAACAAAGCACGAGCTTGGACTTGTGAGTGTGTGCCAACCTTCTTTGGAGGGGCACAAAGGCAGTCACATTCACAACAAGTCTAACTCGTGTAGCTTAGAAGAACTTCACAAAGAAGGAGACTTGAAGTAATCGGCACGACTTACCATTGTTTGTGTGCCCAATCAATGGCCTCGATGAAGAACAACGGATTAGGAAGCATTTTGGCATGTTACTGTAGCAGCACTGCAGCTTGTTACGATAGCAAAACATTGTAGCAAGCTACTGTTCAATTTCTGCCAAAAATCAGGGTTTCAGAGAATTCACACGGGCGTGTGGAAATTCGACACGGCTGTGTGAAATGATTTTTCAGCCAGACAGAAACTTCACACGGGTGTGTGGAAATTCCACACGGCCATGTGAAGCCTCCGATAAGTCCGATTTTAAAGCCGCGATTCAACTTAGAAAGAGGGATTTTGGAGACCTTTTGGGATATCTTTTTGACCTACCTTTCTCTTAAACTTGGGGAGTGAGGCTAGGGTTTTGGGAGAGGATTTCGTGGAGGTTTAGCGTGCGCCATCGGCATCGTCATCGACGTTCGACAGCCGCACAAGACCACGGCCACAGCGTATACAAGGGGTTTTCATCAATGTCTTTGATTTGTATTTTCTTTTCTATTTTGATGAACATGTATAGCTCCATGAGGAGCTAAACCCCTTGAGGGAATTTGGACTTGTAAACTCTAGGGTTTTTATGTTTCTTTGACATTGTTATTATGCTTTTCCATTATTGATGAATAAAAATTGAGTTTCAATCTTAATTTCATCTTGCTAATGTTTTCTCTTAGATGTGACACTAGGATTGAGAACAATTTAGGTTACTCTTTGGAGGTGTGACAACTCCTTTAGGGTTAGACTACTTAAGATTGAAGATGGTTGAGAGGGAGAGTTGTGAGGTAGCGATGTACCCCTTTCCCTTCCGACGTGGTTTTTCCCTACCTCCGTTTTCTTAATTTTCATAGCGGTCGAAATAGAGTGAAGTGCTAGGCAGATAAACTCCCCTGGGGCTTACTTACGCGAGTAACAGAGTGAAGGGTTGAAGTGAATCCTACGCGCTGGGGCTCAATCTTGACTAGGCTTCTTCCACCTGGACCAAAGGGTTAGAACTACACATAGGAACAGGTTTTACCACTAGGAATCCCTAGAGCTTAAAGCAATCCCACGTAGTGTGAGGTTTAGGTAGATATACTCCCCTGGGGCTTAGTCGTGTGAGCGATAGAGTGAAGGGTGACATGAATCCTAATACCGGGGCATAGTATTGGGGTTAGTCACGGTTGTTCTTATGTTTGGGACAGTGAGTTTTAGGATATCCTCGACTTAATTAGCATTAAGTTCTAGGGACTCCTAGTGGTAAAACCTGTTCCTATGTGTAGTTCTAACCCTTTGGTCCAGGTGGAAGAACCCTAGTCTAGATTAAGCCCCAGTGCGTAGGATTCACTTCAACCCTTCACTCTGTTACTCGCGTAACTAAGCTCCAGGTGTGTTTATCTACCTAGCACTTCACTCTATCTCGACCGCTAATGAATCAAGGAAACGGAGGTAGGGAGAAACCACACCGGACGGGAAAGGGGTACATCGCTACCTCACAACTCTCCCACTCAACCCTCTCCAACCTTGTGTAGTCTAATCCAATAGAGGTTGTCACACCCTCAAAGGATAACCTAATAGATTCTCAACCCTAGTGTCACGGCTAAGGGAAAATCTCATACAATCGGCATGCAAGATTGGAACTCAATAATAGAACATTAAATTAAGAAAGCATAATAAAAGTCATAGAAACAATATCATCCTAGGGTTTACAAGTCCGAATACCCACTAGGGTTTAGCTCTCCATGAAGCAATACAAAGTCAATAAATAGTTTAAGAACATATGCATGAAAACCATAAAGAAAACCCCCTTGTAGATCGTATCGATGGTCCTGTGTAGTCGTGTGTCTTCTCCAACGAATCCCTTGTCAAGCCTAAGGCACACCTCGACAAATCAATGCCGATGAGAGCTTCCCCAATAGTTTTCTTCCAAAGGATGTCGATGTCGATGCCATTTAATTGCCTCCAAAGACCTCCAAGAACCTCTCCAAACCCTAGCTGAAAGCCCCCCAAAAGATATCCAAGTGATAGAAGGGGAGAGTCCCCAAATAGATATGAAAACGGGCTATTTATAGGCTGAAATCGGGCTGAAATTGGAGTTCCACACGCCCCTGTGTTAATTCCACGCGGCCCTGTAAAAAACCAGGAATTCCACACGCCCGTGTCTTAATTCTACACGGCCGTGTGGAAATTCTGAAATCGTGATTTTTCGGCACTGTAAAGAGTAACTTTGCTACAGTGTTTTTGCTACATTACTTTCGCTACAGTACACGGCCGTGTGGAATTTCCACACGCCCGTGTGAACTCTCTGAAATCCTGATTTTTGGCAACAGTGAACAGTAGCTTGCTACAGTACTTTCGATACGATATTTTGCTACAGTAGTTCTTCATCGTCTGTCGGCACCACCTCTGCGGCCACGACCTGCGCGGCACCTTCCTTTTCCTTAGACCCCTAGACTGCACACCACACCTGTTCTTTTTTACTTTAATTCTGTTTGTTTTGTATTTGTGTGTACTTTTACTTTTAGTTGCATTCTGTACTTGTGAGTTAGTCAGGGTTTCGTCCCTACTAAACTTATGTTATGTGTGTGGAACTTTTGTTGCTTGCTTTCCTCGGATTTTATTATTTCTGGAGTCATGATCTGCGCTTGCTGTATTTTCAGGTTGAGGATATTATGATCACGCACTCCAGGCCCTCTCTTGCCCCATTTGTCCCCAAGTCTACAGGATCAATGCACAAACTGCATCAGTTGACTGGGGAAGTTTCTTTACTCCTATTATGCACTTTACATGTTTATTTTCCCACCCTGTGCTGCTGACCTTTGTACATTGGGGGCAATGTACAACTTTAGGTGTGGGGATGGATTTCTAGGAGTAGTTTTTATTGCTACATGCCTTTACATGCGTATGATACCTATGATAGCTATGATTACATTGTTTAGAACTTCCAGGCTTGGTAGAATGATAGTCGTGAGCTGTATCTTATCTGTACTTAATTGTAGCTCTGTTTCACCTTTAGTGCACCTTTATACCTATTCATGAGCACTTCCATTTTGTATACTCCTACTAACCCATCACAATTATTTTGGCATTAATGTGTTAAATTCTATCTTCAATATTCTTTTAAAAGCTTTTGAGTTCCTTTGTTGTTTGCTTTAGCCTGAAAGTGATCTATTGTAGCAAGTTGTTCAAGGGGTTTAATATAAAAAAAAAAAACAAGCAAACAAACAAAAGAGTCTATGACAGTATTCCTCTGCTAGTTTAGCACGAATGCGTCTATGTAGACTGTAATCAAGTAGGATGGGTGACTCTTGTGCCTAACCAGCATGTGCATCCGTCTGAAAGATTTTTGGGCAGTCTATGTTAGTCAGGGACTCAGAAAAAAAAAAAAGTGTGTATGTTGTACATAAGTAAGTATGTTGTGGCATCTTGATCCCCTGGAGCCTGCTGCGTAATCACTTGAGGTGCTAAAGTTTTACTTAGAAACCAAAAGACTTTTAACTGAGTACTGAGGATGTTTTTAACACTTTAATGTCATTATTATTGTGTGTGGAGTGAATAGACACCCTGGGGTAATCCAGGGTGTGGAGAACAAGGTGGAAGTCAGCAGACACTCACTGAGGGCTCTTTAGAAGAGACAGAGCTATCATTACTCGACTATCACTAGAACAGCTCACTTCTTGATTTCTGTCTAGTGTGCCCGTGGAGTCCTTCACTTTTGAGCTTGAGCTCGTGCATTTAGTCGTTTATCTTTCTGCCCCTATTCTTCATGCGTGTTTGCTTGGGGACAAGCAAACGCTTAGGCGTGGGGATGTTTGATAAACGTCTAAATGTACGTATTTTGCACATATGTACGCTCATGTATTTTGGTGTTTTATTAACGAATCGATGCCCTTTTCGGTCTAAATTATTTTATTTCGTGTTTCAGGTACATTATATGCTTTGGTGACCCTAACGACGCGAGTTGAGAGGAAATCTGCACCGAAACCGTCGTATTAGGGTCTCGAGCACTGTAGCATTACTGTAGCTGCCTGAAGCGCGAAGAGTTGAAAGGAAAATGAAATCTAGAAACCCTCACGGGCAGGCTCACCGCCGTGAGGTCGTCCGTGAGCAGTATTGTAGCTGTGTTTACTGTAGCAGTTACTGTGCAAAATCACAACTTTGCGGTTTCTTGTAGCCCGTATTACAGGCTCCCTCACAGGCCATATATGGACCGTGAGGTCACCCGTGAACTTGCCCGAATTCATCTTTTAAAGGACTTTGGCAAGGGTTTTGGAGGGCATCAAGTGTCTTTTTCTAGGAGCTCTCGCCACCACTCAAATTCTGAGGAAGGAGAAGCATTTGGACGGCGATCTAGGCAAGGATTTGGCGAGGAGAGCAAGATTGTGGGAAGGATCTTCACCCTAGAGCTTGGATTTGGAAGGTTGAAGACAAGGGAAGCCACCCCTTTGGGTGGCGTCTTTGGAACTTCTCCGGCGTTCATCTCTTGAGGGAGTCCTTCTTATGCTTTTGGTGTTTGGTTTCATGTACTTTGTGTTGTATTTCTTGATCATGAGGAACGAAACCCCAAGGTCACCGGATGTAGGTGAACCTTGGGGGTGAACTTGTGTATTTTGGATGCTTTGTTCTAATTCATTGTTTGTGGCATGTTTGTGATCCATTGCTTGGTGTTTTAATTGCTTGATATGTATGAGAACTCTATGTATCAATTGATCTAGGAAATGCTAGGTTGCATGACCATTGCCCTAGTGTTAGACTCACCAACTTTGGAAGGGAAATACGTATAAATACGCCGTGACCATCGGGTATTTGTACCCGTCCACTCCTAGGGTTAAGTACCTAGTTGTTGCTTTAACCCTAGTTTGAGAAAGCCATTGTACCCTTAGCAATCATGTGGGGATTTGGGTGGTAGAAATACCGTAGCGATGGAAATACCGTATTCCAATACCCATATCGGATTAGGGGCCAATTTTCGTGACCATCGGGTTGGCCTAGTCTAGGGTTTTCTCGGTCCATCATTGCCACATTCATGTTAGTTCAAGCCTCCAAACGCACTTTAGTAGCCCCTAAGGGAATCCTCATCCGTGACCACTCTTAACCATTGAATTTCGCGTATTTTTCCTTAGTCACCTTGCATTTATTTTATATTTGCTTGTTTGCTTTTCATCAATTTCTTTAACTCAAGTTTTATCAGTTAAACAACATTGCAAAGAGGAAGTAAGGGTAGATTCTCGGGCCCTTGGGAATACGACCCCCTCACGCGTGCGTGAGGGGTATTACTTGGCGACCCCGTGCACTTGTGGGTGATCCATCAAACCACACATTGATTCTATTCTCACTCTTCGTGCACCGCTCTAGCTAAATAGCAACACTTATGTCTTTAATCCCTATTCCCTGTGGATTCGACTACGCTCTCACCGAGGTACTATTATTACTGAGAGAACCCGTGCACTTTCGGGCCCCTGTCAAAGTTTTTGGCGCCGTTGCCGGGGAATAGGCGTATTTTAGACATTTGCTTTTTTGCTATTTTAGCTATTCACTTAGTTTTCTATTTCACACTTTTTTTTCTATCATTGTTCTTACTTGTTTTTTTTTCTTTGTTTTTGGCTCTAGGTTATGACCCGTGGGAACCGTTTGATTCTTGTTGAAGGAGACACGGACATTGGTATAAGAACAAACTGAAAAGGAAGTAACCTGTTCAAGAACAATCAAATCAAGCCGATATAGAAACAAAAGTGTCAGAAACAATGGCAGAGCAGAATGAACAGTAAAGGACCTTGTATGATTTTGCTAGACTCGCAGTTTTAGGGACCCAATCAAGCATAGTGACGCCCCTAATCACAGTTCAGAATTTTGACCTAAAGCCTGGTTCCATCCAAATGTTGCAGCAAACTGCACAGTTTAATGGATTAGTGATAAGTGCTAGTGTTATAGTGATGCCAAGTGTGATTATTATCTTGCAATGAGCATTGAATTAATCATATTTTATCACTAAAAAGTGTGTATTTGTCTACTTTTGTGCATTGTAGTGTTGTGAAGATAAATTGGAGAAAAGGAACGAAGTTAGATCGTGTTCACCATTGTTGGGGAGATTTCCAGACTAAGCAAGTAACAAGGCATGAGCATGGACTTATGAGTGTGTACCAACCTCCTTTGGAGGGGCACAAGGGCAGTCACATTCATAATAAGTCTAGCTCGTGCTAACAAGGAGAACTTCACCAATTAGAAGATTTGAAGCAATTGGCACGATCTACCGTTGATTATGTGCCCAATTCAACGGCCTCAATGAAGAATGACAAATTTGGGAGCGTTTCGGCACAACTACTATAGTAATTACTGCAGCAAAAATATTGTAGCAAGTTACTGTTTTTTCCACATGGCCGTGTGAAATCCCTATTTCTGCAATTTAAAGCCATGACTCAACATTATTAAAGCCCATTTTGGAGATTATTTTGGGATCCTTTTGGCTCTTCTTTGCCCTAACTTCTAGAGAGGCGCGGCAAGGGTTTGGAGAGGACTTCATGGAGGTTTGGAGTGCGTCATCGGCATCGACATCAATGTCCGACGGCTACACAAGACCACGACCACATCGCACACAAGGGGGTTTTCATCTATTCATTTAATTCGTGTTCTTATTATTATTTTGATGGATTTGTATAGCTCCATGAGGAGCTAAACCCCTTGTGGCTATTCGGACTTGTAAACCCTAGGATTATTATGTTTCTTTGACATTGCTATTATGCTGTTCCATAATTGATGAATAAAATTGAGTTTCAATCTTAATTTCCTCTTGTTATTGTTTTCCCTTAGCCATGACACTAGGGTTGAGAGCAATCTAGGTTATCCTTTAGAGGTATGACAACTCCTATAGGATTAGACTACTTAGGGTTGAAGAGGGTTGAGGGTGTGAGTCGTGAGGTAGCGGAACGTCCCCTTTCCCCTCCGATGTGATTCTCGCTACCTCCTTGTTCCATGATCTATTTGCGGTCGAGATAGAGTAAAATGCTAGAAGATAAACTCCCCTAGGGCTTAGTTGTGCGAGCAAGTAAGTGAAGGGTTGAAGTGAATTTTAGTGCTAGGCTTGATTTAGACTAGGGTTCTTTCACCTCTACCAAAGGGTTAGAACTATACATAGGAACAGGGTTAATCACTAGGAGTCCCTAAAACTTAAAGCAATTCCACACAGTGTGAGGCTTAGGTAGATAGACTCCCCTAGGGCTTAGTTGACATGTCAACGAGAGTCAAGGGTCGTAGTGAAACCTAATGACCGAAACATAGTGTTGGGTTTAGTCATGGTTGACCTTAGGTTAGGGACTGTGTGTTTAAGGATCTCCTCGACTCAATTAACATCAATAGGATAGTATAATAGCATTGCCTTGCACTAGAAGCATAAGTCCTAGGGGTAGCTTGTCCCGGTACCCATCTCTTCTTATTGCTTGTCCTACTCTTTTACTCCTACTTGCACTCTCTCACCTTCCATAATTCTATTTTAATTCTTGTTTTTATTAGTTTCTTTTGTACTCACTTATCAATTTCTTTCCTCACATCGCATTAGCTATATAGTGAATACTTGTATCTCAACTCCCTATTACCTGTCGATACGACTACTGACACGACCTTTTGCGTGTGTACTGCAAGTGCACGGCCTTGTCGAAGTAATAAAATTACCCCAGTGAGTAGGTAGTCGAATCCACAGGGAATAGGGATTAAAAATACGAGAAATTGCTATTCAGTCGTACGATATATGAGAAAACAATAATCGGAGTGATAAGTGGATTTATGGAAATTAGAATAAAAGCAAGGGAAATGAATAGAAAGATGAAAGAAAGAAAAGTGCAAGTAAAGAGTAAAAGAGAGAGACTAGCAATGAATGAAAATAGGGTATCCGGACAAGTTACCTCTAGGACTTATGCTTCTAGTGCAAGACTATGCTATTATACTTTCCTATTGATATTAATTGACTCGAGAAAAATCCTTAAACACACGGTCCCAAACCTAAGGTCAACCGTGACTAACCCCAGCACTACGTCCCGGCAATAGGATTCACGTCAATCTTTCACTCTGTTGATTGCTCAACTAAGCCCCAGGGGAGTATTTCTACCTAAGCCTAACACTACGTGGAATTGCTTTAAGTTCTAGGGACTCCTAGTGATAAAACTTGTTCCTATATGTAGTAGTTCTAACCCTTTGGTCCAGGTGGAAGAACCCTAGTCTAAATTAAGCCCCAGTGCATAGGATTCACGTCACCCCAAAGCCTTGGGGGAGTGTGTCTACCTAGCACTTCACTCTATTTCGACAACTAAATAAATCAAGGAATCGGAGGTAGGGAGACTCACATCGGAAGGGAAAGGGGTACGGTGCTACCTCACAACTCTCCCTCTCAACCCTCTTCAATTTTAAGTAGTCTAATCCTATAAGAGTTGTCACACCTCCAAAGGATAACCTAGATTGTTCTCAATCCTTAGTGTCACGGCTAAGAGAAAACAATAGCAAAAGATAATTAAAATCAATACTCGAATTTATTCATCAAAATTGGAAAAGCATAATAACATTGTCATAGAAACATAAGTATCCTAGAGTTTTAAAAGTCCGAATACCCACGAGGGGTTTAGCTCCTCATGGAGCTATACATGTTCATCAATTTATGAAAGAAAGCACAAACTAAAGACATCAATGAAAACCCCCTCGCGTATGGTGTGGCCGTGGTTTTGTGCGGCCGTCGAACGTTGGTGACGATGCCGATGGCGCGCTCCAATCCTCCACAAAATCCTCTCCGAAACCCTAGTCGCACCCTCCAGAAGTTGAGAAGAAAGATAGGTCAAAAGATGCCCAAAAGGTCTCCAAATCGGGCTTTTAAATAGGCTGAGTGCGGCTTTAATTTTGAACTTATCGGGGCTTCACACGGCCGTGTGGAATTTCCACACGCCCGTGTGAAGCTTTTGTCTTTCCTGAAAAATTACTTCACACGGCCGTGTGGAATTTCCACGCGGCCCGTGTGAAGTCTCTGGCTTGCTGGAAAATATTTCAAACGGGCGTGTGTTAATTCCACACGCTCGTGTGAACTCTCTAGACTCCCGATCTTCGGCAGAAAATGCACAGTAACTTGCTACAGTGAATTTCTGCAGTAACAAGCTACAGTGCCTTGCTGAAATGCTTCCGAATACGTTGTTCTTCACCGAGGCCATTGAATTGGGCACAAAATCAATGGTAGATCGTGTCGATTGCTTCAAGTCTTCTCTTTGGTAGAGTTCTCCTAAGCTACACAAGTCGGACTTGTTGTGAATGTGCCTTTGTGCCCCTCCAAAAGGAGGTTGGCACACACTCACAAGTCCGGGCTTGTGCGTTGTCCTTGTTTGGTCCAAAAACTCCCCAACAACGACGAACATGATCTAATTTCATTCCTATTCTCCAAATTAGCTCTATAAACCTACAATGCGCAAAAGTAAATAAATGCACACTATTTAGTGATAAAATCTGATTAAATTAATGCTTATTGCAAGATAATAATGCTTTGCATCATTACTACACGAGCACTCATCAACTACCCACTCACTAGGGTATTTTATTACTTCGACAACCCATGCACTTTCGGGCCCCTGTTAATTAGCTGATGAGGATCCCAACAGTCATATTGAGAACTTCTTGGAGATGTGTGACATGTTGAAAATTAATGGAGTAACGGATGATGCCATCAGACTTAGAGCTTTCCAATTTTCCTTGAAGGGAAGAGTGAAGCAATGGTTGCACTCACTACCTAGGGCATCTATTAACACATGGGAGGAGATGGTTGAAGCGTTCTTGGCCCGATATTTCCCTCCTAGCAAATCAGCAAAGCTTCGCAATGAGATCTCTTCCTTCATGCAAACAGAATTGGAGTCTCTCTTTAAGATGCGGGATAGGTTCAAGGAGGTCTTGCAGAAGTGCCCACAACAAGAATTCCCCGATTGGATGATCATTCATACTTTCGACAACGGACTGAATCTAAGCACAAAACAGTTATTAGATGCGGCAGCAGGGTGGACTTTAGGAAGCAAAACTCCCGGTGAGGCCCGACAACTTATAGAAGAGATGGCTTTGAATAGCTATCAGTGGAATTCAAGAGACAAAAAGAAAGTTGCCGGCCTTTATGAGATAGATACAGTTACATCATTGGTGGCACAAGTGTAGTCCTTGATGAGTCGCCGCGCGACACGCTAAAGAAGCGAGCACGCGACTCCCCGGCCGCAAGTGCACGGGTCGTCAAGTAATAACCTCTCGTGCGAACACAAGAGGGTCGTATTCCCAAGGGCCCCAAGATCTGCTATTACTTCCTCCTAGGTATCACTATCTAGTCTACCAAATCAAGAATTTAATATAAACACAAATAGGAAAATTAAATAAAAGAAAAGCTATAAACAAAATGGACTAAGGCACACCATACAAGCAATCTAAAGAACAAGTAGCAATGATAAGTAGAGGCCTCGGGCGAGGATCCCCTAAGGAGAAGAACAAGTTAGGATGAATATAGGAAATTGAGCGCTAAGTTGGCTAGGTTTGATCCGCTAGACTCGGGAGTCGACTACCCCGGAACCTCCGTAGTGTAGCCCTAATCCAATACAGGTTCCTCTATCCAGAAGATACCCCTACGATGTCATTGGGAACAGGGAGTCTCGATTAGGGTTATTCTAATGCGCGCTTTCGGCTAAAACAACCCTAACCACGCGGGGAGCTACCGGCACCCGGAACCTCCGGTGTACTGGCACATTGAATCCCCCTTCAATCATTGTTCGACCTAATACATGCAAGCATCCCGCCATACACATACAATTCATGAATCAAAACCTACGGAATCCATCCATTGTAGGTTGAACATTAAAACAATAGATTCAAATCAAACAAACAAGCCAACAATCATCTATAAACAAGTATCATCATCCATACAAGTTCCTCTCCCAAGGTTCACCGGAGCCCGGTGGCCTTGGGAGGCTAGTTCCACATCAAAAGAGAGAAAACAAGATATAACCAATGATAAAGCTCATAAAAATCTCCCTTGGACGTAGGCTAGAAGGTGGTGATGAAAGCTCGCCGGATCCGCGCCGATCAAGCTCCTTGATGACAACCTTGAGTGCTTCCTTCTTCTTCCCTTGAGTTTTGCTCTTCAAATTGCCTCTCCAATCCGGTGATAATGGTGGAAATGGGTGGAGATGATGGTGGAGAATGGAGGAAGAGCTGGTGGAGAAGGATGGAGGAGAGGGTGGCCAAAGACCAGCTCTCCCAAGCCCTAGAAAGCCTTAAATAACCCAAACAAAGCCTCATCAGCCCGTGCGTGTGCGGGCACTGTGCGGGCCGCACAGTGCCCGCACACCCTTCTGTCTGTCCTGTGCGGGCACTGTGCGGGCCGCACAGTGCCCGCACACCCTTCTGTCTGTCCTGTGCGGGTACTGTGCGGCCGCACACTGGCCGCACACTGCTACAGTAACTGTGCTACAGTGGAAATGCTACAGTAAAATCGCTACAGTAACTTCCTCAAATCCACTCTTTTCTTGCCCGAAACTTGAGGATACGTATGAGCATTAATAAATTCTTCGATGTATGCCGAAAGAAGTTCAATCACGCAGTAGATGATCTTCAGATGCCCTGAAATGATAATTAACAAGAAAAGCGCGTAAAGGGCATCGGAGTCATAGAAAAATGCATGAAAGTGTATAAAATATATATAATAAATGTGATGTATTTAGACACTTATCAAATACCCCCCACTTAAGCATTTGCTTGTCCCCAAGCAAACGGACATGAAAACCAGGGATACTGATAAGTGACTAAATACAAAACCTCAGGCAAGAGATGATATCATAGCCAAAACGAAACTCAAAATACTAAGCAAAGACCACTTGAGATCATTCACGCATTCATTGGCCGTGGTGTGCTGTGTGTGTGCAAATCCCCTAGTTCGATGCCCTGTAGTCCAAACAAGGTAGACAAGACCCCGAGGACCACTTCTTGAAGCAATTCACGCCACTTAGTGGGATACGGCCTTGAGGTGGTAGAAATACATCTAGTAGAGTCCTAAGGATCCTTCCTCTTATTTTCGAACAAACACCGGTCGAATTTTATTTTTCTGTACACAATTGCTTAACTTTTTCTTTTTCTTTTCCGGGACTAACATGAATTGCAAATCCACATTACCTGGAGCTTTGCACATTCATATAAACGCGCTCATGTCCTTATAGCTTTTGGCGAGAGGAACACTCTGGTTAGGAGCCAGAACCCCAAGTTACTTCACTATTAGGACAGAGGAGCACTGTCCACGTTTTTATTTACTTTGCCCTTTTTTTTTTTTTTTTTTTTTTTTTCGACCGTATTGCAAAAAAAAAAGAACAAGAAGAAGGTCCTTAAAACCCTATTAGAAGACATTCTAACACGTCAAGGCGCGAAACCACTAGTATGGGTTAGCCACTAAGAGGGTCACGAAGGTGCTGTTGTCCCTCGCCTAGGTGTCCAGGGTTCTACCTAAGGGAAAGTTGCGAGAAATGCCTAGAATAACACGAAAATCTCAAGTGTGCAAGGTCCCATGAAGCTTAGCATTTATCACAGTTTCTAGCTATAATACGATCACAAATAAGTATGCCATCCTAGGTTTTACGATCATGCAACAATTCATAGATTTTCAAATAAGTTCACGAAATAAGTAATCAAACCAAAACATGCACACCCACCCCCCACTTAAAGTAGTACATTGCCCTCAATGTACCTAAGTCAGCAGTAGATAAAGAATACGCAATGAAAATAGAGGAGGTAGGTTCGTGAACTTCCCTGAGTCTCAAAACATAATCTTGAAGTCCATGAGATCAGGGTGGGCAATGATGAATCCTGTAGATGTTGGGAGAGAAGAAAGCACGAGATGCTCCAATTCCACCTGCAAGGTAGAAAGGAACATCACCTCAAGGTATCCATCACTCACAAGAAGAAAATAGAAACAAACAAACAAACACACAAAACTAAGAACAAAGAAAACAAGAAATACGAAAAACAATGTGTGGGTGCTCGAGTAAAAATTTCCAAATCAATGCTTGGCAAAACTTGAAAACAAAAGATATAAGAGTATGCATTTCCAAGTTTATAACATTCGAACATCAAGAAGCTTGGGAATTACAACAAAATCAAACAATGAAACCCAATAAAGATGAGAGATACGCTTAAACCCAAAGCTAGACGACAAAATTCAAACATGTTGGTGAAAACTCGATGAAAACGATAGATCGACAAAATTAAAACTCAAAAATGATGAGAACTTTAAGATCAATGAAAGGTTGGCCAAACGAGGAGGCAAACTAAGAGGATTCACCAAAAAAAATTGGAGAGAAATCGGGTGAATGGAAGGCGAAGAAATCAACCCCGAAGATGCTGAAATTTGGCTGAAAAATGGGCTGAAAAATTGCTATGTGCGGGCTGTGCACAGCCCGCACACCCTTCTGGTGTTTGTGTGCGGCCAGTGTGCGGCCCTGCACACGGGCCGCACACCCTTCTGTCTGGTGTGTGCGGATAGATGTGCGGGGCGGCACAACAGCCGCACAATGCTCTGGCTAGTGTGTGCGGGCTGTGCACAGCCCGCACACCCTTAAAATTTGTTCTTCTGGCTTTTAAACATCATGAACCACCTCCCAAAAACATACATTATTGACCCAACATGCATAAAACTCATCAAAACACAAAGATGATCATAAACAATGAAGAACAAACCAAGAATCACCAACATGAACGAAAACACTCATCCAAGCATCATATGCAATATGCAATATCAACATGAAATTAATACAACCACACAAAGTTGAACAAACAAAACTAAGAAAACTACAACACATGAACAAACTAAACAAAATACGGAATTTAAAACCTTGTGTTGCCTCCCAAGAAGCGCTTGTTTAACGTCACGAGCTTGACGTACCTCTCTTACCTCATAGAGGCTTGAAGATGGTATGCTCCTCCCGGCTAGACATGGCATAAGAACTACCAAAGAAAATAAAATGTACCTGCCGGGATGGTGCTGATGTGGAGGTCAAGCATGCACTACCTTTTGGCCTCCATGGAAAAAGCTTGGGACGGGAATTGTGCAATTTGAACTTGGGCGGATCCTTGGATGGCTTGAACCTCCTCTCCGCTTCTTCTTGATTCCCGGCCCAAATACCTTCGAATATCCCACCAAATTGTTTGGGTCTCCACGGAAAGAGCTTTGGTTGAGAACTATCCAAGCTTGGCACGGGTGGGTTCTTGGGCGGCTTCAACACCCTATCCACATTTCTTTTCTCAACCATGGTGGGATGATCATGGATTGCCCACAAAACTTGCTTGGGCCTCCAAGGGAATATTTTTGGTTGGGAATTGTCCAGTCCAGGCATAGGTGGGTTCAATGATGGCTTTATCTTGCAACCCACATCTTCAAATACAATTCCCGGAATTTTCTTAGTGCACAAAACCAAAATGGGCAGTTGGGTGGAATGGTTGATGTTGAGGCAAGTAGCTTCTTCAATTGTGCTTGATGAACATGTTTCTACTTCCTCACACTTCTCAATGGCCACTATTTGATCCTCCCCCATTTCTTCTTCAATTTCATCTTGAGGTGAAACTTCTACTATTTGCTCACTGGGTATTGATGCCACTTTATTTTCTTTTTCAGCCTCAAATACCTCAATTTCCACTTCCACCTCAAATTCACTTTTATTCTCTTCCCTTCTAGTGTCATTCTCAGATAGGTCTTCTATAGTGTGTGGCAACTTGGTCGAGGTACTGGAAGACACTCCTATCTGGCTTTCCATGCTTTGAAGAGATGGTTCGGCATTGAAATTTGCGGCAATCAAGGCTTCAAGTTGAGCATCCGCATTCATCATAAATCTTTCAAGCACATTTTCTGTATTGAAACCCCATTCATTAAGTGGCCTACTTTGAACAACTGGAGGGGGGTGACGCCATGGTTCTTGAAAGGGGGGCTCTTGTAGCAAGTCATGGTTAGAAGGGTCCCAATGTTGTCCATGGTGATGCGATGAAAAATCTAGGTGCCCTTGCCAATATGGATCATACACATGTTCAAATTGATTTGTACTTCTTGCTCTCAAGGCCTCATACTCATTAATCTGCCATTCCTCAAGATGAAAAGGGAAACCACCTGAGCCTCCTTGATAACTCATTGCCCTGTGCACAAAACAAAATAACAAAAAAAAAAAAAAAAAAAAATTAAGGTATAAAACAAAAGAAGAATATTTACAAAAGAACAGATAAATAACTAGAGTAGCGAGCTAGAAGTTTTCCTAGCATTCTTGGATGTCCCCGGCAACGGCGCCAAAAACTTGATGAGTCGCCGCGCGACACGCTAAAGAAGCGAGCACGCGACTCCCCGGCCGCAAGTGCACGGGTCGTCAAGTAATAACCTCTCGTGCGAACACAAGAGGGTCGTATTCCCAAGGGCCCCAAGATCTGCTATTACTTCCTCCTAGGTATCACTATCTAGTCTACCAAATCAAGAATTTAATATAAACACAAATAGGAAAATTAAATAAAAGAAAAGCTATAAACAAAATGGACTAAGGCACACCATACAAGCAATCTAAAGAACAAGTAGCAATGATAAGTAGAGGCCTCGGGCGAGGATCCCCTAAGGAGAAGAACAAGTTAGGATGAATATAGGAAATTGAGCGCTAAGTTGGCTAGGTTTGATCCGCTAGACTCGGGAGTCGACTACCCCGGAACCTCCGTAGTGTAGCCCTAATCCAATACAGGTTCCTCTATCCAGAAGATACCCCTACGATGTCATTGGGAACAGGGAGTCTCGATTAGGGTTATTCTAATGCGCGCTTTCGGCTAAAACAACCCTAACCACGCGGGGAGCTACCGGTACCCGGAACCTCCGGTGTACTGGCACATTGAATCCCCCTTCAATCATTGTTCGACCTAATACATGCAAGCATCCCGCCATACACATACAATTCATGAATCAAAACCTACGGAATCCATCCATTGTAGGTTGAACATTAAAACAATAGATTCAAATCAAACAAACAAGCCAACAATCATCTATAAACAAGTATCATCATCCATACAAGTTCCTCTCCCAAGGTTCACCGGAGCCCGGTGGCCTTGGGAGGCTAGTTCCACATCAAAAGAGAGAAAACAAGATATAACCAATGATAAAGCTCATAAAAATCTCCCTTGGACGTAGGCTAGAAGGTGGTGATGAAAGCTCGCCGGATCCGCGCCGATCAAGCTCCTTGATGACAACCTTGAGTGCTTCCTTCTTCTTCCCTTGAGTTTTGCTCTTCAAATTGCCTCTCCAATCCGGTGATAATGGTGGAAATGGGTGGAGATGATGGTGGAGAATGGAGGAGGAGCTGGTGGAGAAGGATGGAGGAGAGGGTGGCCAAAGACCAGCTCTCCCAAGCCCTAGAAAGCCTTAAATAACCCAAACAAAGCCTCATCAGCCCGTGCGTGTGCGGGCACTGTGCGGGCCGCACAGTGCCCGCACACCCTTCTGTCTGTCCTGTGCGGGTACTGTGCGGCCGCACACTGGCCGCACACTGCTACAGTAACTGTGCTACAGTGGAAATGCTACAGTAAAATCGCTACAGTAACTTCCTCAAATCCACTCTTTTCTTGCCCGAAACTTGAGGATACGTATGAGTATTAATAAATTCTTCGATGTATGCCGAAAGAAGCTCAATCACGCAGTAGATGATCTTCAGATGCCCTGAAATGATAATTAACAAGAAAAGCGCGTAAAGGGCATCGGAGTCATAGAAAAATGCATGAAAGTGTATAAAATATATATAATAAATGTGATGTATTTAGACACTTATCAGTCCTTGAGTAAGAAGTTAGACACTCTTACTTCACCAAGAGTAGCGGCCACCACAAATTGTAACAGATGTGGGGGAGGGTATGCTTCGAGTGATTGTCCGATAGCCATCGATGGTAGTACTTCTTCTTCGGTTGAACAAGCGGACATTGTAGGGAATGCATTTAGAGGTCAATGGAATCCTTAAAGTAGCACCTACAATCAGAGGTGGAGGAACCACCCTAACTTGTCGTGGAGCAACCAAGGGCAACAAAAGAGTAATGCACCACCGGGGTTCCAACAACAACAAGCGCCGAACTTGGAAAATCAGGTGATGGGTCTAGAAACCAATGACACGACCTTTTGCGTGCGTACCGCAAGTGCACGGCCTTGTCGAAGTAATAAAAGTTACCCCGGTGAGTGGGTAGTCGAATCCACAGGGAATAGGGATTTATAATACGCGAAATTGCTATTGAGTCGTGTGATATACGAAAAGAAACAATGATCGGAGTGATGAGTGAATTTATGGAAACTAGAGGAGATGCAAGGCAATTAAATCGAAAGATGAAAGAGAAAAAAGTGCAAACAACGAGTAAAAAGAGAGGGTCTAGTAATAAGTGAGAATAGGGTATCCGGACAAGTTACCTCTAGGACTTATGCTTCTAGTGCAAGACTATGCTATTATACCTTCCTATTGATGTTAATTGAGTCGGGGAAAATCCTGAAACACACGGTCCCAAATCTAAGGTCAACCGTGGCTAACCCCAACACTATGTCCCGGCAATAGGATTCACGTTAACCCTTCACTCTGTTGATTGCTCAACTAAGCCCCAGGGGAGTATTTCTACCTAAGCCTAACACTACGTGGGATTGCTTTAAGCTCTAGGGACCCCTAGTGGTAAAACCTGTTCCTATGTGTAGTGGTCCTAACCCTTTGGTCCAGGAGAAAGAACCATAGTCTAAATTAAGCCCCAGTGCGTAGGATTCACGTCACCCCAAAATCTTGCGGGAGTTTGTCTACCTAGCACTTCACTCTATTTCGACCTCTAACAAATCAAGGAATCGGAGGTAGGGAGAAATCACAACGAAAGGGAAAGGGGTACGGTGCTACCTCACAACTCTCCCTCTCAACCCTCTTCAATTTTTAAGTAGTCTAACCCTATAGGAGTTGTCACACCTCCAGAGGATAACCTAGATTGTTCTCAATCCTTAGTGTCACGGCTAAGAGAAAACAATAGCACAAGAAATCTAAAATTAAAACTCGAATTTATTCATCAATTAATGGAAAAGCATAATAACAATGTCAAAGAAACATAATTATCCTAGAGTTTTACAAGTCCGAATACCCACGAGGGGTTTAGCTCCTCATTGAGCTATACATGTTCATCAATGTATGAAATAAAACACAAAGTAAAGACATCAATGAAAACCCCCTCGCGTATGGTGTGGCCGTGGTCTTGTGCGGCCGTCGAACGTCGGTGACGATGCCGATGGCACGCTCCAATCCTCCACAAAGTCCTCTCCGAAACCCTAGCCGCACTCTCCAGAAGTTGGGGAGAAAGATAGGTCGAAAGATGTCTCAAAAAGTCTCCAAATCGGGCTTTAAATAGGCTGAGTGCGGCTTTAAATTTGGACTTATCGGGACTTCACACGGCCGTGTGAAATTTCCACACGCCCGTGTGAAGTTTCTGTCTTTCCTGAAAAATTACTTCACACGGCCGTGTGTTAATTCCACACGCCCGTGTGTTAATTCCACACGGCCGTGTGTTAACTTGGTACAGTGATTTGCTACAGTAACAAACTACAGTGCTGCTACAATACTCTCCGAAATGCTCCCGAATATGTTGTTTCTTCATCGAGGCCATTAAATTGGGCACACAATCAATGGTAGATCGTGCCTATTGCTTCGAGTCTCCTTCTTGGTAAAGTTTTCCTAAGCTACACGAGTTAGACTTGTTGTGAATGTGACTGCCTTTGTGCCCCTCCAACGGAGGTTGGAACACACTCACAAGTCTAACTTCGTGCCTTGTTCCTTGCTTGGTCCGAAAACCTCCTAACAACGGCGAACACGACCTAACTTCGTTCTTCTTTTCCAACTTGGCTCCACGAACCTACAATGCACAAGAATACACAAATGCACACTATTTAGTGATAAAATCTGATAAAGAGTATATTCATTGTATGATAATAACGCTTCGCGTTACTATAACACAAGCACTTATCAACCAAGATGACCAACTTAGAGAAAGCCCTCACACGTTTTGTATAATCATCAGACGCGAGATTTCAGTCAGTAGAGTATACACTTCACAACCACACAACATTGTTGCACAACTTGGAGAACCAAGTTAGCGAAATCGTGAAGTCTCTATCTGAGAGGCCGCAAGGAAGCTTCCCTAGTAACACGGAGATGAATCCGATGGAGCAATTGAAGGTAATCTCCTTGAGAAGTGGCCGAGAGGTCGACCGTAGTCTCCTTCTTGAAAAGAAGAATGATTAAGCACCTCAAATTGTGGATGTCGATGACACACCCCTTGCGTATGTACCCCGCAAGTGCACGGGTTATCGAAGTAATAAAATACCCTGGTGAGTGGGTAGTCGTATCCATAAGGAATAGTGTTCAGAAACAAGTGTTATCGCTATTTAGCTATAAAGGGAATCGATGGTGAGAGAAATTAATATGTATAGATAGAAAGAAAATAAAATAATATAAGAAGGGTAATAGAGGTAGCAGACGTAATCGATATGAAGATGGGGTACCCGGACAAAGCTCCCCTAGGACTAATGCTTCCAGTGCAAGACTAGTATTATACCCTCTAATTGATGTCTAATTAGTTATGGAAGTCCTTAAGCACACGGTCCTAAACCTAAGGTCAACCGTGACTAGTTCCAACATTATGCCCCGGCATTTGGTTTTACTACGATCCTTAACTCTCGTTGACCTATCAACTAAGCCCCAGGGAAGTCCATCATCCTAAGCCTCACACTACGTGGAACTGCTTGGGCTTCTAGAGATTCCAAGTAAAAGACCCTGTCCCTAAATATAGTTCTAACCCTTTATTCCAGGTGAAAGAACCCTAGTCTGAGTTAAGCCCAAGCAGTAGATTCACTACAACCCTTCACTCTGTCAGGGGAGTCCATCTCCTAGCACTTCACTCTACTTCGACCATAAAGAACTCTTGGAACACGGAGGTAGGGAAAAACATAACGAAGAGGAAAGGGGATGTTTAGCTACCTCAACTCACCCTCTCAACTCTCTCCAATCTTGGGTAGTCTAATCCTATAGAAGTTGTCACACCTTCAAAGGATAACCTAGATGATTCTCAACCCTAGTGTCACGGCTAAGGGAAAATCAATACAATTAACATGCAAGATTGGAACTCAATTAAAAGCATTAATTTAGAAAACATAATAAAAGTGATAGAAACAATATCATCCTAGGGTTTACAAGTCCGAATACTCACTAGGGTTTAGCTCTCCATGGAGCAATACAAAGTCAATAAAGAGTTTAAGAACATATACATAAAACCCATAAAGAAAAACCCCCTTGTAAATCGTATCGACGGTCTTGTGGAGCCGCACGTCTTCCCCAACGAATCCCTTGTCAAGCCTAGGACACACCTCTCCGAATCGATGCCGACGAAAGCTCCCCCAATAGCTATCTTACAAAGGATGTCGATGCTGATGCCGTATAATTGCCTCCAAAGACCTTCAAGAACCTCCTTTGGAGGAGCAGAAAGGCAGTCACATTCACAATAAGTATAACTCGTGTAACATAAGAGAACTTCACCAATGAGGAGAATTGAAGCAATTGGCACGGTCTACCGTCGATTGTGTGCCCAATTCAATGGCCTCAATAAAGAACGATGAATTCGGTAGCTTTTCGGGAAAGTAGCGTAGCAGACTATAGTAAGTACTGTAGGAAAAAATATTGTAGCAAGTTATTGTTCACTATTTGCCGAAATTCAGCAAAACAGAGACTTCACACGGGCATGTGAAAATTCCACACGGCCGTGTGAAATCTCTATTTTAGCGATTTAAAGTGGCGACTCAACACTATTTAAAAGCGTTTTAGAGATTTTTTCTGGATCTTTTGGCATATCTTTTCGCCTATTTTCTGGAGGATTGTGGCTAGGGTTTTGAGAGGACCTTGTGGAGGATTAAAGCTCGCCATCGGCGTCGACATTGACGTCCAGTGGCCGCACAAGACCACGGTCACATGCTACACAAGGGGGTTTTCATCTATGCTTTTGATTTGTGTTTATTCTCATAGTTTGATGGATTTGTATAGCTCCATAAGGTCCTAAACCTCTTGTGGGTATTCGTACTTGTAAACCCTAGGATGATTATGTTTCTATGACTTGTTATTATGCTTTCTTCATTGATGAATAAAATTGAGTTTCAATCTTAATTGCATCTTGTATTGATTTTTTCTTAGCCGTGACACTAGGGTTGAGAACCATCTAGGTTCTCATTTGGAGATGTGACAACTCCTATAGGGTTAGACTACTTAAGATTGGAGACGGTCGAGACGGTGACTTGTGAGGTTTATTGAGACTTCCTACATCCCCTTTCCCCTTCGGTGTGATTCTTCCTACATCCGTGTTCCTAGAGTTCTTAGCGGTCAAAATAGGGCAAAGTGCTAGGAGATAAACTTCCCTGGATCTTAGTTGTGCTAGCAACAGAGTGAAGGGTTTTAGTGAATCCTAGTATTAGGGCTTTATTGAGACTAGGGTTCTTTCACCTGGACCAAATGGTTAGAGCCATACATGGAAATATAATTTATCGCTAGGAATCCCTATAACTTAATGCAATCTCACGTAGTGCGATGTTTAGGAAGATGGACTCCCCTATGGCTTAGTTGGCAGGTCAACAAGACTCAAAGGTCGTAGTGAAACCTAATGCCGAGGCATAGTGTTGGGGTTAGTCACGGTTGACCTTAGATTTGAGACCGTGTATTTAAGGATATCCTCGACTCTTTAGAGATCAATAGGAGAGTATAATAGCATTGTCTTGCACTAGAATCATTAATCCTAGGGGTTGCTTGTTCGGGGTACCCTATTTCATTTATTGATTGCCTTTCTCTTATTACTCTTGCTTGCACTCTCCTGCCTTCAATATTTCTTCTTTTGTTTCTTGTTTCTTTAAATTACTTTTGTAACCACACATTGATTCTATTCTCACTCGTCGTGCACCGCTCTAGCTAAATAGCAAACACTTGTGCCTTTAATCCCTATTCCCTGTGAATTCGACTACCCTCTCACTGGAGTACTATTATTACTGTAATAACCCTTGTACTTTCGGGCCCCTGTCATTAATAAGATAAAATATCCTTGAATATTGGTTCTACTTAAGTTATCAAATGCATGATTTGGATAGTAAAACCTTGAAGCATAAACTAGATCAATATTCTAAATGTCCCTAGTTGATTATTTTCATTGGAATGAAAATAAATTAAGAATTGTATGTCTTTCGTGAGATGGCCTTGTTTTACGGGTTCATAGATGTATGTGAAAATTACACACAGCCATGTGAAATCTGGGAGCGTTTCGGCAAGAGCACTGTAGCAGTACTGTACTAAGTTACTGTAGTAAAATAATGTAGCAAGTTACTATTTAGTATCTGCCGAAAATCAGCCAAAATAGAGACTTCACACGGTGTGTGGAAATTCCACACGACTGTGTGAAATCCTGATTTCAGTGATTTAAAACCGTGACTCTTCATTATAAAAGCCAGTTTTGGAGACTTTTTCTGGATCTTTTTGCCTACCTTTTGACCTAACTTCTGGAGGGTTGCGGCTAGGGTTTCAGAAAGGACATTGTGGAGGTTAGAGCGTGTCATCTCCATCGACATCAACGTCCGGCGGCCGTACAAGAACACGGCCATACTCCACACATGGGGGTTTTCATCTATGCTTTCAATTTGTATTTCTTTTCATAGTTTGATGGATTTGTATAGCTCCATGAGGAGCTAAGCCCCTTGTGGGTATATGGACTTGTAAACCCTAGAATTATTATGATTCTTTGACATTGTTATTATGCTTTTCTTTATTGATTAATAAAATCGAGTTTCAATTTTAATTGCATCTTGTATTGTTTTCCCTTATCCATGACACTAGGTTTGGGAACAATCTAGGTTATCTTTTGGAGGTGTGACAACTCCTATAGGGTTAGACTACTTAAGATCGGAGAGGGTCGAGGGGGTGAATCGTGAGGTAGCGAAACATCCCCTTTCCCTTCTGTGTAATTCTCCCTAGTTCCGCGTTCCATAAATTCTTAGCGGTCGAGATAGAGTGAAGTGCTAGGAGATGAACTCCCCTAGGCTTAGTTGCACCAGCAACAAAGTGAAGTATTGTAGTGAAATCTAGTGCTGGGGCTTAATTTAGACTAGGGTTCTTTCACCTGGACCAAAGGGTTAGAGCTATACATAGGAACAGGGTTTATCACTAAGAATCCCTAGAACTTAAAGCAATCCCACGTAGTGTGATGCTTAGGAAGATGAATTCCCCTAGGGCTTAGTTGACAGGTCAACAAGGGTCAAGGGTCATAGTGAAACCTAATGCCGGGGCATAGTATTTGGATTAGTCATGGTTGACCTTAGGTTTGGGACCGTGTGTTTAAGAATATCCTCGACTCATTAATCGTCAATTGAAAAGTATAATAGCATTGTCTTACACTAGAAGCATAAGTCCTAGGGGTAGCTTGTCCGGGTACCCTACTTTACTCATTGATTGTCCTTCTCTATTTACTCTTACTTGCACTCTCTCACCTTCCATACTTCTCTTTTATTTCTTGTTTCTTTAAATTTACTTTTGCATTCACATTGATTCTACTCTCACTCTTCATACACCTCATTAGCTAAATAGTAAATTCTTGTGTCTTAAATCCCTATTATTTGTGGATTCGACTACCCTCTCACCGAGGTACTATTATTACTGCTACAACCCTTGCACTTTCGGGTCACTGTCAGTGTACGGTGGTGAGAATGAGCTCATTGTAACAGGTTACACTGATGCTACATTTTAAACTAATGTCCACATAGTAAATCGCAATCTTGTTATGTGTTTTGTTTGAATGGAGGTGATGTAAGCTGGAAGAGATCAAAACAGGACACCGTCGCTGATTCTACCACAAAGTTTGAGTATATAGCTGTATAAGATGTTGCTAAGGAGGTTGTTTGTCTTAAGGGGTTCCTTACTGGATTAGGAGTTGTCCCAAGAATCCTAGATCTAGTAAACCTCTTTTGTGACAACAACGGGGCTATAGCACAGGCCAAGGAGTGCCATTCAGACCAGAAGTCCAAACACATACTCAAGAGATTGTCGATTAAGGAGATGTGAAAGTTTGCAAGATTGCTGGAGAATACAATGTGGCTAATCCTTTGACCAAGCAGTTGGCTAGGCCAAAACATGATCGTCATGTTAGGTCTTTTGGTCTTAGAGTTATGCCTGATTGAGATTAGTGCTAGTGGGAGATTATTAGTGTAAACCCTAGCCCTAATACATTGTATGAACTCTTATTATTTGGATAATTATTATGAGGCATCGTTTTATCTATTATTATTTCTGTGTATAGTTAATAAGATAAAATATCCTTGAATATTGGTTTTAGTCAAGTTATCAAATGCGTGATTTGGATAGTAAAACCTTGAAGCATAAACTAGAATAGTATTCTAAATGTCCCTAGTCGATTATTTTCATGGGAATGAAAATAAATTAAGACTAGTATGTCTTTCGTGAGATGGCCTTGTTTTACATGTTATAGGATATGAGATATCAATTAAAGGACATAGATACATGTTAGAGAATAGTGTACCTGGATCGATCCGGTCTTGAGAACACTACATGATTGTAAAGTCATAAGTGTTTTTCTCAAGCAATTCTTGTACTAGAATCCTTCGACCTGAAATCACTATAGATCTCGGATGAATCCTTGCATGTTTGACTTACGCCTAGCGTCATTCGTAATTGAGTGGCAAGTACGGGTATGTTTGAGCAAGTCGCGGTTCGTGCTGAGCATGAGTGAAGTGAAGGGATTGTTCCTCTCTGTAGAGAGAGTGAATATCACCGGCCACTGGATTAGGAAGACTGAGTAGTGCGTGGCCACGCCCAAGGGAAATGATAAGAGTTATCATTTACTTGACCTAGTCAGTTCACTAAGAGATCAAGGAATTAATTAGCATTAAAATAAGGGTGACTCGCTCCATGCCTTACTCTAATTAAGATATTCAGTGGCAAAGGATTGTATGAGGTTATGATAGTTTCGTTAATTCTAGAAATTAACCTTCATTTAATATAGGGTTATCGTATTATCTTGCTAGAGAATAATTATGATTTATGAGCGTTAAAATTGTTTAAGCTCATTGCCAATGTTAAATGGACCTACAAGATCGTACACTAAGAATACCAGGATTAAGGTTCAGTATTTGTTACTTATTGGACTACCTATTTAGGGTTTTGGTGAAAAAAACTAAATTAGGTGGAGTGAATAGTTCAGTCCATTGTAAACAATTTGTACCCGCATCCACGAAGCATAACCATGATGAGGACATCTTCTAAGGAGATCCTTGAATCTTTCATAAGCTTCAAATAAGGTCTCGGACTCCCCTTGTTTAAAAGCTGAAATTTCTTGCCTCAACTTCGCCGCCTTACTTGGGGGAAAGTATCTCCCAAGGAATTTCTCTACCATGTCTTTCCAAGTTTTAATCGACCCCGGGGGTAAAGATGTGAGCCACCGATATGCACCATCCCTTAGGCTGAATGGGAATAGTCGCAATCGAATTGCATCATCCGTCACTCCATTTATCTTGAAAGTAGAGCAAATTTGGAGAAAACGGGCAAGGTGATCATGTACGTCTTCATTTGCAAGACCATTGAATTGCACCGAATTTTGAATCATGCCAATTGTGCTTGCTTTTATTTCAAAATTGTTGGTGGCGATGGTAGGTGCTTGGACACTAAATTCTTCACCCGTGAATTGTGGCCTCTCGTATTCGGATAAAGTTCGTCTCTCTTCGGCCATGATTGACGATTCACTAGTCTCAACTTGAACGCCTTGTTCAATCGGGTCTTCACCAATTTCTCTCAACCTCCGATGCAAGGTCCTTTCAATCTCACTATCCGGCTCCACCAAGTTTGATGGATTTCCACGTGTCATACACAGTACCTTGCACAAATCAAGAAAGATAGAAAAAGTCAAGCTCAAAAGAAATGAAAATAAGAGAAAAAAAAAGAGACAAAAAGTAAATGGCTAGAGCAATAAGCTAGAAGTTTCTCAGAATTCCTTAGAAAGTTCCTCGGCAACGGCGCCAAAAACTTGATAGATTCCCCGCAAGTGTACGGGATCGCCAAGTAATACCTCGTACAAAAGCACGAGGATCGTATTCCACGGGGCTAAGGAGCTACTCTTACTCCTCCATCGCCTATTATCTAACCTAACAACACAAGCATGGATGTATATTCTACTAAAGCCAAGAAATAAATACAATATGATTAAACAAATTTAAAGACATGCAATGTTGTTGCAAGTACTACGATGAAGAGTGAAGGCCTGTAGATGTGGATCCCCTTGAGGGGTCATCATGATACATGGATGAAAGATAAAAGGTAGCTTGGTTGATTTAGGCCGAAGGATCTCAAGATTAGATCAACCCCAATTTCTCGGCAATTGAACCCTAATCCCATACGGATACCGGTTGGAATCTCTTCCTAACCAACATCCCTACGATTGCATTAAGTACAAAGAGATCCAAAATAAGGAAAACACTAAACCCTAGTCTATCCTTATAGCTCGAAGGGCTATCGACACCCAATTTCTCGGTATGCCAATACAAGTAACCCCTTTTAGTTCATTAACGACCTAATACACGTGAGTAGGTCACATGTACGTGTATAATTCAAGAAAGAACTACGGATCTCTCCATATGGTAGTTCTAGACATGAAGCATAATGAACTAAATCTTAAACCAAACCAAGCTTGCAATTAAGTAAAGATCATCCAAGATACATGATAAACCCCCCCAAGGTTCACCAACATCCGGTGGCCTTGGGGGTCTAGTGTGCCATCAAGCAAGTAACAACAAAAATACAAAGTAAATCACTTAAAAAGCTCATAAATGACACTTCCTAGATGAAATGATGAAGGAGGAGGTGGAGGTCCGGCCGAATGACGCTTTCCCCCGTCCAAGAGATGCCGAATGACGCTTCCCTTGACTTGGATCCTTGCCTCCTTGATGGTGAAGCTTCTCCCTGATGAGTGCTATCCCGCAAGTGCAGGGGTCGTCAAGTAATACCCTGTGCGTGACACAGGGGTCGTATTCCCTAGGGCCCGAGAAGCTACCCTTACTTCCTTATTACAATATTGTTTGACCGAAATGATTCAAAAGAGTGAATATGATGCAAAGAAGTTAAAGAAGTAAATAATCAAAGCAAACATACGAGAGCAAGATACGGGGTAGAAATAGGGCTAGGAGTGGTCACGGATGAGGATTCCCTTAGGGGCTACTAAAGTGAGTAGGAAGGCTTGGACTAACATGCAAGTGGCTAATTGGACCGAGAAAACCCTAGACAAGGTCAACCCGATGGTCACGAAAGTCGACCCCTAATCCGGTACGGGTATTGGATACGGTACGTATACCGCCCAAGATTTCCCCTACGATTGCAAAGGGTGAAGTGGTTTTCTCAAACTAGGGTTACAATACAAAAGAGTACTCAACCCTAGGAGTGGAGGGGTACAAATACCCGATGGTCACAGCGTATTTATACGTATTTCCCTTCCAAGTTTGGTGAGTCTAACACTAAGGCAATGGTCATGCAACCTAGCATTTCCTAAGTCTTTTGATACATAGAGTTCTCATACATACCAAGCATGTAAAACACCAAACAATGGATCACAAACAAGCCACAAATAATGTATAGAACAAGATCAACCAAAACATCACAAGTTTACCCCCAAGGTTCACCTACATCCGGTGACCTTGGGGTTTAAGTGCTCATGTTCACTAAATACAACAATAAATGCATGGAAACAAACGACAAAGGCATGGGAAGGACTCCCTCAAAGAATGAAGGCCGGTGAAGTTCCAAAGACGCCACTCCAAGGGGTGGCTTCCCTAGTCTTCGACCTCCAAAGGAAAGCCCTAGGATGAAGGATCTTCCCAAAACCTTGCTCTCCTTGCCAAATCCTTGCCTAGATCGTCCTCTGACACGACCCCTTGCGTGTATCCCTCAAGTGCACGGGTTTGTCGAAGTAATAAATTTACCTTGGTGAGAAGGTAGTCGAATCCACAGGGAATAGGGAGATAGAATATAAGGTTTCACTAATTAAGCTATGCAGAATACGGAGAACGATAATAAGATTGATGAGTTAAAATAATGCAAAGCAATAAACTAAATAGAGAGATGGAAGAAAGAAGTGCAAGTAGGAAAATCGAGAAGGACTAACAATGAGTAAAGGGGGGTATCCGGACAAGCTACCTCTAGGGTCTATGTTTCAAGTGCAAGACTATAATATTATGCTCTCCTATTAATGTCAATTGAGTCAAGGATATCCTAAGACTCACGGTCCCAAACCTAAGGACAACCGTGACTAACTCCAACACTATGCCCAGGTATTAGGATTCACAACACCCTTCACTCTGTCACCTAGATGACTAAGCCCCATGGGAGTCCATCTGCCTAAACCTCACACTATGTGGAGTTGCATTATGCTCTAGGGATTCCTAGTGATTAAACCTGTTCCTATACGTAATTCTAACCCTTTGGTCCAGGTGGAAGAATCCTAGTCTAGATTGAGCCCCAGCAAATAGGATTCACTACAACCCTCCACTCTATTACTTACGTAACTAAGCCCTAGGGGAGTTTATCTACCTATTGCTTCACTCTATTTCGACCGCTATTAAATCAAGGAATCGGAGGTAGGGAGAAATCACATCGAAGGGGAAAGGGGTACATTGCTACCTCACAACTCTCCCTCTCAACCCTCGTTAATCTTGAGTAGTCTAATCCTATAGGAGTTGTCACACCTCCAAAGGAAAGCCTAGATTGCTCTCAACCCTAATGTCACGTTTAAGGGAAAACAATATGAAAGGATAATCAAGATTAAAAACTCAATTTTATTCATCAATGATGGAAAGCATAATAATCAATGTCAAAGAAACATAAGAAACCCTAAAGTTTACAAGTCCGAATACCCCACGAGGGGTTTAGCTCCTCATAGAGCTATACATGTTCATCAACGTGAGAAATAAAGCATAAAACATAGACATCAATGAAAAACCCCCTCGAATTAGTGTGGCCGTGGTCTTGTGCAAACGTCGAACCTCGAAATTGATGCCGACGATGCGCTAGAACCTCCACGAAACCCTCTCCGAAACCCTAGCCGCACTCCAGAAAGTTGGGCAAAAGATAAGTCCAAAGATCCCTCCAAAGGTTGTAAAAATCCCCTTTTATATTGTTGAATCGCGGCTTTAAAATTGGACTTATCGGGGGCTTCACACGGCCGTGTGAAATTTCCACACGCCCGTGTGAAGCTTCTGTCTCGGCTGAAAAATTAATTTCACACGGCCGTATGGAATTTCCACACGCACGTGTGTCTTCACTGGATGGCTGAAATTGCAAAACACACGGCCGTGTGGAATTTCCACACGCCCGTGTGACTTCTCTGTCTGGCTGAAAAATGGCTCACACGGCCGTGTGGAATTTCCACACGCCCGTGTGACTTCTCTGGAACACTAATCTTCAGCTGAAAAGGCTTGGTAACTTGCCGAAACGCCTCCCGGGTCCATTGTTCTTCATCGAGGCCATTACTTGGGCACACAAGCAACGGTAGGTCGCGCAGATTGCTTCAAGTCTTCTTCTTTCTCGAGATTCTCCTAAGTAACACGGATTGGACTTGTTGTGAATGTGACTGCCTTTGTGCCCCTCCAAAAGAGGTTGGCACACATCCACAAGTCCAAATACGTGCTTCGTTCCTTGCTTGGTCCGAGAACATCCCAACATTGGCGAACGCGACCTAATTTCATTCTTCTTCTCCAATTAGGCTCCACAATACCTTCAATACACAAGAGAACACAAATGCACACATTTAGTGATAAAACCTGATAAAAGGTATGCTTAATGTAAGATAATAGCGCTTCGCGATACTATAACACAAGCACTTATCAAACCCCCCCACACTTAAGCTTTTGCTTGTCCTCAAGCAAAATAGAACGTGAAAGTACTTGGGAAGAACAATTGAAAGTGCTTGGCCTTAGGTTCACCAAAAGTATGCAAAAGAAGCATTCTACAAGTAAGGGAAAATTAAAACATTGCATAAGGTTATCAATGCTCTAGCTAAAAACTTGAATCAAAAAGGATGAAAACTCGAAAGCGTGTTGGTGTGTGCGATCTTACTCAAGAGAACCAACGAGTACTCCTCAAACTTTGATTGAAAAGGACTTATTTATATACAAAGATAAAAAAAAAAAATAAAGGTGGAAGTAGTAGCTTCACACATCCTTGAAGGTAGCCCTTTCCTAGGCGGCCGCCAAAGGTGGCTTTCACTCTTTCGAGGAGGTAGCTCTTTCTACCGGGGTAGTAGCTTTCACGCATCCCATGAGATAGCTCTTTCTCTCATTAGGGCATAACTTGTATCCGACTTATGAGAGTAGCTTCATACATCATAGGAGGTAGCTCTTTCCACCCCAAATGCATAATCAAAACAAAGCTAATATTTACAAACTCATATACTTTTTTTTTTTTTTTTTTTTTTGCATTTTCCAAAGTAAAACTAAGAACGATGATAAACATGTCCTTAAAAAAAACTTCAAGATTGAGTTTCCAAAAGATTCCAAGAGTAAGTTGTGTACTAAGATGATTCGAGCAAAAATTCCCTAAAATTCAAGTGAAAACTAGAGTATGATAGGATACAATGTTGAAAATTCTCCTAAACTATAAGAATACAACCGTTGCAACTGAGGTGAACCGCCATAGGCAACATTAGCATAAGCAATTGAACGCACAAGTAAAGGTGTGTGCAATGTGAACTCCCCCCCACACTTAAGATGTACATTGTCCTCAATGTACGCATATAAGCACAATAATAAGTGAAAACGATAAAAGCAATTAGTGTGGAAGTGGCAATTGAAACATTACTCCCCTGAACTCCAAGTGTTGCGTTTGATGAAGCTAGGTCATTGAGAGTTGAGTCTCAATGGTTCGTGGAGCACACATGATTCCATGACCGTGTCAATGACTATTCGTCAAAATCCTTACATCCAAGACCATCTGCGCACACATAAACGAGGGTTCAGTAAAGCTCAATAAAACTCGAGTATATAAAATGTAAAGCAATGAATACAACTCGAGATAAAAAGAAAAAGCAAAATAAAAGCTATACTCAGAAGGAGAATCCTTTCTGAGTACTACAAGTCCCAAATAAAGTAAAGATATACAGAAATGACAAATAAAAGAAAAGAATCTAAAATCTAAGACGCCTCAGCGTCGGTGTCCTGAGTGGTGGCCTCTGGTGCTGCTGGAGGCTCTGGATCTGCTGGTGATGCTGTAGCTGCAGGTGCTGAGGGAGATGGAGGTGGTGGAGTGGACACCCGAGGTCGGACCACGAAGGAGAAGGAGGCGACAATCTGCTCGAAGGTCTGTCGCAAGCTCTGGAACTGCGCCATCACCTCCTGGTGCTGTGAAATCTGTGTGGCCCTAACCTCGGCCACCTCGGTCTGTAGGATCCCCACTGCGCTCTTGAGGCGCTCCAGTCTGTCCTGGCCTCGAGATGGTGAAAACATCTGCACCGGAGGTGGCTCCGGGGCGGTGGGGGGTACCTCGGTCTCTGTGTCCTGCGGGGGTGGCTCCAATGCTACCCGGGACCCCTCGCCCTGCTCTGTATGGGGTATAATCCAGGTATACATCCCTGATCCTCCTCTGCGGATCATACCCATCATCCTCAAGGTATCTGTGCCCAGGGGAACTGGTACGTTTGTCTTCTCTGCTCCCCTGACTCCATCTCTGAGCCCCAGGCCAATGAGAAGTCTGGTGATGTAGGGGCCTGCAAAGATAACTCCTACCCTGGGGTACTGGCCCTGATGGCGAATGTAGTCGGCCACAATGTGCCCCAGGTGGAGTGGCTCACTCTCCACCATCGAATACAAGTAGAGGAGCTCCTGGCGACTCAGAACACCAGTACTGTCTCCCCTGCCACTAATAGATCTGCTCATAACTGCGTGTAGACATCTATAGGCAGGTCAAGAAAGGCATGAAGCCTTGGAGACACCCGGCTCGTACTGACCCTGACCACAAAGTCTGCTATACGCCTACTGCGGTGTCACGGTACCTGGGTAGTCGGTAGGAAGTAAAGAATACTCCTCAGTCTCGGTAAATGCCTCCTCATAGAGGCCCATCCCGATCGAAAACTGGCTCATACTGAGGCTGTAATGTCGACCGAGGGCTCTGAACTGAACTGTGGTGCCCTCGGTGAAACTGCTGTACCCCCGGTCGAACTCAAACGACGCCAAGACCTCTAAGGTGAACGGTCGGATCACCGAGTCCCGGATAACCATCAATCTCTCCCAGCTACCGACTGAGAGCAGCTCGCCAATCTCATCTGCAACGCTGTCTCCCCCCTGAATACTCCTCACTATACTCAAATCCAAATATCTCGTCTTTCCAAAACGGAGTCCTGATAAACGCTCGAACCGAACCTGATGCTCGGTTATACTGAACTCTGTCTCTGCTGGAGGAGGTGTGGGCTCACGGGGGCGCTTCCCTGTCGATTTCCTGGGTCTAGAAGACATTCCTGTAAGATTGGAAAAGAAAACAATCAAAAACAGTTCAAAATAACCAATCTGCAGAAATCCACACGGCCGTGTGTTAATTCCACACGCCCGTGTGGAGTTTCTAACGGGCAAAGCATCACGGCAGTGGGGTTAAAAATCCACAATTTACATCTAAATTCGTTCTAATTTCATTCTAAGCATGCTCGTATGTAATGTAAACATTCAAACCAAGCAAAATTGTATAAAAGAACGAATTGAATCAAGAATTGACGAAGAAAAAGGTACTGAAGGTCTCACCGGCGGTGAAGATGAAAAACAAAGTAATACGGCCGGAAAACTCGAACAAATTCCTTCAAAAACCTCAGAGAAAGTCGGGGAAGTGATAGAGAGGGTAGGAGAGAAGTTTAGAGTGGAGAATGAAGAGGCACAAGTGATTTCTATAAGAAAAACGCGCGGCTTTTGAAGTTCTGGAAATTCACACGGCCGTGTGAAGTAACCACACGGCCGTGTGCCTCAGAAATTAGGGTTCACAGGGGCCAACACACGCCCCTGTGCGCACTCTGGTCATTCTCTGAACTACCTCACACGGCCGTGTGTTAATTCCACACGGCTGTGTGCCTCCACAGGGGTCTACACAGGGCCACCCACACGGGCCTGTGGACTCTCGGGAAAACACAGACGCTCTCTGAAAAATTTTCACACGGCCGTGTGAAACATCCATACGGCCGTGTGCCCAACTTGGCCAAGAACACAAGGCCGTCCACAGGGGCACCTCACACGCCCCTGTGGCTTCTCTGACTCGCCCGAGAAACAATAAATGTTTCACACGGCCGTGTGAATAATCCACACGGCCGTGTGCCTTGACAAGCTCTCCCACAGGGGCTCACACATGCCCCTGTGGTTTCTCGGGATGAAAGGGAATTCCTGCAGAATTTTCACACGGCCGTGTGGAAATCTCACACGGCCGTGTGCCTTAGCACAGTGGCACTCACAGGGGCATCCACACGCCCCTGTGGACTCTCTGGAAAAGAGTTGAAGTTCTGCGAAATTTCACACGGCCGTGTGTTAATTCCACACGGCCGTGTGCCCCTTCTGAAGTTTTTTTTACAGGGGCAAAGTCACGCCCCTGTGTCTTCTCTGGTTGAGCTCCAATTGGTAACACACGGCCATGTGTTAATTCCACACGGCCGTCTGTTTTCTCTGGTTTACTTAGAAAATTGTACAGACTCTCAGAAAAATTCAGAAACTCTTTTAAAACACTTAGAGCCTGTATAAACCATAAAAACACGACCAGAGACTATCGAAAACACACTCAACCGACTCAAACTTCGTCAATTAACGTTAAGGCACACGTAAATAATCGAAAATCCACATGAAAACTCAGCATATGCACATGAAAATTTGGACACCATTGCTAAGACTTTTATTCAATCCTAAAACTAAACTAGGTCCTAGAAAAACTGCAAAACACTTGGGTTGCCTCCCAAGAAGCGCTTGTTTAACGTCACTTAGCTTGACGTACCTGTCTTACCTTACGGAGGTTCATGAGTGGAATTTGCCCTCTTCCCTATAATTTGAAAGCAAGCATTGCATAATCGTTGCAAGGTAGAGGGAGAATTATCGAGTTTGTTACCACACATGGGTGAAACACCCTTACTCCGTGAATGCTCATCCCCTTTCTTGTTGGGGTTCTTTTTGTGGCGACGTCTCGACCTCTTCAATCTCCGAAGGACTTTCTTTCTAAGCTCCTTCTCCTTCTTGATGTCTGTTTCAACTGAAACAAGCGCGAGCACTTCTTCCTCTTCAGTCTCCATGTCTTGGTCCGGCCACCCTTCATATGGATCCGGGTTAAACATATCCTGCATATATTCATCAATGCAATCATCAGTGACATCAAGATAATATAGAGCATCATCAAAATCAAGAGAATGTCGCATGGCTTCGGCGAGGCGGTAAGTGAGCTTGTCGTCCCCAACCCTAAGTGTGAGCTCTCCACCGTCCATGTCTATCAAAGCTTTGGAAGTGCGCAAGAACGGCCTACCAAGGATCAGCGGCACCTCGACATCCTCGTCTACATCGAGCACTACAAAGTCGACCGGGAAAATGTACTTATCCACTTTCACCAACACATCTTCAACAATACCCCTCGGATGCCTCACCGATCTATCCGCAAGCTGAAGTGTCATCCGGGTAGGTCTAGGCTCACCCAAGCCTAGCTTTTGGAAGAATGTGTAGGGCATGACATTGATGCTTGCCCCCGAGTCGGCTAGTGCCATCTCCTCACCCATATCACCAATATTGCACGGTATGATAAAACTTCCGGGGTCCTTCCTCTTGCTTGGCATATTCTTCTGTAGCACTGCCGAACAGTTTGCATCGAGGATGACGGATGCACTTTCCTCTAACTTCCTCTTATTGGTCAAGAGGTCTTTTAAGAACTTCGCGTACTTGGGCATTTGGGCTAATGCTTCCGCGAATGGAATGTTGATGTGCAATTGCTTGAAGACACCCAGAAATTTCTTGTATTGCTCATTGTCTTGGTCATTCTTCAATCGTGAAGGATAGGGAATTCTCGGCTTGTAAGGTGGGGGTGCCACCTCTTTCTCCTTTGGTGCTCCATCCTCTATTTCCACGACTTCGGGTGAGTCCTTAGTCTTCTCAAGAGGGAGATGTCCCTCAACCTCCTTACCACTTCTCAAGGTAATTGCCTTTAGTTGTTCTCTTGGGTTGGTCTCCGTATTGCTAGGCAAACTACCTTGAGGTCTCTCCGCCAAAGTCTTCGCAATTTGCCCTACTTGGTTCTCCAAGTTGTGTAGGGAGGCGGTGTGATTACGAAGAGTAGCTTCCACCGATTGGAACCTTGCGTCCGAAGAAGAAACGAACCGTGTGAGGGCTCTCTCTAGGTCAGTCATCTTTCCCTCCAACCCGGTCACTCGGCTTTCTAAATTCGGAGCTTGTTGACTTTGAAATCCCGGTGGTGCACTATTTTTGTTCTGTTGTGACTGTCCTTGATTGCTCCAAGAGAAGTTCGGATGGTTCTTCCATCCCGGATTGTATGTACCACTATACGGGTTGCCTTGGCCTTGTCCTCGATATGAATTCCCCACAAAATCGGCCTGCTCTACCGCACTAGTGCCTCCAATAGCAATAGGACAATCGCTTGAAGCATGTCCTCCCCCACAACCGTTACACGTAGTGATGGCCGCAACTCTTGGCGAAGCGAGAGCATCTAGCTTCTTACTCAACGATTCCACTTGTGCTGCCAACGATGTAACCGCATCAACCTAATGAATTCCGGCAACCTTTTTCCTATCCCTTGAGTTCCATTGATAGCTATTCATAGCCATCTCCTCTACAAGGTGCCGAGCTTCACCGGGAGTCTTGCTTCCAAGAGTCCCTCCGGCCGCCGCATCTAAGAGTTGCTTTGTACTCGGATTCAACCCGTTGTAAAATGTGTGAATAATCATCCACTCGGGAAATCCATGTTGCGGACATTTGCGAAGGAGCTCTTTGAACCTGTCCCATGTCTCGAATAGAGACTCCAATTCCATCTGTACAAAGGAAGATATCTCATTCCGGAGTCTTGCAGATTTCCCCGGTGGAAAGTATCTAGCCAAGAATGCCTCGGCTATTTCCTCCCACGTAGTAATGGAGGCTCTAGGTAATGAGTGCAACCAATGCCTTGCTTTTCCTTTCAATGAAAATGGGAAGGCTCTCAATCGAATTGCATCGTCCGTCACTCCATTTATCTTCAACATGTCACACACTTCCAAGAAATTTTCTATGTGACTATTAGGGTCTTCATCGGCTAACCCATTAAACTGTGCGGACTGTTGCAACATCTGAATGAACGACGGCTTCAATTCGAAATTCATTGCTGTAATTGGGGGCCTCACGATGCTTGATTGGGTCCCCATAACTGCGGGTCTAGCAAAATCGGACAACGTTCGCTGCTGCTCGTTCTGTTCTGCCATTGTCTCTGACCCTTCTATCTCAATATCGGCTTGATTTGATGCTTCTTGTGCAGGTTCTTTCCCTTTACGATGTGTTCTTCTTCCAATGTCTGGGTCTCCTTCAACAAGTATTGAAGGGTTCCCACGGGTCATAACCTGGAGCCGAAAACAAAGAAAAGAAAAATAAGAACAATGATAGGTAAAGAAAATATGAAATAGAATGCGAAGTGAATAGCTAAAATAGTGAAAAACAAATATCAAAAACTTGACACGACCCCTTGCGTGTATCCCGCAAGTGCACGGGTTTGTCGAAGTAATAAATTTACCTTGGTGAGAAGGTAGTCGAATCCACAGGGAATAGGGAGATAGAATATAAGGTTTCACTAATTAAGCTATGCAGAATACGGAGAACGATAATAAGATTGATGAGTGAAAATAATGCAAAGCAATAAACTAAATAGAGAGATGGAAGAAAGAAGTGCAAGTAGGAAAATCGAGAAGGACTAACAATGAGTAAAGGGGGGTATCTGGACAAGCTACCTCTAGGGTCTATGTTTCAAGTGCAAGACTATAATATTATGCTCTCCTATTAATGTCAATTGAGTCGAGGATATCCTAAGACTCATGGTCCCAAACCTAAGGACAACCGTGACTAACTCCAACACTATGCCCCGGTATTAGGATTCACAACACCCTTCACTCTGTCACCTAGATGACTAAGTCCCATGGGAGTCCATCTGCCTAAACCTCACACTATGTGGAGTTGCATTATGCTCTAGGGATTCCTAGTGATTAAACCTGTTCCTATACGTAATTCTAACCCTTTGGTCCAGGTGGAAGAATCCTAGTCTAGATTGAGCCCCAGCAAATAGGATTCACTACAACCCTCCACTCTATTACTTACGTAACTAAGCCCTAGGGGAGTTTATCTACCTATTGCTTCACTATATTTTGACCGCTATTAAATCAAGGAATCGGAGGTAGGGAGAAATCACATCGAAGGGGAAAGGGGTACATTGCTACCTCACAACTCTCCCTCTCAACCCTCGTTAATCTTGAGTAGTCTAATCCTATAGGAGTTGTCACACCTCCAAAGGAAAGCCTAGATTGCTCTCAACCCTAATGTCACGTTTAAGGGAAAACAATATGAAAGGATAATCAAGATTAAAAACTCAATTTTATTCATCAATGATGGAAAGCATAATAATCAATGTCAAAGAAACATAAGAAACCCTAAAGTTTACAAGTCCGAATACCCAATGAGGGGTTTAGCTCCTCATAGAGCTATACATGTTCATCAACGTGAGAAATAAAGCATAAAACATAGACATCAATGAAAAACCCCCTCGAATTAGTGTGGCCGTGGTCTTGTGCAAACGTCGAACCTCGAAATCGATGCCGACGATGCGCTAGAACCTCCACGAAACCCTCTCCGAAACCCTAGCCGCACTCCAGAAAGTTGGGGAAAAGATAGGTCCAAAGATCCCTCCAAAGGTTGCAAAAATCCCCTTTTATATTGTTGAATCGCGGCTTTAAAATTGGACTTATCGGGGGCTTCACACGGCCGTGTGGAATTTCCACACGCCCGTGTGAAGCTTCTGTCTCGGCTGAAAAATTAATTTCACACGGCCGTGTGGAATTTCCACACGCCCGTGTGTCTTCACTGGATGGCTGAAATTGCAAAACACACGGCCGTGTGGAATTTCCACACGCCCGTGTGACTTCTCTGTCTGGCTGGAAAATGGCTCACACGGCCGTGTGGAATTTCCACACGCCCGTGTGACTTCTCTGGAACACTAATCTTCAGCTGAAAAGGCTTTGTAACTTGCCGAAACGCCTCCCGGGTCCATTGTTCTTCATCGAGGCCATTACTTGGGCACACAAGCAACGGTAGGTCGCGCCGATTGCTTCAAGTCTTCTTCTTTCGCGAGATTCTCTTAAGTAACACGGATTGGACTTGTTGTGAATGTGACTGCCTTTGTGCCCCTCCAAAAGAGGTTGGCACACATCCACAAGTCCAAATACGTGCTTCGTTCCTTGCTTGGTCCGAGAACATCCCAACATTGGCGAACGCGACCTAATTTCATTCTTCTTCTCCAATTAGGCTCCACAATACCTTCAATGCACAAGAGAACACAAATGCACACATTTAGTGATAAAACCTGGTAAAAGGTATGCTTAATGTAAGATAATAGCGCTTCGCGATACTATAACACAAGCACTTATCACCCTCCAAGAGCTTCTTCTTCCTCAATTCGAAGGTGGTGGTGAGAGGCCCTAAGAAGAACTCCAAGATGCCCTCTCAAAACCCAAGTAGAGCCCCTTTAAATGATGAGTTCGGGCAAGCTCACGGGTGGCCTCACGGTCCATATACGGCCCGTGAGGGAGCCTGTAATACGGGAGTGAACTGCTCGCGGATGACCTCACGGCCGTGAGCTTGCCCGTGAGGATTCCCAGACTTAGAATTTTCTTCAAATCTTCGTGCTTCAGGCTGCTACAGTGTTGCTACAGTGTCAGGGAACCCGAAACGACGATTTCGGTGTCAATTTCTTCTCAAATTGCGTCGTTGAGCTCACCTAGGCTTCTTTTGTACCTGAAACACAAAATAAACCAATTTAGACCTAAAAGGGCATCGATTCATCAACAAAATACGAGAAGCATGCGCATGCACACGTATAAAATACATACATTTAGACGTTTATCAAACATCCCCACACCTAAGCGTTTGCTTGTCCCCAAGCAAACAAACATGAAGAACAGGGGCAAGAAGATAAACGGCTAAATGTACGACCTCAAGCCCAAAAGTAAAGAACTCCACAGGCACGAATGGACAGAAATCAAGAAGTGAGCTGATCAATGACTAGTCAAGTAATACTAGTTCTATTTCTCCTAGAGTGCCCCGTGAGTGTGTGCTAACTTCCACCTTGACCTCCACACCCTGGACTACCCCAGGATGACCATTCACCCCACGTATAATGAAAGTGACATTAGAATGCTAAAAACAAGTGGTGGCCGCCGAGGTGGTGCCGACTGACGATGATGAACTGCGCAGGAACGCTAAAATGTCGGTGGTAGCGGTCTCAAGGCGGCTCACCGAAGCAGTCAGCATCTGCAGCTGCTCGTAGACCTCTGCTCGGAACGTGTCAAACCTCTCCTCCAATGAATGCTGAGGTGCCCGGGGTGCAGCAACATCGTCCGACTCAGACTCTGATCGAGACTCAGACTCGGTGTCATGAGATGGGCCGGGGTCTGACTGGCGTCGTACTGCCCTGTGTGTAGTGCCCCGCCGCTCAACCATACCAATACATACCAAAGTCTGCATGCTGAGTGGGATGACTGCACCCACAACTGTCATGCCCTGGGTTCCCTCAAGAAGATCCATACCCTTGATCATGCGTGTGATGTAGGGCCCAGCGTAAATGGATCCCAGGCGGACAAACTTGCCTTGGTGGGCAAAAACATCGGCGAACAAATGACCCATGTGTAGGGGGTACCGCTGTATAATGCTATACAGCATCAATAAGTCCGTGCGCGATACTACCCCGGTAGAATCCAGTCGGTCCCCAATGCTCCTAGTCAGTAAGGCGTGAATGTATCTGTGAGCGGGGTCTTTCAACTGGGAAGCTTTCTTGGTGCGTGACCGGTGAGCAATGGTATTCCAATATGTAGCATTGGTCACGGGGTAAGGGAAGTCCCTACCTAATTCCTTGAATTCCGGCCTTTGGGTGAATGCTTCGGTGTAAAATCCAATGTAAATGCCCAATTGGTCTTGAGTGATCCTATGGCTCTTCCCGAAGGCACGGAATGACACATATCCGTGTTGGCGAGAGAAAGGGTTGAAGTGATAGATTTCAAAGGTGCTAAACACTTCAAGAGTTAACTCCTTGTATGTGGGTTCGTCAATGGAGAACAATGTATCCCAACCGTCGTGTGTGATGAGTTCCAATATTGTTTCATCCAAACCTAGTGTTTTGAGGACATCCCAATCAATTTTCTTTATCGTCCCAAAGTTCTTGCGCGAAAGAAGCGCAAAACGATTCTTGTGTTCTTCCTTCTTAAACTTGGGTTGTTCGTGAGGCGGAGGAGGGGCATTTCGGGCTCTCTTCTAAGCAACCTTCTTGGTTCTCATCCTACAAAGTGAATGGAAGCTCAATTAGACAAGTTACAAGCAACAAAGATCTTGGAAAATGAAAGAATCATGAAAATTTCTCAGTGCTACAGTAATTCCGAAAAAATTTTTCAAGAACTTTTATTTGAAAACTTGAAGATCTCAAAATACAACCATTCCAAAACCTTGATACAAGCTTGTAGATGCCAAGGAGAGAACAAACCATGAGAAAATAAGCCCACACAACCATGGAAACATCAAGATCATGAGAACAAAAACTCACCTTAAAACCTAGGGTTTTTGGAGTGAAACTTGAGTTGAATCCGGCCAAAAGAGTGGTTATTCTTCAAATCTTAAGCACCAAATGTTTTTAGAGGAGAGTGAGAGCGATTTAAAGCAAGAAAAATGGAAGAAAATGGAGGAGAAATAAGAGGGAAGTGAGAGTGTTAAGTGGAGAGGATGATGAATAGAAGGAATGGCCAAATGAAGCCAATTTAATCAAGTCCCGAAAAGCCTCACGGGTGAGCTCACGGGCGTGAGCTCACCTGTGAGAGCTCTCGGTTTGCCTCACGGCCAAGCTCACGGCCGTGAGCTTGGCCGTGAGGGCTCTCGGTTTGGCTCACGGCCAAGCTCACGCCCGTGAGCTTGGCCGTGAGAGCCCTCTGTTTTGCTTGCGGGCAAGCTCACGGCCGTGAGCTTGCCCGCAAGGGTTCTTTCCCTTGCTTAAGGGCACAATCATGTACAAAACTTAGCTCTCAACTCGATTTAGCAATGAAGAACACTCCTCTAAAGCTTAAAACCACTCAAAGAAAGGCCGAATAAGGCATGAAAGCAATCAAAACATGAATCTCATGAAAACTAATCATTAAACAATTCACAACAACATACAATCATGCAACTATGAATTAGACAAAATGATGAGCGATAAGAGCACACAAGAACAAACCCTAGGGTGCTAATATGCTAACACACAACAATAATACGAAAAAGAGAAACACAAACACTCAGAACAACAAAAGAATGAAATTGCAATGAAATTAAACTTGGGTTGCCTCCCAAGAAGCGCTTGGTCAACGTCGTTAGCTTGACGTGTGTTACCTCAACAATCATGGTGGGACAAAAGGAGGGAATTTACCTCCAACCTTTGATGATGTATTGTTATCCAAAAAGTTCATGGAGAGGCATGAAAAAATTCTGAACTTCCCTTGGTTCTCCATGAGTATGTCATCTACTTCCTCGGGTGATGCCGTCGAAACCTTTGCAACCTTCTTTGGTTCCTTTGTTTTTCTCCACACCTTTTTTGTGGGTTTCTTCTCCTTGTTATGTAGTGGGGGGTCAAACACCACTTGAGTAGATTGTCGCAATGGTGGAGGGGGGGCATCAAATTCTTCTATCTTTTCCTCCTCTAGCTCATCCAAAATTTCATCAAGTGGGTTCAGAGCGAAAATTTCCTGCACACAATCAGAAATAATTGCATCAGTTTTATCCATGAAATAAAGACTATCATCATGGTCAAGTGTGTGCCGCATTGCAGCGGGAAGGGTGAAGACCACTTGTTCATCACCAACTCTTAATGTCATCTTTCCACCCTTGACATCAATCAATGCTCCGGAAGTGTTTAGGAATGGACGGCCGAGAATGATGGGGACCTCAACATCATCATCCACATCTAAAATCACAAAATCCACAGGAATGATGAGTTTGTCAACCCTCACAAGGACATCTTCAACAATACCCCTTGGTCTCCGCAAAGAATGATCGGCAAGTTGTAGAGTCATTCGTGTAGGCCTTAGATCTTCCAGTCCCAATTTCAAAAACAACTTGTAAGGCATCACATTAATACTCGCACCCGAGTCGGCCAAAGCACTCTCTTGTATTCCTTCACCAAGGGTGCAAGGGATGATGAAACTACCGGGATCATTGAGTTTCTTGGGCAACTTCTTTTGAATTAAAGCGGAGCAATTCCCCGATAGTGTCACCGAGTCCACCTCTTCTAGTTTTCTTTTGTTTGTGATGAGGTCTTTCATGAACTTGGCATACTTGGGCATTTGTTGAGGGCCTCAACCAATGGAATGTTAATGTGGAGTTGCTTGAATATATTCAAAAATCTTTTAAATTGAGCATCTTCCTTGTCTTTTTTTAACCTTGTTGGGTAAGGTACCACGGGCTTGTACTCGTTCACCTTTAGGACCGGGGATTCGTGGGCATCATCACTACATTTCCCTTTATCATCCTTGCATTCTCTCATGTTCAAATGAGGGTCTTCCAGATCGGTTACCCTATCATTAGAAGCACTTGGACTCGTCTCGGCCCTTGCTTCCAATTGCTTTCCGCTCCTTAGTGTAACAGCCTTCAAGTGTTCCCTCGGGTTGCTTTCAGTGTTGCTTGGTAAGCTACCCGAAGGACGATCAGAATGTGCACGAGCAAGCTGTCCCACTTGGTTCTCAAGAGATTGCATAGATGCCTGAACATTCCTCAACATAGTGCCGAACTCATCCAATCTTTTCTCAATACCCTGAAACCGTGTCTCGGTATTAATCATAAATTTGGCCAAAACATCTTCCGTGGTATACTTTCTTTCTTGTTGTGGTGCTGCTGGGTAATGGCTTGCTTGAGGTAGAGGGGGCCTCTGTTGAACTTGGCCTTGACCCCAGGGCATGTTCGGGGGATTCCTCCAACCTTGATTGTATGTGTTACCATATTGATTTCCCAGCCCTCTAGGTCCACCTCCAACATAATCAACAGACTCCACAGGTGTAGAAGGGGCAATGAATATAGGACACTGTGACGTTGCATGCCCTGCTCCACATGTGTCACAAGACATCACGGCCTTAGGGGTAGAATTGGACCCCAACATCAGTTGCTCAACTTTCTGTGCCAATGAACTAACCAAGGCATTGTTGTCTGAGAGATTCTTTGTCAAGGCCTCAACCTTAGCCGTCAATGCTGTGTTTTCATTCACTTCATAAAGCCCTGCAGCCTTTGGTGCCTTTTGCCTAGTACTCCAGTGGCATTCATTACTGGCCATGTTTTCAATCAAAGCTTCAGCTTCTTCAGGCAGTTTGCTACTCAAGGATCCACCTGCTGCGGCATCAATCAGTTGCCTTGTTGAATAATTCAGTCCATTGCAGAACATTTGCACTCTAATCCAAGACTGAAATCCATGGTGAGGGCACTTGCGCAACAAGTCTTTAAACCTTTCATGTGCTTCAAAGAGTGTCTCCGAATTTCCCTGCCTGAAGGATGATATTTCTTGCCTCAACCTCGCTGCTTTGCTAGGAGGAAAGTATCGGGCCAAGAATTTTTCCACCATATCCTTCCAAGTGGTGATGGAGCCGGGAGCCAAGGATGTGAGCCACCTATAAACTGCTCCCCTTAAACTGAATGGAAAAAGTCTTAGCCGAATAGCATCATCAGAGACCGAGTTTATCTTGAAGGTTGAACATATTTGCAAGAAGCGAGATAGATGAGCGTGCGGGTCTTCATCTGCCAACCCGTCAAACTGAACCGAGTTCTGAATCATTCCGATCGTGCTCGCCTTGATTTCAAAATTGTTAGCCGGAACCGCCGGTGCCTGAACACTGAATTCTTCACCGGTGAATTGAGGCTTCTCATAATCAGACAGGGTCCTCCTTGGTTCGGCCATAACGGTAGGTTCACTTGATTCCATAACAAACTCTTGTCCTCGTTGTCTTGAACTCTCACCCAACTCTCTCAACCTTTGATGCAAAGTTCTCTCTACTTCGTTGTCTGGTTCAACTAGGTTTGCTTGACTTGAACGTGTCATAAAATAGGTACCTTGCAAAACCGGAGTCAAGAATTAGCAATCGACGAGAGGTAAAAAAAAATAGAAATGCAAAAAGATAGATAATGGAATATATACAAAGGATGATAAATGCAAAACAAGAAAATGGTCAAATCAACACGCGCAAAGTTTTCCGGATATTTCTCGTGGGGTCCCCGGCAACGGCGCCAAAAACTTGATGAGTGCTATCCCGTAAGTGCACGGGTCATCAAGTAATACCCTGTGCGTGACACAGGGGTCGTATTCCCCGGGGCCCGAGAAGCTACCCTTACTTCCTTATTACAATATTGTTTGACCGAAATGATTCAAAAGAGTGAATATGATGCAAAGAAATTAAAGAAGTAAATAATCAAAGCAAACATACGAGGGCAAGATACGGGGTAGAAATAGGGCTAGGAGTGGTCACGGATGAGGATTCCCTTAGGGGCTACTAAAGTGAGTAGGAAGGCTTGGACTAACATGCAAGTGGCTAATTGGACCGAGAAGACCCTAGACTAGGTCAACCCGATGGTCACGGAAGTCGACCCCTAATCCGGTATGGGTATTGGATACGGTACGTATACCGCCCAAGATTTCCCCTACGATTGCAAAGGGTGAAGTGGTTTTCTCAAACTAGGGTTACAATACAAAAGAGTATTCAACCCTAGGAGTGGAGGGGTACAAATACCCGATGGTCACGGCGTATTTATACGTATTTCCCTTCCAAGTTTGGTGAGTCTAACACTAGGGCAATGGTCATGCAACCTAGCATTTCCTAAGTCTTTTGATACATAGAGTTCTCATACATACCAAGCATGTAAAACACCAAACAATGGATCACAAACAAGCCACAAACAATGTATAGAACAAGATCAACCAAAACATCACAAGTTCACCCCCAAGGTTCACCTACATCCGGTGACCTTGGGGTTTAAGTGCTCATGTTCACTAAATACAACAATAAATGCATGGAAACAAACGACAAAGGCATGGGAAGGACTCCCTCAAAGAATGAAGGCCGGTGAAGTTCCAAAGACGCCACTCCAAGGGGTGGCTTCCCTAGTCTTCGACCTCCAAATGAAAGCCCTAGGATGAAGGATCTTCCCAAAACCTTGCTCTCCTCGCCAAATCCTTGCCTAGATCACCCTCCAAGAGCTTCTTCTTCCTCAATTCGAAGGTGGTGGTGAGAGGCCCTAAGAAGAACTCCAAGATGCCCTCTCAAAACCCAAGTAGAGCCCCTTTAAATGATGAGTTTGGGCAAGCTCACGGGTGGCCTCACGGTCCATATACGGCCCGTGAGGGAGCCTGTAATACGGGAGTGAACTGCTCACGGATGACCTCACGGCCGTGAGCTTGCCCGTAAGGATTCCTAGACTTAGAATTTTCTTCAAATCTTCGTGCTTCAGGCTGCTACAGTGTTGCTACAGTGTCAATTTCTTCTCAAAATGCGTCGTTGAGCTCACCTAGGCTTCTTTTGTACCTGAAACACAAAATAAACCAATTTAGACCAAAAAGGGCATCGATTCATCAACAAAATACGAGAAGCATGCGCATGCACACGTATAAAATACGTATATTTAGACGTTTATCAAACATCCCCACACCTAAGCGTTTGCTTGTCCCCAAGCAAACAAACATGAAGAACAGGGGCAAGAAGATAAACGGCTAAATGTACGACCTCAAGCCCAAAAGTAAAGAACTCCACAGGCACTAATGGACAGAAATCAAGAAGTGAGCTAATCAATGACTAGTCAAGTAATACTAGTTCTATTTCTCCTAGAGTGCCCCGTGAGTGTGTGCTAACTTCCACCTTTACCTCCACACCCTGGACTACCCCAGGATGACCATTCACCCCACGTATAATGAAAGTGACATTAGAATGCTAAAAACATCCTCAATACTCAGATAAAAGTCTTTCGGTTCCTAGATAAAACTTTAGCTCAAAAGTGACTATGCAGTACGCTCTAGGGGATCAAGACATTTTATTACTCTCACATATGTACAAACATACACTTTTTTTTTTTCTGAGTCCGACTAACGTAGACTGCACAAAAATCTTTCAGATGGATGCACATGCTGGCCAGGCACAAGAGCCACCCATCCTACTTGATTACGGTCATCATAGACGCATTCATGCTGTACTAGCAGAGGAATACTGTCATAGACTCCTTTTTTTTTTTATTTTTTTTTACATGTATAGACTATCTCTCAAATCCCCTGGCTAAACCCACTACAGTATTTCACAAAAATCTAAAGAAAACAATAAAGGAACACAAAAACTCTTAAAAGAGTAGTGAAAATAGAATTTAACAAATTAATGCCAAAATCATTAAAATGGGTTGGTTGGAGTGTACAAGGCAGAAGTTATCGTGTACAGGCATAGGGGGCGCTAAAGGTGAAATAGAACTACATTCAAGCGCATGTAAAGGTACAGCTCACAACTATCATTCTACAAAGCCAGGAAATTCTAAACATGTGAATCATAGCTATCATAGGTAATCAAAGCATGCACAAAATACAAGTATACTCCAAAAATCCATCCCCACATCTAAAGCTGTACATTGTCCCCAATGTACATAAGTCAGCAGAACAGGGTGGGACAAACATTTTAAGCACAAGTAAGTGGAGTAAAAGAAACTTCCCCAACAACTGATGAAGAATGGCATGTGGTCCTCAATGTTGGTGGGGTGAAAGAATACTGAGGGCGCGGAGTGTGAAACTCAGTAACAATTCTCCTGAAAGCACAAGAAGTATAGATCACAACTCCAGAAATGAAAAATGCAGAAGAGAGCAAAATGACAAAAGTCTCAAAACAACCATGAAAAGTTTAGCAGGGCGAAGCCCTAGCTAACTCAAAAGTACAGAGTACAACATGAAAAAGGAAGTGCAGTGGAAACAAAGTATCATAGCAAGCATGCAACGCGAGTCAGGGGCCAGAAGGGAATGACGGAGCTGCACAAGTGGTGGCCGCAGAGGTGGTGCCGACTGACGATGACGAACTGCGCAGGAACGCTAAAATGTCGGTGGTAGCGGTCTCAAGGCGGCTCACCGAAGCAGTCAGCATCTGCAGCTGCTCGTAGACCTCTGCTCGGAACGTGTCAAACCTCTCCTCCAATGAATGCTGAGGTGCCCAGGGTGCAGCAACATCGTCCGACTCAGACTCTGATCGAGACTCAGACTCGGTGTCATGAGATGGGCCGGGGTCTGATTAGCGTCGTACTGCCCTGTGTGTAGTGCCTCGCCGCTCAACCATACCAATACATACCAAAGTCTGCATGCTGAGTGGGATGACTGCACCGACAACTGTCATGCCCTGGGTTCCCTCAAGAAGATCCATACCCTTGATCATGCGTGTGATGTAGGGCCCAGCGTAAATGGATCCCAGGCAGACAAACTTGCCTTGGTGGGTAAAAACATCGGCGAACAAATGACCCATGTGTAGGGGGTACCGCAGTATAATGCTATACAGCATCAATAAGTCCGTGCGCGATACTACCCCGGTAGAATCCAGTCGGTCCCCAATGCTCCTAGTCAGTAAGACGTGAATGTATCTGTGAGCGGGGTCTTTCAACTGGGAAGCTTTCTTGCTGCGTGACCGGTGAGCAATGGTATTCCAATATGTAGCATTGGTCACGGGGTAAGGGAAGTCCCTACCTAATTCCTTGAATTCCGGCCTTTGGGTGAATGCTTCGGTGTAAAATCCCATGTAAATGCCCAATTGGTCTTGAGTGATCCTATGGCTCTTCCTGAAGGCACGGAATGACACATATCCGTGTTGGCGAGAGAAAGGGTTGAAGTGATAGATTTCAAAGGTGCTTAACACTTCAAGAGTTAACTCCTTGTATGTGGGTTCGTCAATGGAGAACAATGTATCCCAGCCGTCGTGTGTGATGAGTTCCAATATTGTTTCATCCAAACCTAGGGTTTTGAGGACATCCCAATCAATTTTCTTTATCGTCCCAAAGTTCTTGCGCGAAAGAAGCGCAAAACGATTCTTGTGTTCTTCCTTCTTAAACTTGGGTTGTTCGTGAGGCGGAGGAGGGTCATTTCGGGCTCTCTTGTAAGCAACCTTCTTGGTTCTCATCCTACAAAGTGAATGGAAGCTCAATTAGACAAGTTACAAGCAACAAAGATCTTGGAAAATGAAAGAATCATGAAAATTTCTCAGTGCTACAGTAATCCCGAAAAAATTTTTCAACAACTTTGTTTGAAAACTTGAAGATCTCAAAATACAACCATTCCAAAACCTTGATACAAGCTTGTAGAAGCCAAGGAGAGAACAAACCATGAGAAAATAAGCCCACACAACCATGGAAACATCAAGATCATGAGAACAAAAACTCACCTTAAAACCTAGGGTTTTTGGTGTGAAACTTGAGTTGAATCCGGCCAAAAGAGTGGTTATTCTTCAAATCTTAAGCACCAAATGTTTTTAGAGGAGAGTGAGAGCGATTTAAAGCAAGAAAAATGGAAGAAAATGGAGGAGAAATAAGAGGGAAGTGAGAGTGTTAAGTGGAGAGGATGATGAATAGAAGGAATGGCCAAATGAAGCCAATTTAATCAAGTCCCGAAAAGCCTCACGGGTGAGCTCACGGGCGTGAGCTCACCCGTGAGAGCTCTCGGTTTGCCTCACGGCCAAGCTCACGGCCGTGAGCTTGGCCGTGAGGGCTCTCGGTTTGGCTCACGGCCAAGCTCACGCCCGTGAGCTTGGCCGTGAGAGCCCTCTGTTTTGCTTGCGGGCAAGCTCACGGCCGTGAGCTTGCCCGCAAGGGTTCTTTCCCTTGCTTAAGGGCATAATCATGTACAAAACTTAGCTCTCAACTCGATTTAGCAATGAAGAACACTCCTCTAAAGCTTAAAACCACTCAAAGAAAGGCCGAATAAGGCATGAAAGCAATCAAAACATGAATCTCATGAAAACTAATCATTAAACAATTCACAACAACATACAATCATGCAACTATGAATTAGACAAAATGATGAGCGATAAGAGCACACAAGAACAAACCCTAGGGTGCTAATATGCTAACACACAACAATAATACGAAAAAGAGAAACACAAACACTCAGAACAACAAAAGAATGAAATTGCAATGAAATTAAACTTGGGTTGCCTCCCAAGAAGCGCTTGGTCAACGTCGTTAGCTTGACGTGTGTTACCTCAACAATCATGGTGGGACAAAAGGAGGGAATTTACCTCCAACCTTTGATGATGTATTGTTATCCGAAAAGTTCATGGAGAGGCATGAAAAAATTCTGAACTTCCCTTGGTTCTCCATGAGTATGTCATCTACTTCCTCGGGTGATGCCGTCGAAACCTTTGCAACCTTCTTTGGTTCCTTTGTTTTTCTCCACACCTTTTTTGTGGGTTTCTTCTCCTTGTTATGTAGTGGGGGGTCAAACACCACTTGAGTAGATTATCGCAATGGTGGAGGGGGGGCATCAAATTCTTCTATCTTTTCCTCCTCTAGCTCATCCAAAATTTCATCAAGTGGGTTCATAGCGAAAATTTCCTGCACACAATCAGAAATAATTGCATCAGTTTTATCCATGAAATAAAGACTATCATCATGGTCAAGTGTGTGCCGCATTGCAGCGGGAAGGGTGAAGACCACTTGTTCATCACCAACTCTTAATGTCATCTTTCCACCCTTGACATCAATCAATGCTCCGGAAGTGTTTAGGAATGGACGGCCGAGAATGATGGGGACCTCAACATCATCATCCACATCTAAAATCACAAAATCCACAGGAATGATGAGTTTGTCAACCCTCACAAGGACATCTTCAACAATACCCCTTGGTCTCCGCAAAGAACGATCGGCAAGTTGTAGAGTCATTCGTGTAGGCCTTAGATCTTCCAGTCCCAATTTCAAAAACAACTTGTAAGGCATCACATTAATACTCGCACCCGAGTCGGCCAAAGCACTCTCTTGTATTCCTTCACCAAGGGTGCAAGGGATGATGAAACTACCGGGATCATTGAGTTTCTTGGGCAACTTCTTTTGAATTAAAGCGGAGCAATTCCCCGATAGTGTCACCGAGTCCACCTCTTCTAGTTTTCTTTTGTTTGTGATGAGGTCTTTCATGAACTTGGCATACTTGGGCATTTGTGAGAGGGCCTCAACCAATGGAATGTTAATGTGGAGTTGCTTGAATATATTCAAAAATCTTTTAAATTGAGCATCCTCCTTGTCTTTTTTTAACCTTGTTGGGTAAGGTACCACGGGCTTGTACTCGTTCACCTTTAGGACCGGGGATTCATGGACATCATCACTACATTTCCCTTTATCATCCTTGCATTCTCTCATGTTCAAATGAGGGTCTTCCAGATCGGTTACCCTATCATTAGAAGCACTTGGACTCGTCTCGGCCCTTGCTTCCAATTGCTTTCCGCTCCTTAGTGTAACAGCCTTCAAGTGTTCCCTCGGGTTGCTTTCAGTGTTGCTTGGTAAGCTACCCGAAGGACGATCAGAATGTGCACGAGCAAGCTGTCCCACTTGGTTCTCAAGAGATTGCATAGATGCCTGAACATTCCTCAACACAGTGCCGAACTCATCCAATCTTTTCTCAATACCCTGAAATCGTGTCTCGGTATTAATCATAAATTTGGCCAAAACATCTTCCGTGGTATACTTTCTTTCTTGTTGTGGTGCTGCTGGGTAATAGCTTGCTTGAGGTGGAGGGGGCCTCTGTTGAACTTGGCCTTGACCCCAGGGCATGTTCGGGGGATTCCTCCAACCTTGATTGTATGCGTTACCATATTGATTTCCCAGCCCTCTAGGTCCACCTCCAACATAATCAACAGACTCCACAGGTGTAGAAGGGGCAATGAATATAGGACACTGTGACGTTGCATGCCCTGTGATGAGTCGCCGCGCGACACGCTAAAGAGCGAGCACGCGACTCCCCGGCCGCAAGTGCACGGGTCGTCAAGTAATAAACCTCACGAGGAGGGTCGTATTCCCAAGGGCCCGAGATCTACTATTACTTCCTTTTGGGGGTCACTATCTAGTCGATCGAAACAGGGTTGAAGCAATATTAAAATAATAAAAACAAGTAAAGTAATGCAAATAAGATAAAACTCAATCCGGAATAAAATAGAGATGAAGAATCCAATAATTATGGAAGGCCTCGGGCGAGGATTCCCCCGGGAGAAGACTAAATACGAATGACCAAGATAATTATAAAACTAGGGTTGGCTTGGTTTTGGTCCGCTAGACTCGGATGTCGACTACCCCGGAACCTCCGTAGTGTAGCCCTAATCCAGTACGGGTTTCTCTATCCAGAAAATACCCCTACGATGTCAATGAGAACAAGGAGTCTTGATTAGGGTTAATCTAATGCACGCTCTCGGCTAAATTAACCCTAATCGCGCGGGAGGCTATTAACACCCGGAACCTCCGGTGTATTAATACATGTTACCCTCTTTAACTCATCAAAGGACCTAATACAAGCTAGCATCCCGCCAAACAAGTATCATTCAAAATCAATTCTACGGAATCCATCCATTGTAGAATGAACAACAAGATGATGAATTAAAACCAAACAATCAAACTAACACATTCATTTAAAGCAAAATATAGGTCATTCATACAAAGTCTCCTCCCAAGGTTCACCGGGAGCCCGGCGGCCTTGGGAGGTTTAGTTCAACATCACAAAACTAAGGAGCTCATCATACAACAATTCCATCCAATAAAAACAGGAAAAACTCCCTCGAAGATGTCGACTAGGGTTGATGGCGTAGCTCGTCGGATCCGCGCCGGCGAGCCCTATGAAGCTTCTCAACGTCTTCCCCTTCTTCTCTCCTTCAAATCTAGCCGAAAATCCTTCCAAAATCCCTCAAGAAATGGTGAAATGAAGTCTAGGGCAAGTGGAGGCCGGATGAGAACCAAAAAAACTCCTTCAAAAACTCTTCAGAACAAGCATATATAGCCCGAAGGTGTGCGGGCACTGTGCGGGCCGCACAGTGCCCGCACAGCCTTCTGGCTGTGCTGTGCGGCCAGTGTGCGGCCCGCACACTGGCCGCACACCTTTCTGCCTCCCTTGTGCGGCCACTGTGCGGGCCGCATAGTGGCCGCACACCCTTCTGGCCAGGGTGTGCGGCCACTGCGCAGCCCGCACAGTGGCCGCACACGGCCGAGAAAAATGTGTCCGTGTGCGGCGCGTCGGCTTCCAGGGTGCTCCAACTCTTCGTTCCTTCTTCAATCATCCCCGGAATGACACGAATATGGTCAAAACTTGCGCACTTGGTCCTTGAAACCCTGAAATGAAAAATAAAACATCAAGTGCGCAAAAACTCATCGAAAATACACATAAGTTGCATGAATGTACAAGAACATCATAGCTATAACATGATGTATTTAGGCACTTATCACCCTGCTCCACATGTGTCACAAGACATCACGGCCTTAGGGGTAGAATTGGACCCCAACATCAGTTGCTCAACTTTCTGTGCCAATGAACTGACCAAGGCATTGTTGTCTGAGAGATTCTTTGTCAAGGCCTCAACCTTAGCCGTCAATGCTGTGTTTTCATTCACTTCATAAAGCCCTGCAGCCTTTGGTGCCTTTTGCCTAGTACTCCAGTGGCATTCATTACTGGCCATGTTTTCAATCAAAGCTTCAGCTTCTTCAGGCAGTTTGCTACTCAAGGATCCACCTGCTGCGGCATCAATCAGTTGCCTTGTTGAATAATTCAGTCCATTGCAGAACATTTGCACTCTAATCCAAGACTGAAATCCATGGTGAGGGCACTTGCGCAACAAGTCTTTAAACCTTTCATGTGCTTCAAAGAGTGTCTCCGAATCTCCCTGCCTGAAGGATGATATTTCTTGCCTCAACCTCGCTGCTTTGCTAGGAGGAAAGTATCGGGCCAAGAATTTTTCCACCATATCCTTCCAAGTGGTGATGGAGCCGGGAGCCAAGGATGTGAGCCACCTATAAGCTGCTCCCCTTAAACTGAATGGAAAAAGTCTTAGCCGAATAGCATCATCAGAGACCGAGTTTATCTTGAAGGTTGAACATATTTGCAAGAAGCGAGATAGATGAGCGTGCGGGTCTTCATCTGCCAACCCGTCAAACTGAACCGAGTTCTGAATAATTCCGATCGTGCTCGCCTTGATTTCAAAATTGTTAGCCGGAACCGCCGGTGCCTGAACACTGAATTCTTCACCGGTGAATTGAGGCCTCTCATAATCAGACAGGGTCCTCCTTGGTTCGGCCATAACGGTAGGTTCACTTGATTCCATAACAAACTCTTGTCCTCGTTGTCTTGAACTCTCACCCAACTCTCTCAACCTTTGATGCAAAGTTCTCTCTACTTCGTTGTCTGGTTCAACTAGGTTTGCTTGACTCGAACGTGTCATAAAATAGGTACCTTGCAAAACCGGAGTCAAGAATTAGCAATCGACGAGAGGTAAAAAAAAATAGAAATGCACAAAGATAGATAATGGAATATATACAAAGGATGATAAATGCAAAACAAGAAAATGGTCAAATCAACACGCGCAAAGTTTTCCGGATATTTCTCGTGGGGTCCCCGGCAACGGCGCCAAAAACTTGATGACTGCTATCCCGCAAGTGCACGGGTCGTCAAGTAATACCCTGTGCGTGACACAGGGGTCGTATTCCCTGGGGCCCGAGAAGCTACCCTTACTTCCTTATTACAATATTGTTTGACCGAAATGATTCAAAAGAGTGAATATGATGCAAAGAAGTTAAAGAAGTAAATAATCAAAGCAAACATACGAGGGCAAGATACGGGGTAGAAATAGGGCTAGGAGTGGTCACGGATGAGGATTCCCTTAGGGGCTACTAAAGTGAGTAGGAAGGCTTGGACTAACATGCAAGTGGCTAATTGGACCGAGAAAACCCTAGACTAGGTCAACCCGATGGTCACGGAAGTCGACCCCTAATCCGGTACGGGTATTGAATACGGTACGTATACCGCCCAAGATTTCCCCTACGATTGCAAAGGGTGAAGTGGTTTTCTCAAACTAGGGTTACAATACAAAAGAGTACTCAACCCTAGGAGTGGAGGGGTACAAATACCCGATGGTCACGGCGTATTTATACGTATTTCCCTTCCAAGTTTGGTGAGTCTAACACTAGGGCAATGGTCATGCAACCTAGCATTTCCTAAGTCTTTTGATACATAGAGTTCTCATACATACCAAGCATGTAAAACACCAAACAATGGATCACAAACAAGCCACAAACAATGTATAGAACAAGATCAACCAAAACATCACAAGTTCACCCCCAAGGTTCACCTACATCCGGTGACCTTGGGGTTTAAGTGCTCATGTTCACTAAATACAACAATAAATGCATGGAAACAAACGACAAAGGCATGGGAAGGACTCCCTCAAAGAATGAAGGCCGGTGAAGTTCCAAAGACGCCACTCCAAGGGGTGGCTTCCCTAGTCTTCAACCTCCAAATGAAAGCCCTAGGATGAAGAATCTTCCCAAAACCTTGCTCTCCTCGCCAAATCCTTGCCTAGATCGCCCTCCAAGAGCTTCTTCTTCCTCAATTCGAAGGTGGTGGTGAGAGGCCCTAAGAAGAACTCCAAGATGCCCTCTCAAAACCCAAGTAGAGCCCCTTTAAATGATGAGTTCGGGCAAGCTCACGGGTGGCCTCACGGTCCATATACGGCCCGTGAGGGAGCCTGTAATACGGGAGTGAACTGCTCGCGGATGACCTCACGGCCGTGAGCTTGCCTGTGAGGATTCCCAGACTTAGAATTTTCTTCAAATCTTCGTGCTTCAGGCTGCTACAGTGTTGCTACAGTGTCAGGGAACCCGAAACGACGATTTCGGTGTCAATTTCTTCTCAAATTGCGTCGTTGAGCTCACCTAGGCTTCTTTTGTACCTAAAACACAAAATAAACCAATTTAGACCTAAAAGGGCATCGATTCATCAACAAAATATGAGAAGCATGCGCATGCACATGCATAAAATACGTACATTTAGATGTTTATCACTCCCCTTCAAAATGATGCTCTTGCCTCCTTCCTTGGCTCCAAATCGTAGTCTCTCCAAAGATTTCTTCGTTTCTTCCCTTTAGATGCCGGCCAAGAAGTCCCTTTGTGTGCCCTAAAAAAACATCTATAAATACTCCCGCAGTATCCCGGGGTGGATAGATAGGCAAAAATAAGGCAAAACTTGTCTCATGTGGGGGTGCATCCCGGGGTGGATAGGGAGCCGTGAGAGCTAGTTGAAATCCACTGTCTTTTGATGCTCACGGCCCCTTATACGGCCCCGTATGCTGCACTGTTCACTCTTATGCACTTCCATCATTTCCAGCCCAAAACTCCTCAGGTGCAACAACAACTGCTACAGCGAATCCGCTACAGTACTCCAGCTACAGTGATATGCTCTAGTACACCAGCACCTTGATTTTTCATCCTTTTTCGCCCAAATCGTATTATCATGTTCCTCATGGCTCCTCCATGACCTACAACATAAATAATACTCAATTAAGCATAAAACAGGCATCCATTCATATAAAAATACATGCTAAGTGAACAAAATACGTATGTTAAAACATATACATTTAGACACTTATCAGGAAGCCACCTATTTGGTGGTGTCTTTGGAACGTCATTCGGCCTCTATCTTTTGAGGGAGTGTTCTTGTCTTTGTATTTGGTTGTTTCTATGTACTATCTTGTGTATTTTGTATTCATGGGCAACTAAACCCCAAGGTCACCGGATGTAGGTGAACCTTGGGGGTCAACTTGTGTAGGATGCTTGCTTGACTTGATTTATGCATTTTGGGACTTGTTTGTGAACCTTACTTGGTGTATTTGAATGCTTGGTATGCATGAGAACTTCGTGTATCAATGTTTAGAAAATGCTAGGAAGCATGACCATTGCCCTAGTATTAGGCTCACCAAGCTTCGTAGGGATACATGTATGAATACACCGTGACCTAGATTGTGTCTTCTCCCTAACTTTAGAAACCTTTTGCTCCCTTTGCAATCGTGTGAGGATTCGAGCGGAAGGAATTCCGTATTCGATACTTGTACCAGATTAGGGACCAATTTCCGTGACCATCGGGTTGGTCTAACTTCGGGTTTCTCGGTCCAAACTACCCTTTTGCATGCTAGTTAAGGCAAACCCCGCACTTTAGTAGCCTCCTTGGTAATCCTCATCCGTGACCCTCTCTTTGTATTGTTTTACCCCTCGATTATTGCTTCCACCTTAGAGCATCTTATTTGTATGTTAATCATCTTTTTAATTACTTTTGCACAACACTTGACTTGATCAGCCAAACAATCATACGAAGAGGAAGTAAGGGTAGATTCTCGAGCCCTTGGGAATACGACCCCCTCGCGCGTGCGTGAGGGGTATTACTTGATGACTTCGTGCACTTGCGGGTTGAGTCAATCATGGAGCTAATAGCTTATTTGGGTTGGGTCTTATTAAGTGTTGATCCAATCTAATCAATTTGAATAATTAAAACGGTTTAATTAATCAAGTAAAAAAGAAATTCCTAATTTCATTAGGTGTGAAGGGTTTTTTTTTGTAAACTAGGGTTTTGGGTTTCCAATATAAATAGATGGTATAACCCTAATACGAGAGAGAGAATAATAGAGTGATTGAGAGATGGTATAACCATAGCCGCCACCCACTCTTCTCCCTTGCCCTCCGCCGTTGGATCCTGACGCCGGAACCCACCACCGCCGCGCCTACAGCCCCTTTTCTCTTGAATCTCAGGTGCTTGCTATTCGAACCAAGAAACAAGTGTTGTTTCTTGAGGTACTAGCATACCTACTTGATTCCCAGAAGCATTCATGTGTACGTGATTATAGAGGGTAGTTGCGATTCGCAGTCCCTTTCGATATCTGGGAAACAAGGGTACATTAAGAAATGTCATCAAAAGAAAGATATAAGATTTAATTATCTATTAATTTAGAATTTAATTGTCGTTCTGGCATGCATTAGGGTTTTATCATGTTTACTTGCCATTAAAATTTTGTTATCTGCTGCGTATTTGCATGCATTTTGACGTGATAATTCCCTTGTTAGAGTGATAAGATCCCAACACTAATTACCTCCATCAGTCCTATGATAGTGATGAGTTGAGTATTGTACGGCCCAGAAAAAATAACTCTAAACCCTGATATACTGTCCCTGGATCATATGTACTCGGCCATGATGTGACTCAAATGAAGAGGCTCACTCTGCACCATGGAATATAGATAAAATAGCTCTAAGCGACTCAATACACTTGTGCTATCGCCACGCCCACACACAGACCTGCTAAGGATGGCGTGAATGTACCTGTGTGCTACATGAATGATAGAAGCCAGAAAGTGCACGAGTTGTCGCAGTCAGAATAGTACCCCGGTGAGAGGGTAGCTGATAAGTGCTTGTGTTATAGTAATACGAAGTATTATTATCTTACATTGCGCATTACGTTTCTCAGATTTAATCACTAATTAGTGTGTATTTGTGTTCTTTTGTGCATTGAAGGGTTGTGGAGAATATTTATAGAAAAAGAAGCAAGAATAGGTTATGTTCGCCATTGTTGAAGAGTTCTCGGACCAAGCAAGGAACAAGGCATGAGTCTAGACTTGTGGGTGTGTGCCAACCTCCATTGGAGGGGCACAAGGGCAGTCATACTCATAAAAGTCTATAACTCGTGTAGCATTGGAGAACTTTTCCAATTAAGAGAAATGAAGTAATCGACATAATCTAACGTTGATTGTGTGCCCAATTCACCGGCCTCGATGAAGAACGATGAATTCGGGAGTACTTCGGCGAGACTGTAGCAAGCTACTGTTCACTTCTGCCGAAAATTAGGATTTCAGAGAGTTCACACGAGCGTGTGGAAATTCCACACGGCCGTGTGAATTAATTTTCCAACAAGCCAGAAACTTCACACGGGCGTGTGGAAATTCAGCCCGCCGAAAATCAACAAAACAGAATTTCCACACAGCCGTGTGGAATTAACACACGGGCGTGTGGAAATTTTGCAGCCCATGTGGAAATTCTGCAGCCCGTGTGGAAAATCCACAGGGGCGTGTGGAACTCCGATTTCAGCCCGATTTCAGCCTATAAATAGCCCATTTTCAGATCTATTTGGGAACCCCCCATCTATCTTTTTACCTATCTTTCTCTCGAACTTCTGGAGAGTGCCGCTAGGGTTTCAGAGAGGACTTTGTGGAGGATTGGAGCGCGCCATCGGCATCGTCATCGACGTCCGACGGCAGCACAAGACCACGGCCACATCATACGCGAGGGGGTTTTCATTGATGTTCTTATTTTACACTTTGATGAACATGTATAGCTCCATGAGGAGTTAAACCCCTCGTGGGTATTCGGACTTATAAAACCCTAGGATCATTATGTTTCTATGACATTGTTATTATGCTTTTCCATTATTGATGAATAAATTCGAGTTTCAGTTTTAATTATCTTTTGCTATTGTTCTTCCTTAGCCGTGACACTAGGGTTGAGAACAAACTAGGCTATCCTTTGGAGGTGTGACAACTCCTATAGGATTAGACTACTTAAGATTGAAGAGGGTTGAGTGGGAGAGTTGTAAGATAGCAATGTACCCCTTTCCCTTCCGGTGTGATTTCTCCCTACCTCCGTTTCCTTGGATTAATTAGCGGTCGAGATAGAGTTTTAGGGCTAAATGTAGACTAGGGTTCTTCCACCTGGACCAAATGGTTAGAACTACATAGAGGAACAGGTTTTATCACTAGGAATCCCTAGAGCTTAAAGCAATCCCACGTAGTGTTAGGGTTAGGAAGATAGACTCCCCTGGGGCTTATTTGACAGGTCAATGAGAGTCAAGGGTCTTAGTGAATCCTAATATCGGGACATAATGTTGGGGTTAGTCATGGTTGACCTTAAGTTTTGGGACCGTGAGTCTAAGGATATCCTCGACTCAATTAACATCAATAGGAAAGTATAATAGCATAGTCTTGCACTAGAAGCATAAGTCCTAGAGGTAGCTTGTCCGGATACCCTATTTCATCCATTGCTAGTCTTCTCTTTTAACTTCTACTTTCTTTTCTCTTGTCTTTCATATCTCTATTTACTTTCTTATCTTTTATTCCAATTGCTTCCATAAATTCACTCATCACTCCGATTTTTTATTTTCGTACACCGCATAACTAAATAGTGAATTCTTGTGTTCTAAATCCCTATTCCCTGTGGATTCGACTACTCACTCACCAGGGTAATTTTATTACTTCGACAAGGCCGTGCACTTGTGGTACACACACAAAAGGTCGTGTCAGTAGCCGAATCCACAGGGAATAGGGCTTTTAGACACAAGAATTCACAAGTTAGCTAGTGCGGTAAATGAAGAGTGAGAATAGAATCAATAAGTGAGTGCAAAAGTAATTAAACAAAATAAGAAATAAAAGAGAAGAATGGAAGACCAGAAAGTGCAAGCGAAAAGTGAGAGAATGACAATCAATAAGTGAAATAGTGTAACCGGAAAAGTTACCCCTAGGATTTATGCTTGTAGTGCAATGACAATGCTATTATACTCTCATATTTATGATTAATGAGTCGAGGATATCCTTAAACACAAAGTCCCAAACCTAAGGTCAATCGTGACTAACCCCAACATTATGCCCCGGCATTAGGTTTCACTACAACCCTTGAATTAACACACGGCCGTGTGAATTAATTTTCCAGCAAGCAGAGAACTCACACGGGCGTGTGGAATTACCACACGGCCGTGTGAATTGATTTCCCAGCAAGCCAGAGACTTCACACGGGCGTGTCGAAATTCCACACAGCCGTGTGAAGTAATTTTTCAGGAAAGACAGAAACTTCACATGGGCGTTTGGAAATTCCACACGGCCGTGTGAAGCCCCGATAACTTCAAATTTAAAGCCGCACTCAGCATATTTAAAGCCCGATTTGGAGACTTTTGGAGGATCTTTGAACCTATCTTTCTCCCAAACTTCTGGAGAGTGCGACCAGGGTTTCGAAGAGGACTTTATGGAGGATTGGAGCGCGCCATCGGCATCGTCACCGACGTTCGACGGCCGCACAAGACCACGGCCACACCATACGCGAGGGGGTTTTCATTGATGTCTTCAGTTTGTGTTTTATTTCATACATTGATGAACATGTATAGCTCCATGAGGAGCTAAACCCCTCGTGGGTATTTGGACTTGTAAAACTCTAGGATAATTATGTTTCTTTGACATTGTTATTATGCTTTTCAATAATTGATGAATAAATTCGAGTTTCAATTTTAGATATCTTGTGTTATTGTTTTCTCTTAGCCGTGACACTAAGGATTGAGAACAATCTAGGTTATCCTTTGGAGGTGTGACAACTCCTATAGGATTAGACTACTTAAAATTGAAGAGGGTTGAGAGGGAGAGTTGTGAGGTAGCACCGTACCCCTTTCCCTTCCGATGTGATTTCTACTTACCTCCGATTCCTTGATTTATTAGCGGTCGAAATAGAGTGAAGTGCTAGGAAGACATACTCCCCCAAGGCTTTGGGGTGACGTGAATCCTACGCACTGGGGCTTAATTTAGACTACGGTTCTTCCTCCTTGACCAAAGGGTTAGATGATAAACCCCTAACTGTAAGTATTTTTTATGTATGTTTGCGTATTTATAGAGTATTTTTGTATGTATGGATGCCCGTTTTCAGTCTAAATTAGTTTATTTCGTGTTACAGGCACAGAAGATACCGTGGGGAGCTCGACAATATGATTTTAGAAGAAATTGGCAGGAAAAAGACCATTTTTGAGCTCCGGCACTGTAGCTGAATACTGTAGCAGCAATGTAGCACGAAACCTTTGGCAAAACGGCTAAATCTGGAAGATCATGCGGGCTACCATGCGGGCACTGCAGAGGCCGCATACGACTGTAGCAATTCCACTGTAGCAAAAACTACTGTAGCGGCACTGTAGCAATTTACGCGATTTTCTGGATTTCTCGGAAACTTTCTCTCCCCGCATGCGGGGCCGCATGGGTGACCGCATAGCATCCCGAAATTAGGTTTTAAAGGCCTTTTGGGCATTCTTCTTGTGATCTTTTGGCCACCATTCTCCTCCATCATCTTCTTGGACTTCAAGGCTGCGGGAGAAGGCATTTTTGAGGAGCAAATCGAGGGGAGAAGAAGATCACACACTCAAGGGCGAGCATCTAGGAGCTTGTTGGCGCGGATCCTTCAAGTTCTCATCACCATCTTCTTCTAGTCTTCATCTTAGGGGAGTTGTTATGAGCTTTACTTTGTATTTCTTGTTTTGTAGGCATTCTCCTTTGTTGATGATGAACTAGACTCCCAAGGTCGCCGGGCATCCGGTGAACCTTGGGATGAACTTGCTTGTTTGGATACTTGATTTATATGTATGGTATTTGTGTGGTTTGTGGTTTAAGTTTGGTGTATTTGAATGCCTTGGTATGCATGAGAACTCTGTGTATCAATTTTTATGTAATACTAGGTTGCATGACCATTGCCCTAGTGTTAGACTCACCAAGCTTAGAAGGGATACATGTACAAATACGCCGTGACCATCGGGTATTTTGTACCCCTCCAACCATTAGGGTTGAGCCTAGATATTGTGTTTGACTCTAATTTGAGATTTCCCTAGGCCCTTAGCAATCGTGTGGGGATTTGGGCGGTAGAAATACCGTAGCGGTGGAAATTCCGTATTCCAATACCCATACTGGATTAGGGGTCATCACCGTGACCATCGGGGTGACCTATCTTTGGATGTCTCTTGGCCTAACCACCTTTTCCTGTGTGATTCGAGTTTTCTTCTAGCTTTAGTAGTCCCGAGGGGATCCTCGCCCGCGGCCTCGTTCATTTATTGCTCATTGTTTCCTTAATGTGCTTGTTTGGTGTGCCTTAGATCACTTGTTTATAGTTTTATCTTTTGTTATTTTTCTTATCTTGTTTTAAATCTATATTTGGTAGACTAGACAGTGCCGTCTAGGGGGAAGTAATAGCAGCTCTTGGGACCCTAGGGAATACGACCCCCTCGCGCGTGCGTGAGGGGTATTACTTGGCGACCCGTGCACTTGCGGTAATCATCATTAGAACTACTGCATATAGGAATAGGTTTTATCACTAGGAGTCCCTAAAGCTCAAAGCAACTCCACGTAGTGTTAGGCTTAGGTAGAAATACACCCTTGGGGCTTAGTTGAGCAATCAACAGAGTGAAGGGTTGGCGTGAATCCTATTGCCAGGACATAGTGTTGGGGGTTAGTCACGGTTGACCTTAAATTTGGGACCATGTGTTTAAGGATTTTCCTCGACTCAATTAACATCAATAGGAAAGTATAATAGCATAGTCTTGCACTAGAAGCATAAGTCCTAGAGGTAATTTGTCCGGATACCCTATTCTCACTTCTTGCTAGTCTCTCTCTTTACTCGTTGCTTGCACTTCTTTCTCTTTCATCTTTCTATTTACTTGCCTTGCACCTACTCTAATTTTCATAAACTCACTCATCATGCCGATCATTGTTTCTTTTCGTATATCGCACGATTGAATAGCAATTCTCGTATTTTAAATCCCTATTCTCTGTGGGTTCGACTACCCACTCACCGGGGTAATTTTATTACTTCGACAAGGCCGTGCACTTGCGGTACACACGCAAAAGTTCGTGTCAAGTTTTTGGCGCCGTTGCCGGGGAATAGGCGTATTTTAGATACTTGTTTTTGCTATTTTAGTCATTCACTTCGTTGACTATTTCACACTTTCCTTAACTATCATCGTTCTTATTTTTCTTTTCTTTGTGTTGGCTTCAGGTTATGACCCGCGGGAACCCTTCGATTCTTGTTGAAGGAGACCCGAACATTGGTAGGAGAATGCACCATAAAGGGAAAGAGCCTGTGGAAGAACAATCCGAGCAAGCCAGCATAAATTCAGAAGGGTCAGAAGCTATGGCAGAACAGAACGAACAACAAAGGACATTGGCCGATTTTGCTCGACCCGCGGTAATGGGAACCCAATCAAGCATTGTGAGGCCCCCAATTACTGCAAATAATTTTGAGTTGAAGCCGTCGTTCATTCAAATGTTGCAACAGTCCGCACAGTTTAATGGGTTGGCCGATGAAGATCCCAACAACTATCTAGAGAGCTTTCTTGAAGTGTGCGACATGTTGAAGATCAATGGGGTAACGGGCGACGCAATTAGGTTGAGAGCCTTCCCATTTTCATTGAAGGGAAAAGCAAGACATTGGTTACATTCATTACCGAGAGCATCTATCACTACATGGGAGGAGATGGCCGAGGCGTTCTTGGCTAGGTATTTCCCTCCGGAAAAATCAGTGAGGCTCCGGAATGATATCTCATCCTTCATGCAAGTGGAATTGGAGTCTCTATTCGAGACATGGGATAGGTTCAAGGAGCTTCTCCGGAAGTGCCCGCAACATGGATTCCCCGAGTGGATGATCATTCATACTTTTTACAATGGGTTGAATCCAAGCACTGAGCAACTTTTAGATGCGGCTGCAGGAGGGACTCTGGGAGGCAAGACCCCCGATGAAGCCCGGCACCTTATTAAAGAGATGGCGATGAATAGCTATCAATGGAACACAAGGGACAGAAGGAAGGTAGCAGGAATTCATGATGTTGATGCAGTTACATCTTTGGTGGCACAAGTAGAATCATTGAGTAAGAAGTTGGACGCTCTAACTTCACCAAGAGTTGCGGCCATCACTACATGTAACGGTTGTGGGGGAGGTCATGCTTCAAGTGATTGTCCGATTGCTATTGGAGGCGCTAGTACGGTAGAGCAGGCTGATTTTGTGGGAAATAATTACAGAGGACAAGGCCAAGGCAACCCGTATAGTGGCACTTACAATCCGGAGTGGAGGAATCACCCAAATTTCTTATGGAGCAACCAAGGACAGTCACAACAAAAGAACAACACACCACCAGGATATCATGGCCAACAAGCACCAAATTTAGAAAGCCGAGTGACAGGGCGAGAAGGAAAGATGACCGATCTAGAAAATCAGTCGGTGGAAGCTACACTTCGCAATCACACCGCCTCCTTACATAATTTGGAAAATCAAGTGGGGCAAATTGCGAAGACATTAGCGGAAAGACCTCAAGGAAGTTTGCCTAGTAATACGGAGACTAATCCGAGGGAACAATTGAAGGTAATCACCTTGAGGAGTGAGAAAGAGGTCGAGAGAAATCTCCCTCTAGAGAAGGCCCAAGAGACACCCGAGGTAGTGGAGGTAGAGGAAGGAGTAACAAAGGAAAAAGAGGTGGCATCCCCACCCTACAAGCCAAGGATCCCCTATCCTTCACGATGGAAGAATGACCAAGAGAACGAACAATACAAGAAATTTCTGGGAATTTTCAAAGAGTTGCACATCAACATACCATTCGCGGAAGCATTAGCCCAAATTCCTAAGTATGCGAAGTTCTTGAAGGACCTCTTGACCAACAAGAGGAAATTGGAGGAGAGTGCGTCTGTGGTACTAGATGCCAATTGCTCAGCCGTATTGCAAAAGAACATGCCGAGCAAAAGAAAAGATCCTGGGAGTTTCATAATACCATGTAACATTGGGAACATGGGTGAAGAGATAGCATTGGCCGATTCGGGGGCAAGCATCAATGTCATGCCCTACACGTTCTTCCAAAAGCTAGGCTTGGGCGAGCCAAGACCCACTCGGATGACACTTCAACTCGCGGACCGATCAGTGAGACATCCGAGAGGAATCGTGGAAGATGTGTTGGTGAAAGTCGACAAATACATATTTCCTGTTGACTTCGTAGTGTTGGATGTTGATGAAGATGTCGAGGTTCCATTGATCCTTGGAAGGCCATTCTTGCGTACTTCCAAGGCGTTGATTGACATGCACGGCGGGGAGCTCACATTGCGAGTAGGAGAAGGCAAACTTACATACCGACTCGCCGAAGCCATGAGACACTCTCTCGATTTTGATGACACTTTATATTTTCTTGATACCACCGATGAACTAATAGATGATTATGTGCAGGAACTGATGAACCCAGATCCATAAGAAGGGTGGCTGGACCAAGACTTGGAGATTGAAGAAGAAGTGCTCTCCATTGGTCTAATCAAGGATGACTTCAAGCAAGAAACGGAGCGTATGAAGAAAATGCTTCGGAGGATGAAAAGGTCAAAAAGACGCCACAAGAAGAACCCCAATAACAAGGGGAATGAACATTCAAGGAGTAAGGGTGATTCACCCTTTGGTGGTAACAAATTCGACAACTCCCCCTCTACTCTACAAAGGTTATGTAATACATGCTTTCAGGTTGTAAGGAAGAGGGCGACCTCCATTCATGAACCTCCATAAGGTAAGCCAGGTACGTCAAGCTTAGTGACGTTAAACAAGCGCTTCTTGGGAGGTAACCCAAGGTTTTACAGTTTTTCTAGGACTTAGTTAGATTTAGATTGAATAAAAGTCTTGGTTTTGGTGTCCTGAATTTTTCATGTGCTTACGCTGCAATTTTCTTCAGGGTTTTTGATGAATCACGTGTGCCTTAATGATAATTGATGAAATTTAAGTCGGTTGAGTGTGTTTTCTGTGGTCTCTGGTCGTATTTTCATGATTTTTACAGGTTCAAAGTGTCATACAAGAATTTCTGAATTTTTCTGAGAAGTCTGTAAATTTTCTAAGTAAACCAGAGAAAACACACAGCCGTGTGTTACCAATTAGGACTCAACCAGAGGAGACATAGGGGTGTGACCTTGCCCCTGTGAAAAACTCCAGAAGGGGCACACGGCCGTTTGGAATTAACACACGGCCGTGTGGGTTTTCGCAGAACTTTTACTCTCATCCCAGAGAGTCCACAGGGGCGTGTGGGTGCCCCTGTGAGTACAACTGTGCCAAGGCACACGGCCGTGTGCAAATTCCACACGGCCGTGTGAAACTCAGCAGAAAAACCCCTTCTCCCCGAGAATACACAGTGGCGTGTGGGTGTCCCTGTGGGAGAGCTTGTGAAAGGTACACGGCCGTGTGGATGATTCATACGGCCGTGTGAAATACTTAGCGTTTCTCGGGTGAGTCAGAGAGGCCACAGGGGCGTGGAGATGCCCCTGTGGCTGGCCTTGTGTTCTTGGCCAGGTTGGGCACATGGCCGTGTGGAATTAACACACGGCCGTGTGACAAATCTCAGAGATCTTCTGTGGTTTCCCGAGAATCCACAGGTGCGTGGACCAGCCCCTGTGGAGTCTTTTTGAGAAGGCACACGGGCGTGTGTAATTAACACACGGCCGTGTGAGGTAACCCAGAGAAGAAGCAGAGTGCACACAGGGGCGTGTGTTGGCCCCTGTGAACCCTAATTTTAGAGGCACACGGCCGTGTGGTATTTCCACACGGCCGTGTGAATTCCCAGAATTTCAAAAGCCGCGCGTTTTTCTTATAGAAATCACTTGTGCCTCTTCATTCTTCACTCTAAACTTCTCCTCTACCCTCTCCACTAATTTCCCGACTTTCTCTGGGCCTTTTGAAGGATTTTAATTGAGTTTTCCGGCCGATTTCCTCAGTTTTTCGCTTCACACCGTCGGTGAGCTCTCCCTCGCTCTTTTCTTCGTAAATTCTTAATTTGATTCGATTGTTTGGATGATTTCGCTTATTTTGAATGTTTATTATATATGCAAACATGCTTAGGGTTGAATTAGAACAAACTAGAATGTAAATTTTGGAATTTTAACCCCGCGGCCGTTATGCTCTGTCCGCCCGATGATCCACACGGGCGTGTGGAATTAACACACGGCCGTGTGGATTTCTGCAGATTGTTCTGTTTTAATGTTTTTTTCGATTCTCTTTTCAATCTCGCAGATATGGCTTCCAGGTCCAAGAAGACGGCTGGGAAGCGATCCCGTGAGCCCACACCCCCTCCAGAGGAGACAGAGTTTAGTATACCTGAGCACCAGACCAGTTTTAAAAGATTGTCCACAATCCGTTTTGGACAGTCACGATACCCCGACCTGAGCATTATCAGAGGGATCCAGGGGGGTGACAGTATTGCCGAGGAGATTGAGGAGCTACTCTCGGTGGGTGGCTGGAGGAAACTACTGAGGATTAGAGATCCAGCCATTCGAGGGGTGACACTGGAGTTTCTGGCCTCATTTGAGTTTGACAGATCATACAGGGACTTTTCTACTCCTGATGCGATTCAGTTCAGGGTATCAGGCCAGCATTTCAGCCTCAGCTTGACACAGTTTTCAATCCATATGGGGCTATACGATGAGGCCTATACACAGACCGAGGAGTATAAGGGACTTCCTACAGACTACCCGGGCAGTTGACATGACCCCTTGCGTGTATCCCGCAAGTGCACGGGTTTGTCGAAGTAATAAATTTACCTTGGTGAGAAGGTAGTTGAATCCACAGGGAATAGGGAAATAGAATATAAGGTTTCACTAATTAAGCTATGCAAAATACGGAGAACGATAATAAGATTGATGAGTGAAAATAATGCAAAGCAATAAACTAAATAGAGAGATGGAAGAAAGAAGTGCAAGTAGGAAAATCGAGAAGGACTAACAATGAATAAAAGGGGGGTATCCGGACAAGCTACCTCTAGGGTCTATGTTTCAAGTGCAAGACTATGATATTATACTCTCCTATTGATGTCAATTGAGTCGAGGATATCCTAAGACTCACGGTCCCAAACCTAAGGACAACCGTGACTAACTCCAACACTATGCCCCGGTATTAGGATTCACAACACCCTTCACTCTGTCACCTAGATGACTAAGCCCCAGGGGAGTCCATCTGCCTAAACCTCACACTATGTGGAGTTGCATTATGCTCTAGGGATTCCTAGTGATTAAACCTGTTCCTATACGTAATTCTAACCCTTTGGTCCAGGTGGAAGAACCCTAGTCTAGATTGAGCCCCAGCAAATAGGATTCACTACAACCCTCCACTCTATTACTTGCGTAACTAAGCCCTAGGGGAGTTTATCTACCTATTGCTTCACTCTATTTCGACCGCTATTAAATCAAGGAATCGGAGGTAGGGAGAAATCACATCGAAGGGGAAAGGGGTACATTGCTACCTCACAACTCTCCCTCTCAACCCTCTTTAATCTTGAGTAGTCTAATCCTATAGGAGTTGTCACACCTCCAAAGGAAAGCCTAGATTGCTCTCAACCCTAATGTCACGTTTAAGGGAAAACAATATGAAAGGATAATCAAGATTAAAAACTCAATTTTATTCATCAACGATGGAAAGCATAATAATCAATGTCAAAGAAACATCAGAAACCCTAAAGTTTACAAGTCCGAATACCCCACGAGGGGTTTAGCTCCACATAGAGCTATACATGTTCATCAATGTGAGAAATAAAGCATAAAACATAGACATCAATGAAAAACCCCCTCGAATTGGTGTGGCCGTGGTCTTGTGCAAACGTCGAACCTCGAAATCGATGCCAACGACGCGCTAGAACCTCCACGAAATCCTCTCCGAAACCCTAGCCGCACTCCAGAAAGTTGGGGAAAAGATAGGTCGAAAGATCTCTCAAAAGGTTGCAAAAATCCCCTTTTATAATGTTGAATCGCGGCTTTAAAATTAGACTTATCGGGGGCTTCACACGGCCGTGTGGGATTTCCACACGCCCGTGTGAAGCTTCTGTCTCGGCTGAAAAATTAATTTCACACGGCCGTGTGGAATTTCCACACGCCCGTGTGTCTTCACTGGATGGCTGAAATTGCACAAACACACGGCCGTGTGGAATTTCCACACGCCCGTGTGACTTCTCTGTCTGGCTGGCAACTGGTTCACACGGCCGTGTGGAATTTCCACACGCCCGTGTGACTTCTCTGGAACTCTAATCTTCAGCTGAACAGGATTGTAACTTGCCGAAACACCTCCCGGGTTCATTGTTCTTCATCGAGGCCATTACTTGGGCACACAAGCAACGGTAGGTCGCGCCGATTGCTTCAAGTCTTCTTCTTTCGCGAAATTCTCCTAAGTAACACAGATTGGACTTGTTGTGAATGTGACTGCCTTTGTGCCCCTCCAAAGGAGGTTGGCACACATCCACAAGTCCAAATACGTGCTTCGTTCCTTGCTTGGTCCGAGAACATCCCAACATTGGCGAACGCGACCTAATTTCATTCTTCTTCTCCAATTAGGCTCCACAATACCTTCAATGCACAAGAGAACACAAATGCACACATTTAGTGATAAAACCTGATAAAAGGTATGCTTAATGTAAGATAATAGCGCTTCGCGATACTATAACACAAGCACTTATCAGCAGTCTTACTCCGCAGAGGGCATACAGAGATTTGTGCGGAGAAGGCCAGTATGAGCCAGGGGTCTCGAAGGCCACGTGTTTATCTCGCCCGGCCTACAGATATTTACATGCCATTCTGAGTAGATCAGTGAGTGACCGGGGTGATAGCACTAGGGTTCTGAGCCGGCAGGACCTTCTTTATCTATATTCTATGGCTCAGAAGGTACCACTCCACCTAGGGCACATTTTAGCAGAGTATTTGCGCCATCAGGGCCAGTACCCAAGGGTTGGAGTGATCTTCGCGGGACCCTACATTTCGAGACTCCTGATCGGGACGAGTCTCAGAGACGGAGGGCGAGCGGCAGAGAAGACTAGTGTACCGATCCCTCTGGGCGCAGATACACTGAGGATGATGGGGATGATCCGCAGAGCAGGATCAGGGACGTATACATGGACCATTCCCCAGACAGACCAGGCCCAGGGCTCACAGGTAGCCTTAGAGCCACCACTAGTGGACACAAAGGCAGGGGCAGAGACCGAGGCACCACCCACAGCACCGGAGCCACCTCCAGTGCGTATCTTTTCTCCATCTCGAGGACAGGACAGGTTCGAGCGCCTAGATAGTGCTGTGGGTATCATGCAGCAGGAGTTAGCAGAGCTGAGGGTCGCACAGGCAGCAGGGTTTGCCGAGTTGAGGACCACTCAGGCATCACAGTTCGCTCACCTGTCGGCACAGCTTGCCACAGTGATCCAGTTGTTTGAGCGATCTGTGGTGCGACCCCGACGGGTCCCCTCACCGACTCCACCTACATCTCCATCATCATCAGATCCACCACCAACACCAGCAGTACCAGAGGATACTCATCAGGACACCGACGCTGAGGCGTCATAGTTTTTATCTTTCTTTTGTCGCACTGTTATTTTCTTATTTTGTTGGACTTCTAGTACCCAGAAAGGACTCTCCTTCTGGATTTACTTTTATTTTTCCTTTACTTTGTCTCGAGTTGTATCTCATTATCATATCCTTATATACTCGAGCTTTATTTTGGTTTTTCTTGAGCTATACTGAACCCTTGCGTATGTGTGCAGATGGTCCTGGATTTAAGGAAATTGAGGAATTGTCATTGGCACGGTCATGGGACCGTGTGTGCTACACAAACCATTGAGAATCAACTCTCAATGACCTAGCTCCATCAAACGCAACACTTGGAGTTCAGGGGAGTAATGTTTCAATTGCCACTTCCACACTAATTGTTTTTCATTGTTTTATTGTTATAGTGCTTGCATGCGTACATTGGGGACAATGTACATCTTAAGTGTGGGGGGGGGAGGGGGGGGATTCACATTGCACACACCTTTACTTGTGCGTTCAATTGTTCATGTTCATGTAGCCTATGGCGGTTCACCTTAGTTGCAACATTCGTATTCTTAGAGTTTAGGAGAATTTTTAACATTATATTCTATCTTGTTCTAGTTCCACTTGAATTTTAGGGGATTTTTGCTCGATTACACCTTCTTGCACTACTCACTGTTGAAATCTTTTGGAAACTCGATCTTGAAGTTTTAAGGACTACTTTAGTATTACTTTAGTAAGTTGTGAAGTTCTATGTAGCAAAAAAAAAAAAACTATTAGCTTGTGAATATTAGTTTAAGCTTTTCATTTGGGGTGGAAAGAGCTACCTCCTATGAAGTATGAAGCTACTCTAATAAGTCGGATACAAGTTATGCCCTAATGAGAGAAAGAGCTATCTCATGGGAAGCATGAAAGCTACCACTCCGGTAGAAAGAGCTACCTCCTCGAAAGTGTGAAAACCACCTTGGGCGGCCGCCTAGGAAAGGGCTACCTTAGAGGTTGAGTGAAGCTACTACTTCCTTACTTAGTATATATAAATAAGTCCTTGTAACAAGAGTTTAAGGAGTTCTCGTTAGTTCTCTTGAGTGAATTCACACACACTTACACGTTTTCGAGTTTTTTTATCCTTTTTGATTCAAGTTTTTAGCTAGAGCAACGATAACCATATGTAATGTTTTGATTTCCCCTTACTTGTAGAATACTTCTTTTGCATACTTTTGGTGAACCTAAGGCCGAGCACTTTCAATTGTTCTTCCCAAGTACTTCCACGTTCTATTTTGCTTGAGGACAAGCAAAAGCTTAAGTGTGGGGGATTTGATAAGTGCTTGTGTTGTAGTAACGCGAAGCGTTATTATCTTACAATGAACATACTTTTTATCAGATTCTATCAATAAATAGTGTGCATTTGTGTATTCTTGTGCATTGTAGGTTCGTGGAGCTAAGTTGGGAAAGAAGAACGAAGTTAGGTCATGTTCGCCATTGTTGGAAGGTTTTCGGACCAAGCAAGGAACAAGGCACGAGCTTAGACTTGTGAGTGTGTGCCAACCTCCATTGGAGGGGCACAAAGGCAGTCACATTCACAACAAGTCCAACTCGTGTAGCTTAGGAAAACTTCACCAAGAAGGAGACTTGAAGCAATAGGCACGATCTACCATTGATTGTGTGCCCAATTCAATGGCCTCGATGAAGAACAACGTATTGGGAGCATTTCGGAGAGTTACTGCAGCAGCACTGTATCTTGTTACTGCAGCAAAATCACTGTAGCAAGTACTGTGCACTTCTGCCGAAAATCAAGATTCCAGAGAATTCACACAGCGTGTGGAATTAAAGCCGCACTCAGCCTATTTAAAGCCCGATTTGGAGACTTTTGGAGGATCTTTGAACCTATCTTTCTCCCGAACTTCTGGAGAGTGCGGCTAGGGTTTCGGAAAGGACTTTGTGGAGGATTGGAGCGTGCCATCGGCATCGTCACCGACGTTCGACGGCCGCACAAGACCACGGCCACACCATACGCGAGGCGGTTTTCATTGATGTCTTTAGTTTGTGTTTTATTTCATACATTGATGAACATGTATAGCTCCATGAGGAGCTAAACCCCTCGTGGGTATTCGGACTTGTAAAACTCTAGGATAATTATGTTTCTTTGACATTGTTATTATGCTTTTCCATTAATTGATGAATAAATTAGAGTTTCAATTTTAGATATCTTGTGCTATTGTTTTCTCTTAGCCGTGACACTAAGGATTGAGAATAATCTAGGTTATCCTTTGGAGGTGTGACAACTCCTATAGGATTAGACTACTTAAAATTGAAGAGGGTTGAGAGGGAGAGTTGTGAGTTAGCACCGTACCCCTTTCCCTTCCGATGTGATTTCTCCCTACCTCCGATTCCTTGATTTATTAGCGGTCGAAATAGAGTGAAGTGCTAGGAAGACATACTCCCCCAAGGCTTTGGGGTGACGTGAATCCTACGCACTGGGGCTTAACTTAGACTACGGTTCTTCCTCCTGGACCAAAGGGTTAGAACTACTGCACATAGGAACAGGTTTTATCACTAGGAGTCCCTAGAGCTCAAAGCAACTCCACGTAGTGTTAGGCTTAGGTAGAAATACTCCCTTGGGGCTTAGTTGAGCAATCAACAGAGTGAAGGCTTAGTGTTGGGGGTTAGTCACGGTTGACCTTAGATTTGGGACCGTGTGTTTAAGGATTTTCCTCGACTCAATTAACATCAATAGGAAAGTATAATAGCATAGTCTTGCACTAGAAGCATAAGTCCTAGAGGTAATTTGTCCGGATACCCTATTCTCACTTCTTGCTAGTCTCTCTCTTTACTCGTTGCTTGCACTTCTCTCTCTTTCATCTTTCTATTTACTTGCCTTGCACCTACTCTAATTTTCATAAACTCACTCGTCATGCCGATCATTGTTTCTTTTCGTATATCGCACGATTGAATAGCAATTCTCGTATTTTAAATCCCTATTCTCTGTGGATTCGACTACCCACTCACGGGGGTAATTTTATTACTTCGACAAGCCCGTGCACTTGCGGTACACACGCAAAAGTTCATGTCATCCATCTTCCTAAGCCTCACACTACGTGGGATTGCTTTAAGTTCTAGGGATTCCTAGTGATAAACCCTATTCCTATGTATAGCTCTAACCCTTTAGTCTAGGTGAAAGAACCCTAGTCTCAATTAAGCCCTAGTACTAAGATTCACTACAACCCTTCATTCTCCTAACACTTGAATCTATCTCGACCGCTAAGAAATCTTGGAACACGGAGGTAGGAAAAATCACAGCGGATGGGAAAGGAGACGTTTCGCTATCTCACGACTCACCCTCTCGACCCTCTTCAATATTAAATAGTCTAACCCTATAGTAGTTGTTACACCTCCAAAGGATACCTAGGTGATTCTCAACCCTAGTGTCACAACTAAGGGAAAATCAATACAATATGCAATTAAGATTGAAACTCAATTTTATTCATCAATAAAAAAAAAGCATAAAAACATGTCATAGTAACATAATCATCCTAGGGTTTACAAGTCCGAATACCCACAAGGGGTTTAGCTCATCATGGAGCTATACAAATCTATCAAACTATCAAAATAAACACAAATCAAAAGTATAGATGAAAACCCCCTTATGTAGAGTGTGGCCGTGTTTTTGTGCGGCCGCCGGACGTTGCTTTTGATGCCGATGGCGCGCTCCAAACCTCCACAAAGTTCTCTCCAAAACCCTAGCCACAACCCTCCAGAAGCTAGGTCAAAAGATAGGCGAGAATATACCAAAAAAGTCTCAAAACGGGCTTTAGATACTGTTGAGTGGGGGCTTCAAATCGTCCGAATCGGGATTTCACACTGCCGTGTGGAATTTCCACACACCCGTGTGAAGTCTCTGTTTTGCTGAATTTCGGCAAACAATGAACAGTAACTTGCTACAGTGTTTTTGCCGAAACACTCTCGAATTCATCGTTCTTCCTCGAGGCCGTTGAATTGGGCACACAATCAATGGTAGATCATGCCGATTGCTTCAATTCTCCTCATTGGCGAAGTTCTCTTATGCAACACGAGTTAGACATATTGTGAATATGACTGCATTTGTGCCCCTCCAAAGGAGTTTAGCACACACTCACAAGTATAGGCTCATGCCTTATTCCTTGCTCGGTCGGAAAACTCCCCAACAACGGTGAACACGATCTAACTTTGCTTTTTTTTTCTCCAAATTAGCTCCACAACTCTACAATGCATAAAAACACACAAATGCACACTATTTATGATAGCGCTAAGCTATACCCGCAAGTACACGGGTCGTCAAGTAATACCCTGTGCGTGACACAGGGGTCGTATTCCCTGGGGCCCGAGAAACTACCCTTACTTCCCTTTTACAATGTTGTTGACATGACCCCTTGCGTGTGTACCTGCAAGTGCACGGGTTGTCAAAATAATAAATTTTACCCTGGTGAGTTGGTAGTTGAATCCACAGGGAATAGGGATTTAAGACACAAGATTTTACTATTTAGCTATGCGGTGTACGAAAAGTGAGATTAGAATCAATGAGTGAGTATGAAGGAAAATATAAAGAGACAAGAATTAAAAATAGAAAGATGATAGGTGAGAGAGTGTAGACTGGAGTAAACAGAGAAGGACTAGTAATGGATATGAAATAGGGTATCCGGACAAGTTAATTCTATGACTTATGCTTCTTGTGCAAGACTATGCTATTATACTTTCCTATTGATGTTAATTGAGTTGAGGATATCCTTAAACTCACGGTCCCAAAACTTAAGGTCAACCGTGACTAACCGCAACATTATGTCCTGGTATTAGGATTCACTAAGACCCTTGACTCTCATTGACCTGTCAACTAAGCCCCAGGGGAGTCTATCTTCCTAACCCTAACACTACGTGGGATTGCTTTAAGCTGTAGGGATTCCTAGTGATAAAACCTGTTCCTCTATGTAGTTCTAACCCATTGGTCCAGGTGGAAAAACCCTAGTCTAGATTGAGCCCTAACACTCTATCTTGATCGCTAATTAACCAAGGAAACGGAGGTAGGGAGAAATCACACCGGAAGGGAAAATGGTACATCGCTACCTCACAACTCTCCCTCTCAGCCCTCTTCAATTTTAAGTAGTCTAATCCTATAGGAGTTGTCACACCTCCAAGGGATAACCTAGATTGCTCTCAACAATAGTAAAAGATAATTAAAACTGAAACTCGAATTTATTCATCAATAATGGGAAATCATAATAACAATGTCATAGAAACATAATGATCCTACGGTTTTACAAGTCCAAATACCCACAAGGGGTTTAGCTCCTCATGGAGCTATACATGTTCATCAAAATATGAAAGAAAGAATAAAGTAAAAGCATTGATGAAAACCCCCTCGCGTATAGTGTGGCCATGGTTTTATTCGGCCATCGAACGTCGATGTCGATGCCGATGACGCGCTCCAATCCTCCACAAAGTCCTCTCCGAAACCCTAGCCGCACTCTCCAGAAGTTGGGGAGAAAGATAGGTTAAAAGATTCATAAAAAGTCTCCAAATCAGGCTTTTAATAGGCTGAGTGCGGTTTTAAATTTGGACTTATCGGGACTTCACATGGCCGTGTGGAATTAACACACGGGCGTGTAAAGTTTCTGTCTGCTGAAAAATTAATTCACACGGCCGTGTGTTAATTCCACACGCCTGTGTGAATTCTCTGGAATTTTGAAATTCGGCCGAAAGTGAACAGTAGCTTGCTACAGTTGTTTGCTACATTAAAAACTACAGTGCTGCTATAGTACTTGTGATGACTTAACCCCAAGCGCACGGGTTTTCCTAGTATTCCTTGTGAGTCCCCGGCAACGGCGCCAAAAACTTGATGACTTAACCGCAAGCGCATGGGTCGCCAAGTAATACCCCTCACGCACGCGCGAGGGGGTCGTATTCCCAAGGGCCAAGGAACTACTATTACTCCCCCTTTATCTATTTCCTAGCCTAACAATTCGATTATCATGCAATACTTACAAAATGGAGAAAGAAATAACTAAAATGAAATCCAGGCTACTACTACACACATTTAGCAAACAAGGGAGAATCAAACATGCGAAGGCGTGATTTGGACAATGAATCCCCCTAGGGTTGTCATTAAGCCCTAAATTTAGGATGAAATGTTATGATGGTAGTTGGGCCAAGAGATTCCTAAATTAGGTCACCCCGATGGTCACGGTGATAACCCCTAATCCGTTACGAGTATTGGAATATGGAATCACTTCCGCCCAAATCCTCGTACGATTACCTTACACCTAGGGAAATCTCAAATTAGGGCCGAACTCAACCTAAGTCAAGCCCTAATGGTTGGAGGGGTACAAATACCCGATGGTCACGGCGTATTCATACATGTATCCCTTCCAAGCCTAGTGTGTCTAGTACAACGGCGATGGTCACGCAACCGAGTACAACCTAGAAGTTGAAATACAGAGTTCTCATGCAAATCAACAAAACAAAGTACACAAGGCATGAACCACAAACTACAAGATTCCATAAAAGAAATACAACATCAAACAATGCATCAATAAAGATGATCATCCAAAATACAAACTACCAACCACAAGGTTCATCATGTCCAAATCACAAATAAGTTAGTTCCTCATTGAAGAGGAAAACTCATACAAAAACAAGGAATAACAAAACAAGAAATGAAGCAAGAAACACTCCCTCTAGCCTTGGAATCCCTTGATGGATGAAAACCTTGAAAATATGCCTTAATGCCTTGGATCTTCCCTCCAATCTCCTCCTTCGACGTTGTCTCCCTCTTGGTGAAGTTTCGTGCCGTAGAACGCCGGAAATCGCCGCCAAAATGGGTGGGGCGGCGGCCCAAAAGTCTCCTAAAAGAATCCCCCTTTCAAAAGTGACAAAAAAGCCCTTAAAACCAATTCCAGTGAGCTATGCGGCCTCCCATGCTGCCCCGCATGCGGGGAGAGAAAATTCCCGAGAAATCCCGAAAATCGCGTAAGTTGCTACAGTGCCCGCATGAAACTCTAGACTTAGCCGTTTTGCCAAAGTTTTCGTGCTACAGTGCTGCTACAGTGTCGGGCTCGAAAATGGTCTTTTCCCTGCCGATTTCTTCTAAAATCATATTGTTGAGCTCCCCACGGTTTCTTCTGTGCCTGTAACACGAAATAAACTAATTTAGACCGAAAACGGGCATCCACACATACAAAAATACTCTATAAATACGCAATACATACATAAATAATACGTACAGTTAGGCGTTTATCAAACATCCCCACACCTAAGCGTTTGCTTGTCCCCAAGCAAACAAACATGAAGAACAGGGGCAAGAGGATAAACGATTAACTATACGACCTCAAGCTCGACAGTGAAAGACCCCACAAGCAACCATAGAAGGAAAGACAGATAATGAGTTGTTCTATCGGCAACCGGGTAAAGATAGTCTTGTTTTATCTAAAGTGCACCTGTGAGTGTGTGCTGACTTCCAACCTTAACCTCCATACCATGGATCACCCGAAGGTGTCCAATCACTTCACACACAATGAAATCGGCATTAATATGTTAAAAACACCCTCAATACCCAGTTAAGAGTCCTTCGATTCCTGAATAATACTTTGGCTCTCAAGTGGCTGTGGAACATGCTCCAAGGGATACAGACAAGATACCTTATTCTTTACTTACATATATACAAGGTTTTTTTTTTTTGCTGAGTCCGACTAACGTAGACTGCACAAAAATCTTTCAGACGGATGCACATGCTGGCCAGGCACAAGAGCCACCCATCCTACTTGATTACAGTCCACATAGACGCATTCATGCTGTAATAGCAGAGGAATATTGTCATAGACTCCACTTTTTTTTTTTTTTTACTTGTATCTTGTGCCCCCCGGTATAAAACCTGTTAAACAAACTCACTTGAGGCCAAAGAAAACAACAAAGGACCTCAAAAGCTCTTAAAAAGGCATTGAAAGTAGACTTTAACAAATTAATGCCGAAAACATTGTAATGGGTTAGTTGGAGTGTATGAGGTGGAAGTACATGTGTAAAAGTCTGTCAATGCACTAACGATAAAGCAGGACATCATTTAGGCACAATAATGAAATACAACTCATAACTGTCAACCCTTCATGCTAGGAAGTCCTAAACTAAGTATCATTGCTATCATAGGTGAAACAAGCATGCCTTTGCAAAGAAATTTTCAAAGTTCACGAGAAAAACCAAATCCACCCCCCACTTTAAGATGCGCATTGCCCTCAATGTGCCTAAGTATTAGCATGTAAAAATATAGACAATAAAAACATAGTAGGAGGGTTTCATGAACTTTCCCGAGTCTCAAAACATTAGTCTTGAAGTCCATGAGATCGGGGTGACCACCGAAGCTTCGAGTATAAAATGGAGGAGGAGAGTGTGCTTGATATTCAAATTTCACCCTGAAAGGTAGACAAGAACATCATCTCAAGGCATCTAATCACACACCCAAAAATAAAATATGAAAAGAAACAAGAACACACACAAACATGCAAGCAAACAACTAACATCACAAGAACAACTAAACAAGAAATGATCCAAGCAAGTTCTTTGTGCAATCAAGATCATGAAATCCAATTCTTTTCATTTCCAGTGTTGTAGGATATTTACAATGATGCTACAAGTGAACAAATAAATTCAAGAGAAATTTCAGCCCAAAGTTACTGTAGCACAGTCTTGAAAGAGGCAGAGTTTCCCCTTGTTTTTGAAGTCCAAAAATTTACAAACAATGTCTCAAAATACAAATAAATCAGAGATTACACATTCATACATCATTCCCCAAATTTTTAAGCAAGATAAGCATGAAAATCAAGAAAAAGAAACAAGTTTTCTTCAAAACACAAGTTAGGGCTTCAAAGCTTGAATTGGTGAAGATCGGTGAAGATGATGGCAACACACCCAATAATTCATGCAAATTAAGTCCTTGGAAGTAGGAGATCCGTGTAGAGGAAGAAAAATGGAGAAAAACGGTGAAAGAATGAGGGAAAACGGATGAGAAATGAGAGAGATATGAGGAAAATGGTGAAGGGGTACACAACTTATCATTCAGCCCGAGTGTCCATGCGGCCCCTTGTGCGGCCGCATGGTACCCCGCATCAGGCTCGGGAAAATTCATACGGTTCCTTGTGTGGCTGCATGACAGGCCGCACAAGGCTCGGGAAAAAACATGCGGCCTGCTATGCGGCCGCATAGCAGGCCGCACAACTCTCTGCATGCAAATATGGGCACCAAACACCCCAAAATCGCATAAAAACAATGCCGAAATCACCCACAACACCCAAAACATGATGTTTGATCCATGAAGATGAATGATAACACAAAGAACTCGCAAGAACAATGAACAAACACAAGTAAATAAATTATGAAAAATGACTAACTAACCACAATCACAAACTTAAAAACAAAGAACACTAAAGCAACCAAACACACCAAAAATACGAAAACACACATGCAATGAATTTTTATGCTTGGGTTGCCTCCCAAGAAGCGCTTGTTTAACGTCATTAGCTCGATGTGCTTTACCTCAAGGGGGCTTGAAGATGGTGTGTTCCTCCCGGCTAGAAGTGGCATAAGAACTACCAAGAAAAGTGAAGCGTACCTTCCGGGATGGTGCCAAAGTGGAGACCAAGCATGAGTTACCTTTTGGCCTCCATGGAAAGAGCTTGGGCCGGGCATTACACAATTTAAACTTTGGCAGATCCTTGGATGGCTTGAACCTCCTCCACGCCTCTACTTTGGTCCCGACTGAATTTCCTTGGAGCATCGACAAAGCTTGTTTTGGCCTCCAAGAGAATAAGTAAGGTTGAAAAAATCTCAAGCTTGGCATGGGTGGGTCCTTGGGGGGTGTAAACCTCCTACCCACATCTCCTTCTTCAACCATTGTCAATCTTCCTTTAATTACCCACAAGAATTGTTTGGGCCTCCAAGGAAATAGTTTTGGTTGGGACGTGTCTAACCTCGGCATAGGTGGGTCAATGGATGGCTTCAACCTCCGACCCACAATTTCTTTTGTCCCAAATAATTCTTTCTTGTGCTTGGTTTTCTTGTTAGCTTTTATGCAAATGGCTTGCTCAAGGGCTATCAATGGTGCTCTTTTGACTCCCTCAACCTCCAAAATACCAAAGTTCTCTTCCTTCTCATTATAGGTTGTAGTTGGGCCTTCCATTGTTGGTTCACGACTTTGTTGTTCAACCCGGCTCTCTAGCTTGTGAAGAGAAGCTTGCACATCCGAAAGTGTGGCATGTATGGCCTTAAATCTAGCTTCATATTTGGCATCAAGGGCTGAGTATTGTTCAGATTGGGCCCTAGCAAGATGTGCAACCTGGCTCTCAAGGGAATGAATAGAGGCTTGGACATTTCTCAATACGGTGCCAAATTCATCAAAACTTTTGTCTATTCTCTGAAATTTTAACTCCGTCGCGACCATAAATCGGGCCAAGACATCCTCAGTGTCGTATCTCCTTTCTTGTGATTTTCCATGGTTAGGACTTGGAGGGCAATTTTGAGCTTGCATTTGTCAAGAATAGTGTACCTTGCACAAAAAAGAAAGAAAACACAAAGTGAAACAAAACAAAACTAAACAAACAAAATAGATAATAAAATAGTATGTACAACAAGAGAAAAGTGGCTAGAGCAATAGACTACAGGTTTTCCTAGTATTCCTTGTGAGTCCCCGGCAACGGCGCCAAAAACTTGATGACTTAACCGCAAGCACATGGGTCGCCAAGTAATACCCCTCACGCACGCACGAGGCGGTCGTATTCCCAAGGGCCAAGGATCTACTATTACTCCCCCTTTATCTATTTCCTAGCCTAACAATTCAATTATCATGCAATACTTACAAAATGGAGAAAGAAATAACTAAAATGAAATCCAGGCTACTACTACACACATTTAGCAAACAAGGGAGAATCAAACATGCGAAGGCGTGATTTGGACAATGAATCCCCCTAGGGTTGTCATTAAGCCCTGAATTTAGGATGAAATGTTATGATGGTAGTTGGGAAAAGAGATTCCTAAATTAGGTCACCCCGATGGTCACGGTGATAACCCCTAATCCGGTACGAGTATTGGAATACGGAATCACTTCCACCCAAATCCTCGTATGATTGCCTTACACCTAGGGAAATCTCAAATTAGGGCCGAACTCAACCTAGGTCAAGCCCTAATGGTTGGAGGAGTACAAATACCCGATGGTCACGGCGTATTCGTACATGTATCCCTTCCAAGCCTAGTGTGTCTAGTACAAGGGAGATTGTCACGAAACCGAGTACAACCTAGAAGTTGAAATACAGAGTTCTCATGCAAATCAACACAACAAAGTACACAAGGCATGAACCACAAACTACAAGATTCCATAAAAGAAATACAACATCAAACAATGCATCAATAAAGATGATCATCCAAAATACAAACTACCAACCACAAGGTTCATCATGTCCAAATCACAAATAAGTTAGTTCCTCATTGAAGAGGAAAACTCATACAAATACAAGGAATAACAAAACAAGAAATGAAGCAAGAAACACTCCCTCTAGCCTTGGAATCCCTTGATGGATGAAAACCTTGAAAATATGCCTTAATGCCTTGGATCTTCCCTCCAATCTCCTCCTTCGACGTTGTCTCCCTCTTGGTGAAGCTTCGTGCCGTAGATCGCCGGAAATCGCCGCCAAAATGGGTGGGGCGGCGGCCCAAAAGTCTCCCAAAAGAATCCCCCTTTCAAAAGTGACAAAAAAGCCCTTAAAACCAATTCCAGTGAGCTATGCGGCCTCCCATGCTGCCCCGCATGCGGGGAGAGAAAATTCCCCAGAAATCCCGAAAATCGAGTAAGTTGCTACAGTGCCCGCATGGTAGCCCGCTTGAAACTCTAGACTTAGCCGTTTTGCCAAAGTTTTCGTGCTACAGTGCTGCTACAGTGCCGGGCTCGAAAATGGTCTTTTCCCTGCCGATTTCTTCTAAAATCATATTGTTGAGCTCCCCACGGTATCTTCTGTGCCTGTAACACGAAATAAACTAATTTAGACCAAAAACGGGCATCCACACATACAAAAATACTCTATAAATATGCAATACATACATAAATAATACGTACAGTTAGGCATTTATCAACTTGCCGAAAACGCTCCCGAATCCGTCAGTCTTCATCGAGGCCATTGAATTGGGCACACAATCAATGGTAGATCGTGCCGATTGCTTCAAGTCTCCTTCTTGGCGAAGTTCTCCTAAGCAACACGAGTTTAGACTTATTGTGAATGTGACTGCCTTTGTGCCCCTCCAAAGGAGGTTGGCACACACTCACAAGTCTAAGCTCGTGCCTTATTCCTTGCTTGGTCCGAAAAACTCCCCAACAACGGCGAACAGGATCTAACTTCGTTCTTGTTTTCCAACTTGGCTCCACAAACCTATAATGCATAAGAATACACAAATGCACACTATTTAGTGATAAAATCTGATAAAATATATGCTCATTGTAAGATAATAACACTTCGCGTTACTATAACACAAGCACTTATCAGTTGTTCAACCGACACAATTTTAAGAGAGTGAATAAAATGTAAATAAACTAAACAAATAAGTAACCAATGCAAACATACGAGGACAAGATACAGGATAAATTAGGGCTAAGAGTGGTCATGGATGAGGATTCCCTTAGGGGCTACTAAAGTGAGTAGGATGCTTGAACTAACATGCAAGTGGCTAATTGGACCGAGAAAACCCTAGATTAGGCCAACCCGATGGTCACGGCAATTGACCCCGAATCCACTACGGGTATTGGATACGGTACGTCTACCGCCCAAGATTACCCCTACGATTGCAATGGGTGAAGTGATTTTCTCAAACTAGAGTTAAGATACAAAAGAGTATTTAACCCTAGGAGTGGAGGGGTACAAATACCCGATGGTCACGGCGTATTTATGCGTATTTCCCTTCCAAGTTTGGTGAGTCTAACACTAGGGCAATGGTCATGCAACCTAGCATTTCCTAAGTCTTTTGATACATAGAGTTCTCATACATACCAAGCATGTCAAAACAACAAACAATGAATCACAAACAAGCCACAAACATAAATTAGAACAAAACATCCAAAACATCACAAGTTCACCCCCAAGGTTCACCTACATCCGGTGACCTTGGGTTTTAGTTGCTCATGTTCACTAAATACAACAAGAAATACATGAAAATAATCAACAAAAGCATGAGAAGAACTCCCTCAAAGAATGAAGGCCGGAGAAGTTCCAAAGACGCCACTCAAAGGAGTGGCTTCCCTAGTCTTCAACCTCCAAATGTAAGCTCTAGATCATGGATCCTTCCCAAAATCTTGCTCTCCTCACCAAATTCTCCACGAAGTTGCCCTCCAAAAGCTCCTTCTTCCTCAGATCAAAGGTGGTGGTGAGAGGCTCCAAGAAGAAGACCCAAGATGTCTTCAAAGAAACCCTCCAAATCCCATAAAAGGGTAAATTCGTGCCTCTTCACGGGTGAGCTCATGGTCCATATATGGCCCGTGAGGTAGCCTGTAATGTGGGATGAAAGAATCTGCAATGTTGCGAAACTGCTACAATACTACTACAGTAACTCCTGCTACAGTACTGTCTGCCCCCAAATTCCTTGTGGTTGACCTCACGGCCGTGGGCTTGCCCGTGAGGGTTTCCAGACTTAGAAAATTTCTCCAAATGTGCGTGCTTCAGGCTGCTACAGTATTGCTACAATGCCCGGGACCCTAAAACGACGATTTCGGTGTGGATTTCTTCTCAAATCGCGTCGCTGAGGTCACCAAAGCATCTTTCGCACTTAAAACATGAAATAACCCAATTTAGACCACCATAGGGCATCGATTCATTAAAATACGTACATTTAGATGTTTATCAGCTAGGTTGCATGATCATTGCCTTAGTGTTAGACTCACCAAACATGGAAGGGAAATACATATAGATACCCCGTGACGTTTAGGTATTTGTACCCCTCCACTCCAAGGGTTGAGCACTCATTTGTATTTGAACCCTAGCTTGAGAAAACCACTTCGCGTTAAAATCTGATGAAAGTAATGCTAAATGTAAGATAATAACACTTCGTGTTACTATAACACAAGCACTTATCAACGAACGAAGAAAAAGACTTTAGATATCCTGGGTTCATACTGATTGTCTTCACACAAAAGCCTATAGATACGTTGAGGAGTCAAGCCATGGGGATAGACTGTGTGGAGCTAGGCATACTCCTTAGTGTGGATATAGTCGTCGTTATACAATCTGAGACAGAAGGAGAACTATGTTAGACTCATACTATGGTATTGACCAAGGGCACGGAATTGGATCATGTCCTCCCTATTGATCAAACTCAAATGATGCAAGCACCTCTAAAGTCAATGTGTAGATGGAGGGGTCCTTGATAGAGAGTAGGTTTTGCTAACCACCTACAGAGAAAAGAGCCATATCATCAGCTAATTCCACCTCCTCAATTACCTTAATGCTTGGCAATCATAATTGTCTGAATTTGAGTTTCGAGAAAGGCTTGAAGCTCACTTGATGGTCTGGATTTTGAACTCCTCACTTACGGGAAAGGTGGTACGAGTGCTCTTGTTAGCCAATTTCTTTGTTTAAGGAGCCATATCTTGCAGAACAGCAAGTAAAATGATTAAAACTTGATAAAAATAGGTTCTGCAGAAATCCACACGACCGTATCAAACATTCCAGAAACCCGTGTGGAGTTTAACAGGCAGCATACTGATAAGTACCTAAATACATCATACTTGACTTACAAAATCTATACACTTTTGACAGGGGCCTGAAAGTGCACGGGTTGTTCAAGTAATAAAGTATCCCAGTGAGAGGGTAGTCGAATCCATAGGAAGTAGGGATTATAGTCAAGGGTAATTACTACTTTGATAATGCGATATGATGGTGGTGAGAAGAAAATTAATGTGCGTGTAAGAAAATGAAAGAGAAATATGAAAGAGAAGATAGTGCAAGCAAAGAGTAAAAAAAGGAACAACGAATGTAAAATGGGGTACCCGGACAAGCACCCCCTAGGACTAATGTTCTAGTGCAAGACAAGCATTATGCTCCCTTATGGATGTATAATGAGTCATGGACATCCTTAAGCACATGGTCCCAAACCTAAGGTCAACCGTGATTAGGTCCAACATTATGTCCCGGCATTAGGTTTCACTATGACCTTTCACTCTGTTGATATCTCAACTAAGCCCCAAGGGAGTCCATCTTCCTAAGCCTCATATTACGATGAACTGCTTGACGTTCTAGGGATTCCAAGTGATAAACCCTGTCCCTAAGTATAGTTCTAACCCTTTGGACCAGGTGAAAGAACACTAGTCTCAGTTAAGCCTCAGCACTAGGTTCACTACAACCCTTCATCTTGTTGCTCACGCAACTAAGTCCCAGGGGAGTTCATCTCCTAGCACTTTACTCTACTTTGACCGCTAAGAACTCTTGGAACACGGAGGTAGGGAAAACCACAACGGAGGGTAAAGGGGACGTTTCGCTATCTTACGACTCACCCTATAGACCCTCTCCAACCTTAAGTAGTCTAATCCTATAGAAGTTGTCAAACCTTCAAAGGATAACCTAGATGATTCTCAATCCTAGTGTCACGGTGATAAGTGCTTGTGTTATAGTAATACAAAGTATTATTATCTTACATTGAGCATTACTTTTCTCAGATTTAATCACTAATTAGTGTGTATTTGTGTTCTTTTGTTCATTGAAGGGTTATGGAGAAGATTTAGAGAAAAAGAAGCAAGAATAGGTTATGTTCGCCATTGTTGAGAAGTTCTCGGACCAAGCAAGGAACAAGGCACGAGTCTAGACTTGTGGGTGTGTGCCAACCTCCATTGGAGGGGCACAAGGGCAGTCACACTCACAAAAGTCTATAACTCGTGTAGCATTGGAGAACTTCGCCAATGAAGAGAAATGAAGTAATCGACATAATCTACCGTTGATTGTGTGCCCAATTCAACGGCCTCGATGAAGAACGATGGATTCGGGAGTATTTCGGAGAAGTACTGCAGCAGGCATTGTAGCAAAAAACTGTAGAGAAATACTGTAGTAGTTACTGTTCACATTCTGCCGAAATTCAGAATTCCAGAGAGTTCACACGGGCGTGTCGAATTAACACACGGCCGTGTGAACTAATTTTCCAGCAAACCAGAGACGTCACACGGGCGTGTGGAATTAACACACGGCCGTGTGGATTGATTTTCCAGCAAGCCAGAAACTTCACACGGGCGTGTGGAATTAACACACGGCCGTGTGAAGTAATTTTCAGGAAAGACAAAAACTTCACACGGGCGTGTGGAAATTCCACACGGCCGTGTGAATTCCCGATAACTTCAAATTTAAATCCGCACTCAGCCTATTTAAAGCTGACTTGGAGACTTTTTGAAAAATCTTTTGACCTATCTTTCTCCCCAACTTCTGGAGAGGGCGGCTAGGGTTTCGGAGAGGACTTTGTGGAGGATTGGAGCGCGTCATCGGCATCGTCACCGACGTTCGACGGCCGCACAAGACCACGGCCACACCATACGCGAGGGGGTTTTCATTGATGTCTTTAGTTTGTTCTTTCTTTCATAAATTGATGAACATGTATAGCTCTATGAGGAGCTAAACCCCTCGTGGGTATTTGGACTTGTAAAACTCTAGGATAATTATGTTTCTTTGACATTGTTATTATGCTTTTCCATTAATTGATGAATAAATTCGAGTTTCAATTTTAGATTTCTTGTGCTATTGTTTTCTCTTAGCCGTGACACTAAGGATTGAGAACAATCTAGGTTATCCTTTGGAGGTGTGACAACTCCTATAGGATTAGACTACTTAAAATTGAAGAGGGTTGAGAGTGAGAGTTGTGAGGTAGCACCGTACCCCTTTCCCTTCCGTTGTGATTTCTCCCTACCTCCGATTCCTTGAGTCATTAGAGGTTGAAATAGAGTGAAGTGCTAGGTAGACAAACTCCCCCAAGGTTTTGGGGTGACGTGAATCCTACGCACTGGGGCTTAATTTAGACAATGGTTCTTCCTCCTGGACCAAAGGGTTAGAACTATCACACATAGGAACAGGTTTTATCACTAGGAGTCCCTAGAGCTCAAAGCAATCCCACATAGTGTTAGGCTTAGGTAGAAATACTCCCCTGGGGCTTAGTTGAGCAATCAACAGAGTGAAGGGTTGACGTGAATCCTATTGCCGGGACATAGTGTTGAGGTTAGCCACGGTTGACCTTAGATTTGGGACCATGTGTTTCAGGATTTTCCTCGACTCAATTAACATCAATAGGAAGGTATAATAACATAGTCTTGCACTAGAAGCATAAGTCCTAGAGGTAACTTGTCCGGATACCATATTTTCACTTATTACTAGTCTCTCTCTTTTTACTCGTTGCTTGCACTTTTCTCTCTTTCATCTTTCGATTTATTTGCTTTGCATCTACTCTAGTTCCCATAAATTCACTCATCACTCCGATCATTGTTTCTTTTCGTACATCACACGACTCAATAGCAACTTCTCGTATTTTAAATCCCTATTCCCTGTGGATTCGACTACCCACTCACCGGGGTAACTTTTATTACTTCGACAAGGCCGTGCACTTGCGGTACGCACGCAAAAGGTCGTGTCACACGGCTAAGGGAAAATCAATACAATAAGCAATCAAGAGTGGAACTCAATTAAAAGCATCAATTAAGAAAGCATAATAAAAGTCATAGAAACAATGTCATCCTAGGGTTTACAAGTCCAAATAACGTACCCACACGGGCGTGTGAATACACCACACAACCATGTGCCTTTGTGGTAAAGGTCATAAGGGCTCTCACAAGTTCTAGTGAACTCTTTGGATCATACCTGAATTCTGTAAACATATCCACAACATCATGTGAAAATTAGACATGGCCGTGTGCCCTGCCATATGGAAATTCCACATAGCCGTGTGCCCTGCCAATGAAGCACATGGGAAGTTACAAGGGCATCCACACAACCTTGTGTCTTCTCTGGATTTTGTAAATTGGCTCTAAATCCACCCACAAGGCCATATGATAATTCGACACGGCCGTGTGTCTTCTCTCGATGATCCCCAAAACTCTCTGAAGTGATTAATATGATCGTGTGGAAATTCCACACGGCCTTGTGTATTCTTTGGATGGGAAGAATATTTCTGAAATCATCCCCACACGTCCATGTGGAAACTCCACATAACCGGTGGAAATTCCACATAACCCTGTGATTTTTTGCAGAGAGCACACATAGCAATGCACACTTAACTAACGACTTCTGCAACACACCTTAAACAACCTAAAACTTTGTCAAACATATTAATCATTCATAATACACAAACAATCCACTGGAAAATAAAATAGCAACAACAACAAAGTTGGAAGTGACCACTCCTATGCAATTATTACTAAAGAACTAAAATACTAAGTAGAAATGCAATAAACACTTAGGTTGCCTGCCAAAAAGCACTTGTTCAATGTCATAAAGCTTGACGTACTTGAGACTTACCTCAAAGGGGTTCAGAAAGAAAAAATGTACTTCTACCTACATTTCTTAAACATGACGCACAAAAATTTTTCAAGTTGGATGAGGAAAAATAGTATTTATTACCAAATGAGGGAGTATCGCTCTTAATATGCGTTTGCACACTTTTTTCCATTGCTAGACTTCTTCTTATGGCGGTTTCTTAATCTCTTTAGCTTATTAATCATTCTCTTTATGACTCTCAAAGCATCTTGTGGTTTGTCGATTACATCAAGTGATGAAGTCTCTTCATTCTCGCCGCTTTGGTCTAGCCAACCTTCAAATTTGTCTGGTGACAACACTTTCTACACATAATCATCGATTAGTTCATCAGTAGTGCCAAGAAAATATAAAGTATCATCAATGTTAAGAGAAAGTCGTATGGCATCGCAAGGCAATATGTTAGCTTGTCATCTCCAACTCTTAGTGTCAATTCCCCATCATCCATGTCAATCAGAGCTTTGGAAGTGTGCAAGAATACCCTACCAAGTATTAATGGTACATCAACATCCTCATCCACATCAAGCACCAATAAATCAACAGGAAATATATACTTGTCCAACTTGATAATTGTGTCTTCAATGATCCCCCTCGAATGTCCTACCGAATGGTCTGGAACCTTAAGTGTCACCCGAGTGGGTCTTTGCTCGCCCAAACCCAACTTCTGGAAAAAACTATAAGGCATGACATTGATGCTAGCCCCTGAATCTGCAAATTCCTTTTCTTCACCTAGATTACCAATGTTACAAGGAATGATAAAGCTTCTGGGATCTTTCATCTTGTTTGGCATGTTCTTCTGCAATATAGCTGAGCATGATGCATCTAAAATCACAGCTGTACTCTCCTCCAATTTACTCTTATTAGTCAAGAGGTCCTTGACACAGGCCCGAAAGTATACCGGTTGTCACAGTAATAAAGTACCCAGGTGAGAGGGTTGTTGAATCCACAGGGAGTAAGGATTAGAGACACAAGAAATTGCTAGTTAGCTAGTGCAAAAATATGATTGTGGGGTGATTGAAACGATCCGCAAGCGCACGGGTCGCCAAGTAATACCCCTCACGCACGCGCGAGGGGGTCGTATTCCCTGGGGGTCCCAAGAGCTGCTATTACTCCCCTCTAGATGACACTGTCTAGTCTACCAAATATAGATTTAAAACAAGATAAGAAAAATAACAAAAGAGAAAACTATAAACAAGTGGACTAAGGCACACCCCACAAGCACATTACGGAAACAATTAGCAATAAAAGTGTGAGGTCCCCGGGCGAGGATCCCCTCGGGACTACTAAAGCTAGAAGGATGCTAGAGTAATGAAGGTAATGGTGGTTAGGCCAAGAGACGTCCAAAAGAAGGTCACCCCGATGGTCACGGTGATAACCCCTAATCCGGTAAGAGTATTGGAATACGGAATCTCTTCCGCCCAAATGCTCCTATGATCGCATTACGCTTAGGGAAATCTCTAATTAGGGTCAAACTCAATATCTAGGTTCTTCCCCAATGGGTGGAGGGGAACAAATACCCAATGGTCACGGCGTATTCGTACATGTATCCCTTCTAAGCCAAGCATGTCTAGTACAAGGGCGATGGTCACGCAACCAAGTACAACCTAGAATTCAAACCACAGAGTTCTCATGCAATTTGATACAATAAAGAACACAAAGCTTAGACTACAACCAAACCAAATACCAAAAATATACTCAAAACATACAAACAAGCAAGTTCATCCCAAGGTTCACCGGATGCCCGGTGACCTTGGGAGTCTAGTTCATCATCAACAAAGGAGAATGTATACAAAACAAGAAATACAAGATGAAGCTCATAACAACTCCTCTCGAATGAAGACTAGAAGGTGGTGATGAGAACTTGTCGGATCCGCGCCAACAAGCTCCTAGATGCTCTCCCTCGAGTATGATCTCCTTCTCCCCTTGATTTGCTCCTCAAAAATGCCTTCTCCCGCAGCCTTGATGTCCTAGGTGATGATGGAGCAGAAGAGGTGGCCAAAGACCACAAGAAAAATGCCCAAAAGGCCTTTAAAACCTAATTTCGGGATGCTATGTGGCCTCCCATGCGGCTCCGCATGCGGGGAGAGAAAGTTTCCGAGAAAGCCCGAAAATCACGTAAGTTGCTACAGTAAAATTACTACAGCAGAACGGCTACAGTACTCATGCGGCCTGCTATGCGCCCGCATGGTAGCCCGCATGAATCTTCTGACCAAGCCGTTTCTTTAAGTGTTCGTGCTACAGTTGTTGCTACAGTTCCGCACAGTACCGGGACTCAAAAATAGTTTTTTTCCTTGCCGATTTCTCCTTAAATCATGTTGTTGAGCTCCCCATGGTAACTTTTGTACCTGTAACACGAAATAAACCAATTTAGACCGAAAACAGGCATCCACACATACAAAAATACTATATTTATATGTACACATACATGAATAATACTTACATTTAGGTGTTTATCATGGGGAGAAGAATCAATGTGTGTACAAGAAAGTAAAAGAGAAATATAAAAGACAAGAGAGTGTGAGAAAAGAGTAAGAGAGGGACAATCAATGTAAAAAGGAGTACCCGGACAAGCTCATCCTAGGACTAATGTTCTAGTGCAAGACAATGTATTATGCTCTCCTATTGATGTTTAATGAGTCATGGACATCCTTAAGCACACAGTCCCAAACCTAAGGTCAACCATGACTAATCCCAACATTATGCCCCAGCATTAGGTTTCACTATAACTCTTCACTCTGTTGATCTATCAACTAAGACCAGGGGAGTCCATCTTCCTAAGTGACACACCCCTTGCGTGTGTACCCCGCAAGTGCACGGGTTGTCGAAGTAATAAAAATACCCTGGTGAGTGGATAGTCGTATCCACAGGGAATAGTGTTCACAAACAAGTGTTATCGTTATTTAGCTATGAAAAAAGTCGATGATGAAAGAAGTATATATATATATATATAAATGTAAAAGAAAATAAAAGAGTGCAAGAAGAATAATGAGGGTAGGAGAGGTAATCGATATAAAGATGGGGTACCCGGACAAAGCTCCCCATAAGACTAATGCTTCTAGTGCAAGACTAGTATTATACCCTCTAATTGATGTCTAATTGAGTCGAGGATATCCTTAAACACACGGTCCCAAACCTAAGGTCAACCGTGACTGACCCCAACACTATGCCCCGGCATTAGGATTCACTACGACTCTTGACTCTCGTTGACCTGTCAACTAAGCCCTAGAGGAGTATATCTACCTAAGCCTCACACTACGTGGGATTGCATTAAGTTCTAGGAATTCCTAGTGGTAAAACTTGTTCTTATGTGTAGTTCTAACCCTTTGGTCCAGGTGGAAGAACCCTAGTCTAGATTAAGCCCCAGTGTGTAGGATTCACTTCAACCCTTCCCTCTATTACTCGCGTAACTAAGCCCCAGGGGAGTTTATCTACCTAGCACTTCACTCCATCTCGACCGCTAATGAATCAAGGAAACGGAGGTAGGGAGAAACCACACTGGAGGGTAAAGGGGTTCATCGCTACCTCACAACTCTCCCTCTCAACCCTCTCCAACCTTGTGTAGTCTAATCCTATAGAGGTTGTCACACCCTCAAAGGATAACCTAATAGATTCTCAACCCTAGTGTCACGGCTAAGGGAAAATCTCATACAATCGGCATGCAAGATTGGAACTCAATAATAGAACATTAAATTAAGAAAGCATAATAAAAGTCATAGAAACAATATCATCCTAGGGTTTACAAGTCCGAATACCCACTAGGGTTTAGCTCTATGGAGCAATACAAAGTCAATAAATAGTTTAAGAGCATATGCATGAAAACCATAAAGAAAACCCCCTTGTAGATCGTATCGATGGTCTTGTGTAGTCGCGCGTCTTCTCCAACGAATCCCTTGTCAAGCCTAAGGCACACCTCGACAAATCAATGCCGATGAGGGCTTCCCCAATAGCTTTCTTCCAAAGGATGTCAATGTCGATGCCGTTTAATCGCCTCTAAAGACCTCCAAGACCCTCTCCAAAACCTAGCCGAAAGCCCCCCAAAAGATATCCAAGTGATAGAAGGGGAGGGTCCTCAAATAGATCTGAAAACGGGCTATTTATAGGCTGAAATCGGGCTGAAATCGGAGTTCCACACGTCCCTGTGTTAATTCCACATGGCCCTGTGTAAAACCAGGAATTCCACACGCCCGTGTCTTAATTGCACACGGCCGTGTGGAAATTCTGAAATCGTGATTTTTCGGCACTGTAAACAGTAACTTTGCTACAGTACATGGGTTTGTCGAAGTAATAAAAGTTACCCCGGTGAGAGGGAAGTCGAATCCACAGGGAATAGGGAGTTAGAGTATGAAATTTCACTATTAAAACTATGCGAAGTACGGAAAAGTAATAATCGATTCGTGTGTGAATTGTGAGAACAACTATACTAAAAGACAGGAAATTAAATAGAGAGGGATGAAAGATTAGAGAGTGCAAGAAAAAAAGATTAAGGAGGATTTAACAATGAATGAAATGGGGTATCCGGACAAGTTACCTCTAGGATCTATGCTTCTAGTGCAAGACTATGCTATTATACCTTCCTATTGATGCTAATTGAGTCGAGGAAATCCTTAGACTCACGGTCCCAAACCTAAGGTCAACCGTGACTAACCCCAACATTATGCCCCGGTATTAGGATTCACAACAACCCTTCACTCTATCGCTCGCACGATTAAGTCGCAGGGGAGTACATCTACCTAAACCTCATACTACGTGGGATTGCATTAAGTTCTAGGTATTCCTAGTGATTAAACCTGTTCCAATGTGTAGTTCTAACCCTTTGGTCCAAGAGGAAGAACCCTAGTCTAGATTAAGCCCCAGTGCATAGGATTCACTTCAACCCTTCACTCTGTTACTCGCGTAACTAAGCCCCAGGGGAGTTTATCTACCTAGCACTTCACTCTATCTTGACCGCTAATAAATCAAGGAAACGGAGGTAGGGAGAAATCACACCGGAAGGGAAAGGGGTACATCGCTACCTCACAACTCTCCCTCTCCACCCTCTTCAATCTTGAGTAGTCTAATCCTATAGAAGTTGTCACACCTCCAAAGTAAAACCCAGATTGCTCTCAACCCTAGTGTCACATCTAAGGGTAACAATAGCAAAATAAAATCAAGATTGAAACTCAATTCTTATTCATCAATAATGGAAAAGCATAATAACAATGTCAAAGAAACATGATAACCCTAGAATTTACAAGTCCGAATACCCACAAGGGGTTTAGCTCCTCATGGAGCTATACATGTTCATCAATGTATGAAATAAAACACAAAGTAAAGACATAGATGAAAACCCCCTTGCGTATTGTGTGGCCGTGGTCTTGTGCGGCCGCCGGACGTCGGTGACGATGCCGATGACGCGTTCTAAACCTCCACGAAGTCGTCTCCAAAACCCTAGCCGCACTCCCAGAAGTTGGGGAGAAGAATAGGTCAAAAGATATCTCAAAAAGTCTCCAAATCGGGCTTTTATAATGTGGAGTCGCGGCTTTAAATTTGCTGAAAACGGGATTTCACACGGCCGTGTGAAGTTTCTGGATTCTGATTTTCGGCCGACTGTGAACAATAACTTGCTACAGTGTTTTTACTACATCAATTTGCTACAGTAATTGTGCCGAAACGCTCCCGGATTCGTCGTTCTTCATCGAGGCCGTTGAATTGGACCCACAATCAACGGTATATCGTGCCGATTGCTTCGAATCGCCTAATTGGTGAAGTTCTCATTGTTGGCATGAGTTAGACTTATTGTGAATGTGACTGCCTTTGTGCCCCTCCAAAGGAGGTTGGCACACACTCACAAGTCTATGCTCACGCCTTGCTCCTTGCTTGGCCCGAAAATCTTCCCAATAATGCCAAACACGACCTAACTTCGTTCCTTTCCTTCATTTTATCTTCACAACCCTACAATGCACAAAAGTAAACAATTGCACACATTTGAGTGATAAAATCTGATTAAATTAATGCTCATTGCAAGATAATAACACTTCGAATTACTATAACACGAGCACTTATCACTTGGACTAATATGCAAGTGGCTAATTGGACCGAGAAAACCCTAGACTAGGCCAACCCAATGGTCACGACAATTGACCTTTAATCCGGTACGGGTATTGGATATGGTACGTCTACCGCCCAAGATTACCCCTACGATTGCAATGGGTGAAGTGATTTTCTCAAACTAGAGTTAAGATACAAACGAGTATTTAACCCTAGGAGTGGAGGGGTACAAACACCCGATGGTCACAGCGTATTTATACATATTTCCCATCCAAGTTTGGTGAGTCTAGCACTAGGGAATCGGTCATGCACGAGCCTAGACTTGTGAGTGTCTGCCAACCTCCTCTGGTGGGGCACAAAGGCAGTCACATTCACAATAAGTCTAACTCGTGTTGCTTAGGAGAACTTCACAGAGAAGGAGACTTGAAGCAATCGGTAAGATCAACCGTTGATTTGTGTGCCCAAATCGATGGCCTCGATGAAGAATAATGGATTTGGGAGCGTTTTGGCGAGTACTGCAGCAGCACTGTAGCTTGTTACTGCAGTAAGCTACTGTTCACTTTCGGCCGAAATTCAGAATTCCAGAGAATTCACACGGGCGTGTGGAAATTCCACACAGCCGTGTGTATTAATTTTTCAGCAAGTCAGAAACTTCACACGAATGTGTAGAAATTCCACACAGCCGTGTGAAGTCCTGATAAGTTCAGATTTAAAAGCCGCACTCAACATTATAAAATGCCGACTTTGGAGGCTTTTGAGATATCTTTGGACCTAACTTTCTCCCAAATTTCTGGAGAGTGCGGCTAGGGTTTTGGAGAGGACTTCGTAGAGGTTTGGAGCGCGTCATCAGCATCATCACCGTTGTCCGGCGGCCGCACAAGACCACGGCCACACCATACGCAAGGGGGTTTTCATCAATGCTTTTGTTTTGTTCTTTCTTTCATATTTTGATGAGCATGTATAGCTCCATGAGGAGCTAAACCCCTCGTGGGTATTTGGACTTGTAAACCCTAGGATTATTATGTTTCTTTGACATTGTTATTATGCTTTTCCATTATTGATGAATAAATTCGAGTTCCAATTTTAATTATCTTGTGCTATTGTTTTCCCTTAGCCGTGACACTAAGGTTGAAAGCAATATAGGTTATCCTTTGGAGGTGTGACAACTCTTATAGGATTAGACTTCTTAAGATTGGAGAGGGTTGAGAGGGAGAGTTGTGAGGTAGTGACGTATCCCCTTTCCCTTACGGTGTGATTTCTCCCTACCTCCGTTTCCTTTGTTAATTAGCGGTCGAGATAGAGTGTTAGGGCTTAATTTAGACCAGGGTTCTTCCATCTAGACGAAAGAGTTAGAACTACATATAGGAACAGGTTTTATCAATAGGAATCCCTAGAGCTTAAAGCAATCCCACGTAGTGTTAGGGTTAGGAAGATATACTCCCTTGGGGCTTAGTCGACAGGTCAACAAGAGTCAAGGGTCATAGTGAATCCTAATGCTGGGACATAATGTTGGGGTTAGTCATGGTTGACCTTAAGTTTTGGGAGCGTGAGTTTAAGGATATCCTTGACTCAATTAACATCAATAGGAAAGTATAATAGCATAGTCTTGCACTAGAAGCATAAGTCCTAGAGGTAACTTATCCGGATAACCTATTTCATCCATTGCTAGTCTCTCTCTTTTAACTTCTATTTGCACTTGCCTGTCTTTCATCTCTCTGTTTAATTTCTTTTCTTTTAGCATAATCGACTCCATAATCTACTCATCAATTCGATTGTCATTTTTTGTGCATCGCATAACTAAATAGCAAATTCTTGTGTTTTAAATCCCTATTCCCTGTGGATTCAACTACCCACTAACTAGGGCAATTTTATTACTTCGACAAACCCGTGCGCTTGCGGGGATACACGCAAGGGGTCGTGTCAAGTTTTTGGCGCCATTGCCGGGAATAGGCGTATTTTTAATACTTGTTTTTGCTACTTTAGTTATTCACTTCGGTTTCTATTCCACACTTTCTTTGTCTATCATTATTCTTATTTTTCTTTTCTTTGTGTTGGCTTCAGGTTATGACCCGCGGGAACCTTTCGATTCTTGTTGAAGGAGACAAGGATATTGGTAGAAGAACGCATCGTAAAGGAAAAGAGCCTGTGGAAGAATAGTCCAAGTAAGCCAGCATAGATTCAGAAAGGTCTGAAGCAATGGCAGAACAAAACGAACAAAAAAGGACGTTGTCCAATTTTGCTAGACCCGTGGTGATGGGGACCCAATCAAGCATTGTGAGACATCCAATTACCATGAACAACTTTGAGTTGAAGCCGTTGTTCATTCAAATATTGCAACAATCCGCACAGTTTAATGGGTTGGCTGATGAAGATCCCAACAACCATCTTGAGAACTTTCTTGAAGTGTGCGACATGTTAAAGATCAATGGAGTAACAGACGACGCAATTAGATTGAGAGCCTTCCCATTTTCATTGAAGGGAAAAGCGAGGCATTGGTTACATTCATTACCGAGAGCATCCATCACTGCTTGGAAGGAGATAGGCGAGGCGTTCTTGGTTAGGTATTTCCCTCTAGGAAAATCAGCGAGGCTCCGGAATAAGATCTCATCCTTCATGCAAATTGAATTGGAGTCTCTATTGGAGACATGGGATAGGTTCAAGGAGCTCCTTTGAAAGTGTCTGCAACATGGATTCCCCGAGTGGATGATCATTCATACCTTCTACAATAGGTTGAATCCAAGTACCAAGCAACTTTTAGATGCGGCGGCAGGAGGGACTCTAGGAAGAAAGACTCTCGGTGAATCCCAACACCTTATTGAAGTGATGGCTATGAATAGCTATCAATGGAACACAAGGGACCAAAAAAAGGTGGCCGGAATTCATGAGGTTGACGCAGTTACATCTTTGGTGGCACAGGTGGAAGCACTGAGTAAGAAGTTGGATGTTCTAACTTCACCTAGAGTTGCGGCCATTACTACTTGTAACGGTTGTGGGGGAGGTCAGACTTCAAGTGATTGTATGATTACTATTGGAGGCACTAGTACGGTGAAGCAGGCTGATTTTATGGGTAATGGGTATAGAGGACAAGGCCAAGGCAACCCGTATTGTGGCACTTATAACCTAGGGTGGAAGAACCACCCAAATTTTTCATGGAGCAACCAAGGGAAGTTACAACAAAAGAACAACGCACCACCGGGATTTCAAGGACAACAAGCACCAAACTTAGAAGATCGAGTGACCTGGCTAGAAGGAAAGATGACCGAACTTAAGAAAGCCCTCACAAGGTTTGTTGCCTCATTGGATGCTAGATTACAATCAGTGGAAGCTACACTTCGCAATCACACCGGCTCCTTACATAACTTGGAGAATCAAGTGGGGAAAATTGCGAAGACATTGGCGGAAAGATCTCAAGGTAGTTTGCCTAGTAACACGGAGACCAATCCAAGAGAGCAATATAGGTTATCCTTTGGAGGTGTGACAACTCCTATAGGATTAGACTACTTAAGATTAAAGAGGGTTGAGAGGGAGAGTTGTGAGGTAGCAATGTATCCCCTTTCCCTTCCGGTGTGATTTCTCCCTACCTCCGTTTCTTTGGTTAATTAGTGGTCAAGATAGAGTGTTAGGGCTTAATTTAGACCAGGGTTCTTCCACCTGGACCAAAAGTTTAGAACTACATATAGGAACAGGTTTTATCAATAGGAATCCCTAGAGCTTAAAGCAATCCCACAAAGTGTTAGGGTTAAGAAGATAGACTCCCCTGGGGCTTAGTTGACAAGTCAACGAGAGTCAAGGATCGTAGTGAATCCTAATACCTGGACATAATGTTGGGGGTTAGTCATGGTTGACCTTAAGTTTGGGACTGTGTATTTAAGGATATCCTCGACTCAATTAGCATCAATAGAAAAGTATAATAGCATAGTCTTGCACTAGAAGCATAAGTCCTAGAGGTACCTTGTCTGAATACCCTATTTCATCCACTACTAGTCTTTCTCTTTTAACTTCTACTTGCTTTCTCTTGTCTTCCATCTTTCTGTTTAATTTCCTGTCACTTAGTATAATTAATTTCATAATCTACTCATCAATTCGATTATCACTTTTCGTACACCGCACAACTAAATAGCGAAATCTTGTGTTTTAAATCCCTATTCCCTGTGGATTGGAGTACCCACTCACCAGGGTAATTTTATTACTTCGACAAACCCGTGCACTTGTGGGATACACGCAAGGGGTCGTGTCAAGTTTTTGGCTAAAAAAAAAATTTTGCAAAAGAAAATGCCAAGCAAGAGAAAAGATCCCGGGAGTTTCATCATACCATGCAACATTGGCAACTTGGGTGAAGAGATGGCATTGGCCAACTCGGGGGCAAGCATCAATGTCATGCCCTATACGTTCTTCCAAAAGCTAGGCTTGGGCGAGCCTAGACCCACTCGGATGACGCTTCAACTCGCGGACCGATCGGTGAGGAATCCGAGAGGAATTGTGGAAGACATGTTGGTGAAAGTCGACAAATACATATTTTCTGTTGACTTCATGGTGCTAGATGTTGATGAAGATGTCAAGGTTCCATTGATCCTTGGAAGGCCGTTCTTGCACACTTCCAAGGCTTTGATAGACATGGACGGCGGGGAGCTCACATTGCGAGCGGGAGAAGACAAGCTTACATACCGCCTCGGCGAAGCCATGAGACACTCTTTTGACTTTGATGATACTTTATATTTTCTTGACACCACCGATGAACTAATCGATGATTATGTGCAGGAAATGTTGAACCCGGATCCATATGTAGGGTGGCCGGACCATGACATGGAGAACAAAGAAGAAGTGCTTTCACTTGGTCTTATCAAGAAAGAAGTCAAGCCGGACCCGGGACTCATGAAAAAGATAAGGAGAAAGATGAAGAGAGCAAGGAGGCACCACACAAAAAAACCCAAGGATAATGGGGATGAGCAAGAATGGAGTAAGGGTAGTTCACCCTTGTGTGGTAACAGAATCGCTAACTCTCCCTCTATCCTAAAAAGGTTATGTAGTGCATGCTTTCAGGTTGTAGGAAAAAGGTCAACCTTCATTTGATGACTTGACCGCAAGCGCACGGGTCACCAAGTAATACCCCTCGAGCAAGCATGAGGGGGTGGTATTCCCTGGGGTCCCAAGAGCTGCTATTACTCCCCTCTAGATGACACTGTCTAGTCTACCAAATATAGATTTGAAACAAGATAAGAAAAATAACAAAAGAGAAAACTATAAACAAGTGGACTAAGGCACACCACACAAGCACATTAAGGAAACAATTAGCAATAAGAGTGCGAGGTCCCCGGGCAAGGATCCCCTCGGGACTACTAAAGCTAGAAGGATGCTAAAGTAATGAAGGTAATGGTGGTTAGGCCAAGAGACGTCCAAAAGTAGGCCACCCTGATGGTCACGGTGATAACCCTTAATCCGGTATGAGTATTGGACTACGGAATATCTTCCACCCAAATCCTCCTATGATCGCATAACGCTTAGAGAAATCTCTAATTAGGGTCAAACTCAATATCTAGGTTCTTCCCCAATGGGTGGAGCGGAACAAATACCCGATGGTTACAATGTATTCGTACATGTATCCCTTCTAAGCCAAGTGTGTCTAGTACAAGGGTGATGGTCACGCAACCAAGTACAACCTAGAATTCAAACCACAGAGTTCTCATGCAATTTGATACAATAAAGAACACAAATCTTAGACCACAACCAAACCAAATACCAAAAATATACTCAAACTTCCAAACAAGCAAGTTCATCCCAAGATTCACCGGATGGCCGGTAACCTTGGGAGTCTAGTTCATCATCAACAAAGGAGGATGTATACAAAATAAGAAATACAAGATGAAGCTCATCACAACTCCCCGCAAATGAAGACTAGAAGGTGGTGATGAGAAATTGTCGGATCCACGCCGGCAAGCTCCTAGATGCTCTCCCTCGAGTATGATCTCCTTCTCCCTTTGATTTGCTCCTAAAAAATGCTTTCTCCCGCAGCCTTGATGTCCTAGATGATGATGGAGGAGAAGAGGTGGCCGAAGATGGCATGAAAAGTGCCCTAATCCTCTTTAAAAACCAATTCCAACGAGCTATGCGGCCCCGCATGTGAGGAGAGAAAATTTCCGAGAAATCCCGAAAATCGCGTAAGTTGCTACAGTGGCTGCTCTAGTAATTGATACAGTAGAACTGCTACAGTATGCATACTGCCTCCACTGCACCCGCATGGTAGCCCGCATGAACTCCCTAACCAAGCCGTTCTTCAGGTCTTCGTGCTACAGTGATGACTACAGCACCCCCGTGCTCAGAAACAGTGTTTTCGATACTGATTTCTTCTCCAATTCTGTCATCGAGCTCGCTGGGGCCTCAATGGTACCTGTAGCATGAAAGAAATCAATTCAAACCAAAAACAGGCGTCCACACATATAAAAATACTCTATTTATACGCAAACATACATGGGAAATACGTATATTTAGGTGTTTATCATCATTCATGAACCTCGGTAAGGTAAGACAAGTACGTCAAGCTAAGTGACATTAAACAAGCGCTTCTTAGGAGGCAACCCAAGGTTTAACATGCTTTTCTAGGAACTAGTCTAGTTTAGTTTAGTTTTAGCATGAATAAAAGCCTTCATTTTGGTGTCCTAATGTTTTCAATACATGTGCTGCGATATTTCTATGGATTCTCGATGTTTTCGTGTGCCTAAATGATAATTGATGAAGTTTGAGTAGGTTGAGCATGTTTTCCATGGTATCTGGTCGTGTTTTGATGGTTTTCATAGGCTCTAAGTGTCGTATATATGTTTCTGAATTTTTTCTGAGAGTCTTTGAATTTTTATAAGTAAACCAGAGAAAACACACGGCCGTGTGTTAATTCCACACGGCCGTGTGTTACCAATTAGGGCTCCACCAGAGAAGGCACAGGGGCATGACCTTGCCCTTGTGAAAAACCTCAGAAGGGGCACACGGGTGTGTGGGATTTCCACACGGCCATGTGAAATCTTGCAGAACTTAACTCTCATTCTAGAGAGTCCACAGGGGCGTATGATTGCCCCTGTGAGTGCCCATGTCTTCTGAGACATGGCCGTGTGGCAGCTTCCCACGGCCGTGTGAAATTCTGCAGAGAATCCCTCTTTTTTCCCGAGAAACCACAGGGGCGTGTGGCTGCCCCTGTGGGAGAGCTTGTGAAAGGCACACGGCCATGTGGATTATTCACACGGCAGTGTGGAACACTTAGACAATTTTCGGGATGAACCAGAGAAACCACAGGGGCGTGTGGGTGCCCCTGTGGCTGGCCTTGTGTTCTTGGATAGGTTGGGCACACGGGCATGTGGAATTTCCACACGGCCATATGATAATTTCCCAGAGACGTTCTGTTCCTCCCGTGAATCCACAGGGGCGTGACCTTGCCCCTGTGGAACTCCCCTGTGAAGGCATACAGCCGTGTGGAATTAACACACGCCCGTGTGGTGTAGTCCAAAGAGTAACCAAAGTACACTCAAGGGCGTGTGTTGGACCCTGTGAACCCTAAATGTATAGGTACACGGCAGTGTGAATTCCCAGAACTTCAAAAGCCGCCCGTCTTCTTTTGGAATTCACTCGTATCTTTTTTGTTTTCCACTGCACAACACTCTCCGACCTTCTCTTTCACTTCCCCAACTATTTCCGACATTCTTTGAGGTTTCTTTTCGAGTTTTCCGGCAGATTTCGAGGTTTTCTTCATTCACTCCGGCGGTAAGGAATTCAAGCCCCTTTTCTTCATCAAATTATTCATTTGATTCGTTCTTTAAGATGATTTCACTTGGATTGAATGATATAAATATATGTGAACGTGTTTACGAGGAAATTAGAATGAATTTGAGTGTAAATTTTGGTTTTTAACCCCTAGCCGTGAGGCTCTGTCCCCCAGAAGCTCCACACGGCCGTGTGGATTTCTGCAGGCTAAGTTTTTGAACTGATTTTTTTTTCAATCTCGCAGATATGTCTTCTAGGTCTATGAAATCAGCTGGCAAACGTCCTCGAGAGCCATCACCCCCTACAGAGGAGCCCGAGTTTAGTAAACCCGAGCATCAGACCCGTTTTGAGTGATTATCGACACTTAGGTTTGGACAGTCACGATACTCGGGCTTGAGTACCGTTAGAGGGATAGAAGGGGGTGATGATGTCTCAGACAAGGTCGAGGAGCTACTTTCAATAGGTAGTTGGCAGAGGTAACTGACTATCAAAGATCAAGCTATTCGAGAGGTGACACTTGAGTTTTTAGCCTCGTTCGAGTTTGACAGATCATACGGGGACTTCTCTGCTCCTGACATGATTCAGTTCAGAGTATTGGGACAGTATTTTAGCCTCATCATGACTTAGTTTTCGATCCAGATGGGGTTATATGATGAGATTTATACACAGACGGAGGAGTACGAGCGTCTCCCCACTGATTATCCAGGCGATCTTACTCTACAGAGAGCCTACAGGGAGTTGTGCGGAGAGGGTCACTACGAGCCGGGGGTCTTAAAGGCTATGTGCTTATCCCACCCGGCCTACAGATATGTGCACGCCATTTTGAGCAGATCAGTAAGTTGCTGAGGTGATAGTACTGGAGTTTTGAGCCGACAGGAGCTTCTCTATCTATATTCTATGGCTCATAGCATACCACTCCACCTAGGGCACATCCTAGCAGAGTATTTGCGCCATCAGGGCCAATATCCTAGGGTTGGAGTGATTTTCTCGGGACCTTACATCACCAGACTCCTGATCGGGATGGGTCTCAGAGATAGAGTTCGGGGGGGCCGAGAAGACTGCGATACCCGCTTCCCTAGGCACAAAGACGCTGAGGCTAATGGGTATGATCCGCAGAGCTGGATCACGGACTTATGCATGGATCATACCCCAGCCAGATCCACCCGAGGGGTCTCAGGGAGCATTGGAGCCACCTCCAGGGCAGGCCGAGGCACCACACACAGCATCGGAGGCACCTCTAGTGCGTATTTTCTCTCCCTCTCGAGGCCAGGACAGGTTTGAGCGCCTCGAGAGTACTGTGGGTGTCATGCTGAGTTTGAGGCAGTAGAGTTTGTCGAGTTGAGGGCCACACAAGCGTCACAGTTCACTCAGATATCGGCACAGCTTACCACAGTTATCCAGTTCTTCGAGCGATCTGTGGTGCGACCCCGACGGATCCCATCACCTACTCTACCACCGTCTCCATCAGCAGCAGATCCACCAGCACCAGCACCAGAGGATCCTTAACAGGACACCGACGCTAGGGCGTCATAGTTTTATCTTTATTTTTATCTTTATTTGCAGTTGTACTTTTTATTTTTCATATTCTGTTGGACTTGTAGTACCCAGAAAGGACTCTCCTTCTGGGGTTGCTTTTATTTTCTCTATTTTTGCCTCGAGTTGTATTTCACCTTTATATCTTTATATACTCGAGCTTTATTTTGATTTTCCCTTGAGCTATACTGAACCCTTGTGTATGTGTGCAGATGGTCTTGGATTTAAGGAATTCGAGGAATAGTCATTGGCACGGTCATGGGACCATGTATGCTCCACAAACCATTGAGACTCAAAGCTCAATGAACCTAGCTCCATCAAATACAACACTTGGAGTTCAGAGGAGTATTGTTACAATTTCCAACTTCCACACTAATTGTTTTTCATTTGATTTATTTTTTATTGTGCTTACATGTGTACATTGGGGACAATGTACATCTTAAAACGGGGGGGGGGGGGGGGGGGGGGGGGGGGGGGGGGGGGGGGGGGGATTCACATTCCACACACCATTACTTGTGTATTCAATTGTTTATTCTCAAGTAGCCTATGGCGGTTCACCTTAGTTGTAATTGTTATATTCTTAGAGTTTAGGAGAATTTTTAACATTGTATCCTATCATGCTCTAGTTTTACTTGAATTTTTAGGGGATTTTTGCTCGATTACACCCTATTGCACTACTCAGTCTTGAAATCTTTTGGAAAATTGAACTCGAAGTTTTAAGTACTAGTTTAGTATTACTTTAGTAAGTTGTGAAGTACTATGTAGCTAGAAAAAAAAAACTTGTGAGCTTGTGAATATTAGTTTAAGCTTTACATTTAGGGTGGAAAGAGCTACCTCCTATGAAGTATGAAGCTACTCTTATAAGTCGGATACAAGTTATGCCCTAATGAGAGAAAGAGCTATCTCATGGGAAGCGTGAAAGCTACCACACCAGTAGAAAGAGCTACCTCCTCGAAAGTGTGAAAGCCACCTTTGGCGGCCGCCTAGGAAAGGGCTACCTTAGAGGTTGAGTGAAGCTACTATTTCCTTACTTTGTGTATATAAATAAGTCCTTGTAACAAGAGTTTGACGAGTACTCGTTGGTTCTTTTGAGTGAATTCGCACACACTTACACATTTTCGAGTTGCTATCCCTTTTTTATTCGTGTTTTTAGCTAGAGCAATGATAACCTTATGCAATGTTTTGATTTCCCCTTACTTGTAGAATGCTTCTTTTGCATACTTTTGGTGAAACTAAGGCCGAGCACTTTCAATTGCTTCTCCCAAGTACATCCATGATCTATTTTTCTTGAGGACAAGCAAAAGCTTAAGTGTGGGGAGATTTGATAAGTGCTCGTGTTATAGTAACGCGAAGCGTTATTATCTTACAATGAACATATCTTTTATCAGATTTTATCACTAAATTGTGTGCATTTGTGTATTCTTAAGCATTGTAGGTTTGTGGAGCTAATTTGGAGAAAAAGAACGAAGTTAGATCATCTTCGCCATTGTTGGGAGGTTTTCGGACAAAGCAAGGAACAAGGCACGAGCCAAGACTTTTGAGTGTGTGCCAACCTCCTCTGGAAGGGCACAAAGGTAGTCACATTCACAATAAGTCTAACTCCTATTGCTTAGGAGAACTTTACCAAGAAGGAAACTTGAAGCAATCGGCACGATCAACCGTTGATTTGTGTGCCCAAATCGATGGCCTCGATGAAGAACAATGGATTTGAGAGCGTTTTGGTTAGTTACTGCAGTAGCCAACCTCCTCTGGAAGGGCACTGTAGCTTGTTACTACAGCAAGCTACTATTCACTTTCGGCCGAAATTCAGAATTCCAGAGAATTCACACGGGCGTGTGGAAATTCTTGTGTTTTAAATCCCTATTCCTTGTGGATTCGACTACCCACTCACCAGGGTAATTTTATTACTTCGACAAACCCGTGCACTTGCGGGGATACAAGCAAGGGGTTATGTCAAGTTCTCATACATATCAAGCATGTAAAAACACCAAACAATGGATCACAAATAAGCCACAAACATTAATTAGAACAAAACATCCAAAACATCACAAGTTCACGGCCAAGGTTCACCTACATCCGGTGACCTTGGGGTTTAGTTGCTCATGTTCACTAAATACAACAAGAAATACATGAAAATAACCAACAAAGCATGAGAAAAACTCCCTCAAAGAGTGAAGGCCGGAGAAGTTCCGAAGATGCCAATCAAAGGGGTAGCTTCCCTAGTCTTCAACCTCCAAATGTAAGCTCTAGATCATAGATCCTTCCCAAAACCTTGCTCTCCTTGCCAAATTCTCCATGAAGTTGCCCTCCAAAAGCTTCTTCTTCCTCAGATCAAAGGTGGTGGTGAGAGGCTCCAAGAAGAAAACACAAGATACCCTAAAAGAAACCCTCCAAATCACAAAAAAGGGTGAATTCGTGCCTCTTCACGGGTGAGCTCACGCTCTATAGATGGCCGGTGAGGTAGCCTGTAATGTGAGATGAAAGAATCTGCAAAGTTACAAAACTGCTACAGCACTGTTACAGTTAGACTGCTACAATAACAATGCTACTTAGTACTGTCTGCCTCTAAATTCCTTGCGGTCGACCTAACAGCCGTGAGCTTGCCCGTGAGAGTTTCTAGACTTAGAAAACTTCTCCAAATGTGTGTGCTTTAGGATGCTACAGTGCCCGGGACCCTAAAACGACGATTTCGGTGTGGATTACTTCTCAAATCGCGTCGTTGAGCTCACCAAAGCATCTTTTGCACCTAAAACATGAAATAACCCAATTTAGACCACAAAAGGGCATCGAATCATTAATAATATATGAAAATTATAAGCAAGTATACGTATAAAATATGTACATTTAGACGTTTATCAGGAAAAATAATAAAAGTCATAGAAACAACGTCATCCTAGGGTTTACAAGTCTGAATACTCACAAGGGGTTTAGCTCTCCATGGAGTTATACAAATCCATCAATGTAAATAAATAAACAAGAATAGAAAACATAGATGAAACCACCCTACGATGCGTGGCGATGGTCTTGTGAGGTCGCTCCGTCCGCTCCACCAAGCCCTTTGTCAAGCCTAGGGCACATGACACGACCCTTTGCGTGTGTACCCGCAAGTGCATGGGTTGTCGAAGTAATAAATTTTACCCTGGTGAGTGGGTAGTCGAATCCACAGGGAATAGGGATTTAAGACACAAGATTTCACTATTTAGCTATGCGGTGTATGAAAAGTGAGATTAGAATCAATGAGTGAGTATGAAGGCAAATATAAAGAGACAAGAATTAAAAATAGAAAGATGATAGGTGAGAGAGTGCAGACAGGAGTAAACAGAGAAGGACTACCAATGAATATGAAATAGGGTATCCGGACAAGTTACCTCTAGGACTTATGCTTCTAGTGCAAGACTATGCTATTATACTTTCCTATTGATGTTAATTGAGTCGAGGATATCCTTAAACTCATGGTCCCAAAACTTAAGGTCAACCGTGACTAACCCCAACATTATGTCCCAGTATTAGGATTCACTACGACCCTTGACTCTTGTTGACCTGTTAACTAAGCCCTAGGGGAGTCTATCTTCCTAACCCTAACACTACGTGAGATTGCTTTAAGCTCTAGGGATTCCTAGTGATAAAACCTGTTCCTCTATGTAGTTCTAACTCTTTGGTACAGGTGGAAGAACCCTAGTCTAGATTGAGCCCTAACACTCTATCTTGACCGCTAATTAACCAAGGAAACGGAGGTAGGGAGAAATCACACCGGAAGGGAAAGGGGTACATCGCTACTTCACAACTCTCCCTCTCAACCCTCTTCAATTTTAAGTAGTTTAATCATATAGGAGTTGTCACATCTCCAAGGGATAACCTAGATTGCTCTCAACCTTAGTGTCACGGCTAAGGAAGAACAATAGTAAAAGATAATTAAAACTGAAACTCAAATTTATTCATCAATAATGGAAAAGCATAATAACAATTTCATAGAAACATAATGATCCTAGGTTTTTACAAGTCCAGATACCCACGAGGGGTTTAGCTCCTCATGAAGCTATACATGTTCATCAAAATATGAAAGAAAGAATAAAGTAAAAGTATTGATGAAAGCCCCCTCGCGTATGGTGTAGCCATAGTTTTGTGCGGCCATCGAACATCGATGTCGAGGCCGATGACGCGCTCCAATCCTCCACAAAGTCCTCTCCGAAACCCTAGCCGCACTCTCGAGAAGTTCGAGAGAAAGATAGGTCAAAAGATATTTTCAAAGTCTCTGACACGACCCCTTGTGTGTATCCCGCAAGTGCACCGGCTTATCGAAGTAATAAAATTACCCTGGTGAGTGGGTAGTCGAATCCACAGGGAGTAGGGATTTAAAATACCAGAATTTGCTATTCAGTCATGCGATGTACGAAAAATAATGATCGGAGTGATGAATGAATTTATGGAATCATTTAAAATAAAAGATAAGGAAGTAAATAGAGAGATGGAAGACGAGAGAAAAGCAAGTAGAAGTTAAAAGAGAAGACTAGCAATGGATGAAATAGGGTATCCGGACAAGCTACCTCTAGGACTTATGCTTCTAGTGCAAGACTATGCTATTATACTTTCCTATTGATGTTAATTGAGTCGAGGATATCCTTAAACTCACGATCCCAAAATTTAAGGTCAACCGTGACTAACCCCAACATTATGTCCCGGTGTTAGGATTCACTATGACCCTTGACTCTAGTTAACCTATCAACTAAGCCCCAGGGGAGTCTATCTTCCTAATCTTAACACTATGTGGGATTGTTTTAAGCTCTATGGATTCCTAGTGATAAAACCTGTTCCTCTATGTAGTTCTAACCCCTTTGGTCCGGGTGGAAGAACCCTAGTCTAGATTGAGCCCTAAAACTGTATCTCGACCGCTAATTAACCAAGGAAACGGAGGCAGGGAGAAATCACACCGGAAGGGAAAGGGGTACATTGCTACCTCACAACTCTCCCTCTCAACCCTCTTCAATCTTAAGTAGTCTAATCCTATAGGAGTTGTCACACCTCCAAATGATAACCTAGATTGTTCTCAACCCTAGTGTCACGGCTAAGGAAGAACAATAGCAAAAGATAATTAAAACTGAAACTCGAATTTATTCATCAATAATGGAAAAGCATAATAACAATGTCATAGAAACATAATGATCCTATGGTTTTACAAGTCTGAATACCCATGAGGGGTTTAGCTCCTCATGGAGCTATACATGTTCATCAAAATGTAAAATAAAGCACAAACTAAAAACATCAATGAAAACCCCCTCGCGTATGGTGTGGCCGTGGTCTTGTGCGGCCATCGAACGTCGATGTCGATGCCGATGGCGCGCTCCAATCCTCCACAAAGTCCTCTCTGAAACCTTAGCCACACTCTCCAGAAGTTGGGGAGAAAGATAGGTCAAAAGATGCTCAAAAAGTCTCCCCATAGGGCTTTAAATAGGCTGAGTGCGGCTTTAAATTTGAACTTATCGGGGCTTCACACGGCCGTGTGGAATTTCCACACGCCCGTGTGACGTTTCTGGCTTCCTGGAAAAATTACTACACACGGCCGTGTGGAATTTCCACACGCCCGTGTGAAGTCTCTAGCTCGCTGGGAATTAATTCGCACGGCCGTGTGTTAATTCCACACGCCCGTGTGAACTCTCTGGAAACCTGATCTTTGGCAGAAAATGCACAGTAACTTGCTACAGTGAATTGCTACAGAAACAAACTACAGTGCTGCTATAGTAACTCACCGAAACGCTCCCAAATACGTTGTTCTTCATCGAGGCCATTGAATTGGGCACGCAATCAATGGTAGATCGTGCCGATTACTTCAAGTCTCCTTCTTGGTGAAGTTCTCCTAAGCTACACAAGTTAGACTTGTTGTGAATGTGACTGCCTTTGTGCCCCTCCAAAGGAGGTTGGCACACACTCACAAGTCTAAGTTCATGCCTTGTTCCTTGCTTGGTCAGAAAACCTCCCAACAACGGCGAACACGACCTAACATTGTTCCTCTTTTCCAACTTGGCTCCACAAACCTACAATGCACAAAAATACACAAATGCACACTATTTAGTGATAAAATCTGATAAAAGATATGCTCATTGTAAGATAATAACGCTTCGCGTTACTATAACACAAGCACTTATCAGTCTCCAAATCGGGCTTTTATAATGCTGAGTGCTGCTTAAATTTTGGACTTATCGGCACTTCACAGGGCCGTGTGGAATAAACACACGGGCGTGTGAAGTTTCTGTCTGCTGAAAAATTAATTCACACGGCCGTGTGTTAATTCCACACGCCCGTGTGAATTCTCTGGAATTCTTAAATTCGGCCGAAACTGAACAGTAGCTTGCTACAGCGTTTTGCTACATTGCGGCTACAGTAACTCGCCCGAAGCGTTCCCGAATCCGTCGTTCTTTATCGAGGCCATTGAATTGGGCACATAATCAATGGTAGATCGTGCCGATTGCTTCAAGTCTCCTTCTTGGTAAAGTTCTCCTTAGCCACACGAGTTAGACTTGTTGTGAATGTGACTACCTTTGTGCCCCTCCAATGGAGGTTGGCACACACTCACAAGTGTAGGCTCGTGCCTTGTTCCTTGCTTGGTCTGAAAACCTCCCAACAACGGCAAACACGATCTAACTTCGTTCTTCTTCTCTAAATTAGCTCCACAAACCTACAATGCACAAGAATACACAAATGCACACAAATTAATGATAAAATCTGATAAAAGTAATGCTCAATGTAAGATAATAATACTTCGTATCACTATAACACAAGCACTTATCAGCACACTTTGCCGGATCGGTGCCGATGAAAGCTTCCCCAATAGCTATCTTCTAACAGACTTTAATGTCGATGCCGTGAACTTGATCCAATCCTCCGCAAAGTCCACTCCAAACCATAGCCCCGACACTCCAGAAGATAGGCAAAAAAGATCCTCAAAAAGTCACGAAAAGTCCATTAAATAGTACGGAGTCGCGACTGTAAATCGGCTGAAATCGGGTATCCACACGACGTGTGGAAATTCGACACGCTCATGTGGATTCTCTGGAAATTATTTTCTGGCGAGCAGCAAATAGTAAATTACTATAGTAAATGTTACAGTTCTCGCACATAAAATACTCCCGATTTCATTTTCTTCATCGAGGTCGTTGATTTGGGCACACAATCAATGGTAGATCTTGTCGATTGCTTCATTTCTTCTTATTGACGAAGTTCTTCAATGCTACACGGGTTAGACTTTTATGAGTGTGATTGCCTTTGTGCCCCTCCACAAAAAGTTGACACACACCCACAAGTCTAGACTCGTGTCTTGTTTATTGTTTGGTCCAAGAACTCCTCAACAACGACGAATATGACCTAACTTTGCTCTTTCTTCTCTAAACTCACTCCACAACCTTACATGCACAAAAGAACACAAATGCACAATAATTAATGATCAAATATGAGAAAAGTAATGCTCAATGTAAGAAAATAATACTTCATATTACTTTAACACGAGCACTTATCAGTCCTTTGAGAACTTTGCATACTGAGCCATCTGTGATAGTGCCTCCATGAATGGAATGTTAATTTGCAATAGCTTGAAAAGGCCTAGAAACTTCTTGTACTGCTCATCATTTTCATCAAATTTCAACCTCAAAGTGTAAGGAATTCTTGGTTTGTAGGGTGGGGGTGCCACCTCCTTCTTTTTACCCTTGCCCTCAATTTCTTTCTCCTTAGGTGATTCATGTGTAACCTTTTCAGCTAGGAGATTACCCTCAAGTTTGTAACCACTCCTCAAAGTGATTCCCTTCAATTGTTCTCTTAGATTTGTCTCTCTATTACTTAGTAAACTCCCTAAAGTTCTTTCCGCAAGTGACTTCGCAATCTTTCCCACTTGATTTTCCAGGTTGTGCAATGATGCTGTGTAGTTACGAAGTGTGGCTTCAACTGACTAAAATCATGTATCTGAAGACTAGACAAACTTCATTAAATCCTTCTTCAACTCTGTCATCTTGTTTTCCAACTTTGAAACTCTCTTCTCCATATTTGGGGCTTATTGTTGGAAACATGGTGGTGCAGAAGTCTTCTATTGTCCTTGATTGCCCCAAGAAATATTGGGGTGATTTCTCCAACCTGGATTTTAGGTATTACTATATGGATTTCCTTGTTTTCTCATCGCATTGCCTACAACATCCACCTATTCAACCGAAGTTGCACCTCCAATAGAAATCGGACAGTCAGATGAAACATGTCCACCCTCACATCTGCTATAATTCATCACTGCTGCCACTCTAAGAGAAGTTAGAGTATCTAACTTCTTGCTCAAAGACTTCACTTAGGCTGCCAAAGATGTGATTGCATCAATCTCATAAAGACCCACTACCTTGTTCTTTTCTCAGGCATTCCACTGATAACTATTCATAGCCATTTTCTCAATGAGTTTTCGAGCATCTTCTGGGGTTTATAGATTTTCCTAGTGGGAAGTATCAAGCTAAGAAAGCCTCTATTATCTCTTCCAATGTAGTGATTGATGCTCGAGGTAATGAATGTAACCAATGTTTTGTTTTCCCCTTCAAGGAAAATGGGAAAGCCCTTAATCTTTGGCATCATCCATTACTCAATTGATCTTGAGCATGTTGATTGCTCACCCGCAAGTGCACGGGGTCGCCAAGTAATACCCTTTGCGCAAGCACGAGGGGGTCGTATTCCCAAGGGCCCGAGAAGCTACTCTTACTTCCTTATCACAATGCTGTCCAACCTAGTCAATCACTTGGAAGAAGAACTACAAATAATCTACTAGAGCAAAGAGCATGCAAATAGTAAGTATAAATACGAAGGGAAATATCAAGGCGAGGAAATGGTCACGGATGAGGATTCCCTTGGGGGCTACTGAAGTGCTAAGGGTGCCCTAACTAGCATGCACGTGGGTGGTTTGGATCGAGGAACCCTAAATTAGACCAACCCGATGGTCACGGTGTTTGGTCCCTAATCATGTACGAGTATTGGAATACGGAATTGCTTCCGCCCAAATCCTCCTACGATTGCAATGGGTCTAGTGGATTTCTCAAGTTAAGGTTGAAACACAATCAAGGACAACCCTAACAATTGGAGGGGTACAAATACCCAATGGTCACAGCGTATTCGTACATGTATTCCCTTCCAAGCTTGGTGAGCCTAATACTAGGGCAATGGTCATGAAACCTAGCATTGTCTAGAAATTGATACATAGACTTCTCATACATACCAAGGCATTCAAGAATCACCAAACAAGGATCACAAACCAAGTCAAATGCATAGACTAGATAAAAGCATCCAAATAACACAAGTTCACCCCCAAGGTTCACCTACATCCGGTGACCTTGGGGTTTAGTTGCTCATGATCACAAAGTAAGCAAGAAAATACATAAAAACAACCAAATGCATAATGAAAACAACACCTCAAAAGATCAAGGACGAATGATGCTTCCAAGGACGCCACCCAAGGAGTGGCTTCCTTTGTTAATCTTCCTCTCAAACGCAAATCGAAGGCGTGGATTCGTCATGTCGTGCTCTCCCCGTCGTCCTCTCCTCAAGAATTACCTCCAAAACCCGGCCTCAAGCTCCCAAGGAAAATGGTGAAGTGAAGTTCTCCCAAGACCTACCTTCCTCCTCTCAAAATGCTCTAAAAAACCCTAAAAAACGAATTCCAGTGAGTTATGTGGCCTCCCATGCAACCACGCATGAGGGGAGAGAATGTTTCCGAGAAATCCCGAAAGTCGTGTAAGTTGCTACAGTAAATCTGCTACAGTCTGCTACAGTCCCGCATGCGGCCTGCACTGCGCCCGCATGGTAGCCCGCATGAACCTCCTGACCCAGCCGATCTTCAAGTCTCGGTGCTACAGTGGTTGCTACAGAGCTCCCGGGCGTAGAAACAATGTTTTCGATGCCGATTTTTTCTCCAATTCTGTCATTAAGCTCGCTGGGGCCTCATTGGTACCAGTAACACGAAAGAAACCAATTCAGACCAAAAACGGCCGTTAACTCATATAACAATACGCAATACATACGCCCATATACGAAGAAAATACGTATATTTAGGAGTTTATCAAACATCCCCACACCTAAGCATTTGCTTGTCAACAAGCAAACACACATGAAGAACAGGGGTACGATGATAAACGACTAAACATACGACCTCAAGCTCAGCTGTAAAGTACTCCACTAGCGTAGGTGGAAAGAAATCTAGAAAGTGAGCTGTACAATGAGTGATCGAGTAATGGTGGCCCTGTTTTATCTAAAGTGCTTCCGTGAGTGTGTGCTGGCTCCCAACCTTAACCTCCACACCTTGGATTATCCCAGGGGTCCATTCACCCCACATATAGTGAGAGTGGCATTAGACAATTAAAGACCTCTTCAATACTCAGTTAAAAGTCTTCTGGGTTCCTAAACAAAACTCTAGCACTTAAGTGACTGTGCAACAAGTTCCAGGGGACGCAGTAGAGATACTTATTTCATTTTTTCTTTGTTTTTTTTTTTGAGTCCGACTAACATAGACTGCACAACAAATCTTTCAGAAGAATGCACATGCTGATTAGGCACATGAGCCACCCAACCTACTCAATTACAGTCTACATAGACGCATTCATGCTGTACTAGCAGAGGAATACTGTCATAGACTCCACATTTTTTTTTGACTGTACACACTGTATCTTATGTCCCTTGGTAAACTGTCACAATAGTTCACTTAAGTCCACAGAAAACAAAGAAGGAACTCAAAAGCTCTTAAAAGACTATTGAAGAAAGAATTTAACAGTCTAATGCCAAAATCATCATAATGAGTTGGTTGGAGTGTACAAGGTAGGTGCAATCATGATAGAGCATGGAAAAGCACTAACAATAAAACAGGGCATCATTCAGGCACCGTACAAGAATACAACTCACTTCTATCATTCTTTCAAGCTAGGAAGTGCTAAACAATAAAATCATAGCTATCATCGGTACTCATGCATGCAAAACAAGTAAAGTACCCTATCCCCACACCTAAAGTTGTACATTGCCCTCAATGTACGTAGATCAGCAGAGTAAGGTGTGAGATATGCCATAAAAATAAAAGGATGAGGTAAAGAAACTTCCCCAATTGGTCGATGAGATGAATGCCAAATGTGCATGAATCGGGGAAAGTTGTGGGATGCAAGGGGCGTGAAGCTTCTACAATGATCAGTCCTGAAAGTAAAAAAGAAAACATATCACACCCCAAGAAATAAATAGAGTGCAGGACAAGTAAGCACGAATAAAAAATGGGGAAGTACAGTTTAGGAGGGTCAGGACCCTTGCTAACTGAAAAGTACAACAATACAAACAAACAAGTCTAGAAATAAAAAACAGTACAAGCAACAGGAAACTAAAAGTGGTGCTGTGAGTCTAGAGATCTGGAGGGAGTGATGGTGCAAAGCACATGGTAGCCGTGGAGGAGGTGCCGACAGATGATGAAGAGCTGCGCATAAATGATAGGATCTCGGTCATGCTACTCTCGATGCGGCTCTGCGATGTGGCTTAGTCCCTCACTGATGTCGCCAGCACCTCCTGAGATGTACCAAGGATCTGCAACTGCTGACGGACCTCGATGCGGAACACCGCGAAACTGTCCTCAAGTGATGGTCGACTCCCGCTAGGTGCTGCGTCGGGTACAGGGGAAAACTCTGAATCAAAATCGGACCCTGTCTCAGAATCTCGAGAGGTATCGGGATCATGGGTGCTCTTGCCTCGACTACGCAGGAGGCGATAAGTGTCTCCCAACCTCTCAACTATCCCAATGTGAAGCAGGATCGACAGACTGAGCGGTGCGACGGTGCTCACAACGCTCATGCCTCGGGTGAGCTCAATCTATCCTAGGCCCCTGATAATGCGTGTAATATACGGTCCGGCAAATATATCCCCAAGGCGAGTAGAAGTCCCCTGATGTGCAATAAGTCCGGCAAAAAGATGGCCCATGTGGATGGGGTACCGCTCAAGGATACTGTACATCATAAGCAAGTCGGTACGAGAAACCACCCCGATAGAATTAGCGTGACCGTTCACACTTCTAGATAGCAAGGCTTGCATGTATCTGTGAATGGGGTCCGCCATCGTAGAAGCCTTCTTCGATGATGCGCGAGCAATTGACCTCCAAAAAGAACCAGGGGAGACCGAGCATGGGAAATCACGAGGCAAATCCGAGAAGTCTGAAGTTTCGGTGTCCTCATTAGTGTAGAGCCCAAGATAAACACCCAACTAGTCTTGATTGATCCTATGCCTCTTGCCGAAAGCTCAAAAAGATATAGTACTTGTTTGGTGCGCAAATTGACCGTAACCGGTAACCTCAATTGTGCTCAACACTTCCAAGGTTAACTCTCGATAGGTAGGCTCATCAATCTCAAATATCTTATCCCACCCGTCATGAGAGATGGAGTCCCGGACGGTACTATCGAGGCCCGAAGCCCTCAAGGCCTCCCAATCGATAATTCTTATGGTGCCAAACCTCCTTTTCGACAAAAACGCGAATTTTGTCTTGTGGGCTTCGCTCTTGAAGGTAGGCTCACAAACGGGTGGTGGAGAGCTTCTCCTAACTCACTTGGAGGCCATGTGTTTGGTCGGCATCCCTACAAGACAAGAGAACCATCATCAAGCCAAGAATTTATGAGAAAATTGCTTAATGAAGAACAAAGGCTAATTTTTGGCCAGTGCTACAGTAATTTCGGGAAAATTTTGGTAGAGTTTCTTCTTGTAAAAGTGCTAATCTAAATGTACAAAGCTTTGAATTCAAGAGAAACAATTACAAGAAGCATTCACCATGATAACCACAAAGTTTTCCCATCATTTCAACCATTAAAAACCCTAGAATGAGTGAGAAATGAGTATACCTTAAACTAGGGCACCAATGAGAAGATGAAGTGAAAAATGGCTTAAAGCTTGATAAAACTTTGAAAATCTCCCAAAAATTCATTTGCTAGGATGAGGAGAGTGTTTTGATGCAAAAAGAATGAAGGAAAATGGCGGAGAGATGAAGGAGAAAAGAGAAGAAGAATGATGAAAATTGAGTGAATAATGAGGAAGTGGGGTGAAGAGAGCAGAAAAAGGGGATCGGGTGCCTATGAGGCCCCTTGTGCGGCCGCATGTCACCCCGCACTCGTCTCAGTTTGGCCATGCGGCCTGCTATGCGGGCTTATAGCAGGCCGCATCCCTCTCTGGCTGGACATGTGGCCTACTATGCGGCCGCATAGCAAGCCACAACCTTCTCGGTTTGGGCAGGCGGCCACTTGTGTGGCCGCATGACGGGCCGCACAAGTCTCTGGATGGTGATGTGGCCTGCTATGCGGGCGCATAGCAGGCCGCATTGGTGCCTGGAAACTTCCCTGCTTACGAATGGCTCAAAAAACTATCAAACCGATCATCGTACTCAACCTAGCACTCAAAAAGCACACAAAAGTAAAGCCGAAAACACTTATAGGCATTGAAAACTTGGCAAACAAAGCACCGACACTCAAGGAAAAATACAAAAGTCATAAAACCAATGATGCAACATGATGAAATAAATTATGGAAAACGACTAAACAACCACCACAATCACAAAAATCAACAACACTCAAACTCACAAGCACCACAAAAATATGAAAAACACACAAACATAACAACAACAACTAAGAAGAAAAATAAGTGCAATGAATTTAAAGACTTGGGTTGCCTCCCAAGAAGCGCTTTTTTAATGTCTTTAGCTCGACATGGTTTACCTCAACTCATGGTGGGACAAAGGGGTGAGAAATACCTCCATTTTTTGATGAAGAATTGTTACCCGGAAAGTTCAATGAGAGACACGAAAAGATCTTGAATTTCCCGTGGTCATCAAAGAATAAGCGGTCAACCTCCTCGGGTGGCATTGTAGAGATATTCATCTCCCGCTTTTGCTTTTCTTTTCTCTTCCTCCATAGCTTCTTCAAGGTTCTCTTCTCATTGGAATGTGGTGAAGATTTAACCTCTGCTTGTGCTAGTTGTTGCAATGGTGGAGTGGGAAGCTCATCATTCACAACATCATCTCTGAAATCTTCAAAGTACTCCTCCAAAGGGTTCAAAGCGAGGACTTCCTGCACACAATCAGAGATAATCACATCAGTAGTATCCATGAAATACAAAGTATCATCGTGATCAAGTGTACGCTTCATTGCTTCGGGGAGGATGAAGACCACTTGTTCGTCCCTAACCCTCAAAGTCATTTTTCCTCCTTTTACATCAATTAGTGCGCCGGTGGTATTAAGAAATGGACGCCCGAGGATCAAGGGGACCTCCACATCATCATCCACATCTAGAATTACAAAGTCAACCGGGATAATTAGCTTATCAACTCGAACAAGAACGTCTTCAACAATTCCCCGGGGTCTTCGCACTGAACGATCCGCAAGTTGCAAAGTCATCCGTGTGGTTCTCAAGTTGTCTAACCCCAACCTCAAGAACAAGTTATACGGCATAACGTTTATGCTAGCTCCCGAGTCGGCCAAGGCGCTTTCTTGTACTCCATCCCCGATCACACAAGGGATGATGAAACTACCCGGATCATTGAGTTTCATGGGTAATTTCTTTTGGATAACGGCGAACAATTTTCCGATAAAGTCACAGTCTCCAAGTCTTCAAGCTTCCTTTTATTGGTGAGGAGGTCCTTCATGAATTTAGCATACCTTGGCATTTGGGAGAGGTCCTCGACCAAGGGGATATTTATGTGAAGCTACCTAAAGTTGTTGATAAATTTCTTGAATTGGGCATCTTCCTTATCTTGCTTGAGCCTAGAAGGATATGGGACCACAGGTTTATACTCGGGTTCCTTCTTAGGCGAAGAACTTGGAGCAATTTCGTTGTGTTTCTCCTCAGTCTCATCAATTGCATCATTACTCGACTTAGGGTCTTCCCGGGCGGCTACCCTATCATTGAAGGCACTTGGACTACCCCCAGTCCTTGCCTCCAACTGTTTTCCACTCCTCAGTGTCACCGCTTTTAAGTGTTCCCTCGGGTTGCATTCAGTGTTGCTCGACATGCTACCTGAAGGTCTGTCTGATTGTGCCCTAGCAAGCTGTCCCACCTGGGTTTCAAGAGACTGAATGGAGGCTTGGACATTTCTCAATATAGTGCCAAACTCATCGAACCTCTTATCCACATTCTGGAATTTTGCCTCCGTGATGATCATGAATCTAGCCAATACATCCTCAATTGAGTATTTCTTCTCTTGAACCTGCTGAGGCTGAAATTGGGGGCCTTGGGGGTGTGGAGGTCTCTGCTGAGACTGGCCTTGGTTCCATGACATGTTCGGGGGATTCCTCCACCCCGAGTTCTAGCTATTACCGTATTGATTCCCCGGTCCCCGAGGTCCTCCACCAACATAATCCACCGATTCCACGGGTGTAGAGGGAGCAATAAATATGGGGCACTGCGAAGTTGCATGTCCTGCACCACAAGTATCACAGGACATCACTGCCTTAGGGATAGAACTAGACCCTAACATGAACTGATCAAATTTCTGCGTCAATGCACTGACTACTGCGTTGTTATCGGTGACATTCTTCAATAAGGCCTCAACCTTTGCCGTCAATGCGGTGGTCTCATTCACCTCGAACAGGCCAGCAACCCTTGGTCATTTTTGCCGAGTGCTCTAGTGGCACTCATTGCTTGCCATGTTCTCAATCAATTTCTCAGCTTCCTCAGCAAGCTTGTCACTCAAGGAGCCACACGCCGCAGCATTAATGAGTTGCCTCGCGGCATAATTCAAGCCATTACAGAACATCTGCACTCGCATCCAAGCAGGGAACCCATGGTGAGGGCACCTACGTAACAAATCTTTGAACCGCTCGTGTGCCTCAAAAATGGTTTCCGAATCCCCCTGTCTGAAGGACGATCTCTTGTCTCAATCTTGCGGCCTTGCTTGGTGGGAAATACCAGGACAAGAATTTCTCAACCATTTCCTTCCAGGTGGTAATGGACCCGGGAGCCAAGGAAGTGAGCCATCTGTAAGCTGCTCCCCTGATAAGTGCTTGATTATACATGTTTTACCTACTTGTTTTACATACATTGAGCATCATTTTACCATTGATTATGTCTCATAAAGTGTATTTTGGTGTTCTTTTATGCAATTAGGTTGTGGAAGTGTTAAACGAGGAAAAGGAAGCAAAGATGGGTTATAAAGACGTATTGTTGGGAGCTTTTGTACAACACAAGTGTCAAGGCACAAGAGGGGATCATGCACATGAGGGTGTGTGCCAACTTCCTGAAGAATTCAAGATAATTTGTGTGATGGAAGGGCACAAAGGCAGTCACACTTTCATGTCCCAACTTGTGTGAAGATAGTTAAAGCTCTCAAAGGATGATTCGAAGAAGGAGAAGTCTTATAACTCACCACATGGGCGTGTGCCCGACCATGTGGCCTCAATATGAGAGAGTTTGGAGCATAATTATGAAGAGTACTGTAGCAAAAACACTGTTCATTTCACTGTAACAGCACTGTAGCAGAATTACTGTTCGCGCGACCGCGTGGAAATTCTGCAGATTGGAGGGCCGTTCTTCACCAACTTTGATAGTTCTTTCCTCCGTCATAGCATCGAGGGAGTCATTGGCAACCTAGCTTCGGAGAAGGATCCTTCAAGATGTTGAGCGACCCATCAAGGCCATCATCACGAATTCAAGGGGGTTTATTTCCATGGTTTACATTGCTTTTCATTGTGTTATGTTTTGCTTTGTAATAAGCCCCATGGAGGGCTAAACCCTAGTAGATACTTGGGCATGTGAACCCTAGGTTTCGATTCATGTATTGACTTTCTTTATGCTTTCTTTTAAATCCGAGTTTATTTGAGTTTCAATCTTGTTTTATCATTGCTTGCATGCCTTATTGATTCGTATGGTTGTTTGGTATGTTTGATTTGTTGCCTTGGTGAGAGAGATGTCTCCATTAGGGTTAGAACATATGAGATTGAAGAGGGTTGAGAGGGTGAGTCATGAGATAGTGGAGCGTCCCCTTTCCCTTCCGATTAAGTGTTTCCTATCTCCGTATTCCCTAAGATCTATGCGACCATATTTGGTGTGAGGTGTGAGTTTGAGAGATTTCTCCATGGGGACCTTGTAGGGGGTTAGGGATCTTCCGCCTAGAAGTAGGGTTAGATCTAATTTTTGGAATCGGTTTCACTTTTAGGTATCCCTAAAGCTTATTGCGGTCATATGGGGTGTGAGGTGTTGAGATTGAGCGATTTCTCCACCGGGACCTTGTAGGGGACTAGTATCGGTGGCCTGGAAGCAGGGACCGATTATTCTTGGATTACCTCGACTCATAGAACTCGGTTTAGAAGCATTTAGTTAGTCTTGCACTTCATGATAGAGCCTAGGGGGAGCATTGCCCGGGTATCTCATCTTCATTGATTGAGATCTCCCTTTATTTACCTTTTGCCTATTCATCTCTGGTATTAATTTCTATGCACACTAGATCACCACAAAATCACATTGGTCATTAGGCTAGATTGCAGAGAAGAAGTTAGTACTAGTAGCCCTTTTCCCTGTGGATTCGACTACCCTACTCACCAGGGTAATTATTACTTCGACAACCCGTGCACTTGCGGTACACACACGCAAAGGGTCGTGTCATCCCCTCAAACTGAATGGAAATAATCGCGGTCTGATAGCATCATCTGACACAGAGTTGATCTTGAAAGTAGAGCAAATCTGCAGGAAGTGGGATAGATGGGCATGCGGGTCCTCCTCAGGAAGTCCATCAAACTGAACTAAGTTTTGCATCATCGCTATTTTGCTCGCCTTGATGTCAAAGTTATTCGCTAGGATTGAGGGCGCTTGCAGACTGAATTCTTCCCCGGTGAACTGTGGTCTCTCAAAATCGGATAGAGTTCTCCTTGGTTCGGCCATAACTGATGGTTCACTAGACTCGACCCGAACTTCCTGTTGCCTCGAACTCTCGGTAACCTCTCTCCACCGTTGATGCAAAGTGCGTTTGATCTCGTCGTAGGGCTCAAATAGAGTTGCTTGTCCCACCCGTGTCATAAGATGGGTACCTCACAAAATAACTAAAGTCAAAACAAGCAAAAGATGAAATGATAAAGTATAAACAAGAATGGTAACAGCGAACAAAAATAAAAATGGTCAAATTAACACGCTTTAAGTTTTCAGAATATTCCTCGTGGGTCCCCGGCAGCGGCGCCAAAAACTTGATTGCTCACCCGCAAGTGTACGGGGTCGCCAAGTAATACACCTCGCGCAAGCACGAGGGGGTCGTATTCCCAAGGGCCCGAGAAGCTACTCTTACTTCCTTATCACAATGTTGTCCAACCTAGTCATTCACTTGGAAAAAGAACTACAAATAATCTACTTGAGCAAATAGTAAGTATAAATACGGAGGGAAATCTCAAGGCGAGGAAATGGTCACGGATGTGGATTCCCTCGGGGGTTACTAAAGTGCTAAGGATGCCCTAACTAGCATGCACGTGGGTGGTTTGGACCGAGGAACCCTAAATTAGACCAACCCGATTGTTACGGTGTTGGTCCCTAGTCCGGTACGAGTATTGGAATACAGAATTGCTTCCGCCCAAATCTCGTACGATCGTAATGGGTTTAGTGGATTTCCCCAAGCTAGGGTTGAGACACAATCAAGGACAACCCTAACAATTGGAGGGGTGACAGGAAGCCCGAAAGTGCACAGGTTTGTTGAAGTAAAAAAAGTTACCCCGGTGAGAGGGTTGTCGAATCCACATGGAATAGGGAGTTAGAATACGTGATTTCACTATTAAAACTATGCGAAGTACGAAAAAAGTGATCAATTGATTCAATGAGTGAATTATGGAAACAATTATACTAAAAGACGAGAAATTAAATAGAAAGATGGAAGATGAGAGAGTGTAAGTAAAAGAGAATAGAAAGGACTAGTAATGAATGAAATAGGGCATCCGGACAAGCTACCTCTAGGGTCTATGCTTCTAGTGCAGGACTATGCTATTATACTTTCCTATTGATGTTTAATCGAGTCGAGAATATCCTAAGACTCATGGTCCCAATCCTAAGGACAACCATGACTAACCCCAACACTATGCCCCGGTATTAGGATTCACGTCACCCTTCACTCTATCACTCGCACGACTAATCCCCAGGGGAGTATATCTACCTAAACCTCACACTACATGGGATTACTTTAAGCTCTAGGGATTCCTAATGGTAAAACCTGTTCCTATGTGTAGTTCTAACCCTTTGGTCCAGGTGGTAGAACCCTAGTCTAGATTAAGCCCCAATGCATAGGATTCACTTCAACCCTTCACTCTGTTACTTGTGTAACTAAGCCCCAGGGGAGTTTATCTGCCTAGCACTTCACTCTATTTCGACCGCTATGAAATCAAGGAAATGGAGGTAGGGAGAAACCACATCGGAGGGGAAAGGGGTACATCGCTACCTCACAACCCTCCCTCTCAACCCTCTTCAATCTTAAGTAGCCTAACCCTAAGGAATTGTCACACCTCCAAAAGGCAACCTAAATTGTTCTCAATCCTAGTATCACATCTAAGAGAAAACATTAACAAAATGAAATTAAGATTGAAACTCAATTTTATTTATCAATAATGGAAAAACATAATAACAATGTCAAATAAACATAATAACCCTAGAGTTTACAAGTCTGAATACCCTTGAGGGGTTTAGCTCCTCATGGAGCTATACATGTTCATCAATGTATGAAAGAAAGCACAAAATAAGGACATCAATGAAAACCCCCTTGCGTATGGTGTGGTCGTGGTCTTGTGCGGCCGTCGAACGTCGGTGACGATGCCGATGACGCGCGCTAAACCTCCACGAAATCCTCTCTGAAACCCTAGCCGCACTCTCCAAATTGAAGAGAAAGATAGGTCAAAAGATATCCCAAAAGGTCTCCAAAATCGCCTTTTATAATGTTGAATCGTGGCTTTAAAATTTGACTTATCGGGGGCTTCACACGGCCGTGTGGAATTAACGCACGGGCGTGTGAAGTTTCTGTCTGCTGAAAAATTAATTCAAACGGCCGTGTGTTAATTCCACACGCCCGTGTGAATTCTCTGGAATCCGTCATTTTTATCAAGGCCATTGAATTGGGCACACAATCAATGGTAGATCGTGCCGATTGCTTCAAGTCTCCTTCTTGGTGAAGTTCTCCTAAGCCACACGAGTTAGACTTGTTGTGAATGTGACTGCCTTTGTGCCCCTCCAAAGGAGGTTGACACACACTCACAAGTCCAAGCTCATGCCTTGTTCCGTGCTTGGTCCGAAAACTTCCCAACATCGGTGAACACGACCTAATTTTCGTTCTTCGTCTCCAATTTGGCTCCGCAAACCTTCAATGCACAAGAATACACAAATGTACGCCATTTAGTGATAAAAACTGATAAAAGATATACTTAATGTAAGATAATAATGCTTCGCGGTACTATAACACAAGCACTTATCAAGGGGTACAAATACCCGATGGTCACGGCGTATTCGTACGTGTATTCCCTTCCAAGCTTGGTGAGCCTAATACTAGGGCAATGGTCATGCAACCTAGTATTGTCTAGGAATTGATACATAGAGTTCTCATACATACCAAGGCATTCAAGAATCACCAAACAAAGATCACAAACCACACCAAAATCCATAAAACTAGAACAAGCATCCAAAATACACAAGTTCACCCGCAAGGTTCACTTACATCCGGTGACCTTGGGGTTTAGTTGCTCATGATCACAAAATAGGCAAGAAAATACATGAAAACAACCAAAAGCATAATTAGAACACTCCCTCAAAGGATCAAGGCCGAATGACGCTTCCGAGGACGCCACCCAAGGAGTGGCTTCCTTTGTCAATCTTCCTCTCAAATGCAAATCGAAGGCGTGGACTCGTCATGTCGTGCTCCACCAAACAAGGACGTCAGATCTTCCATACGGCCGTGTGCCATACACATGGGCACTCACAGGGGTATCCACACGCCCCTGTGGACTCTCTGGAATGAATGTTGAAGTTCTACAGAATTTCACACGGCCGTGTGGAAATTCCACACAGCCGTGTGCCTTTCTTTGGGTCGCTCATAGGGGAAGCTACATGGCCCCTGTGACGATCGGGATGAGCTCTGAGATGAGTCACACGCCCGTGTGGAAATTCCACATGGCCGTGTGATTTATCTGGATGACTTAGAAAGAATTACAGGTTCTGTAGAAAAATTTAGAAACTCTCAAATAACACTCAGAGCCTGTATGGACGATAAAAACACAACCAGAGATCCATGAAAAACACTCAAACGACCCAATACTTCGACAATCACAATTAGGCAAACTAAAACACCAATAATCCATGAGAAAATCACAACACACGTATAATAAAAATCAAAACACCGAAACTAGGCAATTATTCATGCTAAAAACTAAACTAAAGCCTAGAAAAGCAATAAACACTAGGGTTGCCTCCTAAGAAGTGCTTGTTTAACGTCACTAAGCTTGACGTACCTCTTTCTTACCTTAAGGCGGCTTGAAAAGAGTGTGTTCCTCCCGAAAAGAATTTGCATAGCTACTTCCTTTAAACCAAAGATCTACTTGCCGGGGTGGAGTATTTGTTGGAGGGTCCAACTATCTTACTTTTGGCCTCCAAGGAAACAATTTGGGTTGGGAATTGTCCAAGATTACTATAGGTGGGTCATTGGATGGCTTAAATATCCTCCCCACATCTTGTCCCAAACCCAATATCTATTTCTTTTTTTTTTTGAGTTGATCAATCCCAAAGAACGGTGCTTGTTCCATTACCAAAATTTTCTTGCTCACAGGCACACTGTTCTATCAAGCAATCCAAATTCTCAACATGATGTTCTTCTTCTTTCTCTTCAATTTCTACAGCAACGTACTTGATCTGCCTCATTTCTTCATTATAGTTCACTGCCACATTATCTCTACAAGGGTCTTGGGTTGCTTGCTCAAACATTTCATGTTCCTTGGAGAGTGTGTCAAGTATCCATCCTAATTGATGCTCAAGGTTGTTATAGGTCACACCACAGATCGCTCGAACAACTGTATCACTGTGGCACGCTGTGCCGATAACTGGGCGAACTGTGATGCCTGAGTGGCCCTAAAAAAATCATTCCAAGCCTGGGGTACTGACTTTGATGACGCATGGATTCGGCTAGTATATATCCAAGATGGAGCGTCTCCTTCTGTACCATTGAATGTAAGTAAAGGAGCTCTTGCCGACTAAGGACCCCTGTACTATCGCCCTGGCCGTTTATTGACCTACTTAGAATGGTATGAATGTATCTATAAGCCGGTCGTGATAGACAAGTAGCTTTTGATATACCTGGCTCATAGTTTCCTTGTCCACACAATACTCTGTAAGCTCCTTGAAGAGTCAAACTACCGGGATAGTCAGTTGGAAGGCTCTCGTACTCCTCTGTCTTTGTGAACGCCTCGTTGCATAACCCCATATAAATGGGAAACTGTGTCACTGACATATTGTACTCATGCCCAAATGCCTGAAACTATATAGAATTGGCACTCGTTAACTCCCTACTAGTTTTGTCAAACTTGAACGATGAGAGCACCTCCAAAGTAAGCAGACGGTTCGCTGGATCTCGAATAGATAGTAAGCTCTTCCAACTTCCCACTGCAACAAGCTTTTCAATCTCGTCTGCCATATCATTACCCCAATCAGCTGGTCTTAAACAGTCTACGTCCAAATACCGAGATTGTCCGATCTTGAGTTTCGCCAATCTTCTATATATTTCTCGGTGTTCAGATGTGACGAAGTCGATTGGTTCTGGAGAGTGTTCTCGTGCCCTTTTATTAGTTTCTTTCCTAGGTTCCATTCCTGAAAAGAATTGTAAATGGAAATCAATCATTTGGATATAATAATTCGCCCTGATAAGCTCCACACGGCCGTGTGGTAATTCCACACACCCATGTGGATTATCGGGCGGACATGGCTGCAAGGTTGTGGAATCAAAACTCCATATTCATACAAAAATTCGCTTAAAAACCCTTGTAAACTCATTGGTAACCAGGTTAATCATGTAAAACAGCCAACATACTTATCATGAACGATCTAAATCCGGATTGATAAAGAAGAAGGGTTTGTCTTTCTCACCGACGGTGTAGATGGGAAAAAATTCGGAACCGGTCAGAAAACTCGAAAAGAAACCTCAATGAATATAGGAAACGGTCGAGAAAGTGAAAGAGGAGGTCGGTGAGTGTTTTGGAGTGAAAACGAAAGAGATACAAGTGAATTCCAAAAGAAAACCTTCGGCTTTTTGAAGTTCTGGGAATTCACACGCCTCTGAAATTAGGGTTCATAGGGGCCAAGACACGCCCCTGTGTGCACTCTGGTCACTCTTTGAACTACCTCACATGACCTTGTGAGAGATCCACACGGCCGTGTGCTTTCATAGGAGACTCCACAGAGACTAGTACACGCCCCTGTGGATTCTCGGGAAAACTCAGAAGGTCTCTGAAACTTTCCACACGGCCGTGTGTTAATTACACACGGCCGTGTGCCCAACCTGGCCAAGAACACAAGGCCGGCCACAGGGGCACGTCACATGCCCCTGTGGCCTCTCTGACTTGCCCGAGAAAACCTAAGTGTTCCACACGGCCATGTGTTAATTCCACACGGCGTGTGACTTTCACAAGCCCTCCCACAGGGGTAGCCACACGCCCCTATGGTTTCTCGAGAAAAAGAGGGGTTTCTGCAGATTATCACATGGCCGTGTGAATAATACACACGGCCGTGTGCCATAACACAAGGTTTCTCACAGGGGCACCCACATGCGCCTGTGGACTCTCTGGAATGAGAGCTTTAGTTCTGCAACTTATCACACGGCCGTGTGGAAATTCCACACGGTCGTGTGCCCCTTTTGAAGTTTTTCACAGGGGCAAGGTCACGCCCCTGTGTCTTCTCTGGTTGAGCCCTATTTGGTACCACACGACCATGTGTTAATTCCACATGTTCGTGTGTTTTCTCTGGTTACTTAGAAAAAATTCACAGACTTTACAGAAAAATTCAGAAACATAACTTTAATCCTTAGAGCCTGTAAAAACCATCAAAACACGACCAGAAACCATGGAAAACATGCTCAACTAGCTAAAACTTCATCAATCATCATTTAGGCGCACGAAAATATCAACAATCCATAATAAAATCGCAGCTTAAGCATTAAAAATTTAGGACACCAATACTAAGACTTTTATTGATGCTAAAAACTAAACTAGATTCTAGGAAAGCTGTAAAACTCTTGGGTTGCCTCCCAAGTAGCGCTTGTTTAACGTCACTTAGCTTGGCATACCTGTTTTACCTTATGGAGGTTGAAGAAAGAATATCTCTTTATCATCATTACAAACCTCGCCGCCAAAGTATGGTTTCAGCCGGTGTCCGTTTACTTTGAACGTGCCCTTCTCCGGATGAGTAATCTCAATTGTACCATGGGGTAATGCTTGAGTGACTGTGTATGGGCCAAACCATCTAGTCTTTAGTTTTCCGGGGAAGAGTCGCAACCCGGAATTGAATAGTAGAACTTGATCACCGACCTTGAACTCTTTAGGTAATTTGATATGCTTGTCATGCCACTTTCAAATCTTCTCCTTGTAAATCCTAGCGTTCTCATATGCTTTCAACCTCCATTCATCGAGCTCATTAAGATGAAGCAATCTTTGTTCACCCGCTCTTCTTAAATCGAAGTTCATTGCTTTGATTGTCCAATATGCTTTATGTTCAAGTTCCACGGGTAAATGACATGACTTCCCGTAAACTAGATTATACGGAGTAGTTCCTATGGGCGTCTTGTATGCTGTGCGATGGACCCATAGTGTGTCGTCTAACCGTTCTGACCAGTCCCGCTTCCCTTGTTCCACAGACTTCGTCAAAATCCGCTTGAGTTTTCTATTAGTGACTTCTACTTGACCACTAGTCTGGGGATGATATGGAGTGGCAAGGCGGTGACGTACCCTGTATCGTTTCAATACCTTTTGTAATTGGGCATTGCAAAAGTGGGTCCCTCGATCACTAATGATGATTCGCGGAGTTCCAAACCGAGTGAACAACCTTTTTAAGAATTTCACCATAGTTCTAGCATCATTACTCGGCAATGCTTGTGCTTCGACCCATTTGGAGACATAATCAACTGCCAATAATATGTATTGGTTCCCGTTAGACCTTGGAAACGGCCCCATGAAATCAACGCCCCAAACATCGAATAGCTCACAAAATTGCATAGGATTCTGAGGCATCTCATCCCGCCAAGACAAATTCCCTGACCTCTGACAAATATTGCATCGAAGAACAAACTGGTGTGCATCTTGAATGAGGGTTGGCCAATAGAACCCTGCTGCCAAAACTTTTTCCGCGGTTCTACTTGATGCATAATGGCCCCCAACTGGTCCTGAATGACAATGAGCAAGGATATCCCAACCTTCCTCCCTAGAAACGCATCTCCGAACAATATGATCTGCACAGATGCGGAAAAAGAATGGGTCATCCTAGAAATAGTTCTTCAAATCGCTAAAGAACTTTTTCTTTTGTTGGAATGTGAGCCCTGGCTTGAGGATTTTTCCTGACAAGTAATTAGCAAAATCTGCGAACCACGGCGTATCACGTGATGATGTTAATTCCTGAACTGAATGTAAGTGTTCTTCCGGGAAGAAGTCATTGATCTCCTTACTTGACGGCTCTTGCCCCATGCTCCCTTCTAACCGCGATAAATGATCCGCCACTACGTTTTCAGTTCCCTTTTTGTCCTTTATCTCTATGTCAAACTCCTGTAAGAGTAATATCCACCGGTTCAATCTTGGTTTTGCATTGACTTTGTTCATGAGGTAACGGAGAGCTGAATGATCTGTAAACACAATGACCTTCGACAAGATAAGATATGGCCTGAACTTATCGAGAGCAAACACTACCGCTAATAATTCTTTCTCTGTAGTAGTATAATTCTCCTGTGCATCAGTGAGAGTCTTGCTCGCATAATAGATGGGTTGAAATTGCTTGCCTTTCCTTTGTCCCAGAATTGCTCCTACAGCGTAATCACTAGCATCGCACACGAGCTCAAAAGGTTCATTCCAGTCAGGGGTAATCAAGATTGGAGCTTGAACTAGTTTTTCTTTTAGCACATTGAAAGCTGTTGCACAATCTTCCCCAAAATCAAATGGAGCATCTTTTTCGAGAAGTTTAGTCAACGGTTGAGTGATCTTCGAGAAATCCTTGATTAACCGTCTATAGAAACCTGCATGTCCCAGGAAACTCTGAATCCCCTTGACATTCATTGATGGAGGAAGTTTCTCTATGACTTCGATTTTTGCCTTGTCCACCTCCATACCCAAATGGGAAATCTTATGTCCGAGAATAATGCCTTCTCGAACCATGAAATGACATTTCTCCCAGTTTAGCATAAGATTTGTCTCCTTACATCTTATCAGCACTCTTTCCAAATTTCTCAAACACATGTTGAAGGAATCACCAAACATAAAGAAATCATCCATAAATACTTCCATTATGTCTTCGACAAGATCATCGAAAATAGCAGTCATACATCTTTGGAATGTAGCAGGTGCGTTGCATAACCCGAACAGCATTCGTCTATATCCAAAAGTCCCGTAGGGACAAGTGAAAGTTGTCTTCTCTTGGTCTTCCAGAGCAATAGGGATCTGAAAGTACCTTGACATCCCATCTAGAAAGCAGTAAAATTGATGCCCTGCCAATCGCTCCAACATCTGATCAATGAAAGGTAAAGGGAAGTGGTCCTTACGGGTTGCGTCATTCAGTCTTCTGTAATCAATACAAACTCTCCACCCTGTGAACGTTCTTGTTGGGATGAGTTCATTCTTTTCATTCTTGATCACTGTTATTCCATCTTTTTTCTGGACCACTTGTGTTGGGCTTACCCAAGCACTATCGGAAATGGGGTAAATGATCCCTCCATCCAATAATTTGACCACCTCCGCCTTTACGGCTTCCTTCATGTTCGGGTTTAGTCTTCTTTGAGGTTGGATTACTGATTTGAAATTGTCCTCCATTAAAATCTTGTGAGTACAGAATGAAGGTTTATACCTTTTAAGTCTGCAATTTTCCATGCCAAGGCAGACTTATGCTTTTTCAACACATTCACCAATTTGTCTTTTTGCTCCAAAGAGAGATTCGATGCTATGATCACGGGCAGCTTCATCTCTTCTACCAGAAATGCATATTCCAAGTGTTCTGGAAGTGTTTTCAATTCCAAATCAGGTGGCTCATAGATGGATGGTCGAAGTCGGTCTCCAATTGATCTGCCAATCTCTTCAAATTTTTGTAGTTTGCTATTCATTACTGTACCCTGAAATCTTCTCCAAATCACACTCCTTGGATTGGTCCTGGTGTTCCATTTTAATCCCCAATTCACAAACTTCCTCTATCAGGTCTATAATACCCATTGAAACGGTCTCTTGTTTGTGCTCAAAATAACCTGATTCAAACTGTGTAAGAACTTTCTCAAGGGTTTCTTCTGTGTCACCATTTGAAAAAGCTAGAGCTGATTTATCAAATTCGTCCAACACACTGCCCAATTCATAATTCATGTTCTGCTCCTTGCAAAACTGATCAGTACTATCCACTATTTCTGTACAAGGTTGTCTCACTGATTGCCCACACTCGATATAATTTGGAAATGGTTGTGCGATAAACAACTGCATTTTCTGCTCCACTTCCTCAACTAGTCCCACAAGTGTATCAAAAGCTTCGCTTACGTTAAACATTCCCTAGGTAAACTGAAATTAAAGCGAAAAGAATCGGTGAGAATAGTGGTAGATAAAGAAAGTGTGAAATAGATAATGAAGTGAATAACTAAAGTAGCAAAAACAAGTATAAAAAATACGCCTATTCCCCGGCAACAGCGCCAAAAACTTGACATGACCCCTTGCGTGTATCCCGCAACTGCACGGGCTTGTCGAAGTAATAAAATTACCCAGGTGAGTGGGTAGTCAAATCCACAGGGAATAGGGATTTAAATTACGAGAATTTGTTATTCAGTCGTGCGATGTACGAAAAATAATGATCGGAGTGATGAATGAATTTATGGAATCAATTAGAATAAAAGATAAGAAAGTAAATAGAGAGAAAAGCAAGTAGAAGTTAAAAGAGAAGACTAGCAATGGATGAAATAGGGTATCCGGACAAGCTACCTCTAGGACTTATGCTTCTAGTGCAAGACTATGCTATTATACTTTCCTATTGATGTTAATTGAGTCTTGGATATCCTTAAACTCACGGTAACAAAACCTAAGGTCAACCGTGACTAACCCCAACATTATGTCCCGGTATTAGGATTCACTACGACCCTTGACTCTCGTTGACTTGTCAACTAAGCCCCAGGGGAGTCTATCTTCCTAACCCTAACACTACGTGGGATTGCTTTAAGCTCTAGGAATTCCTAGTGATAAAACCTGTTCCTCTATGTAGTTCTAACCCTTTGGTCCAGGTGGAAGAACCCTAGTCTAGATTGCGCCCTAAAACTCTATCTTGACCGCTAATTAACCAAGGAACGGAGGTAGGGAGAAATCACACCGGAAGGGAAAGGGGTACATTGCTACCTCACAACTCTCCCTCTCAACCCTCTTCAATCTTAAGTAGTCTAATCCTATAGGAGTTGTCACACCTCCAAAGGATAACCTAGATTGTTCTCAACACTAGTGTCACTGCTAAGGAAGAACAATAGCATAAGATAATTAAAACTGAAACTCGAATTTATTCATCAATAATGGAAAAGCATAATATCAATGTCATAGAAACATAATGATCCTAGGGTTTTACAAGTCCGAATACCCACAAGGGGTTTAGCTCATGATAAGTGCTTGTGTTATAGTAATGCGAAGTGTTATTATCTTGCAATGAGCATTGATTTAATCAGATTTTATCACTAAATAGTGTGCATTTGTGTATTCTTGAGCATTGTAGGTTTCGTGGAGCTAAGTTGGAAAAGAAGAACGAAGTTAGGTCGTGTTCGCCGTTGTTGGGAGGTTTTCAGACCAAGCAAGGAACAAGGCACGAGGTTAGACTTGTGAGTGTGCCAACCTCCTTTGGAGGGGCACAAAGGCAGTCACATTCACAACAAGTCTAACTCGTGTAGCTTAGGAAAACTTCACCAAGAAGGAGACTCGAAGCAATAGGCACGATCTACCATTGATTGTGTGCCCAATTCAATGGCCTCGATGAATAAACAACATATTCGGAGAGCACTTGCGGTACGCACGCAAAAGGTCATGTCAAGTTTTTGGCGCCGTTGCCGGGGAATAGGCGTATTTTTTATACTTGTTTTTGCTATTTTAGTCATTCATTTCACTGTCTATTTCACATTTTCTCTATCTATCACTATTCTCACCAATTCTTTCTTCGCTAATTGCAGTTTTACCGAGGGAATGTTTAACGCAAGCGAAGCTTTTGATACACTTGTGGGCCTAGTTGAGGAAGTAAAGCAGAAAATGTAGTTGTTTATCGCCCAGCCATTTCCAAGTTATACTGAGTATGATCAATCAGTGAAGCATCTTTGCACAGAAATAGTGAACAGTATCGATCAATTCTACAAGGAGCAGAACATGAATTATGAATTGGGCGGTGTGTTGGATGAATTTGATAAATCAGCCCTAGCTTCGTCAAAGGGTGACTCAGAAGAAACCCTTGAGAAGGTTCTCGCACAGTTTGAATCAGGTTATTGGGAACATAAGCAAGAAGTCTTTTCAATGGGAATCGCAAACCTAATTGAGGAAGCTTGTGAATTGGGGGTTAAGTTGGGATCCCAAGACCAACTCAAGGAGTATGGTCCAGAGAAGGTATCAGGTTGCGTTAATAAACCACAAGATACTAAATTTGAAGAAATTGATAGACTAAAGGGGGACCGACTTCGACCATCCATTGATGAGCCACCCGAGTTAGATTTGAAAACACTTCCAGAACACTTAGAATATGCATTTTTGGCAGAAGAAATGAAGTTGCCCGTGATCATAGCATCGAATCTTTCTCGGGAGCAAAAAGATAAACTGGTGAACATGTTGAAAATACACAAGTCTGCGTTAGCATGGAAAATCGCAGACCTAAAAGGAATAAACCCCTCATTTTGCACACATAAGATTTTAATGGAGGATAGCTTCAAAACGGTAATCCAACCTCAAAGAAGACTAAATCCAAACATGAAAGTGGTTGTGAAGGCAGAGGTGGTGAAACTCTTGGATGCAGGAATTATTTACCCAATCTCCGATAGTGCTTGGGTAAGCCCAACTCAAGTGGTTCCGAAAAAAGGTGGGATGACAGTAATTAAGAATGAGAAGAATGAGCTCATCCCAACCAAGACAGTTACGGGATGGAGAGTTTGCATTGATTACAGAAGGTTGAATGATGCAACCCGAAAGGATCATTTTCCGTTGTCGTTTATTGATCAAATGCTGGAACGATTAGCAGGGCATCAGTTTTACTGTTTTCTAGATGGAATGTCAGGATACTTTCAGATTTCTATTTCTCCGGAAGATCAGGAGAAAACGACTTTTACTTGTCCATATGGAACGTTTGCATACAGACGAATGCCGTTCGGGCTATGTAATGCACCTGCTACATTTCAACGCTGTATGACTGCTATTTTTGATGATCTCATCGAAGACATAATGGAGGTATTCATGGATGATTTCTCTATGTTTGGTGACTCCTTTGATATATGCTTAAGAAACTTGGAACGAGTGCTGAAAAGATGTGAGGAGACAAATCTCATGTTAAACTGGGAAAAGTGTCACTTCATGGTTCAAGAAGGTATCGTTCTCGGTCACAAAATTTCTAGTGTGGGTATGGAGGTGGATAAAGCAAAAATAGAGGTCATAGATAAACTCCCTCCGCCAATAAACGTCAAAGGAATCCGAAGTTTTCTGGGGCATGCAGGTTTTTACAGGCGGTTTATTATGGATTTTTCAAAGATCACTCAGCCGTTGACCAAGCTTCTCGAAAAAGATGCTCCATTTGACTTTGGGGAAGATTGTGCAGTAGCTTTCAAGGTCTTAAAAGAAAAACTGGTTCAAGCTCCGATTCTAATCACCCCGAATTGGGATGAACCATTTGAGCTGATGTGCGATGCTAGTGATTATGCAGTTGGAGCAGTCTTGGGGCAAAGGAGAGGTAAGCAATTCCAACCCATCTATTACGCAAGCAAGACTCTCACAGATGCCCAAGAAAATTACACTACAACAGAGAAGGAATTATTAGCGGTGGTATTTGCACTCGATAAGTTCAGATCATATCTCATTTTATCTAGAGTTATTGTATTCACAGACCATTCAGCTCTCCGCTACCTCATGAACAAAGTTGATGCAAAACCATGATTAATCCGCTGGATACTGCTCTTACAGGAGTTTGATATGGAGATAAAAGATAAGAAGGGAACCGAAAATGTTGTGGCGGATCACTTGTCACGGCTAGAGGGTAGCATTGGACAAGAGCCATCAAGCAAGGAAATTAATGACTTCTTCCCGGAGGAGCACTTGTATTCAATTCAGAAAATGACTTCATCAGGTGACACTCCATGGTTTACGGATTTTGCTAACTATTTGTCAGGGAAGGTGCTCAAACAAGGGCTCACATTCCAGCAAAAGAAGAAATTCTTTAGTGATTTAAAGAATTATTTCTAGGACGATCCGTTCCTCTTCCGTATTTGTGCAGATCAAATAGTTCGGAGATGCGTATCGAGGGAGGAAGGATGGGATATTCTTGCTCAGTGTCATTCAGGGCCAGTTGGGGGCCATTATGCATCAAGTAGGACTGCCGAAAAAGTCTTGGCAGCAGGATTCTATTGGCCAACTCTCTTTCGAGATGCACACCAGTTCGTTCTTCGATGTGACAATTGTCAGAGGGCTGGAAATTTATCTCGGCGGGATGAGATACCTCAGAATCCTATACAATTCTGCAAAGTATTTGATGTCTGGGGCATTGATTTCATGGGACCATTTCCAAAGTCTAACGGGAACCAGTACATACTAGTAGCAGTTGACTATTTCTCCAAATGGGTGGAAGCACAAGCATTGCCAAGTAATGATGCTAGAACGGTGGTGAAATTTTTAAAAAGGTTATTCACTCGATTTGGAACTCCGCGAATCATCATTAGTGACCGAGGAACCCATTTCTGTAATGCTCAATTAGAAAAAGTGTTGAAAAGATACGGGGTACGCCACCGTCTTGCCACTCCATATCATCCTCAAACTAGTGGTCAAGTGGAAGTCACCAATAGAGAACTTAAGCGAATCTTGACCAAATCTATGGAACAAGGAAAGTGAGACTGGTCAGAACGGTTGGATGACACACTATGGGCCCATCGCACAGCGTACAAGACACCCATAGGCACCACTCCGTATAATCTAGTCTACGGGAAGTCATGCCATCTACCCGTAGAACTTGAACATAAAGCATATTGGGCAATTAAAGCAATGAACTTCGACTTAAGAAGAGCTGGTGAACAGAGGCTGCATCATCTTAATGAACTCGATGAATGGAGATTGAAAGCATATGAGAATGCCAAAATTTACAAAGAGAAGATTCGAAAATGGCATGACAAGCATATCAAATTACCTAAGGAATTCAAGGTCGGTGACCAAGTCCTACTATTCAACTCCCGATTACGACTCTTCCCCGGAAAGTTAGAGACTAGATGGTTTGGCCCGTACACAGTCACTCAAGTATCACCCCAAGGTTCAATTGAGATTACTCATCCGGAGAAGGGCACATTCAAGGTAAACGGACACCGGTTGAAACCATACTTTGGTGTAAAGGTTTGCAGCAACGACAAAGAAATATTTTTCCTTCAACCGCCTTGAGGTAAGCCAGGTACGTCAAGCTTAGTGACGTTAAACAAGCGCTTCTTGGGAGGCAACCCAAGGCTTTACAGTTTTTCTAGGACCTAGTTAGCTTTAGATTGAATAAAAAGTCTTAGTTTTGGTGTCCTGAATTTTTCATGTGCTTACACTGCGATTTTCTTGTGGGTTTTTGATGAATTTCGTGTTCCTTAACGATAATTGATGAAGTTTAGGTTGGTTGAGTGTGTTTTCTTTGGTTTTTGGTCGTAATTTTATGGTTTTTACAGGCTCTAAGTATTTTTAAAGAGTTTCTGAATTTTTCTGAGAGTCTGTAAAATTTTCTAAGTAAACCAGAGAAAACACACGGCCGTGTGGAATTAACACACGGCTGTGTGTTACCAATTGGAGCTCAACCAGAGAAGACACAGGGGCGTGACTTTGCCCCTGTGAAAACTTCAGAAGGGGCACACGGCCGTGTGGAATTAACACACGTCCGTGTGACTTTTCGCAGAACTTCAACTCTTTTCCAGAGAGTTCACAGGGGCGTGTGGGTGCCCCTGTGAGTGCCACTGTGCTAAGGCACACGGCCGTGTGGAATTAACACACGGCCGTGTGAAAATTCTGCAGAAAAATCCCTTCTTCCCGAGAAAACACAGGGGCGTGTGACAGCCCCTGTGGAAGAGCTTGTGATTGGCACACGGCCGTGTGGAATTAACACACGGCCGTGTGAAACACTTAGATTTTTCAGGTAAATCAGAGAGGCCACAGGGGCGTGTGTTGGCCCCTGTGACCGGCCTTGTGTTCTTGGCCAGGTTGGGCACACGGTCGTGTGGAATTAACACACGGCCGTGTGATATTTTTCAGAGAGCTTCTGTGTTTTCCCGAGAAGCCACAGGGCCGTGTACCAGCCCCTGTGGATATCCTTGTGAAGGCACACGGCCGTGTGGAATTTCCACACGGCCGTGTGGGGTAGCCAGAGAGTAAACAGAATGCACACAGGGGCGTGTGTTGGCCCCTGTGAACCCTAATTTCAGAGGCACACGGCCGTGTGGCATTGTCACACGGCCGTGTGAATTCCCAGAACTCCAAAAGCCAGGCGATTTCTTTTGGTTTTCACTCGTGCCTCTTCCATTTTCATTCTAAACTCTCCTTCTACTCTCTCCACTAGTTCCCCAACCATCTCAGAGGATTTTTAAGGCTTTTATTGTAGTTTTCCGGCCGGTTCTTAATATTTCTTCATCCACTCCGTCGGTAAGGACTTCAAAGCCTTCTTCTCCGTCAATTCTCAACTTAATTCGTCCTTTTTGATGATTTCGCCTATATTGAATGATTAATGAGTATGCGAGTATGCTTAGGAATGAATTGGAATGAATTAGATTGTTAATTTTGGAATTTTGGCCCCGCGGCCGTTATGCTCTGCCCGCCCGATGATCCACACGGGCGTGTGGAATTAACACACGGCCGTGTGGATTTCTACAGATTGTTATATTTTAATGTTTTTGATCAATTCTTTTTTCAATCTCGCAGATATGACTTCCAGGTCCAAGAAGTCGGCTGGGAAGCGACCCCGTGAGCCCACACCCCCTCTAGAGGAGACAGAGTTCAGTATACCTGAGCACCAGACCAGGTTTGATAGATTATCCCCACTCCGTTTCGGACAGTCACGATACCCCGACCTGAGCATTATCAGAAAGATCCAGGGGGGTGACGGTATTGCCGAGGAGGTTGAGGAGCTACTCTCGGTGGGTGGCTGGAGGAGATTATTGAGGATTAGAGACCCAGCCATTCGAGGGGTGACACTGGAGTTCCTGGCTTCATTTGAGTTTGACAGATCATACAGGGATTTTTCCACTCCTGATACCAATCCTATAGGAGTTGTCACACCTCCAAAGGATAACCTAGATTGTTCTCAACACTAGTGTCACTGCTAAGGAAGAACAATAGCATAAGATAATTAAAACTGAAACTCGAATTTATTCATCAATAATGGAAAAGCATAATATCAATGTCATAGAAACATAATGATCCTAGGGTTTTACAAGTCCGAATACCCACAAGGGGTTTAGCTCATGATAAGTGCTTGTGTTATAGTAATGCGAAGTGTTATTATCTTGCAATGAGCATTGATTTAATCAGATTTTATCACTAAATAGTGTGCATTTGTGTATTCTTGAGCATTGTAGGTTTCGTGGAGCTAAGTTGGAAAAGAAGAACGAAGTTAGGTCGTGTTCGCCGTTGTTGGGAGGTTTTCAGACCAAGCAAGGAACAAGGCACGAGGTTAGACTTGTGAGTGTGCCAACCTCCTTTCGAGGGGCACAAAGGCAGTCACATTCACAACAAGTCTAACTCGTGTAGCTTAGGAAAACTTCACCAAGAAGGAGACTCGAAGCAATAGGTAGCGAATCACTGTAGCAAGTTACTGCAGCGAATCACTGTAGCAAGTTACTGTGCACTTCTGCCGAAGAGTCAAGGTTCCAGAGAATTCACACGGGCATGTGGAATTAACACACGGCCGTGTGAACTAATTTTCCAGCAAACCAGAGACGTCACACGGGCGTGTGGAATTAACACACGGCCGTGTGGATTGATTTTCCAGCAAGCCAGAAACTTCACACGGGCGTGTGGAATTAACACACGGCTGTGTGAAGTAATTTTCAGGAAAGACAGAAACTTCACACGAGCGTGTGGAAATTCCACACGGCCGTGTGAATTCCCGATAACTTCAAATTTAAAGCCGCACTCAGCCTATTTAAAGCCGATTTGGAGACTTTTTGAAGAATCTTTTGACCTATCTTTCTCCCCAACTTCTGGAGAGGGCGGCTAGGGTTTCGGAGAGGACTTTGTGGAGGATTGGAGCGCGTCATCGGCATTGTCACCGACGTTCGACAGCCGCACAAGACCACGGCCACACCATACGCGAGGGGGTTTTCATTGATGTCTTTAGTTTGTTCTTTCTTTCATAAATTGATGAACATGTATAGCTCCATGAGGAGCTAAACCCCTCGTGGGTATTCGGACTTGTAAAACTCTAGGATAATTATGCTTCTTTGACATTGTTATTATGCTTTTCCATTAATTGATGAATAAATTCGAGTTTCAATTTTAGATGTCTTGTGCTATTGTTTTCTCTTAGCCGTGACACTAAGGATTGAGAACAATCTAGGTTGTCCTTTGGAGGTGTGACAACTCCTATAGGATTAGACTACTTAAAATTGAAGAGGGTTGAGAGGGAGAGTTGTGAGGTAGCACCGTACCCCTTTCCCTTCCGTTGTGATTTCTCCCTATCTCCGATTCCTTGAGTCATTAGAGGTCGAAATAGAGTGAAGTGCTAGGTAGACAAACTCCCCCAAGGTTTTGGGGTGACGTGAATCCTACGCACTGGGGCTTAATTTAGACAATGGTTCTTCCTCCTGGACCAAAGGGTTAGAACTATCACACATAGGAACAGGTTTTATCACTAGGAGTCCCTAGAGCTTAAAGCAATCCCACGTAGTGTTAGGCTTAGGTAGAAATACTCCCCTGGGGCTTAGTTGAGCAATCAACAGAGTGAAGGGTTGACGTGAATCCTATTGCCGGGACATAGTGTTGAGGTTAGCCACGGTTGACCTTAGATTTGGGACCGTGTGTTTCAGGATTTTCCTCGACTCAATTAACATCAATAGGAAGGTATAATAGCATAGTCTTGCACTAGAAGCATAAGTCCTAGAGGTAACTTGTCCGGATACCCTATTTTCACTTATTACTAGTCTCTCTCTTTTTACTCGTTGCTTGCACTTTTCTCTCTTTCATCTTTCGATTTATTTGCTTTGCATCTACTCTAGTTCCCATAAATTCACTCATCACTCCGATCGTTGTTTCTTTTCGTACATCACACGAGTCAATAGCAACTTCTCGTATTTTAAATCCCTATTCCTTGTGGATTCGACTACCCACTCACCGGGGTAACTTTTATTACTTCGACAAGGCCGTGCACTTGCGGTACGCACGCAAAAGGTCGTGTCACTGTAGCAGCACCAGAGGCCCTTGATCAGGACACCGATGCTGAGGCGTCGTAGTTTTATTTTTATTTTCAGTTGTATTTTTTTTATTTTGGACTTGTAGTACTCAGAAAGAATCTTCCTTCTGAGTTTATCTTTATTTTGATTCATTTTATCTCGAGTTGTATTTCATTTTCATATCTTTATATACTCAAGCTTTATTTTGGTTTTTCTTGAGCTATACTAAACCCTTGTGTGTGTGTGCACAGATGGTCTTGGATGTAAGGAATCTAAGGAATAGTCATAGTCACGGTCATGGGACCGTGTGTGCTTCACAACCCATTGAGGCTAAACTCTCAATGTACCTAGCTATATCAAACGCAACACTTGGAGTTCAGGGGAGTAATGTTTCAATTGCCCACTTCCACACTAATTGGTTTTCATTGTTTTATTTTTATTGTGCTTGCATGCGTACATTGGGGACAATGTACATCGTAAGTGTCACTTTGCACACACCTTTACTTGTGCGTTCAACTGTTTATGCTCATGTAGCCTATGGCGGTTCAACTTAGTTGCAACAGTTGTATTCTTAGTGTTTAGGAGAATTTTTAACATTGTATTTTATCATGCTCTAGTTTTACTTGAATTTTAGGGGATTTTTGCTCGATTACCCCTTATTGCACTTCTCACTCTTGAAATCTTTTGGAAACTCGAACTCGAAGTCGGATACAAGTGATGCCCTAATGAGAGAAAGAGCTATCTCATGGGAATCGTTAAAGCTACTACCCCGGTAGAAAGAGTGATAAATGCTCGTGTTATAGTAATGCGAAGTGTTATTATCTTACATTGAGCATTAATTTAATCAGATTTTATCACTAAAAAGTGTGCATTTGTTTACTTTTGTGAATTGTAGGGTTGTGAAGATAAATTGGAGAAAAGGAACAAAGTTAGATCGTGTTCTCCGTAGTTGGGGAGATTTTCAGACTAAGCAAGGAACAAGGCATGAGCATAGACTTGTGAGTGTGTGCCAACCTCCTTTGGAGGGGCACAAAGGCAGTCACATTCACAATAACTCTAGCTCGCGTTAATAAGGAGAACTTCACCAATTTGGAGTTTTGAAGCAATCGGTACGATCTACCATTGATTGTGTGCCCAATTCAACGGCCTCAATGAAGAGCGACGAATTCGGGAGCGTTTCGGCACAATTACTATAGCAGAACAGCAGTAAGTTACTGTAGCAAAATAATTTAGCAAATTACTTGATTGTGTTCGCTCACCCGCAAGTGCATGGGGTCGCCAAGTAATACCCCTCGCGCAAGCATGAGGGGGTCGTATTCCCAAGAGCCCAAGAATTTATTCTTAGTTCCTTATCACAATGTTGTCCAACCTAAGCAATTACTTGATAGAAAGAACTACAAATAATATACGGATGTAAAAAGCATGCAAATAGTAAATATAAATATGGAGGGAAATCAAGGCTAGGGAATGGTCACGGATAGGGGTCCCCTCGGGGGCTACTAAAGTGCTAAGGATGCCCTAACTAGCATGCACGTGGGTGGTTTGGACCGAGAAACCCAAAAGTAGACCAACCCGATGGTCACGGTGTTTGGTCCCTAATCCAGTATGAGTATTGGAATACGGAATTACTTCTGCCCAAATCCTCCTACGATCGCAATGGGTCTAGTGGATTTCTCAAGCTAGGGTTGAAACACAATCAAGGACAACCTTAACAATTGGAGGGTTACAAATACCCGATGGTCACGGTGTATTCGTACATGTATTCCCTTCCAAGCTTGGTGAGCCTAATACGAAGGCAATGGTCATGCAACCTAGAATTTTCTTGGAATTTATGCATAGAGTTCTCAGACATTCCAAGGCATTCAAGAAGCACCAAACAAGGATCACAAACCAAAACAAATGCATAAACTAGCTCAAGCATCCAAAATTACACAAGTTCACCCCCAAGGTTCACCCACATCCGGTGACCTTGGGGTCTCATGGTCACAAAATAGGCAAGAAAATACATAAAAACAACTAAATACACCATAAGAATACTCCCTCAAAAGATCAAGGCCGAATGACACTTCCAAGGACGCCACCCAAGGGATGGCTTCCTTTATCGATCTTCCTCTCAAATGCAAATTGAAGCTGTGGACTCGTCGTGTCGTGCTCTCCCAATCGTCCTCTCATCAAGAATCGTCTCCAAAACCCGGTCTCAAGCTTCCAAGGAAGGTAGTGAACTGAAGCTCTCCCAAGACCTAAGTTCTCTTTCAAAAATGCTCCCAAAAACACTTAAAAGCCAATTCCAGCGAGCTATGCGGCCTCCCATGCGGGGAGAGAAGATTTCTGAGAAATCCCGAAAATCGCGTAAGTTGCTAAAGTACCGCTACAGTGGAACTACTACAGTACTGTTTTATCCAAAGTGCTTCTGTAAGTGTGTGTTGGCTCCCAACCTTAATCTCCACACCCTGGATTACCCCAGGGGTCCATTCACCCCACATATGGGAAGAGTGGCATTAGACAGTTAAAGACATCTTCAATACTCAGTTAAAATTCTTTTGGGTTCCTAAATAAAACTCTAGCACTTAAGGGACTGTGCAACAAGTTCCAGGGGATGCAGTAGAGATACTTATTTCTTTTTTCACAAATATACACATTTTTTTTTCTGAGTCTGACTAACATAGACTGCACAACAAATCTTTCAGAAGGATGCACATGCTGATTAGGCACAAGAGCCACCCAACCTGCTCAATTACAGTCTACATAGACGCATTTATGCTGTACTAGCAGAGGAATACTGTCATAGACTCCATTTTTTTTTTTTGTACACACTGTATCTCATGTCCCTTGGTAACCTATCACAATAGTTCACTTAAGGCTATAGCAAACAATGAAGGAACTCAAAAGCTCTTAAAAGAATATTGAAGAAAGAATTTAACAATCTAATAGCAAAATCATCATAATGGGTTGGTTGGAGTGTATAAGGTGGAAGTAATCATGAAAGAGAATGGAAACGCACTGAAGATAAAACAGGGCATCATTCAAGCACAGTATAAGAATACAACTCACTTCTATCATTCTTTCAAGCAAGGAAGTGCTAAACACTAAAATCATAGCTATCATCGGTAATCATGCATGCAAAACAAGTAAAGTACCCCATCCCCACACCTAAAGTTGTACATTGCCCTCAATGTACGTAGATCAACAGAGTAAGGTGCGAGACATGCCATAAAAATAAAGGGATGAGGTAAAGAAACTTCCCCAATTGGTCGATGAGATGAACTCCAAATATGCATGAATCGGGGAAAGCTGTGAGGTGCAAGGGGCGTGAAGATTCTATAATGATCAGTCCTGAAAGTAAAAAGAAAAATATCACACCACAAGAAATAAATAGAGAGCGGGACAAGTAAGAACGAATCAAAAATGGGAAAGTACTGTTTAGGAGGGTCAGGACCCTTGCTAACTGAAAAGTACAACAATACAAACAAACAAGTCTAGAAATAAAAACAAGTACAAACAACAGGAAACTAAAAGTGGTGCTGTGAGTCTAGAGATCTTGAGGGAGTGATGATGCAAAGCACGTGGTAGTCGTGGAGGAGGTGCCGACAGATGATGATGAGCTGCGCAGATATGATAGGATCTCGGTCATGCTACTCTCTATGCGGCTCTGTGATGTGGCTAAGTCCCTCACTGATGTTGCCAGCGCCTCCTGAGATGTCCCAAGGGTCTGCAACTGCTGACGGACCTCGAACAAAGGCTGATTTTTTGCTATTGCTACAGTAATTTCAGGAAATTTTTGATAGAGTTTCTTCTTGTAAAAGTGACAATCTAAATGTACAAAGCTTTGAATTCAAGATAAACAATTACAAGAAGCATTCACCATGATAACAACAAAGTTTTTCCACCATATAAACCAATAAAAACCTTAGAACGAGTGAGAAATGGGATTACCTTGGACTAGGGCACCAATGAGAGGATGAAGTCAAATTCGGCTAAAAGCTTGATAAAACCTTGAAAATCTCCCAAAAACTCGTTTGCTAGGATGAGGAGAGTGTTTTGATGCAAAAAGAATGAAGGAAAATGGTGGAGAGATGAAGGGGAAAAGAGAAGAAGAAGGATGAAAAATGAGTGAATAGTGTAAAAGTGGGGTAAAGAAGAAGAGAAAAGGGGGGTCGGGTGCCTATGCGGGCTGGTATGCGGCCGCATAGGACCCCGCACTGCTTACTGGATGGGTATGCGGCCTGTTATGCGGCCACATAGCAGGCCGCATCACCCACTAGATGCGTATGCGGGCTCTTATGCGGCAGCATAAGAGCCCGCACCAGTCTCTAGATTGCTATGTGGCCTACGATGCGGGCGCATAGCAGGCCGCATGGGTGCCTGGAAACCCCCATGCTCAAGAATTGCTCAAAAAACTACGAAACCAAACATCGTACTCAACCTAGCACTCAAAAATCACACAAAAACAAAGCCGAAAACACTTATAGGCATTGAAAACTTGGAAAACGAAGCTCCAACACTCAAAGAAAAATACAAAATTCATGAAACCTAGGGTGCAACATGATGAAATAAATTATGGAAAATGACTAAACAACCACCACAATCATAAAAATCAACAACACTCAAACTCACAAGCACCACCAAAAATACGAAAAACTCCCAAACACAACAACAAGAATTAAGAAGAAAGAATAATTGCAATGAATTGAAAGACTTGGGTTGCCTCCCAAGAAGTTCTTTTTTACTGTCTTTAGCTCGACATGTTTTACCTCAACTCATGGTGGGACAAAATGATGAGAGATACCTCCATTTTTCGGTGAAGAGTTATTACCCAGGAAGTTCATTGAGAGACACGAAAAGATTTTAAATTTCCCGCGGTCCTCAAAGAATAAGCGGTTTACCTCTTCGGGCAACATTGTAGAGACATCCATTCCCCGCTTTTTCTTTTCTTTTACTTTCTTCCACAACTTCTTCAAGGTTCTCTTTTCATTGGAATGTGATGGAGATTTAACCTCGACTTGTGCTAGTTGTTGCAATGGAGGAGGGGGGAGCTCATCTTCTACTACATCATCCCTAAGATCTTTATAGTACTCCTCCATGGGGTTCAAAGCGAGGACTTCCTGCACATAATCAGAGATAATCATGTCAGTTGTATCCATGAAATAAAGAGCATCATCGTGATCAAGTGTACATTTCATAGCTTCGGGGAAGGTGAAGACCACTTGTTCATCTCCAACCCTCAAAGTCATTTTTCCTCCTTTTACATCAATAAGTGCGCCGACGGTGTTAAGAAATGGATGCCGAAGGATCAACGGGAACTCCACATCATCATCCACATCTAGAATTACAAAGTCAACCCGGATGATTAGCTTATCAACTCGCACAAGAATATCTTCAACAATTCCCTGGGGTCTACGTATTGAACGATCCGCAAGTTGCAAGGTCATTCGTTTAGGTCTCAAATTGTCTAACCCAACCTCAGGAACAAGTTATACGGCATCACGTTTATGTTAGCTCCCGAGTCGGCCAAGGCACTTTCTCGTACTCTATCCCCGATCACACAAAAGATGATGAAGCTACCCGGATCATTAAGTTTCTTGGGTAATTTCTTTTGGATTACGGCCGAGAAATTTCCCGATAGAGTCACAGTCTCCAAGTCTTCAAGCTTCCTCTTATTGGTGAGGAGGTCCTTCATGAATTTAGCGTACTTTGGCATTTGGGAGAGGGCCTCGACCAAGGGGATGTTTATGTGAAGCTGCTTAAATATGTTGAGGAATTTTTTGAATTAAGCATCTTCCTTATCTTGCTTCAGCCTAGAAGGGTAAGGCACCATAGGTTTATATCCGAGCCCTTTTTTAGCCGAAGAACTTGGAGCATTTCTGTCGTGTTTCTTCTCAAACTCTTCAATTACATCATTACTCAACTTAGGGTCTTCCCGGGCGGCTACCCTATCATTGGAGGCACTTGAACTATCCTCGGTCCTTGCCTCCAACTGTTTTCCACTACTCAGTGTCACTGCCTTCAAGTGTTCCCTTGGGTTGCATTCAGTATTACTCGGTATGCTACCTGAAGGTCGATCTGATTGTGCCCTAGCAAGCTATCCCACCTGGTTCTCAAGAGACTCTATGCAGGCTTGGACATTTCTCAATATACTGCCAAACTCATCAAGTCTCTTGTCCACATTCTGAAATTTTGCCTCCGTGGTGATCATGAATCATGCCAATACATCCTCAGTTGAGTATTTCTTCTCTTGAGCCTGCTGGGGCTGAAATTGGGGGCCCTGGGGTGGTGGAAGTCTTTGTTAAGACTGGCCTTGGTCCCAAGGCATGTTCGGGGGATTCCTCCACCCCAAGTTGTAGCTATTACCGTATTGATTCCCCGGTCCCTGAGGTCCTCCACCAACATAATCCACCGTTTCCACAGGTGCAGAGAGAGCAATAAATATGGGGCACTTCGAAGTTGCATTCCCGGCACCACAAGTATCACAGGACATCACTGCCTTAGGGGTAGAACTAGACCCCATCATGAACTGATCAAATTTCTGTGTTAATGCGTTGACCGCCGCGTTGTTATCGGTGAAATTCTTCGATAAGGCCTCAACCTTTGCAGTCAATGCGGTGGTTTCATTCACCTCGAGCAGACCCGCGACCCTTGGTTCTTTTTGCCGAGTACTCCAGTGGCACTCATTGCTTGCCATGCTCTCAATTAAGGCTTCAGCTTCTTCAGGTAATTTGTTACTCAGGGATCCACCTGCAGCAGCATCAATCAGTTGCCTTGTTGAATAATTTAGCCCATTGCAGAACATCTGTACTCTCATCCAAGACTGGAATCTATGGTGAGGACACCTACACATCAAACCCTTAAATCTTTCATGGGCCTCAAAAAGTGTCTCTGAATCTCCCTGCTGAAAAGATGACATCTCTTGCCTCAGTCTCGCAGCCTTACTTGGCGAAAAATACCTAGCAAGGAATTTCTCCACTATATCCTTCCACGTGGTGATGGACCCGGGAGCCAAAGATGTGAGCCACTTGTAGGCTGCTCCCCTTAAACTGAAAGGAAATAGTCTTAGTCTAATAGCATCATCTGACACCGAATTAATCTTGAAACTCGAACAAATTTGAAGGAAGCGAGACAAGTGGGTATGTGGGTCTTCATCAGCTAACCCATCAAACTGAACTGAATTCTGTATCATACCAATTATGCTTGCCTTGATTTCGAAATTATTAGCCGGCACAGCAGGCGCTTGCACACTAAACTCATCACCGATGAATTATGGTCTTTCATAGTCTGATAAAGTCCTCCTAGGTTCGGCCATGACTGAGGGTTCGCTTGATTCCACTCTAACCTCTTGTTGTCTTGAGCTCTCAGCCACTTCTTTCAATCTCTGATGTAATGTCCTTTCAATTTCGTCATCGGGCTCAATCAAATTGGCATGACTCACTCTTGTCATAAGATGGGTGCCTTGTAAAAATTGAGTCAAGAATTAGAAACGAAAGAGAAACAAGAAAATAAAATGCAAACAAAGAAATGATGGAATATATACAAGAATGGTGAAAACAAAAAATGGTCAAATCAACACGCTTTAAGTTTTCCGAATATTCCTCGTGGGTCCCCAGTAACGGCTCAAAAAACTTGATTGTGTTCGCTCACCGGCAAGTGTACGGGGTCGCCAAGTAATACCCCTCGCGCGAGCACGAGGGGGTCGTATTCCCAAGGGCCCGAGAATCTATTCTTACTTCCTTATCACAATGTTGTCTAACCTAAGCAATTACTTGATAGAAAGAACTACAAATAATATATGGATGTAAAAAGCATGCAAATAGTAAATACAAATACGGAGGGAAATCGAGGTTAGGGAATGGTCATGGATGGGGGTCCCCTCGGGGGCTACTAAAGTGCTAAGGATGCCCTAACTAGCATGCACGTGGGTGGTTCGGATCGAGAAAACCAAAATTAGACCAACCCGATGGTCACGGTGTTTGGTCCCAAATTCGGTACGAGTATTGGAATACGGAATTACTTCCGCCCAAATCCTCCTACGATCGCAATGGGTCTAGTGGATTTCTCAAGCTAGGGTTGAAACACAATCAAGGACAACCCTAACAATTGGAGGGGTACAAATACCCGATGGTCACGGTGTATTCGTACACGTATTCCCTTCCAAGCTTGGTGAGCCTAATACTAGGGAAATGGTCATGCAACCTAATATTTTCTAGGAATTGATGCATAGAGTTCTCATACATACCAAGGCATTCAAGAAGAACCAAACAAGGATCACAAACCAAAACAAATGCATAAACTAGCTCAAGCATCCAAAATTACACAAGTTCACCCCCAAGGTTAACCCACATACGGTGACCTTGGGGTTTAGTTACTCATGGTCACAAAATAGGCACGAAAATACATAAAAACAACTAAATACATCATAAGAAAACTCCCTCAAAAGATCAAGGCCGAATGACGCTTCCAAGGACGCCACCCAAGGGATGGCTTCCTACGTCGATCTTCCTCTCAAATGCAAATAGTAGGCGTGGACTCATCGTGTCGTGCTTTCCCCGTCGTCCTCTCCTCAAGAATTGCCTCCAAAACCCGGTCTCAAGCTCCCAAGGAAGGTGGTGAAGTGAAGCTCTCCCAAGACCTAGGTTCTCCCCTCAAAAATGCTCCGAAATACACTTAAAACCCAATTCCAGCGAGCTATGCGGCGTCCCATATGGCCCCGCATGCGGGGAGAGAAGATTTTCGAGAAATCCCGAAAATCGCGTAAGTTCTACAGTAGAACTGCTACAGTACTGCATGCGGCCTCCACTACGCCCGCATGGTAGACCGCATGAATCTCCTGACCAAGCCATTCTTCAAATCTTCGTGCTACAGTGGTTGCTACCTAGATTACCCCAGGGGTCCATTCACCCCACATATGGTGAGAGTGGCATTAGACAGTTGAAGACATCTTCAATACTCAGTTAAAAGTCTTTTGGGTTCCTAAATAAAACTCTAGCACTTAAGGGACTGTGCAACAAGTTCTAGGGGATGCAGTAGAGATACTTATTTCCTTTTTCACAAATATACACATTTTTTTTTTCTGAGTCCGACTAACATAGACTGCACAACAAATCTTTCAGAAGGATGGACATACTGACAACTCCTATAGGATTAGACTACTTAGGGTTGAAGAGGGTTGAGAGGGTGAGTCGTGGGGTAGCAGAACGTCCCCTTTCTCCTCCGATGTGATTCTCCCTACCTCCTTGCTCCATGATTTATTCGCGGTCGAGATAAAGTTAGGTGCTAGGAGATAAATGATAAACGTCTAAATATACGTATTTTATACGTATGCATGCGCATAGTTTTTGTATATTGTTAATGAATCGATGCCCTTTTGTGGTCTAAATTGGGTTATTTCGTGTTTCAGGTGCAAAAGATGCTTTAGTGAGCTCAACGATGAGATTTGAGAAGAAATTCATGCCAAAATCATCATTTTAGGGTCCCGCACTGTAGCAACACTGTAGCAGCCTGAAGCACGCACATTTGAAGAAATTTTCTAAGTCTGGAAACCCTTACGGGCAAGTTCACGGCCGTGAGGTCAACCGCAAGGTCACCGGATGTAGGTGAACCTTGGGGGTGAACTTGTGATGTTTTGGATGATATTGTGCTAATTAATGTTTGTGGCTTGTTTGTGATCCATTGTTTGGTGTTTTTACATGCTTAATATGTATGAGAACTCTATGTATCAAAAGACTTAGGAAATGCTAGGTTGCATGATCATTGCCTAGTATTAGACTCACCAAACTTGGAAGGCAAATACGTATAAATACGCTGTGACCATCGGGTATTTGTACCCCTCCACTCCTAGGGTTAAATACTCCTTTGTATCTTAACTCTAGTTTGAGAAAATCAATTCATCCATTGCAATCGTAGGGCTAATCTTGGGTGGTAGATGTACCGTATCTAATACCCGTACCGGATTAGGGGTCAATTGCCGTGACCATCGGATTGGCCTAGTCTAGGGTTTTCTCGATCCAATTAGCTACTTGCATGTTAGTCCAAGCATCAAACTCTCTTTAGTAGCCCCTAAGGTAATCCTCATCCGTAACCACTCCTAGCCCTAAGTTATCCCGTATCTTGTCCTCATAAATTTGTATAAGTTATTTATTTGTTTAGTTTCTTTGCATTCTATTCACTCTCTTAAATCGTGTCGGTTGAACAACATTGTGAAAGGGAAGTAAGGGTAGCTTCTCTGGCCCAGTGAATACGACCCTCTCGTGTTCGCACGAGAGGTACTACTTGACGATCCGTACGCTTGCGGGATTTAGGATATCAAGTTTTTGGCGCCGTTGCTGGGAACCCACGAGAAATACTCGGAAAACTTTGAGCATGTTAATTTTGACCATCTTCTTGTTTCATATTTTCCATTTTTGTAAATATTCCATCATTTCTTTCTTTGCATTTTATTTTCTTGTTTCTCTTTAGTTTCTGATTCTTGGCTCTAATTTTTTCGAGGTACCCATCTTATGACAAGAGCGAGTCAAGCTAATTTGGTTTAGCCCGACGATGAAATTTAAAGGACATTACATCAGAGGTTGAAAGAAGTAGCTGCGAGTTCAAGGCAACAAGAGGTTAGAGTGGAATCGAGTGAACCTTCAGTCAGGGCCGAACCTAGGAGAACTTTGTCAGATTATGAAAGGCCATAATTCACCGGTGATGAATTTAGTGTGCAAGCGCCTACTGTGCCGGCTAATAATTTTGAGATCAAGGCGAGTACAACTGGATGAACAGAATTCAGTTCAGTTTGATGGGTTAGATGATGAAGACCCACATGCTCACATGTCCCGCTTCCTGCAAATTTGTTTAAATTTCAAAATCAATTCGTTGTTAGATGATGCTATAAGACTGAGATTGTTTCCTTTCAGTCTGAGGGGAGCAGCTTACAGATGGCTCACATCCTTAGCTCCTGGCTCCATCACCACATGGAAAGACATGGTGGAGAAATTCTTGGCTAGATATTTTCCACCTAGCAAGGCTGCAAGACTGAGGTAAGAGATCTCCTCCTTTAGACAAGGGGATTCAGAAATACTTTTTGAGGCACATGAACGATTCAAGGACTTGTTGCATAGGTGTCCTCACCATGGGTTCCCTGCATGGATGCAAGTGCAGATGCTCTATAATGGCCTAAATTACGCTACAAGGCAACTCATAGATGCCGCGGCAAGTGGTTCCTTGAGTGACAGGCTTCCTGAGGAAGCTAAGAAGTTGATTGAGAACATGGAAAGCAATGAGTGCCACTGGAGTACTCAGTAGAAAGGACCATGGGTTGCGGGCCTATTTGAGGTGACTGAGAACACCGCATTGACTGCAAAGGTTGAAGCCCTATCGAAGAATGTCACTGATAACAATGCGGCGGTCAGCGCATTGATACAGAAACTTGATCAGTTCATGTTGGGGTCTAGTTCTACCCCTAAGGAAGTGATGTCCTGTTATACCTGTGGTGCCGGGCATGCAACTTCGCAATGGCCTATATTTATTGCTCCTTCTGCACTAGTGGAAACGATGGATTATGTTGGTAAAGGACCTAGGGGACCGAGGAATCAGTACGGTAACAGCTACAACTCGGGGTGGAGGAATCCCCCGAACATGTCTTGGAACCAAGCCCAGTCTCAACAGAGACCTCCACCACCCCAAGATTCCCAATTTCAACCCCAGTAGCATCAAGAGAAGAAATACTCAATTGAGGATGTATTGGCAAGATTCATGATCAACACGAAGGCAAGATTCCAAAATGTGGACAAAAGGTTTGATGAGTTTGCAATATATTGAGAAATGTCGAAGCCTCCATTCTGTCTCTTGAGAACCATATGGGACAGCTTGCTAGGGCACAATCAGATCGACCATCGGGTAGCTTGCTGAGTAACACTAATAGCAACCCGAGGGAGCACTTAAAGGCTGCCATATTGAGAAGTGGAAAACAGTTGGAGGCAAGGGCTGAGGGAAGCCCAAGTGTCTCCAATGATAGGGTAGCCATCCCGGAAGACCCTGTTCTGAGCAAGGATGCTAGTGAAGAGAATAAGAGCAAGCATAAGAAGGGTACCCAATTTTTCCAAGCTCCGAAAGGAAATGAGTACAATCCCATTGTTCCTTACCAATCAAGACTGAAACATGGCAAGAGGATGCCCAGTTTAAAAAAATTTTGAACATATTCAAGCAACTCCATATCAACATCCCATTGGTTGAGGCCCTATCCCAAATGCCGAAGTACGCCAAGTTATGAAGGACCTTATCACAAACAAAAGAAAATTGGAAGAACTTGACTCTGTGACATTGTCCGAGAACTGCTCTGCATTGATTCAGAAGAAACTGCTAAAGAAACTCACCGATCCTGGTAGTTTCATCATCCTGTGCGTGCTTGGCGAAGGATTGTGACACACCCCTTGCTTGTGTGTACCGCAAGTGCACAGGTTGTCAAAATAATAATTACCCCGGTGAGTGGGTAGTCGAATCCACAGGGAACGGAAGTATTAGTAATGACTAATTCTCAGTTATCTAGTCGAATCAATAATCTGAAGCAATGGATGTAATGCGTAAAATAAGAAAATAGCAAGCAAGCAAGTAAAAGGAAAGGTAAAGGAGATCTCTATCAATGAAGATGAGATACTCGGGCAATGCTCCCCCTAGGCTCTATTATGAAGTGCAAGACTAACTAAATGCTTCTAAACCGAGTCCTATGAGTCAAGGTAATCCAAGAATAATCGGTCCCTACCTCCAGGCCACCTATACTAGACCCCTACAAGGTCCCAGCGGAGAAATTGCTCAATCTCAACACCTCACACCCCATATGACCGCAATGAACTTTAGGGATACCTAAGAGTGAAACCGATTCCTAAAATTAGATCTAACTCTACTTCTAGGTGAAAGATCCCTAACCCCGTACAAGGTCCCGGCGGAGAAATCTATCAATCTCACACCTCACACCTCATATAGTTGCATAAAACTTAGGGAAAACGGAGATAGGAATCACTCAATCGAAAGGGAAAGGGGACACTCCTCTATCTCAAGACTCACCCTCTCAACCCTCTTTAACCTTATATGTTCTAATCCCTAATGGAGACCTCTCTCTCACCAAGGCAACAAATCAAGCATACCAAACAACCATACGAATCAATAAGGCATGCATGCAATAACTAAACAAGGTTAAAACTCAAATTAACTCGGAATTAAAAGAAAACATAAAGAAAGTCAATACATGAATTGAAACCTAGGGTTCACATGCCCAAGTATCTACTAGGGTTTTAGCCATCCATGGGGCTTATTCAAAGCAAAGGATAATGAAATAAAGAGCAATGTAACCCATGAAAGTAAACCCCCTCGAATTCATGATTATAGCCTTGATGAATCGTTCAACGTCTCGAAGGAACTTTCGCCAAAGCTAGGTTGCCGATGGCTCCCCGATGCTATCTCGTCGAAAGATCTATCAAAGTTGGTGAAGAACGACCCCCAATATCGCCAAAGACCTCGTCCTTGAAACCTTGACCGCTCTTGCCTTCAAACGTGCGCAAAAAGTTCTCTAAAAATCGGGAAAACGGGGTATTTATAACTTTGAAAATGCCCAGTCACGTGTCTTCACGCGACCACGAGGGACTTTCATGCGGTCGCGTGAACAGTGATTTCTGCTACAGTACTGTTACAGTAAAAAAACAGTGTTTTGCTACAATACTCTTCATAAAACGAGATCCAAACTCTCTTATCTTGAGGCCACATGGTCGGGCACACGTCCATGTGGTGAGTTATAAGACTTTTCCTCCATCAAACCATCATTTGGAAGCTTTGGCTATCTTCGCAAAAGTAGGGACATGAAGGTGTGACTACTTTTGTGCCTTTCCATCACACAAATTGGCTTGAATTCTTCTGGAAGTTAGCACACACCCTTATGTGCATGATCCCCTCTTGTGCCTTGACACCTGTGTTGTACAAAAGCTCCCAACAATATGTCTTTATAACTCACCTTTGCTTCTTTTTTTCTCCTTCAATACTCTGACAACCTAATTGCACAAAGGAACACCAAAATACACTTTATGAGACATAATCCATGGTAAAATGATGCTCAATGCATGTAAAACAAGTAGATAAAACATGTCTACTCAAGCTCTTATCAGATTGCAAGAGAATGCCTTGGCAGATTTGGGGGCAAGCATAAACGTAATGCTGTATAAATTGTTTCTGAAGCTAGGGTTGGAAGATTTGAGGCCAACACATATGACCCTACAGCTTGTCGATCGTTCAGTTTGAAGACCACGTGGTGTAGTCGAGGATGTTCTTGTGAGGGTCGACAAACTTATCATTCCGGTGGATTTTTGTGATATTAGATGTGGACGATGATGTGGAGGTCCACATAATCCTTGGATGCCCTTTCCTTAACACTTCTGGTGCTTTAATTGATGTTAAGGGCGGTAAGATGACTCTAAGAGTGGGGGATGAACAAGTGATCATCACCCTCCCCAAAGCAATGCGGCACACACTCGACCATGATGACCGTTTATATTTTATGGATAAATCTGATGCAATTATTTCTAATTGTGTGCAGGAAGTTATAGCTTTAAACCCGCTTGATGAAATTCTGGAGGAGTTAGGCGAAGAAGAGATAGAAAAAGAAGAAGCCCCTCCTTCACCAATGCAACAAATCGCACAAGGAGAAGAAAATCCTGAAAAAAGAGTGGAGAAAAATGAAGGAAAAGCCAAAGAAGGTTGTGAAGATTGCAACAACATCACCCGAGGAAGTGGATAGCATACTCTTTGAAAATCGAGGAAAATTCAAGATCTTTTCATGCCTCTCAATGAACTTTTCGGGTAACAATGCATCACCAAAGATTGGAGGTAACTTCCCTCCTTTTGTCCCACCAAGAACTTTGAGGTAAAACACGTCAAGCTAACGACGTTAACCAAGCGCTTCTTGGGAGGCAACCCAAGTTTTAAATTCATTGCAATTCCATTTTCTTGTAGTTTGAATGCATGTCTTAGTTCTTTTCCGTATTCTTGAAGTGTGTTTGCATGTTAGTTTTCTAAGTCTTCTTCATATTGTAGTCATCTTTTCATCAATTTTTGCTTCATCATTCATGCATGCTTGTGTGTTATTGTGAGTTGTTTAATGATTAGATTTCATGAGATTCATGTTTTGAGTGTTTTCATGCTTTGTTCGGCTTTTATTTTGAGTGTTTTTAAGACTTAGAGGAGTGTTCTTCAATGCTAAATCGAGTTGAGAGTCGTTTAATGCCCATGATTGAACCTTTATATGAGTGAGAGAGCCCTTGCGGGCAAGCTCACGGCCGTGAGCTTGCCAGCAAGCCAAACCGAGACCGCTCACGGGCTAGCTCACGCCCGTGAGCTCGGCCAGTGAGCAAACCCGAGAGGTCTCCAAAATCGGCTTTTATAATGTTGAATCGGAGCTTTAAAATTTGACTTATCAGGGGCTTCACACGGCCGTGTGGAATTAACACACGGGCGTGTGAAGTTTCTGTCTGCTGAAAAATTAATTCACACGGTCGTGTGTTAATTCCGCACGCCCGTGTGAATTCTCTGGAATTCTGAATTTCGGCCGAAAGTGAACAGTAACTTGCTACAGTGTTTTGCTACGGTACTCGCCCGAAACGCTCCCGAATCTGTCGTTCTTCATCGAGGCCATTGAATTGGGCACACACTCAATGGTAGATCGTGTCGATTGCTTCAAGTCTCCTTGGTGAAGTTCTCCTAAGCCACACGAGTTAGACTTATTGTGAATGTAACTGCCTTTGTGCCCCTCCAAAGGAGGTTGGCACACACTCACAAGTCCAAGCTCGTGCCTTCTTCCGTGCTTGGTCCGAAAACTTCCCAACATCGGTGTACAAGACCTAATTTCGTTCTTCTTCTCCAATTTAGCTCCGCAAACCTTCAATGCATAAGAATACACAAATGCACGCCATTTAGTGATAAAAACTGATAAAAGATATGCTCAATGTAAGATAATAACGCTTCGCGGTACTATAACACAAGCACTTATCACTCACGCCAGTGAGCCGACCTGTGAGGTCCTTCGTCCCTTGGGTCTTTAAGGGCCATTGGGTCATTCTTTCTATTCACCATCTCCTACCCTTCTACCCCTCCCTTCCACTTCATTTCTCCTCCATTTCTTTTCATTTTTCTTGCCCTAGAATCCTCTCCTCCTCCCCTAAAATCATTGTGTGCTGAAATTTTGAAGACGAACCACTCTTTTGGCCGGATTTAACCTAAGGATCACTCCAAAAACCCTAGGTTTTGAGTTGAGCATGCTTTCTCATGAACTTGGTGTTCTTATAGTTGTTTGGACTGATTTTTCCATGGTTTCTTCTCTCCTTGGTTACTACAATCTTGTAATGATGTTTTGGAATGATTGTATTTTTAGATCATCAAGTTTTCAAGCAAGAATCTTGGAAAAATTTTCTGAATAATTGTAGCACTGCAAAATTTTCATCAATCTTTCATTTTTTCAAGATTGTTTTGCTTGTAACTTGTTTAATTGGGTTTCTCTTGACCTTGTAGGATGAGGACAAAGAAAGTTGCTTACAAGAGAGCCCGCAGAGAACCTTCTCCATCCCCCAAACAACCTAAGCTCAAAAAGGAAGAACATAAGAACCGTTTCGCGCTCCTCTCGCGCAAGAGTTTTGGAACGATCAAGAAATTTGATTGGGATGTATTGAAGACCCTAGGCTTGGATGAAACAATCTTGGAACACATCTCACACGGCGGTTGGGACAAGTTATTCTCCATTGAAGAACCTATATATAAAGAATTGACTCTCGAAGTGTTGAGCACTTTCGAAATATATAACTTCAATCCCTTCTCTCGCCAACCGGGCTACATTTCATTTCGTGCTTTTGGGAAGAGCCACAGAATAACTCAAGATCAATTAGGGGTTTACATGGGATTCTATATGGAAGCATTCACCCAATGGTCGGAATTCAAGGATTTAGGCAAGGATTTCCCATATCCTATGACTGGTGCCACCTACTGGAGCACCATTGCTACCAGATCGCGCACCAAGAAGGCCTCCCAGTTGAAGGATCCAGCTTACAGATATATCCATGCCCTACTGACACGTAGCATAAGGGGGTCGACTTGTCACACCCACCCCTTCTACCGTGGTAAATGTGGCACCCATCAGTTAAAATTTCTTTTAACTGGAAAACTAACACACTTGACAAACCATATCAGACTTACAAATCACAAATAACAACTTTTAGACAAACTACAAGTTCAAATACACGAATACAATAATCATAATCACTCCAACATGCGGGTACAACCGCTACAAATCACGACACCAACAATAGAAAGAAAGGGTCCCACTGTAACCCTGAACTCAGCCCTGACTGGCTCTACATGCAATCTAGTGGGGTCCTGCTCCTGCAACTGCAGCACATTTCAGTTAGTCAATAATGGCTCAATAATTTCGAATGATTAAATACAGCTTATATAAAATATATAAACATCAATTTTCTGAAATAATTTCCAAACTCTCCAAAATACTAAAATTTTGACAGAATACCAATTTAAAGAACTTTTAAAACATAAATTCATCATAAATCAATTTCTAAGAAAATATAAAATTTTGTGAGAGACTACCTTCCTAAGAACGACAGCTGGGCTTCGCCCCCTCATTAAAATCCAAAACAACATCTAAAAAACATACTCAACCCACAATACTCACCTAGCATGAAATGGTCTAGAAACCTCTCTAAACCTTCGCAGTGACCATGGCTAGGTTCAGAGCCGTCAAGGTAATCATTCCCTTGACGTTGACCCATCGGTTCACTGGTTGGTGACTCCGGCTACCCGATGAATATCCAGTCAGGGCTCTACACTCCCACCTGAACTGGCCCTCATAGATAATAATCAGTCTGGCACGCCACCTCAAAAGGTTGGCAGTGGAGACCACCTACTGCAGTAAGATACCACCATAAAATCTGTACAAGCCCTATAGTACAGTACATGCATAACACCAGTAAAATCCAGATCCACAATACCATTCCTATGCCAGGAATGAAAACCAATTCTACAAACATTGCCGCTAAAATCATTTAAATACGCATACATGGTTTCACATATCATCTCAAAATCACGGTACACATAACCATTAAAATAAATATTTTAAATGAATAATTAAATCATATGCACATGTATTTCCACTGTTTAACAATACATATAATTATACAAAACTAGATGTATCAATACGATAGCCATGTATCAATATAAGTATCATTTACCAATATACACGAATAAACATAATAAAATGAAATAATTAAACAATTAGTTCCAATTTACTAGCTATTAAATAATTACTTCAAAATAATGATAATTTACCAATTGTTTAAAATAATTGCCACTATCAACTCACCTGGTCTCCCTTAGGTTTGTCGCTAGACCTAGAACTCTCTCCCAAGCCTGATCAACACCTAGCAGGATAACAGAATAAAATAAATACAGATAACAACCAAAAGACATAACTGACCCCAAAAGAAATTACAAGAAACTAATAACAACTCTCTAATTGGGCCCACTCACTCCAATCGGTTAAAACCAGACCCTGCATAATCACACTGGTCTGCAATTGCACTTAAACCCAATCAATTTGGGCCAAACCCTCCTGAACCAACCTGAACCAATCATAATTACACTGAACCAAGTTCAATTCTTATACAATTCTCTTGAACCAGCTTGGTTCACTTGAACCCAACCAAATTCACTTCTCAACCAAACCCACTTCACTTGATTTGATCAAACCAACTCAACCAAATCAATTTAAACTCAACCAATTCCCACTTGACTTGATCCAACCAAAACAACTTGGTTAAACCCAACCAGTTTCATCCAACCATCTTCATTAGCATCTAAGTCATCATCATCATCAACTTAATTAATCCAAAGCAAACCCTAACCTCGTGCTACAGTGATCTACAGTAACCCGAAAATCTCATCATCATTCCAAGCAAGATTCAATCTCAAATACAAGGATTAATCCAAAGAAATTTAAAGCATTCATTAACTACAACCATTAATCATGATTTCCTACTCAAATCCATCATTTTCTTCATCAAATCAACCATATACACATACACACATACATAAAAAATACACCAAGAAGGATTCTTACCAAGCCAAACAATCCCTGCGGCGAGCTCCTTCTGACGATCTCCAAGTTTCTTTCCTCCAAAACCTCCAATTTCCATTCTTTTCTTTTCATTTTTTTTTTCTCGGGATACTGTAGCGAAGAAGAAGAAGATGAAAGCCCAAACCAACAAATTTCCAAACTTTTCTCTAAATAATTTTTCCGCCGAAATTCACTGTTAGTTCCTGAAAATCATATTTCTTACAAAAAGGTCCCTAAAAACTTCACCAGTGATCCCTGAATAATGAAACAGTATGTCCAAAAGGTCCCTGCAAACTTATCTTTCAGTCCTTAATCTTCGGAAACAGTTCAGATCAACCTTTTTTAATTACTTGTGAATCCAAAATCTTATATAAACTCTCACAAAAAGTCCTTGTTCTTTCCACTTGGGTTTCTCAACAAAATGCTCTGTACAAGAATCTTACTGCCACTACGGTAATACCCTACATATATTTTTCTTACCGGTATCCAAAGCTTCAGGGTATTACACGACTGGATTCCACCGGGGTGGTATCACGCACAGACCTACTGATGTTGTACAGTATCATACAGCAGTACCCCCTTTATATGGGTCACATGGTCGCCGACGTTTTTGCTCATCGGGGAAAGTTTGTTCGCCTTGGGTCCATTTATGCCGGGCCCTACATCACTCGCATGATCAAGGGTATGGAGCTTATTGATAGAACCCAAGGCATGACAGTTGTGGGTGCAGTTGTTCCACTCAGTATGCAGACACTGGTGTGTATTGGTATTGTTGAGCTGCGGGGTAGCACCCACAGGTTGGTGCGACGCCAGACTGACCCCAGCCCATCTTATGGCACCGAGTCTGATTCTCAGTCCGAGTCATAGCCGAACGATGATGTTGCACACTGGGAGCGTCGACATTCACTTGAGGAGAGATTTGACACATTTCGTGCTGAGGTCTGCGAGTAGTTGCAAATACTGACTGCCTTGGTCAGCCGTACTGAGACCACCACTGCCGACATTTTAGGGTTCTTCTACAGCTCTTCATCGTCAGTCGGCTCCACCTCTGTGGCCACAGGGGCGCAGCACCATCATTTACTTCAGGCCCCTGGACTCACACAACATGCTTGCTACTTTACCTTGTTGTTTTTATTTTTGTATTAGCTACATTTCTTGTTTTATGTTGTACTGTGTACTTTTGAGTTAGTCAGGGCTTCGCCCTACTAAACTTTATCTGGTTGTTTTGAGATTTTTGTCTACTTGCTCTTTTCCACTATTTTGATTTCTGGAATTGTGATCTATGCTTTTCTTTTGTACTTTCAGGATGTTTGTACTGGGTTTTACACTCCATGCCCTCGTTACATTGTTTGCTCCAACGAACTAGAGGATCACATCGCATACTTCATCAACTGTTTGGGGAAGTTTCTTTTACTCCATTTTCTTGTACTTAGCATGTTTGTCCCACCTTGTTCTGCTGACTTATGTACATTGGGGACAATGTACAGCTTCAGGTGTGGGGATTGGTTTTTTTTGGAGTACTTTTTATCTGTGCATGTTTTTTATTACCTATGATATCTATGATTTACATGTTTAGAACTTCCTGGCTTGGTAGAATGATAGTTGTGAGCTGTACTTTACGTGTGCTTGAATGTAGTTCTGTTTCACCTTTAGTGCACCCCTATACCTGTACACGATCACTCCTACCTTGTACACTCCAACCAACCCATCATAATGATTTTGGCATTGGATTGTTAAATTCTATTTTCAATACTCTTTTAAGAGCTTTTGAGTTCCTTCATTGTTTTCTTTAGACTAAAGTGAACTATTATGGTGGGTTTAACCATGGGATTTTGACAGGAAGCCCGAAAGTGCACGGGTTTGTCGAAGTAATAAAAGTTACCCCAGTGAGAGGGTAGTCGAATCCACAGGGAATAGGGAGTTAGAATACGAGATTTCACTATTTAAACTATGCGAAGTACAGAAAAGTGATCAATTGATTCGATGAGTGAATTATGGAAGCAATTATACTAAAAGACAAGAAATTAAATAGAAAGATGGAAGATGAGAGAGTGCAAGTAAAAGAGAATAGAGAGGACTAGTAATGAATAAAATAGGGCATCCGGACAAGCTACCTCTAGGGTCTATACTTCTAGTGCAGGACTATGCTATTATACTTTCCTATTGATGTTTAATCGAGTCGAGGATATCTTAAGACTCACGGTCCCAATCCTAAGGACAACCGTAACTAACCCCAACACTATGCCCCTGTATTAGGATTCACGTCACCCTTCACTCTATCGCTCGCACGACTAAGCCCCAGGGGAGTATATCTACCTAAACCTCACACTACGTGGGATTGCTTTAAGCTCTAGGGATTCCTAATGGTAAAACCTGTTCCTATGTGTAGTTCTAACCCTTTGGTCCAAGTGGAAGAACCCTAGTCTAGATTAAGCCCCAATGCATAGGATTCACTTCAACCATTCACTCTATTACTTGCGTAACTAAGCCCCAGAAGAGTTTATCTGGCTAGCACTTCACTCTATTTCGACCGCTATGAAATCAAGGAAACGGAGGTAGGGAGAAACCACGTCCGAGGGGAAGGGGTACATCGCTACCTCACAACTCTCCCTCTCAACCCTCTTCAATCTTAAGTAGTCTAATCCTAAGGAGTTGTCACACCTCCAAAAGGCAACCTAAATTGTTCTCAATCCTAGTGTCACATCTAAAAGAAAACATTAACAAGATGAAATTAAGATTGAACTTCAATTTTATTCATCAATAATGGAAAAGCATAATAACAATGTCAAAGAAATATAATAACCCTAGAGTTTACAAGTCCGAATACCCTTAAGGGGTTTAGCTCCTCATGGAGCTATACATGTTCATCAATGTATGAAAGAAAGCACAAAATAAGGACATCAATGAAAACCCCCTTGCGTATGGTGTGGTCGTGGTCTTGTGCGGCCGTCGAACGTCGGTGACGATGCCGATGACGCGCGCTAAACCTCCAAGAAATGCTCTCCGAAACCCTAGCCGCACTCCCCAAGTTAAAGAGAAAGATAGGTCAAAAGATATCCCAAAAGGTCTCCATAATCGGCTTTTATAATGTTGAATCGCGGCTTTAAAATTTGACTTATCAGGGGCTTCACACGGCCGTGTGAAATTAACACACGGGCGTGTGAAGTTTCTGTCTGCTGAAAAAATAATTCACACGGCCGTGTATTAATTCCACACGCCCGTCTGAATTCTCTTTAATTCTGAATTTCGGCCGAAAGTGAACAGTACTAGCTACAGCGTTTTGCTACAGTGGCAAGCTGCATTGCTGCTACAGTGCTCGCCCGAAATGCTCCCAAATCCGTCGTTCTTCATAGAGGCCATTGAATTGGGCACACAATCAATGGTAGATCGTGCCGATTGCTTCAAGTCTCCTTCTTGGTGAAGTTCTCCTAAGCCACACGAGTTAGACTTGTTGTGAATGTGTCTGCCTTTGTGCCCCTCCAAAGGAGGTTGGCACACACTCACAAGTCCAAGCTCGTGCCTTGTTCCGTGCTTGGTCCGAAAACTTCCCAACATCAGTGTACAAGACCTAATTTCGTTCTTCTTCTCTAATTTAGCTCCGCAAACCTTCAATGCACAAGAATACACAAATTCATGCCATTTAGTGATAAAAACTGATTAAAGATGTGCTCAATGTAAGATAATAATGTTTCGCGGTACTATAACACAAGCACTTATCAAATCCACCCACACTTAAGCTTTTGCTTGTCCTCAAGCAAAATAGAACGTGAAAGTACTTGGGAAGAACAATTGAAAGTGCTCAGCCTTAGGTTCACCAAAAGTATGCAAAAGAAGCATTCTACAAGTAAGGGAAAATCAAAACATTGCATAAGGTTACCATTGATCTAGCTAAAAACTCGAATCAAAAAGGAAGAAGAACTCAAAAATGTGAGTGTGTGTGAATTCACTCAAGATAACCAACGAGTACTCCTCAAACTTTTGTTAACAAGGACTTATTTATATACGAAAAGCAAAAAAGGAAGTAGTAGCTTCACACAACCTCAAAGGTAGCTCTTTCCCTAAAAATTCAAGTAGAAACTAGAGCATGATAGGATACAATGTTAAAAATTCTTCTAAACTATAAGAATACAACCGTTGCAACTAAGGTGAACCGCCATAGACTACATGAGCATAAGCAATTGAACGCACAAGTAAATGTGTGTGCAATGTGAACTCCCCACCACACTTAAGATGTACATTGTCCGCAATGTACGCATGCAAGCACAATTATAAGTAGCAAATAAAAAAAAATAGTATGGGAGTGGGCAATTGAAACATTACTCCCCTGAACTCCAAGTGTTGCGTTTGATGGAGCTAGGTCATTGAGAGTTGAGTCTTAATGGTTTGTGGAGCACACACGGTCCTATGACCGTGCCAATGACTGTTCCTCAAAATCCTTACATCCAAGACCATCTACGCACACATACACAAGGGTTCAGTATAGCTCAATAAAACTCGAGTATATAAAATATGAAGCAATGAATACAACTCGAGATAAAAGAAAAGCAAAATAAAAGATAAACTCGGAAGGATAATCCTTTCTGAGTACTACAAGTCCAAAATAAAATAAAAAGTACAAAAAATGAAAATCAAAAGCAATAAAAACTAAAACTAAGACGCCTCGGCATAGGTGTCCTGGATAGTGGCCTTTAGTGCTGCTGGAGGCTCTGGAGATGTAGGTGGATCTACTGATGCTGGAGGAGATGGTGGTGGAGGAGTGGGGTCTCTGGGTCGGGCCATAGATGGTACTGACACGGCCTGCTCTAGAAGTCTCTGTATGGTGTCAAGCCGTGCCATAGTCTCTGCATGCTGTGCAACCTGTGCGGCCCTGATCTCGGCCTGCTCTGCCTGTAGCACGCCCACTGCCCTCTCGAGGCGCTCCAACCTGTCCTGGCCCCGAGAGGGCAAGAACATGCGCATCGGAGGTGGCTCCGGCGCGGTGGGTGGTGCCTCGGCCTCTGTGTTTGTCGGGGGTGGCTCCAAGGCTGCCTGGGACCCTCTGCCTGATCTGACTGGGGTATGATCCAAGTATAGGTCCCTGATCCCGCTCTGCGGATCATCCCCATCATTCTCAATGTATCTGCGGCCAGAGGAGCCGGTACACTGGTCTTCTCTGCCCCTCGCACTCCGTCTCTGAGACTCGTCCCAATCAGAAGTCTCGAAATGTAGGGTCCTGCGAAGATCACTCCCACCCTAGGGTACTGGCCCTGATGGCGCAAATACTCTGCTAGGATGTGCCCTAGGTGGAGTGGTACCCTCTGAGCCATAGAGTATAGATAGAGAAGCTCCTGCCGGCTCAGAACTCCAGTGCTATCACCCCGGCCACTCACTGATCTACTCAGAATGGCATGTACGTATCTGTAGGCCGGGCGAGATAAGCACGTGGTCTTCGAGACCCCTGGCTCATACTGGCCCTCTCCGCACAAATCCCTGTAGGCCCTCTGCGGAGTAAGACTGCCCGGGTAGTCGGTAGGAAGACCATCATACTCCTCTGTCTGTGTATAAGCCTCGTCATATAACCCCATATGGATCGAAAACTGGGTCACACTGAGGCTAAAATGCTGGCCCAATACCCTGAACTGAATCGTGTCAGGAGTAGAGAAGTCCCTGTACGATCTGTCAAACTCGAACGAGGCCAAGAACTCAAGTGTCACTCCCCGAATGGTTGGATCTCTGATCCTTAGTAATCTACTCCAACTACTCACCGAGAGTAGCTCCTCAACCTCGTCGGCAATATTGTCACCCCCCCTGAATCCCTCTAATAATGCTCAGCTCGGGGTATCGTGACTGGCCAAAACAGAGCTGTGATAATCGCTTGAACCGCTCCCTATGCTCTGGTATTGAGAAATTTGTCTCCTCAGGAGGTGGGGTGGGCTCACGGTGTCGCTTCCCTGCTGATTTCCTAGACCTAGAAGTCATATCTGTAATGTTGCAAAAGAAAATTTTCAAAAATCAGTTCAACAGAACAATCTGCAGAAATCCACACGGGCGTGTGGAATTTCCACACGCCCGTGTGGAGCTTCTGGCGGACAGAGCATCACGGCCGTGGGACTAAAATTCCAAAATTTACAACTAAATTCATTCTATATTCATCTAAACATGTTCGCAAACATCATAAGCATTTAAAACAAGCGAAATCATCCAATAGAACGAATCAAATTAAGAATTAACGAAGAAAAAGGCTTGAAGTCCTTACCGACGAAATGGATGAAGAAATGTTTTAAAATCGGCCGGAAAAACTTCAATAACACCTCACAAATCCTCTGAGACGGTCGGGAAAGTAATAGAGAGGGTAGAGAAGAGTTTAGAATGAAAATGTCAAGAGGCACAAGTGAAAACTTAAAGAAATCGCGCGGCTTTTGACGTTCTGGGAAATCACACAGCCGTGTGGAAATTCCACACGGCCGTGTGCCTCTGAAATTAGGGTTCACAGGGGCCATCACACGCCCCTGTGTGCATTCTGTTCACTCTCTAGGCTACCCACACGGCCGTGTGAACAATCCACACGGTCATGTGCCTTCACAGGGGGATCCACAGGGGCCCCCACACGGCCCTGTGGATTCACGGGAAAATACAGAAGGTCTCTAAAAATTTTCACACGGCCGTGTGTTAATTCCACAAGGCCGTGTGCCCCACCTGCCCAAGACACAAGACCGGCCACAGGGGCCAACACACGCCCCTGTGGTCTCTCTGACTTGCCCTAGAAAACGCTAAGTATTTCACACGGACCTGTGAATAATCCACACGGCCGTCTGCCTTTCACAAGCTTCCCACAGGGGCACCCACACGCCCCTGTGTATTCTCGGGAAGAAGGGGTTTTTCTCTGCAGAGTTTCACACGGCCGTGTGTAGTTTCCACACGGCCATGTGCCTTGGCACAGTCGCACTCACAGGGGCACTCACACGACCCTGTGGACTCTCTGGAAAAGAGTTTAAGTTCTGCGAATTTCCACACAGCCGTGTTCCCCTTCTGAGGTTGTTCACAGGGCCATAGACATGCCCTTGTGCCCTCATTGGTTGAGCTCTAATTGGTAACACACGGCCGTGTGTTTTCTTTGGTTTACTTAGAAAAATTTACAGACTCTCAGAAAAAATTCAGAAACTCTTTTAAAACACTTAAAGCCTGTACAATTCATGAAAACATGGCCAGAGAACATAGAAAACACACTCAACCGACTTAAACTTCGTCAATTAACATTAAGTCACACGAAAACGCCAATAATCCACAATGGAAATCATAGCATAAGCACATGAAAATTAGGACACCAAAACTAAGACTTTTATTCAGACTAAAACGAAACTAACTCCTAGAAAAACTGTAAAACCTTGGGTTGCCTCCCAAGTAGCGCTTGTTTAACGTCACTAAGCTTGACGTACCTGATCTTACCTTACGGAGGTTCATGAATGAAGGTTGCCCTCTTCCCTACAACCTGAAAACATGCATTACATAGTCTTTGTAGAGTAGAGGGAGAGTTGTCGAATTTGTTACCACAAGAGGGTGTAACACCCTTACTCCGTGAATGCTCATCCCCTTTCTTGTTGGGTTTCTTCTTATGGCGTCTTTTCGACCTTTTCATCCTCTGAAGCATCTTCTTCATACGCTCCTTCTCCATCTTGATGTCTATCTTGACTGGACCAAGTGCAAGTACTTCTTCTTCTTGTATCTCCATGTCTTGGTCCGGCCACCCTTCATATGGATCAGGGTTTAACATTTCCTGCACATATTCATCAATGCAATCATCAATAACATCAAGATAATAAAGAGTGTCATCAAAGTCAAGAGAATGTCTCATGGCTTCAGCGAGGCGATAAGTGAGCTTGTCATCTCCGACTCTAAGTGTGAGCTCTCCACCGTCCATGTCTATCAAAGCCATGGAAGTGCACAAGAACGGTCTCCCAAGAATCAGCGGCACCTCGACATCCTCGTCCATATCAAGCACAACAAAGTCCACCGGGAAGATGTACTTGTCTACCTTCACCAACACATCTTCCACAATACCCCTCGGATGCCTCACCGATCGATCCGCAAGTTGAAGTGTCATCCGAGTCGGTCTAGGCTCGCCCAAGCCTAGCTTTTGGAAGAATGTGTAGGGCATGACGTTGATACTTGCCCCGGAATCGGCCAATGCCATCTCTTCACCTAAATTGCCGATGTTGCAAGGTATGATGAAACTCCCGGGATCTTTCCTCTTACTCGGCATGTTCTTTTGTAAGACTGCCGAGCAATTAGCATCGAGAATGACAGCTGCACTCTCCTCCAACTTTCTCTTATTGGTTAAGAGGTCCTTTAGAAACTTCGCGTACTTGGCATTTGTGCTAATGCTTATGCGAATGGTATATTGATGTGCAATTGTTTGAAGATGCCCAGGAATTTCTTGTATTGCTCATTGTCTTGGTCATTCTTAAACCTCGAAGGGTAGGGGATCCTTGGTTTGTAGGGCGGTGGTGCCACATCTTTCTCTTTTGGTGCTTCTCCCCCTACTTCTTCCACTTCGGGTGCTTCTTTTGTCTTCTCTAGAGGGAGAGTTCTCTCAACTTCTTTCCCACTCCTCAAGGTGATTGCCTTTAGTTGCTCCCTTGTGTTAGTCTCCGTATTGCTAGGCAAGCTACCTTGAGGCCTTTCCGCCAATGTCTTCACAATTTACCCCACTTGATTTTCCAAATTATGTAAGGAGGCGGTGTGATTGTGAAGAGTAGCCTCCACCGACTGAAATCTAGCATCCGATGTAGAAACAAACCGTGTGAGTGCTATCTCAAGGTCGGTCATCTTTCCTTCTAGCCCGGTCACTCGGCTTTCTAAATTCAGAGCTTGTTGACTTTGAAATCCCAGTGGTGCACTATTTTTTTGTTGTGACTGCCCTTGATTGCTCCAAGAGAAATTTGGGTGGTTCTTCCAGCCCGGATTGTATGTTCCATTGTACAGGTTGCCTTGGCCTTGTCCTCTATAAGCATTACCAACAAAATCAGCCTGCTCCACCGCACTAGTACCTCTAATAGCAATCGGACAATCACTCGAAGCGTGACCTCCTGATGAGTGCTCGTGTTGTAATGATGCGAAGCATTATTATCTTGCAATAAGCATTAATTTAATCAGATTTTATCACTAAATATGTGCATTTGTTTACTTTTGCGCATTGTAGGTTTATGGAGCTAATTTGGAGAATAGGAACGAAATTAGATCATGTTCGCCGTTGTTGGGGAGTTTTCCGACCAAACAAGGACAAGGCACAAGCCCAGACTTGTGAGTGTGTGCCAACCTCCTTTTGGAGGGGCACAAAGGCAGTAACATTCACAATAAGTCCGACCTCCTTTTAGATCATGTAGCTTGTTACTGTAGCAATTCACTGTAGCAAGTTACTGTGCATTTTCTGCCGAAGATAGGGAGTCCAGAGAGTTCACACGGGCGTGTGGAATTAACACACGGCCGTGTGAAATATTTTCCAGCAAGCCAAAGACTTCACACGGGCGTGTGGAAATTCCACACGGCCGTGTGAAGTAATTTTTCAGGAAAGACAAAAGCTTCACACGGGCGTGTGGAAATTCCACACGGGCGTTTGAAGCCCTGATAAGTTCAAAATTAAAGCCGCACTCAGCCTATTTAAAGCCCGATTTGGAGACTTTTTGGGCATCTTTTGACCTATCTTTCTTCTCAACTTCTGGAGGGTGCGGCTAGGGTTTCGGAGAGGATTTTGTGGAGGATTGGAGAGCGCCATCGGCATCGTCACCGACGTTCGGCGGCCGCACAAGACCACAGCCACACCATACGCGAGGGGGTTTTCATTGATGTCTTTAGTTTGTGCTTTCTTTCATAAATTGATGAACATGTATAGCTCCATGAGGAGCTAAACCCCTCGTGGGTATTCAGACTTGTAAAACTCTAGGATAATTATATTTCTATGACAATGTTATTATGCTTTTCCAATTTTGATGAATAAATTCGAGTTTTGATTTTAATTATCTTTTGCTATTGTTTTCTCTTAGCCGTGACACTAAGGATTGAGAACAATCTAGGTTATCCTTTGGAGGTGTGACAACTCCTATAGGATTAGACTACTTAAAATTGAAGAGGGTTGAGAGGGAGAGTTGTGAGGTAGCACCGTACCCCTTTCCCTTCCGATGTGATTTCTCCCTACCTCCGATTCCTTGATTTATTTAGCGGTCGAAATAGAGTGAAGTGCTAGGTAGACATACTCCCCCAAGGCTTTGGGGTGACGTGAATCCTATGCACTGGGGCTTAATTTAGACTAGGGTTCTTCCACCTGGACCAAAGGGTTAGAACTACTACACATAGGAACAGGTTTTATCACTAGGAGTCCCTAGAACTTAAAGCAATTCCACGTAGTGTTAGGCTTAGGTAGAAATACTCCCCTAGGGCTTAGTTGAGCAATCAACAGAGTGAAGGATTGACGTGAATCCTATTGCCGGGACATAGTGCTGGGGTTAGTCACGGTTGACCTTAGGTTTGGGATCGTGTGTTTAAGGATTTTCGTCGACTCAATTAACATCAATAGGAAAGTATAATAGCATAGTCTTGCACTAGAAGCATAAGTCGTAGAGGTAACTTATCCGGATACCCTATTTTCATTCATTGCTAGTCTCTCTCTTTTACTCTTTACTTGCACTTTTCCTTCTTTCATCTTTCTATTCATTTCCCTTGCTTTTATTCTAATTTTCATAAATCCACTTATCACTCCGATTATTGTTTTCTCATATATCGTATGACTGAATAGCAATTTCTTGTATTTTTAATCCCTATTCCCTGTGGATTCGACTACCCACTCACCGGGGTAATTTTATTACTTCGACAAGGCCGTGCACTTGCGGTACACACGCAAAAGGTCGTGTCACCTCCCCCACAACCGTTACATGTAGTGTTGGCCGCAACTCTTGGTGAAGCTAAAGCATCAAGCTTCCTACCTAGTGACTCTACTTGTGCCGCTAATGATGTAACCGCGTCAACTTCATGAATTCCCGCAACCTTCTTTCTGTCCCTTGAATTCCATTGATAGCTATTCATAGCCATCTCCTCTACAAGGTGCCGGGCTTCACCGGGAGTCTTGCTTCCTAGAGTCCCTCCGGCTGCCGCATCTAAGAGTTGCTTGGTACTCGGATTTAACCCGTTGTAGAAGGTTTGAATGATCATTCACTCACGAAATACATGTTGCGGGCACTTGCGAAGGAGCTCCTTGAACCTATCCCATGTCTCAAATAGAGACTCTAATTCCATTTGTACGAAGGATGATATTTCATTCCGAAGCCTTGCAGATTTCCCCGGTAAAAAGTATTTATCCAAGAATGCCTTGGCCATCTCCTCCCACGTAGTGATGGATGCTCTCGGTAATGAATGAAGCCAATGTCTTGCTTTTCCCTTCAATGAAAATGGGAAGGCTCTCAAATGAATTGCGTCGTCTGTTACTCCATTAATCTTCAACATGTCACACACTTCAAGGAAATTCTCTATATGACTGTTGGGATCTTCATCGGCCAGCCCATTGAATTGTGCGGACTGTTGCAACATCTGTATAAACGACGGCTTCAACTCAAAATTCATTACTGTGATTGGGGTCCTCACAATCCATTGTTTGGTGTTTTTACATGCTTTATATGTATGAGAACTCTATGTATCAAAAGACTTAGGAAATGCTAGGTTGCATGATCATTGCCCTAGTATTAGACTCACCAAACTTGGAAGGGAAATATGTATAAATACGCCATGACCATCCGGTATTTGCATCCCCCACACTACTTGGGTTAAATACTCCTTTGTATCTTAACTCTAGTTTGAGAAAATCAATTCACCCATTGCAATCGTAGGGGTAATCTTGGGCGGTAGACGTACCGTATCCATTACCTGTACCGGATTAGCGGTCAATTGCGGTGACCATAGGGTTGGACTAGTCTAGGGTTTTCTCGGTCCAATTAGCCACTTGCATGTTAGTCCAAGCATCCTACTCACTTTAGTAGCCCCTAAGGGAATCCTCATCCGTGACCACTCCTAGCCCTATGTTATCCCGTATCTTGTCCTCGTAAATTTGTATTGGTTATTTATTTGTTTAGTTTCTTTGCATTCTATTCGCTCTCTTAAATCGTGTCGGTTGAACAACATTGTTAAAGGGAGATAAGGGTAGCTTATCGGGGCCAGGGAATACGACACTCTCGTGTTCGTATGAGAGGTATTACTTGACGATCCGTGCGCTTGCGGGATTTATCATATCAATAAACCCCCTAGGGCTTTGTTGCGCGAGCAACGAAGTGGAGGGTTGAAGTAAACCTTAGTGCCGGGACTTAATTTAGACTAGGGTTCTTTCACCTGGACCAAAGGGTTAGAACTATACATAGGAACAGGGTTAATCACTAGAAGTTCCTAGAACTTAAAGCAATTCCACACAGTGTGAGGCTTAGGTAGATAGACTCCCCGAGGGCTTAGTTGACAGGTCAACGAGAATCAAGGGTCGTAGTGAAACCTAATGACCGGAACATAGTGTTGGGTTTAGTTACGGTTGACCTTAGGTTTGGGACCGTGTGTTTAAGGATTTTCTCGACTAAATTAACATCAATAGGATAGTATAATAGCATTGTCTTACACTAGAAGCATAAGTCCTAGGGGTAGGTTGTCCGGGTACCCATCTCTTCTCATTGCTTGTCCTACACTTTTACTCCTACTTGCACTCTCTCACCTTCCACAATTCTATTTTAATTCTTGTTTTTATTAGTTTCTTTCGCACTCACTTATCGATTTCTTTCCACACATCGCATTAGCTACATAGTGAATACTTGTATCTCAAATCTCTATTCCCTGTGGATACGACTACCCACTCACCAGGGTATTTTATTACTTCGACAACCTGTGCATTTTTGGGCCCCTGCAAAAGTTTTTGCCACATTTGCCGCGGAGTAGGCGTATTTTTGATACTTGTTTTTGCTATTTTAGTTGTTTCACTTCGTTTTCTATTTCACTCTTCTTTATCTATCATTGTTATTATTTTCTTTTTCTTTGCTTTGGCACCAGGTTATGACCCGTGGAAACCCTTCGATTCTTGTTGAAGGAGACCCGAAGATTGGTAGAAGAACTCATCGTAAGGGAAAGGAGCCTGTACAAGAATCTTTAAATCAAGACGAAGTTGATACAGAAGGGTCAGAAGCAATGGCAGAACAGAATGAAGAACAGAGGACATTGTCCGATTTTGATAGACCCGCGGTGATGGTGACCCAATCAAGCATTGTGAGGACCCCAATCTAATGGGTTAGCCGATGAAGATCCCAACAACCACATAGAGAACTTCCTTGAAGTGTGCGACATGTTGAAGATTAATGGAGTGATGGATGACGCAATTTGTTTGAGAGCCTTCCCATTTTCATTGAAGGGAAAAGCAAGACATTGGCTTCATTCATTACCGAGAGCATCTATCACAACATGGGAGGAGATGGCCGAGGCATTCTTGGGTAGATATTTCCCTCCGGGAAAATCAGCGAGGCACCGGAATGAGATTTTGTCCTTCATGCAAATGGAATTGGAGTCTCTATTCGAGATATGGGATAAGTTCAAAGAGTTCCTTCGTAAATGCCCGCAACATGGATTCCCCGAGTGGATGATCATTCACACCTTTTATAATGGGCTGAATCCGTGTACCAAGTGATTCTTAGATGCAGCGGCAGGAGAAACTCTAGGAAGCAAGACTCCCGGTGAAGCTCGGCACCTTATCGAAGAGATGGCTATGAATAGCTATCAATGGAACACAAGGGACCAAAAGAAGGTGGCCAGAATTCATGAGGTTGACGTGGTTACATCGTTGGCGGCATAAGTAGAGTCATTGAGTAAGAAGCTAGATGCTCTAGCTTCACCAAGAGTTGCGGCCATCACTACTTGTAACAGTTGTGGGGGAGGTCACGCTTCAAATGATTGTCCTATTGCTATCGAAGGCACTAGTCTGGTGGAGCAGGTCGACTTTGTTGGTAATGCTTATAGAGGATAAGGCCAAGGCAACCTGTATAGTGGAACTTACAATTCGGGGTGGAGGAACCATCCGAACTTCTCATGGAGTAATCAAGGGCAGTCGCAACAAAAGAGTAATGCACCATTGGGATTTCAAAGTCAACAAGCACTGAACTTAGAAAGCCGAGTGACCGGGCTAGAGGGGAGGATGACCGATCTAGAGAAAACCATCACGAGGTTCATTGCTTCAAGGAGAAAGAGGTGGCACCACCATCTTACAAGCCAAGGATCCCCTATTCTTCGAGGTTGAAGAATAACCAAGACAATGAGCAATACAAGAAATTTCTGGGTATTTTCAAACAGTTGCCCAAATGCCTAAGTATGCGAAGTTCTTGAAGGACTTCTTGACCAACAAGAGGAAGTTAGAGGAGAGTGCAGCTGTAGTTCTTGATGCCAATTGCTTGGCCGTCTTGTAAAAGAACATGCAGAGCAAGAGAAAAGATCCTGGGAGTTTCATCATACCTTGCAATATTAGCAACTTGGGTGAAAAGATGGCATTGGCCGATTCGGGGGCAAGCATTAATGTCATGCCCTACACTTTCTTCCAAAAGCTAGGCTTGGGTGAGCCTAAACCTACTCGGATGACACTTCAACTTGCAGACCAATCGGTGAGGCATCCGAGGGGGATTGTGGAAGACGTATTGGTGAAGGTGGACAAATACATCTTTCCAGTGGACTTCGTAGTACTTGATGTCGATGAGGATGTCGAAGTGCCTCTAATTCTTGGGAGGCTGATAAGTGCTTGTGTTATAGTGACGCGAAGCGTTATTATCTTACAATGAACATATCTTTTATCAGATTTTATCACTAAATTGTGTGCGTTTGTGTATTCTTATGCATTGTAGGTTTGTGGAGCTAATTTGGAGAAAAAGAATGAAGTTAGATCATGTTCGCCGTTGTTGGAAAGTTTTCGAACCAAGTAAGGAACAAGGCACGAGCCTAGACTTGTGAGTGTGTGCCAACCTCCTTTGGAGAGGCACAAAGGCAGTCACATTCAAACAAGTCTAACTCATGTAACTGAGGAGAACTTCACCAAGAAGGAGACTTGAAGCAATTGGTATAGTCTACCATTGATTGTGTGAGCGAATCAATGGCCTCGATGAAGAACAACAGATTTGGGAGCGTTTCGGCGAGTTATTGTAGCAGCAATGCAGGTTTTTGTACTGTAGCAAAACACTGTTCCTTTCTGCCGAAAATTAGGATTCCAGAGAGTTCACACGGGCGTGTGGAAATTCCACACGGCCTTGTGAATTAATTTTTTAGCAACCTAGAAACTTCACACGGGCGTGTGGAAATTCCACACGGCCGTGTGAAGTCCCGATAAGTCCGATTTTAAAGCCGACTCAACATTATAAAAGGCCGATTTGGAGATTTTTTACATATCTTTTGACCTATCTTTCTCTCTAACTTCTGGAGAGTGCGGCTAGGGTTTCGGGGAGGACTTCGTGCAGGTTTGAAGCACGCCATCGGCATCGTCATCGACGTCCGGTGGCCGCACAAGACCACGGCCACACCATACGCAAGGTGGTTTTCACACGCCCGTGTGTGAACTCCACACGGCCGTGTCCTTAATACAGGGTTTCTCACAAGGGCACCCACACGCCCCTTTGGATTCTCTGGAATGAGAGCTTAGTTCTGTAGGTTTCACACGGCTATGTGGAAATTCCACACGCCCGTGTGCCGCTTCTGAGGTTCTTCACAGGAGCAAGGTCACGCCCCTGTGCCTTCTCTGGTTGAGCCCTAATTGGTACCACACGGCCGTGTGTTAATTCCACACGGCCGTGTGTTTTCTTTGGTTTACTTAGAAAAATTCACAGACTTACAGAAGAATTCAGAAACATAACTATGATGCTTAGAGCCTGTGAAAACCATCAAAACACGACCAGATACCATGGAAAACATGCTCAACTAGCTAAAACTTCATCAATCAATGTTTAGGCACACGAAAACATCAACAATCCACAGAAATATCGCAGCACATGCATTAAAAATTTAGGACACCAAAATTAACGCTTTAACTCATGCGAACTAAATTAGGATAAGCTAGACTTTCAGAAAAGCATGTAAACCATGGGTTGCCTCCCAAGAAGCGCTTGTTAAATGTCACTTAGCTTGACGTACCTGTCTTACCTTACGGAGGTCGAAGAAAAATTATTTCCTTGTTGTCGTTACAAACCTCTCCGTCAAAGTGACATGACCCCTTGCGTGTATCCCGCAAGTGCATGGGTTGTCGAAGTAATAAAATACGTTGGTGAGTGGGTAGTCGTATCCACAGGGAATAGTGTTCAGAAACAAGTGTTATCGCTATTTAGCTATGATGGGAATCGATGATGAGAAAAGTGTGTATGTATAGATGTAAGAGAAAATAAAAGAGTGCAAGAAGAATAATGAGGGTAGGAGAGGTAATCGATATAACGATGGTGTACCCGGACAAAGCTCCCCCTAGGACTAATGCTTCTAGTGCAAAACTTGTATTATGCTCTATGATGAGCGAGCGCGCGACTAGCTACAGAGCTAGCACGCGACTCCCCGGCCGCAAGTGCACGGGTCGTCAAGTAATAACCTCTCGTATGTGCACGAGAGGGTCGTATTCCCAAGGGCCCCAAGATCTGCTATTACTTCCTCCTAGGTATCACTATCTAGTCTACCAAACAAGGATAGTTGTATAAAACACAAATATGAAAATAAATAAATAAAAGAAAGACTATAAACAAAGCGGACTAAGGCACACCATACAAGCAATCTAAAGAACAAGTAGCAATGATAACTAGAGGCCTCGGGCGAGGATCCCCTAAGGAGAAGAACAAGTTAGGATGAATATAGGAAATTGAACGCTAAGTTGGCTAGGTTTGATCCGCTAGACTCGGGAGTCGACTACCCCGGAACCTCCGTAGTGTAGCCCTAATCCAATACAGGTTCCTCTATCCAGAAGATACCCCTACGATGTCATTGGGAACAGGGAGTCTCGATTAGGGTTATTCTAATGCGCGCTTTCGGCTAAAACAACCCTAACCACGCGGGGAGCTACCGGCACCCGGAACCTCCGGTGTACTGGCACATTGAATCCCCCTTCAATCATTGTTCGACCTAATATATGCAAGCATCACGCCATACACATACAATTCATAAATCAAAACCTACGGAATCCATCCATTGTAGGTTGAACATTAAAACAATAGATTGAAATCAAACAAACAAGCCAACAATCAATTATAAACAATTATCATCATCCATACAAGTTCTCCTCCCAAGGTTCACCGGAGCCCGGTGGCCTTGGGAGCCTAGTTCAACATCAAAGGAAGAAATACAAGATATAATCAATGAAAATGCTCATAAGAAACTCCCTCAGATGTAGGCTAGAAGGTGGAGACGAAGACTCGCCGGATCCGCGCCGATGAGCCCCTTGATGTGTTCCTTGAGTGCTTCCTTCTTCTCCCTTTGAGTTCTTGCTCTTCAAATCGCCTCTCCAATCCGTTGATGGTGAAGAAAACTGATGGAATGATGGTGTAGAATGGTGGAGATGATGGTGGAGAAGAGTGGAGAGGATGGAGGCCAAAGACCAGCTCTCCCAAGCCCTAGAAAGCCTTAAATAGCCCAAACAAAGCCTCATCAGCCCGTGCGTGTGCGGGCACTGTGCGGGCCGCACAGTGCCCGCACACCCTTCTGTCTGTCCTGTGCGGGCACTGTGCGGCCGCACACTGGCCGCACACTGCTACAGTAACTGTGCTACAGTGGAAATGCTACAGTAAAACCGCTACAGTAACTTCCTCAAATCCACTCTTTTCTTGCCCGAAACTTGAGGATACGTATGAGCATTAATAAATTCTTCGATGTATGCCGAAAGAAGCTCAATCACGCAGTAGATGATCTTCAGATGCCCTGAAATGATAATTAACAAGAAAAGCGCGTAAAGGGCATCGGAGTCATAGAAAAATGCATGAAAGTGTATAAAATATATATAATAAATGTGATGTATTTAGACACTTATCAAATACCCCCCACTTAAGCATTTGCTTGTCCCCAAGCAAACGGACATGAAAACCAGGGATACTGATAAGTGACTAAATACAAAACCTCAGGCAAGAGATGATATCATAGCCAAAACGAAACTCAAAATACTAAGCAAAGACCACTTGAGATCATTCACGCATTCATTGGCCGTGGTGTGCTGTGTGTGTGCAAATCCCCTAGTTCGAAGCCCTGTAGTCCAAACAAGGTAGACAAGACCCCGAGGACCACTTCTTGAAGCAATTCACGCCACTTAGTGGGATACGGTCTTGAGGTGGTAGAAATACATCTAGTAGAGTCCTAAGGATCCTTCCTCTTATTTTCAAACAAACACCGGTCGAATTTTATTTTTCTGTACACAATTGCTTAACTTTTTCTTTTTCTTTTCCGGGACTAACATGAATTGCAAATCCACATTACCTGGAGCTTTGCACATTCATATAAACGCGCTCATGTCCTTATAGCTTTTGGCGAGAGGAACACTCTGGTTAGGAGCCAGAACCCCAAGTTACTTCACTATTAGGACAGAGGAGCACTGTCCACGTTTTTATGTACTTTGCCCCTTTTTTTTTTTTTTTTTTTTTTTTTCGACCGTATTGCAAAAAAAAGAACAAGAAGAAGGTCCTTAAAACCCTATTAGAAGACATTCTAACACGTCAAGGCGTGAAACCACTAGTATGGGTTAGCCACTAAGAGGGTCACGAAGGTGCTGTTGTCCCTCGCCTAGGTGTCCAGGGTTCTACCTAAGGGAAAGTTGCGAGAAATGGCTAGAATAACACGAAAATCTCAAGTGTGCAAGGTCCCATGAAGCTTAGCATTTATCACAGTTTCGAGCTATAATACGATCACAAATAAGTATGCCATCCTAGGTTTTACGATCATGCAACAATTCATAGATTTTCAAATAAGTTCACGAAATAAGTAATCAAACCAAAACATGCACACCCACCCCCCACTTAAAGTAGTACATTGCCCTCAATGTACCTAAGTCAGCAGTAGATAAAGAATACGCAATGAAAATAGAGGAGGTAAGTTCGTGAACTTCCCTGAGTCTCAAAACATAATCTTGAAGTCCATGAGATCAGGGTGGGCAATGATGAATCCTGTAGATGTTGGGAGAGAAGAAAGCACGAGATGCTCCAATTCCACCTGCAAGGTAGAAAGAAACATCACCTCAAGGTATCCATCACTCACAAGAAGAAAATAGAAACAAACAAACAAACACACACAAAACTAAGAACAAAGAAAACAAGAAATACGAAAAACAATGTGTGGGTGCTCGAGTAAAAATTTCCAAATCAATGCTTGGCAAAACTTGAAAACAAAAGATATAAGAGTATGCATTTCCAAGTTTATAACATTCGAACATCAAGAAGCTTGGGAATTACAACAAAGTCAAACAATGAAACCCAATAAAGATGAGAGATACGCTTAAACCCAAAGCTAGACGACAAAATTCAAACATGTTGGTGAAAACTCGATGAAAACGATAGATCGACAAAATTAAAACTCAAAAATGATGAGAACTTTAAGATCAATGAAAGGTTGGCCAAACGAGGAGGCAAACTAAGAGGATTCACCAAAAAAAATTGGAGAGAAATCGGGTGAATGGAAGGCGAAGAAATCAGCCCCGAAGATGCTGAAATTTGGCTGAAAAATGGGCTGAAAAATTGCTATGTGCGGGCTGTACACAGCCCACGCATGCGTGTGCGGGCTGTACACAGCCCGCACACCCTTCTGGTGTTTGTGTGCGGCCAGTGTGCGGCCCCGCACACGGGCCGCACACCCTTCTGTCTGGTGTGTGCGGATAGATGTGCGGGGCGGCACAACAGCCGCACAATGCTCTGGCTAGTGTGTGCGGGCTGTGCACAGCCCGCACACCCTTAAAATTTGTTCTTCTGGCTTTTAAACATCATGAACCACCTCCCAAAAACATACATTATTGACCCAACATGCATAAAACTCATCAAAACACAAAGATGATCATAAACAATGAAGAACAAACCAAGAATCACCAACATGAACGAAAACACTCATCCAAGCATCATATGCAATATGCAATATCAACATGAAATTAATACAACCACACAAAGTTGAACAAACAAAACTAAGAAAACTACAACACATGAACAAACTAAACAAAATACGGAATTTAAAACCTTGGGTTGCCTCCCAAGAAGCGCTTGTTTAACGTCACGAGCTTGACGTACCTTCTTACCTCATGGAGGTTTGAAGATGGTGTGCTCCTCCCGGCCAAGTGTGGCATAGCTACTACCAAAAAAAATGAAATGTACCTGCCGGGATGGTGCCGAGGTGGAGGTCAAGGTCGAATTACCTTTTGGCCTCCAAGGGAAAAGCTTGGGTCGGGAATTGTGCAATTTGAACTTGGGCGGATCCTTAGATGGCTTGAACCTCCTCCCCGCTTCTTCTTTAGTCCCGACAAGGTTTATTTGGAGCACCCCACCAAAGTGTTTTGGCCTCCATGGGAAAAGCTTCGGTCGAGTACTATTCAATTTTGGCATAGGTGGGTCATCGGGTAACTTCAACATCCTACCCACATCTCCTTCCTCGACGCTTGCTAAACTACCTTGAATTACCCATAACACTTGTTTAGGCCTCCAAGGAAAAAGTTTTGGTTGGGAATTGTCCAAGCCAGGCATAGGTGGGTTCTTGGAGGGCTTCCACCTCCTATCCACATCATAATCTACAATTCCCAAATTTTCTTGTGTGCACTGGGCGGTTTGATCAACATTGAGGCAGGTAGCCTCTTCAATTTCCATTAGCTCAGTTTTTTCTACCTCCTCAAATTTTCTTGTGGCAAGGATGTGATCCTCCCCTTTTTCTTCTTCAATTTCATCTTGAGGTGAAACATCTACCATTTGCTTAGAGGATACTGAAGCCACTTTATTTTCTTCTTCAGTCTCAAATACCTCAATATCCACTACCACATCAAATTCATCTTTATTCTCTTCCCTTCTAGTGTCATTCTCAGATAGGTCTTCTATAGTGTGTGGCAACTTGGTCGAGGTACTGGAAGACACTCCTATCTGGCTTTCCATGCTTTGAAGAGATGGTTCGGCATTGAAATTTGCGGCAATCAAGGCTTCAAGTTGAGCATCCGCATTCATCATAAATCTTTCAAGCACATTTTCTGTATTGAAACCCCATTCATTAAGTGGCCTACTTTGAACAACTGGAGGGGGGTGACGCCATGGTTCTTGAAAGGGGGGCTCTTGTAGCAAGTCATGGTTAGAAGGCTCCCAATGTTGTCCATGGTGATGCGATGAAAAATCTAGGTGCCCTTGCCAATATGGATCATACACATGTTCAAATTGATTTGTACTTCTTGCTCTCAAGGCCTCATACTCATTAATCTGCCATTCCTCAAGATAAAAAGGGAAACCACCTGAGCCTCCTTGATAACTCATTGCCCTGTGCACAAAACAAAATAACAAAAAAAAAAAAAAACTAAGGTATAAAACAAAAGAAGAATATTTACAAAAGAACAGATAAATAACTAGAGTAGCGAGCTAGAAGTTTTCCTAGCATTCTTGGATGTCCCCGGCAACGGCGCCAAAAACTTGATGAGCGAGCGCGCGACTAGCTACAGAGCTAGCACGCGACTCCCCGGCCGCAAGTGCACGGGTCGTCAAGTAATAACCTCTCGTATGTGCACGAGAGGGTCGTATTCCCAAGGGCCCCAAGATCTGCTATTACTTCCTCCTAGGTATCACTATCTAGTCTACCAAACAAGGATAGTTGTATAAAACACAAATATGAAAATAAATAAATAAAAGAAAGACTATAAACAAAGCGGACTAAGGCACACCATACAAGCAATCTAAAGAACAAGTAGCAATGATAACTAGAGGCCTCGGGCGAGGATCCCCTAAGGAGAAGAACAAGTTAGGATGAATATAGGAAATTGAACGCTAAGTTGGCTAGGTTTGATCCGCTAGACTCGGGAGTCGACTACCCCTGAACCTCCGTAGTGTAGCCCTAATCCAATACAGGTTCCTCTATCCAGAAGATACCCCTACGATGTCATTGGGAACAGGGAGTCTCGATTAGGGTTATTCTAATGCGCGCTTTCGGCTAAAACAACCCTAACCACGTGGGGAGCTACCGGCACCCGAAACCTCCGGTGTACTGGCACATTGAATCCCCCTTCAATCATTGTTCGACCTAATATATGCAAGCATCCCGCCATACACATACAATTCATAAATCAAAACCTACGGAATCCATCCATTGTAGGTTGAACATTAAAACAATAGATTGAAATCAAACAAACAAGCCAACAATCAATTATAAACAATTATCATCATCCATACAAGTTCTCCTCCCAAGGTTCACCGGAGCCCGGTGGCCTTGGGAGCCTAGTTCAACATCAAAGGAAGAAATACAAGATATAATCAATGAAAATGCTCATAAGAAACTCCCTCAGATGTAGGCTAGAAGGTGGAGACGAAGACTCGCCGGATCCGCGCCGATGAGCCCCTTGATGTGTTCCTTGAGTGCTTCCTTCTTCTCCCTTTGAGTTCTTGCTCTTCAAATCGCCTCTCCAATCCGTTGATGGTGAAGAAAACTGATGGAATGATGGTGTAGAATGGTGGAGATGATGGTGGAGAAGAGTGGAGAGGATGGAGGCCAAAGACCAGCTCTCCCAAGCCCTAGAAAGCCTTAAATAGCCCAAACAAAGCCTCATCAGCCCGTGCGTGTGCGGGCACTGTGCGGGCCGCACAGTGCCCGCACACCCTTCTGTCTGTCCTGTGCGGGCACTGTGCGGCCGCACACTGGCCGCACACTGCTACAGTAACTGTGCTACAGTGGAAATGCTACAGTAAAACCGCTACAGTAACTTCCTCAAATCCACTCTTTTCTTGCCCGAAACTTGAGGATACGTATGAGCATTAATAAATTCTTCGATGTATGCCGAAAGAAGCTCAATCACGCAGTAGATGATCTTCAGATGCCCTGAAATGATAATTAACAAGAAAAGCGCGTAAAGGGCATCGGAGTCATAGAAAAATGCATGAAAGTGTATAAAATATATATAATAAATGTGATGTATTTAGACACTTATCACTCTACAATTGATGCCTATTAAGTCGAGGATATCCTTAAACTCACGGTCCCAAAACTTAAGGTCAACCGTGACTAACCCCAACATTATGTCCCGGTATTAGGATTCACTACGACCCTTGAGTCTTGTTGACCTGTCAACTAAGCCCTAGGGGAGTCTATCTTCCTAACCCTAACACTACGTGGGATTGCTTTAAGCTCTAGGGATTCCTAGTGATAAAACCTGTTCCTCTATGTAGTTCTAACCCTTTGGTCCACGTGGAAGAACCCCAGTCTAGATTGAGCCCAAACACTCTATCTTGACCGCTAATTAACCAAGGAAACGGAGGTAGGAAGAAATCACACAGGAAAGGAAAGGGGTATGTCGCTACCTCACAACTCTCCTTCTCAACCCTCTTCAATCTTAAGGAGTCTAACCCTATAGGAGTTGTCACACCTCCAAAGGATAACCTAGATTGCTCTCAACCTTAGTGTCACGGCTAAGGGAAAACAATAGCACAAGATAATTAAAATTGAAACTCAATTAAATTCATCAATAAATAAAGCATAATAAAAGTCATAGAAACAATGTCATCCTAGGGTTTACAAGTCCGAATACCCACAAGGGTTTTGCTCTCCATGGAGCAATACAAAATAAATAAAGAGGTTAAGAACATATGCATAAAACCATAAAGAAAACCCCCTTGTAGATCGTATCGATGGTCTTGTGGAGCTGCCTAGTCTTCTCCACGAATCCCTTGTCAAGCCTAGGGCACACCTCGCCGAATCGATGTCGACGAAAGCTCCCCCAATAGATTTCTTCCAAAGGATGTTGATGTCGATGCCGTATATTCACCTCCAAAGACCTCCAAGAACCTCTCCAAACCCTAGCCGAATGCCCCCCAAAAGATAGGCAAGAGATAGAAGGGGGGTCCCCAAATAGATCTGAAAACGGGCTATTTATAGGCTGAAATCGGAGTTCCACACGCCCTTGTGTTAATTCCACATGGCCCTGTGAAAAATCAGAATTTCTATATGCCCTTGTCTTAATTCCACACGGCCGTGTGGAAATGATTTTCGGCAGACTGTGAACAGTATTTTTGCTACAGTATTTTTGCTGCATTATTTCTGCTACAGTACACGGCCGTGTGGAATTTCCACACGCCCGTGTGAAGTTTCTGGTTTGCTAGAAAATTAATTCACACGCCCGTGTGGAATTTCCACACGCCCGTGTGAACTCTCTGTAATTCTGAATTTCGGCAGAAAGTGAACAGTAGCTTGCTACAGTGTTTTACTATAGTACAAGCTACAGTGCTGCTGAAGTGCCCGCCGAAATGCTCCCGAATTCATCGTTCTTCATCGAGGCCGTTGAATTGGATACACAATCAACGGTAGATCATGTCGATTACTTTACTTCTCTTCATTGGCGAAGTCCTCCAATGCTACACGAGTTATAGACTTTTGTGAATATGGCTGCCCTTGTGCTCCTCCAATGGAGGTTGGCACACACCCACAAGTCTAGACTCATGCCTTGTTCGTTGCTTGGTCCGAGAACTCCTCAACAATGGCGAACATAACATATTCTTGCTTCTTTCTTCTCTGAATTGACTCCACAACCCTACAATGCACAAAAGAACACAAATACATACTAATTAGTGATAAAATCTGATAAAAGGTATGCTCATTGTAAGATAATAATGCTTTGTATTACCTATGATAGCATGAACAAGTATAAGGATGCACTAAAGATGAAACAGAGCTACATGCAAGCACAGGTAAAGTACAGCTCACAACTATCATTCTACCAAGCCAGGAAGTTCTTAACAATAAAATCATAGCTATCATAGGTAGTTAAGCATGCAATTGCAAAGAAATTTTCAAAGTTTACGAAAATCCAACTCCACCCCCCACTTTAAGATGCACATTGCCCTCAATGTGCCTAAACAATGGAATTCAACAATATAGACAATAAAAACATAGTAGGAGGGTTTCGTGAACTTCCCTGAGTCTCAAAGCATGTGTCTTGAAGTCCATGAGATCGGGGTGACCACCAAAGATTCCGGTAGATAATGAAGAAGAAAGCGCACTTAATGTCCTAATTTCACCCTACAAGGTAGAAAAGCACATCAACTCAAGGCATCCATTTACACACCCAAAAAGAAAATACAAAAAGAAACAAGAACAAACACAAACACAACAAACACAAGCACAAGAAAAACAATGGAACAAAACATCATCCAAGCAAGTCCATGTGCATTTAATATCATGATGTTCAATTCTCTCTTATTGCAAGTGTTGCCAAGAGGTAACATAGATGATACAAGATCAGTCCAACATACAAGAAAATCAACGGCATCTCATGATGGAGTGTGAAAGAATTCAAGAAATGCTACAGTAACTCCCAAAAAAAAATTGCAAGAGCTTCACTTGGACATGGAGCATAAAAATTTTTACAAAGCTTTCAAATTACCCCAAAAACTCACAAAAACAACAAACAACCATTCTCCCACAACATTGGCATCCGTTCAACTTGAAAAATAGGAGAAAAGAAGAAGATACATTCATTCTCAACAACTAGGGTTTAGAAAGGGGTACCTTGGAAGATCGGTGAAGATGATGGCAAAACTCCCAATAAATCATGAAAATTAAGTCCTTGGAAGTAGGAGATTCGTGTAGAGGAAGAAAAATGGAGAAAAACGGTGAAAGAATGAGGGAAAACGGATGAGAAATGAGAGAGATATGAAGAAAATGGTGGAGAGGTACCAAACTTAAAGTGCAGCCCGAGCATCCATGCGGGTGGGCTCACGGCCGTGAGCCTACTCGTGAGGAGCCTCGGGATAGCTCATGGCCTGAGCTCATGGCTGTGAGCCTACCCGTGAGCACTCTCTGGATGGCTCACGGGTGAGCTCACAGGCCATAAACGGCCTGAACTCAAGATTACATCAAGTAGACCTCCTCTAAACCCTAAAAACACTCGAAACAAAGCCGAATAAAGCATGGAAACACTCAAAACATGGATCTCATGATATCTAATCATTAAATCACTCAAGGAAACACATAAACATGCATGAATGATTAAACAAAAATGACGATAAAAATGACTAACACAAGAAGAAACCTAAGAAGACTAAAACTTCAAACACACCAAGAATACGGAAAATGAATAAGTCAAGCATTCAAACAACATGAAAATGAAATTGCAACACATTTAAAAAAAACTTGGGTTGCCTCCCAAGGAGCGCTTGTTTAACGTCATTAGCTCGACGTGTTTTACCTCAAGGGGGCTTGAAGATGGTGTGTTCCTCCCAGCTAGAAGTGGCATAAGAACTACCAAGAAAAGTGAAACGTACCTTCCGGGATGGTGTCAAAGTGGGGACTAAGCTTGAGTTACCTTTTGGCCTCCATGGAAAAAGTTTGGGCCTGGCATTGCACAATTTAAACGTTGCACAGCCGAAAGTGTGGCATGGATGACCTCAAATCTAGCTTCATATTTGGCATCGAGGACCGAGTGTTGCTCAGATTAGGCCCTAGCAAGATGTCCAACGTGTCTCTCAAGAGAGTGAATAGAGGTTTGGACATTTCTCAATACAGTACCGAACTCAACTAATTTTTTTTAACACCCTGAAACCTTGCTTCAGTATTGATCATGAATTTAGCCAACACATCCTCGGTGGTGTACTTCCTTTCTCGTGGTGAGGACTTGGAGGGCAATTTTGAGCTTGCATTTGTCAGGAATAGTGTACCTCGCACAAAAAGAAAACACAAAGTGACACAAAGGAAAACAAGAAAACGAAAGTAGATAATAAAATAAAATAATATGTACAAGAAAAAGAAAACACAAAGTGAAACAAAGCAAAACAAAACAAACACAATAGACACTAAAATAATGTGTACAACAAGAGAAAAATGGCTAGAGCAATAGACTACAGGTTTTCTTAGTATTCCTTGAAGTCCCCGGCAACGGCGCCAAAAACTTGATGATTACCGCAAGCGCACGGGTCGCCAAGTAATACCCCTCGCGCAAGCACGAGGGGGTTGTATTCCCAAGGGCCAAGGAACTACTATTACTTCCCCTTCGTCTATTTCCTAACCTAGCAATTACATGATAAAAGTAAGATAAGAAGAATAACAAAGAGAAAACTATAAACACATGGACTAAGGCTCACCACATAAGCATACTAAGGAAGCAAGTAGGAATGAAAGTTCGAGGTCCCCGGGCGAGGATCCCCTCGGGACTACTAAAGCTAGAAGGATACTCGAATAACATAGGCAGAGGTGGTTAGGCCAAGAGATGTCCAAAGGTAGGTCACCCCAATGGTCACGGTGATAACCCCTAATCCGGTACGAGTATAGGAATATGGAATCACTTCCGCCCAAATCCTCACACGATTGCAATGCGCCTAGGGAAATCTCTAATTAAGGTCAAACACAACGTCTAGGTTCAACCCTAATGGTTGGAGGGGTACGAAATACCCGATGGTCATGGCGTATTCGTACATGTATCCCTTCTAAGCTAAGCATGTCTAATACAAGGGTGATGGTCACGCAACCAAGTACAACCTAGAATTCAAACCACAGAGTTCTCATGCAATTTGATACAATAAAGAACACAAAACTTAGACCACAACCAAACCAAATACCAAAAATATACTCAAGGTATCCATACAAGCAAGTTCATCCCAAGGCTCACCGGATGCCTGGTGACCTTGGGAGTCTAGTTCATCATCAACAAAGAAGAATGTATACAAAACAAGAAATACAAGATAAAGCTCATAACAACTCCCCTAAGATGAAGACTAGAAGAAGATGGTGATGGGAATCCGGCGGATCAAAGCCAACGAACTCCTAGATGCTTTCCCTTGAGTGTGATCTCCCTCTCCCTTCGATTTGCTCCTCAGAAATGCCTTCTCCCTCAGCCTTGATGTCCTAGAAGATGATGGAGGAAAAGAGGTGGCCAAAGAAAACCAAGATGATGCCCTAGAAATCCTTTTAAAGATGATCCCGTGCCTCTTCACGGGTGAGCTCACGATCCATATACAGCCCGTGAGGTAGCCTGTAATGCGGGACGAAAGAATCTGCAAAGATGCGAAACTGCTACAGTAGCTGTGGTAATTACCGCAAGTGCACGGGTCGCCAAGTAATACCCCTCACGCACGCGCGAGGGGGTCGTATTCCCAAGGGCCAAGGAACTACTATTACTCCCCCTTCATCTATTTCCTAACCTAGCAATTCGATTGTCATGCAATAATTACAAAATGGAGAAAGAAATAACTAAAATGATATCCGGGCTACTACTACACACATTTAGCAAACAAGGGAGAATCAAACATGCGAAGGCGTGATTTGGACAACGAATCCCCTTAGGGTTGTCATTAAGCCCTGAATTTAGGATGAAATGTTATGATGGTAGTTGGGCCAAGAGATTTCTAAATTAGGTCACCCCGATGGTCACGGTGATAACCACTAATCTGGTACGAGTATTGGAATACAGAATCACTTCCGCCCAAATCCTCGTACGATTGCCTTACGCCTAGGGAAATCTCAAATTAGTGCCGAACTCAACCTAGGTCAAGCCCTAATGGTTGGAGGGGTACAAATACCCGATGGTCACGGTGTATTCGTACATGTATCCCTTCCAAGCCTAGTGTGTCTAGTACAAGGGCGATGGTTACGCAACCGAGTACAACCTAGAAGTTGAAATACAGAGTTCTCATGCAAATCAACACATCAAAGTACACAAGGCTTGAACCACAAACTACAAGATTCCATAAAAGAAATACAACATCAAACAATGCATCAATAAAGATGATCAACCAAAATACAAACTACCAACCCCAAGGTTCATCATGTCCAAATCACAAATAAGTTAGTTCCTCATTGAAGAGGAAAACTCATACAAATACAAGGAATAACAAAACACGAAATGAAGCAAGAAACACTCCCTCTAGCCTTGGAATCCCTTGATGGATGAAAATCGCGTAAGTGCTACAGTGCCGATACAGTAATTTGCGGGGAGAGACAATTTCCGAGAAATCAAGAAAATCGCGTAAGTGCTACAGTGCCACTACAGTAATTTTGCTGCAGTATCGTATGCGGCCTCTGCAATGCCCGCATGGTAGCCGGCATGAAACTCTAGACTTAGCCGTTTCGCCAAGGTTTTCATGCTGCAGTGCTGCTACAGTCCAGGGCTCAAAAATAGTCTTTTCCCTACCGATTTCTTCTAAAATCATATTGTTGAGCTCCCCACGGTATCTTTTGTGCCTGTAACACGAAATAAACCAATTTAGACCGAAAACGGGCATCCACACATACAAAAACACTCTATTAATACGCAAACATACATAAATAATACGTACAGTTAGGTGTTTATCAAGCTGCTATAGTAACTCATGCTACAGTACCTTGCTATAGTACTCTGCCCCTGAATTCCTTGCGGTTGACCTCACGGCCGTGAGATCTCCCGTGAAGGTTTCCAGACTTAGAAAAATCTCTAAATGTGCGTGCTTCAGGCTGCTACATTGTTGCTACAGTGCCGGGACCCTAAAACAATGAATACGGCGTTTATTTCTCCTCAAATCGCGTCGTTGAGCTCACCTAGGCATCTTTTGTACCTGAAACACGAAATAAACCAATTTAGACCTACAAGGGCATCGATTCATTAACAAAATACGAAAGGCATGCGCAAGTATATGTATAAAATACATACATTTAGACGTTTATCAGAAAGTATCTTGCAAGGAAAGCTTCGACCATCTCATTCCATGTTGTGATGGAAGCTCTTGGTAAAGAATGGAGCCACTGTTTGGCTTTTCCTTTTAATGAGAATGGAAAAGCCCTCAAGCGAATTGCATCATCCAAAACCCTATTAATTTTCAGCATGTCACACACTTCAAGGAAACTTTCGATATGACTGTTCGGATCTTCATCTGTTAATCCATTGAATTGTGCGGACTGTTGAAGCATTTGAATGAAGCCCGGCTTCAACTCAAAATTCTGGGCTGCAACTGGTGGCCTAACAATGCTTGATTGCAAACCACGAATCGTAGGACGAGCAAAATCTGAAAGTGTTCTCTGCTGCCCTGCTTGTTCTGCCATGTTTTCAGACTCTTCGATTTCTATTTCTGCAAGAAAATTCTGTGCTACTACAGATTCCTTCCCCTTTCTACGCAATCTGCGCTCAATTTCAGGATCTTCTTCAACGAATGTCGAAGGATTTCCTCGGGTCATAACCTGTAGAAGGAATCAAGAAAAGAAGTAATGAGAATGATGAAAGAAAGAAATATGGAATAGAAAAGAAATAAAATGATGAATGACTAAAGTAACCAAGTCCTAGCGTTCCTAATATCCCGTTCCCTGGCAGCGGCGCCAAAAACTTGACACACCCCTTGTGTGTGTGTACCGCAAGTGCACGGGTTGTCAAAATAATAATTATCCCGGTGAGCGGGTAGTCGAATCCAAAAGGAACGGAAGTACTAGTAATGACTGATTCTTAGTTATCTAGTCGAATCAATGATATGAAGCAATGGATGTAATGTGTAAAATAAGAAAATCGCAAGAAAGAAAGCAAGTAAAGGAAAAGGTAAAGGAGATCTCAATCAATGAAGATGAGATACCCAGACAATGATCCCCCTAGGCTCTATCATGAAGTGCAAGACTAACTAAATGCTTCTAAACCGAGTTCTATGAGCTGAGGCAATCCAAGAATAATCGGTCCCTGCCTCCAGGCCACCGATACTAGTCCCCTACAAGGTCCCGGCGGAGAAATCGCTCAATCTCAACACCTCACACCCCATATGACCGTAATGAACTTTAGGAATACCTAGGAGTGAAACCGATTCCTAAAATTAGATCTAACCCTACTTCTAGGTGAAAGATCCCTAACTCCTTACAAAGTTCCCGGCGGAGAATTTATCAATTTCACACCTCACACCCCATATGATTGCATAAAACTTAGGGAATACGGAGATAGGAAACACTCAATCGGAAGGGAAAGGGGACACTCCTCTATCTCAAGACTCACCCTCTCAACCCTCTTTAACCTTGTATGTTCTAATCCCTAATGGAGACCTCTTTCTCACCAAGGAAACGATTCAAGCATACCAAACAACCATACGAATCAATAAGGCATGCAAGCAATGATTAAACAAGATTAAAACTCAAATTAACTCGGAATTAAAAGAAAGCATAAAGAAAGTTAATACATGAATCGAAACCTAGGGTTCATATGCCCAAGTATCTACTAGGGTTTAGCCTTCCATGGGGCTTATTACAAAGCAAAAGATAATGAAATAAAAAGCAATGTAATCCATAAAAATATACCCCCTCGAATTCGTGATGATGGCCTTGATGAATCGTTCAACGTCTCGAAGGAACCTTCTCCGAAGCTAGGTCGCCAACGGCTCCCCGATGCTATCTCGTCGAAAGATCTATCGAAGTTGGTGAAGAACGACTCCCAATATCGCCAAAGACCTCATCCTTCAAACCCTAACCGCTCTTGCCTTCAAACGTGAGCAAAAAGTCCTTTAAAAATCGGCAAAACGGGGTATTTATAACTTTGAAAATGCGCCATTCACGTGTCTTTATGCGACCACGTGAGATCCCACGCGGTCGCGTGGGCTGCAGAATTCCCACGCGGCCGCGTGGGATTTTGATGCGGTCTCGTGAACAGTGATTTCTGCTACAGTATTGCTGCAGTCAAATGTACATAGTTTTGCTACAGTAGTCTTTATAAAATGCGATCCAAACTATCTTTATCTTGAGGCCACATGGTCGGGCACACGTCCATGTGGTGAGTTATAAGATTTCTCCTCCATCGAACCATCATTTGAAAGCTTTAGCTATTTTCACACAAGTCGGGACATGAAGGTGTGACTGCCTTTGTGCCCTTCCATCACACAAATCAGCTTGAATTCTTCCGAAAGTTGGCACACACCCTTATGTGCATGATCCCCTATTGTGTCTTGAAACTTGTGTTGTACAAAAGCTCCCAACAATATGTCTTTATAACCCATCTTTGCTTCCTTTTCCTCCTTTAACACTTTCACAATCTAATTGCATAAAAGAACACCAAAATACAGTTTATGAGACATAATCCATGGTAAAATGATGCTCAATGCATGTAAAACAAGTGGGTAAAACATGTATACTCAAGCACTTATCAACGCTCCATTTTGGACAGTCTCGTCTTCTAAATGTGAGCACACTTAGGGGGATACAGGGGGGCGATAGTATTACAGACGAGGTCGAGGAGTTATGTCTGTGGGCAGTTGGCAGAGGTTATTGATGATCAGGGAGCCAGCTGTTCGAGATATGATACTCGAGGTCTTGGCCTTATACGAGTTTGACAGATTGTACAGTGCTTTCGCTACACCAGATATTATTCACTTCAGAGCACTGGGATGACATTTCAGCCTCAGTGTGACCTAGTTCTTGGCCGTGATGTGGTTATATGATGAGTCCTATACACAGACAGAGGAGTATGAGGCCTCCCTACTGATTACCCCAGCACTTTGACTCCGTAACGCGCTTATAGCAGATTATGCGGACAGGGACAGTATGAGCCGGGGGTGTCCAAGGCCACCTGCTTGTCCAGAGGCTCTCACCGATACATTCACGCCATACTTAGCCGATCAGTGAGTGGACGAGGGGACAGTACAGGTGTTCTGAGTCGCCAGGAGCTCCTCTATTTGTATTCTATGATGGAGAGTGAGGCACTTCACCTGGGGCACATTATAGTGCACTATATCTGCCACCAGGGCCAGTACACCAGGGTGCGAGTTATCTTCTCAGGCCAGTATATCACACGACTGATTATCGGGTTAGGGCTTCGGGATGGAGTTCGATGGGCCAAGAGGATTTCTACACCGGCTCCATTGGGCATTGAGACTCTGAGGATGATGGAGATGGTCCACATATCAGACCCGTAGTATACACTATGATCATCCCCCACTAAGAGTCTACTGGGGGAGATCAGACCGAGGGCTCATAGATCAGACCTAGGGCAGGCAGAGGCTGAGGTACCGCCCACAGCACCGGAGCCACCTCCAGTGCGCATCTTTTCTCCTTCTTGGGGCTAGGATAGGTTCGAGCGCCTTGAGAGTGCTGTGGGTATCCTGCAGACGGAGTTGGCCGAGGTTAGGGCCACACAGGCAGCACAGTTCACGCATACATCAGCACAGCTCACCACTCTCATTCAGTTTTTCGAGCGATCTGTGGTGAGGCCCCGAGCCTCGAGTCTACCACCATCTCCATCACCATCAGCTCATCCACCATCGACCTCAAAGCCCGCAGTAGCAGTACCTGAGTCATCGACATAGGACACCGACGCTGAGGCGTCGTAGTTTATTTTAGTTTTTCATCCTTTTGCACTTTTATTTTCGTATTTTGGACTTGTAGCACTTAGAAAGGACTCTCCTTCTGAGTTTATCTTTTATTTTTCTCGAGATGTATTTCATTTCTATATCTTTATATACACTCGAGTTTTATTTTGATTCTTCTTGAGCTATACTGAACCCTTGCGTATGTGTGCAGATGGTCTTGGATGTAAGGAATTTGAGGAATAGTCATAGACATGGTCATGGGACTGTGTGTGCTCCACAAACCATTGAGACTCAACTCTCAATGAACCTAGCTCCATCAAACGCAACACTTGGAGTTCAGGAGAGTAATGTTTCAATTGCCTACCCTTACATAAATTGTGTGAATTGTGTTATTTTTAATTGTGCTTCCATGCATACTTTGGGGACAATGTACATCTTAAGTGTTGTGTGTGTGGGGGGGGGGGGGGGGGGGGGGGGGGGGGGGGGCGAGGGGGAGAGTTCACTTTGCACACACCTTTACTTGTGCGTTCAATTGCTTATGCATATGTAGCTTATGGCGGTTCACCTTAGTTGCAACATTAGTATTCTTAGAGTTTAGGAGAATTTTTAAAATTGTATCCTATCATGCTCTAGTTTTACTTGAATTTTAGGGGATTTTTGCTCGATTACCTCTTATTACACTACTCACTCTTGAAATCTTTTGGAAACTTGAACTCTAAGCTTCAAGGACTAGTTTAGTACTACTTTAGTAAGTTTTAAAGTTCTATGTAGCTAAAAAAAAAACTTGTGAGCTTGTGAATATTAGTTAGCGTTTATCATTGCATTTGGGGTGGAAAGAGCTACCTCCTATGAAGTATGTAGCTACTCTCATAAGTCGGATACAAGTTATGCCCTAATGGGAGAAAGAGCTATCTCATGGGAAGAGTGAAAGCTACTACCCTGATAGAAAAAGCTACCTCCTCGAAAGTGTGAAAGCCACCTTTGGCGGTCGCCTAGGAAAGGGCTACCTTAGAGGTTGAGTGAAGCTACTAGTTCCTTACTTTATGTATATAAATAAGTCCTTGTAACAAGAGTTTGAGGAGTACTCGTTGGTTCTCTTGAGTGAATTCGCACACACTTACACATTTTCGAGTTGTTATCCTTTCCGATTCAAGTTTTTAGCTAGAGCAATGGTAACCTATGCAATGTTTTAATTTCCCCTACTTGTAGAATGCTTCCTTTGCATACTTTTGGTGAACCTAAGGCTGAGTACTTTCAATTGTTCTTCGCAAGTACTTTTACGTTTTATTTTTACTTGAAGACAAGCAAAACCATAACTGTGGAGGAGTTTGATAAGTGCTTGTGTTATAGTAACGTGAACCATTATTATCTTACAATGAGCATCTCTTTTATCAGATTTTATCACTAAATGGTGTGCATTTGTGTACTCTTATGCATTGTAGGTTTGTGGAGCTATTTTGAAGAAGAAGAATGAAGTTAGATCATGCTTGCCATTGTTGGGGAGTTTTCGGACCAAGCAAGGAACAAGGCACGAGCTTAGACTTGTGAGTGTGTGCCAACCTCCTTTGGAGCGGCACAAAAGCAGTCACATTCACAACAAGTCTAACTCGTGTAGCTTAGGAGAACTTCACCAAGAAGGAGACTTGAAGCAATCGGCATGATCTACCATTGATTGTGTACCCAATTCAATGGCCTCGATAAAGAACGACGAATTCGAGAGCGCTTCGGCGAGTTAATGTAGCAGTACTGTAGCAAGCTACTATTCACTTTCAGCCGAAAATCAGTATTCCAGAGAGTTCACACAGGCGTGTGGAAATTCCACATGGCCGTGTGAATAAAATCCAGCAACTCAGAAACTTCACAGGGCCGTGTGGAAATTCCACACGGCCGTGTGAAGCCCCGATACAGCCGATTTAAAGCCGTGACTTAACATTATAAAAGCCCGATTTGGAGACTTTTTATATATCTTTTGACCTATATTTCTCCCTAACTTCGGAAGAGCGCGGCTAGGGTTTCGGAGAGGACTTTGTAGAGGTTCGGAGCGCGTCATCGGCATCGTCACCGACGTCCGGCGGCCGCACAAGACCACGGTCACATCATACGCAAGGGGGTTTTCGTCAATGCTTTCAATTTGTTCTTTCTTATATATTTTGATGAACTTGTATAACTCCAGGAGGAGCTAAACCCCTCGTGAGTATTCAGACTTGTAAATCCTAGGATCATTATGTTTCTATGACATTGTTATTATGCTTTTCCATTATTGATGAATAAATTCGAGTTTCAATATTAATTATCTCTTGTAATTGTTTTCCCTTAGCTGTGACACTAGGGTTGAGAACAATCTAGGTTATTCTTTTGCTGGTGTGACAACTCTTATAGGATTGGACTACTTAAGATTGAAGAGGGTTGAGAGGATGAGTCGTGAGGTAGCGGAACGTCCCATTTCCTCTCCAGTATGATTCTGCCTATTGATAAGTGCCAAAATACATCATGTTTTAGCTATGATGTTCTTGTACATTCATGCAACTTATGTGTATTTTCGATGAGTTTTTGCGCACTTGATGTTTTATTTTCATTTCAGGGTTTCGAGGACCAAGTGCGCAAATTTCGACCGTATTCGTGTCATTCCGGGGAAGATTGAAGAAGAAACGAAGAGTTGGAGCACCCTGGAAGCCGACGCGCCGCACACGGACACATTTTCTCGGCCGTGTGCGGCCACTGTGCGGCCCGCACAGTGGCCGCACAAGGGAGACAGAGAGGTGTGCGGCCAGTGTGCGGCCCGCACACTGGCCGCACAGCACAGCCAGAAGGCTGTGCGGGCACTGTGCGGCCCGCACAGTGCCCGCACACCTTCGGGCTATATATGCTTGTTCTGAAGAGTTTTTGAGGAAGATTGGGTTCTCATCCGGCCTCCACTTGTCCTAGACTTCATTTCACCATTTCTTGAGGGATTTTGGAAGGATTTTCGGCTAGATTCGAAGGAGAGAAGAAGGGGAAGACGTTGAGAAGCTTCATAGGGCTCGCCGGCGCGGATCCGACGAGCTACGCCTTCAACCCTAGTCGACATCTTCGAGGGGGTTTTTCTTGTTTTTATTGGATGGAATTGTTGTATGATGAGCTCCCTAGTTTTGTGATGTTGAACTAAACCTCCCAAGGCCGCCGGGCTCCCGGTGAACCTTGGGAGGAGACTTTGTATGAATGACCTATATTTTGCTTTAAATGAATGTGTTAGTTTGATTGTTTGGTTTTAATTCATCATCATGTTGTTCATTCTACAATGGATGGATTCCATAGAATTGATTTTGAATGATACTTGTTTGGCGGGATGCTAGCTTGTATTAGGTCCTTTGATGAGTTAAAGAGGGTAACATGTATTAATACACCGGAGGTTCCGGGTGTTAATAGCCTCCCGCGCGATTAGGGTTAATTTAGCCGAGAGCGTGCATTAGATTAACCCTACTCAAGACTCCTTGTTCTCATTGACATCGTAGGGGTATTTTCTGGATAGAGAAACCCGTACTGGATTAGGGCTACACTACGGAGGTTCCGGGGTAGTCGACATCCGAGTCTAGCGGACCGAAACCAAGCCAACCCTAGTTTTATAATTATCTTGGTCATTCGTATTTAGTCTTCTCCCGGGGGAATCCTCGCCCGAGGCCTTCCATAATTATTGGATTCTTCATCTCTATTTTATTCCGGATTGAGTTTTATCTTATTTGCATTTCTTTACTTGTTTTTATTATTTTAATATTGCTTCAACCCTGTTTCGATCGACTAGAAAGTGACTCCCAAAAGGAAGTAATAGTAGATCTCGGGCCCTTGGGAATACGACCCTCCTCGTGAGGTTTATTACTTGACGACCCGTGCACTTGCGGCCGGGGAGTCGCGTGCTAGCTCTGTAGCTAGTCGCGCGCTCGCTCATCAAGTTTTTGGCGCCGTTGCCGGGGAACATCCGAGAATACTAGGAAAACTTTTGGATCATTGCTCTAGTCATTTCGCTTTCATTTGTAATTATCCATCTTTTATTGTTTTTGTTTTCGTCATTTTTATATATTCACTAATATCTCTTTTGTCTTTTGTTTTCTCAGGCGTTCTGTGCATGACTCGTGCAAACCCCACTGGGTTTGTAGAGCCGAACGAAGAAATTGAACGCGTCATACACCAACGGTTGAGAGAAACTCAAGTGGGTTCCTCCTCGGGATCAGTTGCTGCACCTGAATCAGTTCCTATAGCTATGGCCGAAGAGAGAAGAACCTTGTCTGACTATGAGAGGCCACAGTTTACTGGGGGAGGATTTAGTGTGCAAGCTCCGGCTGCCAGTGCAAGTAATTTTGATTTGGCTAGACCAATCGGCATGATACAGAATTCAGTGCAGTTCGATGGCTTGGCCGATGAGGACCCGAATGAGCACCTATCCCGATTCCTCCAAATGTGCTCAACTTTCAAAGTCAATGGCCTATCTGATGATGCAGCTAGACTCCGTCTTTTCCCATTCAGTTTGCGGGGCGCCGCTTACAGGTGGCTCACATCACTCGCCCCGGGTTCCATAAAGACATGGGAGGAGATGGTAAACAAGTTTATGGGCCGCTATTTTCCTCCAAGCAAGGCTGCTAGATTAAGGCAAGAGATCTCGGCCTTCAGTCAAAGAGATTCCGAAACCCTCTTTGAAGCTCATGAGAGATTTAAAGACCTCTTGAGAAAATGCCCACATCATGGTTTTGAAGCTTGGATGCGAATACAGATACTGTATAATGGCTTGAGCTACCAGAATCGTCAACTCATTGATGCCGCAGCCGGTGGATCCTTGAGTAGCAAATACCCCGAAGATGCCGAAGAATTAATTGAGAACATGGCACGAAATGAATCACATTGGGGTTCAAGGGCAAAACTGACTCAAGCTCGAGGGGTTCATGAAATCGACAGTAAAACCGCTCAAGATGCGAAGCTCGAAGCACTACCGAAGCAAGTGAGTTTGCTTATGTCCGAAAGAACCGAGCGTTCGAGCACAAGTGTCAAGCAAGTGATGAATTGTGGAACTTATGGAGGGGGGCATGATGTTGCTAGTTGCCCCATTTCAGTCCCCGATGTCACCCCACTCGAACATGTTGACTATGTGAATCAGGGGCAAAAATTTCAAGGAAACCCCTATGGTGGAACATACAACCCCGGGTGGAGAAATCACCCAAATTTCAATTGGGGAAATCAAGGCCAACAAAAATTTACGCAACCACCAGGGTTTTAGGCACAATCATCACAAGCACCTCCAACGGAAAGGAAATTCACTACTGAGGATGTCCTAGCTAAATACATGCAAATCACCGATGCAAGGTTGAACACACTTGAGACAACAGTGAGGAATATGCAAGCTTCAATCCAGGGCATCGAAAAACACTTGGGACAGATCGCGGCATCCATGGCGGAAAGAACACCGGGTAGTCTCCCTAGCAACACTGAGACTAACCCACGAGAACATGTGCAAGCTATCACTTTGAGGAGTGGTAGAGAGGTTGAGGTTCGGCCGACTCCTAGGCCAATTGATAACAAGGAAAAGAACGTGGTGAGAGGCACCTCCTCCGTAGGTGGGGATGAAGCTAATGACAGCCATGACAATTCAATTGAACCTCAAAACAAAGAGAAAAAATTGCTAGAGCACCAACCGAAGGTCCCCTATCCGGCAAGACTCAATCGGGACAAGGAGGACACTCAATTCAAAAAATTTTTGGAGATGATCAAGCAACTTCACATCAATCTTCCACTTGTAGAGGCCTTTTCTCAAATGCCAAAATATGCCAAGTTTATGAAGGAGTTGCTTACAAACAGGAAGAAACTTGAAGAAGCATCTATGGTGTCTCTAGGGGAGAGTTGTTCGGCAATTCTCCAAAGCAAATTGCCCGAAAAAATCAAAGACCCGGGTGGTCTAATTGTGGAGTGTCATTTTGGGGACTCGCTTGTAGAGAAAGCCCTTGCCGATTCTGGTGCAAGCATAAATGTTATGCCCTACAAGCTTTTCTTAAAACTGGGCCTTCAAGACTTAGAGCCGACGCGGATCACCATACAACTTGCGGACCGAACTGTTAGACGCCCGCGTGGCATTGTGAGCGATGTGATTGTGAAAGTTGGTGGTCTAGTTTTTCCGGCTGATTTTGTCATTCTTGATGTTGATGATGCTACTGAGGTCCCCATCATACTCGGCCGGCCCTTCCTTGCCACATCCCGTGCCCTGCTAGATATTCAAGACGGGAAAATGACCTTGCGGGCCGGGAATGAAGAAGCCACTTTTAAAATTCCCGAGGCAATGAAACACCCCAAGGAGCTTGATGACACTTCTTATGCACTCGATGATACAGAATTACTAGTTCAAGATTGTGTGCATGAAGTCCTTATGATGACCCCCCTTGATGAATTCTTACAAGATGTTGTTATTGAGGAGGATGAGACACAAAAGAAGGCACAAGAAGACCCTCCTCATATATTTCCGGATAAGTCACAAGGGAGAAGTAAAGGAGAGCGCTCGTGGAAGCGAGAATGGAAAAAAATAACTCCCAAGGTCAACAAAGCAAACAAGAATTCTCATGACGAGGTACACACAGCATGTTTCATCGACCTAGGTATGCACAACATCGATTCCCTCCTCTCCTTGAATTTGCCGGTTGGATCATCATTTGCATCCATTGGAACTTCAGGTAAAACTTTTTCTTTTAAACCACCATGAGTTGAGAAACTTGAACGTCAGGCTCGTGACGCTAAACAAGCGCTTGTGGGAGGCACCCCATGAATTTTTACAATTCCGTACTTTTCAAATTTCGTATTTTTGGTCATGCTATGTTTGGGGTGTGAGCTCTCCGTTTCATCCGTTCTTGGTATGTTTTTAGTGTGTATGTCCTTGTTTCCTTCCCATCTCGGTGAATTCCTGTTTGTTTTATGTTTATATACATATATCCTTTGTCCGAGATGAGTTTTGTTGCGTTTGTAATGTCGAAGACGTGTTTTAGGGTTGGAGATAGCCGTTTCTGCATTTTTTTTTTTAGGGCTCTGTGCGGCTACTGTGCGGCCGCATAGAGGCCGCACACCCCTGGCAGAAGGGTGTGCGGCTGGTGTGCGGCCCGCACACCACCCGCACACTGGCCCCAGTTTTGCTGCTGTAATGCTCTTCTTTCCAGCTTTTCTCCACATTTTCGCGCTTGTTTTGATCATACCACATCCCTCGCATCGTTTCAACGTTAAAAATATTTTCAAAACTCAATTTATTCGCATACCTTCGCGTTGTTTCCACTTCACTCATTTTTCTAAACTCGTGTTCGCGCATTTTAGCGTGTTGCCATGGCTTGATCTTTATTTTTCGAGACGTAGGTCAACTTTCTGATCGAGCCCGTTGGAGGAGACACAGAAGACCTTGAGCGGCTTCATCAGTCCTTTCACTCCGAGAGCTCACTTTCGCTTTCATTCCTTGTTTCTTTTCTTTGTTTTTGTGTGGTTGATGGATGCTTGTAGGTAGACCAAGACGTCCATTCTTCTTCCTCTCCACTTCGCTTGTAGCCATGGTGATGGTCACCCCGAGCTCGTGCCTTGCAAAGCTCATTACCAATTTCTCGGGGAAGTTCATGACACCACCCTCTTTATTTTCCATGCATAAATTTTTCTGTACTGCTGATCAATGTACATTGAGGGCAATGTACTGCTTTAAGTGGGGGGTGGCTATGCATGTCTGATCTTCGTTACTTGTTTCGTGAACTTGTATGAAAATTTTTGATAATTCTTGACTTGTTGCATGATTGTAAACCTAGGATGGCGTACTTAATTGTGATTGTATTATAGATCGAAATCATGATAAATGCTAAGCTTTTTATGACCCTGCCCACTTGAGATTTTCATGTCATTCTAGGCAATTCTCGCACTATTCCCTTAGGTAGAACCCTGGACATCTAGGCGAGGAACCACAGCACTTTCGTGACCCTCTTAGTTGCTAACCCATACTAGTGGTTTCGCGCTTTGACGTGTTAGAATACCTTCTAATAGGGTTTTAAGGACCTTCTTCTTGTTCTTTTTTGCAATACGGTCGAAAAAAAAAAAAAAAAAAAAAAAAAGGCGAAGTGAATAAAAACGTGGACAGTGCTCCTCTGTCCTAATAGCGAAGTAACCTGGGGTTCTGGCTCCTAACCAGAGTGTTCCTCTTGCCAAAAGCTATAAGGACATGAGCGCGTTTACATGAATGTGCAAAGCTCCAGGTAATGTGGATTTGCAGTTCATGTTAGTCCCGGAAAAGAAAAAGATAAACATATTGCGTACAGAAAAATAAATTTCGGCCGGTTATTGTTCGAAAATAAAAGGAAGGATCCTTACGACTTTACTAGAAGTATTTCTACCACCTCAAGGCCGTATTCCACTAGGTGGCGTGAATTGCTTCAAGAAGTGGTCCTCGGGGTCCTGTCTACCTTGTTTGGACTATAGGGCTTCGAACTAGGGGATTTGCACACACACAGCACGACACGGCCAATGAATGCGTGAATCATCTCAAGTGGTCTTTGCTTAATATTTTGAGTTTCACTTTGGCTATGATACTTCCATCTCTGGCCGGAGGTTATGTATTTTGTCACTTATGATTATCTCTGGTTCTCCATGTCCGTTTGCTTGGGGACAAGCAAATGCTTAAGTGGGGGGTATTTGATAAGTGCCAAAATACATCATGTTTTAGCTATGATGTTCTTGTACATTCATGCAACTTATGTGTATTTTCGATGAGTTTTTGCGCACTTGATGTTTTATTTTCATTTCAGGGTTTCGAGGACCAAGTGCGCAAATTTCGACCGTATTCGTGTCATTCCGGGGAAGATTGAAGAAGAAACGAAGAGTTGGAGCACCCTGGAAGCCGACGCGCCGCACACGGACACATTTTCTCGGCCGTGTGCGGCCACTGTGCGGCCCGCACAGTGGCCGCACAAGGGAGACAGAGAGGTGTGCGGCCAGTGTGCGGCCCGCACACTGGCCGCACAGCACAGCCAGAAGGCTGTGCGGGCACTGTGCGGCCCGCACAGTGCCCGCACACCTTCGGGCTATATATGCTTGTTCTGAAGAGTTTTTGAGGAAGATTGGGTTCTCATCCGGCCTCCACTTGTCCTAGACTTCATTTCACCATTTCTTGAGGGATTTTGGAAGGATTTTCGGCTAGATTCGAAGGAGAGAAGAAGGGGAAGACGTTGAGAAGCTTCATAGGGCTCGCCGGCGCGGATCCGACGAGCTACGCCTTCAACCCTAGTCGACATCTTCGAGGGGGTTTTTCTTGTTTTTATTGGATGGAATTGTTGTATGATGAGCTCCCTAGTTTTGTGATGTTGAACTAAACCTCCCAAGGCCGCCGGGCTCCCGGTGAACCTTGGGAGGAGACTTTGTATGAATGACCTATATTTTGCTTTAAATGAATGTGTTAGTTTGATTGTTTGGTTTTAATTCATCATCATGTTGTTCATTCTACAATGGATGGATTCCGTAGAATTGATTTTGAATGATACTTGTTTGGCGGGATGCTAGCTTGTATTAGGTCCTTTGATGAGTTAAAGAGGGTAACATGTATTAATACACCGGAGGTTCCGGGTGTTAATAGCCTCCCGCGCGATTAGGGTTAATTTAGCCGAGAGCGTGCATTAGATTAACCCTACTCAAGACTCCTTGTTCTCATTGACATCGTAGGGGTATTTTCTGGATAGAGAAACCCGTACTGGATGAGGGCTACACTACGGAGGTTCCGGGGTAGTCGACATCCGAGTCTAGCGGACCGAAACCAAGCCAACCCTAGTTTTATAATTATCTTGGTCATTCGTATTTAGTCTTCTCCCGGGGGAATCCTCGCCCGAGGCCTTCCATAATTATTGGATTCTTCATCTCTATTTTATTCCGGATTGAGTTTTATCTTATTTGCATTTCTTTACTTGTTTTTATTATTTTAATATTGCTTCAACCCTGTTTCGATCGACTAGAAAGTGACTCCCAAAAGGAAGTAATAGTAGATCTCGGGCCCTTGGGAATACGACCCTCCTCGTGAGGTTTATTACTTGACGACCCGTGCACTTGCGGCCGGGGAGTCGCGTGCTAGCTCTGTAGCTAGTCGCGCGCTCGCTCATCACCTATCTTCATGTTCCATGATTTCTTAGCGGCCGAGATAGAGTGAAGTGCTAGGAGAGGAACTCCCCTGGGGCTTAGTTGCGCGAGCAACAGAGTGAAGGGTTGAAGTGAACCCTAGTGCTGTGGCTTAATTTAGACTAGGGTTCTCTCAACTAGACCAAAGGGTTTGAACTACATATAGGAACCGGGTTTATCACTAGGAATCCTTAGAACCTAAAGCAATTCCACATAGTGTGAGGTTTAGGAAAACGAACTCCCCTAGGGCTTAGTTGACAGGTCAAAGAGAGTTAAGGGTCGTAGTGAAACCTAATGCCGGGGCATAGTGTTAGGATTAGTCACGGTTGACCTTAGATTTGGGACCGTGTGCTTAAGGATATCCTCGACTTAATAATCATCAATAGGATAGTATAATAGCATTGTCTTGCACTCGAAGCATAAGTCCAAGGGGTAGCTTGTCCGGGTACCCATCTTTATTCACTGACTGTCTTCCTCTTATTACCTTTGTTCGCATTCTTCCATCTCCCATACTTCTTTTACTTTACTCTTATTTTCAATTATTCTTGCACACACACACACTGAACCAATTTTCACTCTCGCACATCACTTAGTTAAATAGCGAAAGCTTGTGTCTAAACCTATTCCCTGTGGATTCGACTACCCTTCACCAGGGTATTTATTACTTTGACAACCCATGCTGTCACGGCCCGACCCGTAGGTCCTGCGCAGGACATACCGCCACGACAACCCAGGGGAGGTCCAACACTGCCTCAACCCTAGGTGGCCGTAAGGCTAACCTGTTCCCTGTACAATGCATCTATAATCAGAATACATAACTCAACAACAAATATTTATATTACTCAACAAGGTTTCACACAATGATACTCACAACAAAGAGTACATAAGAAGGATAATAAAGATAATAACCACTCCAAGTAGAGGATACACTCCTCAAACAAAACTAGGACTGGACTAGCATACAAAGTGTTCAAGTATGGAAGGGCATGATGGGGTTCAACAATACATGGTGGATCCCTGATAATACATGCAAAGACATAATAACATACATAAGTTCAAAATGAGAAGACAATGATGACTCTAGCCAAGCACTTCACGTCTTCACCCCTGCGCTGTGCTATCACATAGGAGGAGGAAAAGAGGGGGTGAGTAACTAGGTTACTGATGACTTCAACCGCAAGCGCACGGGTCGCCAAGTAATACCCCTCACGCACGCGCGAGGGGGTCGTATTCCCAAGGGCCAAGGAACTACTATTACTTCCCCTTCATCTATTTCCTAACCTAACAATTTTGTGATAAAAGAAAGATAAGAAGAATAACAAAGAGAAAACTATAAACAAGTGGACTAAGGCTCACCACAATAGTATTCTAAGGAAGCAAGTAACAATGAAAGTTCGAGGTCCCCAGGCGAGGATCCCCTCGGGACTACTAAAGCTAGAAGAATACTCGAATTACACAGGCAAAGGTGGTTAGGCCAAGAGACGTCCAAAGGTAGGTCACCCCGATGGTCACGGTGATAACCCCTAATCCGGTATAAGTATTGGAATACGGAATCACTTCCGTCCAAATCCTCACACGATTGCAATGGGCCTAGGGAAATCCCTAATTAAGGTCAAACACACATCTAGGCTCAACCCTAATGGTTGGAGGGGTACAAATATCCGATGGTCACGGCGTATTCGTACATGTATCCCTTCCAAACTTGGTGTGTCTAATACTAAGGCGATGGTCACGCAACCTAGTATAACCTAGAAATCGATACACAGAGTTCTCATGCATACCAATACATCAAAGTGCACCAAGGTTGAACCATAAACCACACAAATAATATACATGTAAATCAAGTATTCATACAAGCAAGTTCATCCCAAGGTTCACCGGATACCCGGCGACCTTGGGAGTCTAGTTCAACATAAATAAGGAAGAAGTCTCAAAATATAATACAAGAATGATCAAAACCAAAGAAAACCCCCTTAATGTTGACTAGATGAAGATGGTGATGGGAACTCGCGGATCGATGCCGACGAACTCCTAGATGATCTCCATTGCGTGTGATCTTCTTCTCCCTTTGATTTGCTCCTCTAAAGTGCCTTCTCCAGCCCCTTGAAGCCCTTGAAACCCTAGATGGTGGTGGAGGAGAATGGTGGCCAAAAGACAAGAGAAATGATGCCCTAACAGTCCTTAAAAACCCATTCCAGCGAGCTATGCGGCCTCCCATGCGGCCCCGCATGCGGGGAGAGAAAGTCATCGAGAAATCCCGAAAGTCGCGTAAACTGCTACAGCGCCGCTACAGTAGCTTGCTACAGTGGAATTGCTACAGTCGTATGCGGCCTCTGCAGTACCCGCATGGTAGCCCGCATGATCTTCCAGACTTAGCCGTTTTGCCAAAGGTTTCGTGCTACAGTGCTGCTACAGTATTACGCTACAGTACGGCAGCTCAAAAATGGTCTTTTTCCTGCCAATTTCTCCTTAAATCATATTGTCGAGCTCCCCATGGTAACTTTTGTACCTGTAACACGAAATAAACCAATTTAGACCGAAAACGGGCATCCACACATACAAAAATACTCTATTTATACGTACACATACATGAATAATACATACATTTAGGTGTTTATCAGTTACTCAGTGAGGGGTTAGTCATGGGACTACAGTTCAAGCATGATCAAATCGAAATAGAACATCATAAAAATATTTCAATACTCAACAGGAATGAAACATGCTTTGAGTAACAATATCTCATAAGAACATAGTTTTTCTCATTGAAATACAAATAGAGGTTCTTTGAAAATCATCATGAAAACATATGCCATCCTTAACCTAATATAAGCACAATTCTTATTGATAGAATCATATATCAAAATGCATATAAGCAAATAACTCATCGATCATAAATCAACAATAATGTCCAGAATGGCCTCAAAGCTCTCCGTCGCTAACCATGGCCTTGGTTAGGTCTGGAGCTACCAAGATTTGCATATCTTGGCATTGGCCACTGGGAAGTTCGTGTGGTGACTCCGAACAACCCAACTATACCCATGTCAGGGATATACGCTCCCACCTGACATGTATAACCATTTTTGACAGTATTCCACGCCACCTCTATATAGGTCGGCCCGTGGAAACCGTCCACTTCTTACTGCAGCAAGTTCTGGAGCACGGCTCCCATGTCACCAACAAAGAAGTTAAACAATAACTTAGCCCGTAGCTCAATATATACATCATCAAGATATCATAATTCTCAATAAGAGTTCATAAGTATTTACAATAGCAATTCTCACTCCAAGAGTTATGGATTTGGTCATAGCATCGATAATGAAATCATTTTCATGAAATGCATCATATGAAAGTGACTTTCAAAAATACACTTCAAATATTGTATTAACACAATGAAAAACCAAATTTGCTTTCACATGCTATTTTGTTCATCATAATGAGAACATCAAGTCTCTTGAAAAATATGTAGTGTAAAACACATACTTTGAATATAAGGTTCCAAACCATAAGCGATACAAAAACTTTGCAATTAGTCATGCAATAAGCCAATACATAAATCATCATGATTCTAAACATCATTTTACGTTTTGAATAAGTTTAGCAATAAGGATTTTATAAAGTCAAAACAGGCAACTTAATATCAAGATATATCATGCATGAACCATAGTCCAACTTTGGTAATTTTCCACTCACAAACTCGGCGAGAAAAACGCCTCAAAGTCACTTCTCCACCAGTTCTTTGCCCTTACTCGAAGCCTCACCTCCTAGAAGCCATTGAACACACAAAACAAGCAACTAAACATCATCAAACACTCGGTTAACCAAGATGAAGAAAGAATGCTGAAAAATGGGGAGTGGTTGCTTCTAGGGCATGCTAAACACCATAGCAAAGAGTTCTAGCAAGAAGAACACCTCTCACAACTCATTAAACCAACAAGGAAAGCAAGAATGACCTAACATTGTTAGTGCTACAGTAATTTCCGGGATTAGGGTTAAGAAGGTTCAAGGATTCCATGAATTCAAGGCCATACAACTCAATACAATAAAACCTCACAAGATTAATCAACAAAGAGAAAGGAAGAGACAACAATCAAGCTCTCAATAAGGGGTTCACACCCAACCCTAACCATCATCATCAAAGAACAAAGAAGAAGGAACAAATGGATGAAAGCATACCTTGATCTCGAGAATGACCAACTTGTTGATCCAAGTTTCAAGCTCTAAAACCTCCTCTAAACTGGCCTTAGAACCTTAAGAGATGATGGAGGAAGAGAGGAGAAGGAGATAGAGGAGTTTGGAAGAAGAAAAAATGAAGAAATGAAGTAAGGCTCGGGTTTTTATAACCAAAAATCGCGCCGGTGTGCAGGCTGTGTGCGCCCTGCACACCAACCGCACACCCCTCTGCCTGGGGTGTGCGGCCTCTGTGTGGCCCGCACAGAGGCCGCACAGTCCCCAGGAGGGGCTGTGCGGCCTGTACACAGCCCATTCACCCTTAAAACTCCTCTAAAAGACGACCAAAACACGCTCAAATACCCGGCAACCAACTCCAAAGATTCGACCAAAGGATTTAAAGAAAACTCAATGGGGAAATGACAACAACATCTAAGACAATTGAAACAACAAACAAGGGCAAAGAGACCGAAACTCCACATCCTACCCCCCTTACAGAAATTTCGACTTCGAAATTTCACATACCTCTAGGTTCAAACAAATGAGGGTATTTACTTAACATCAAAACCTCTGGCTCTTAAGTAACCTCTTCTACCATGTCATTCCTCCAAAGCACTTTCACCATTGGAATGACCTTTCGACGAAGCACTTTCTCTTGGCGATCAAGAATCATCACGGGTTGCACTTCAAACTTTAAATCTTCTCTCAACTAGGATGCAATAAAAGACAAGAAATCGAATAGAAAGATGCAAGATAAGAAAGTGCAAGTAAAAGAGAATAGAGAGAAATTGGCAATAGATGAAATAGGGTATCCGAACAAGCTACCTCTAGGATCTATGTTTCTAGTGCAAGATGATGCTATTATACTTTCCTATTGATGTCAATTGAGTCGAGGAAATCCTTAGATACACGGTCCCAAACCTAAGGACTACCGTGACTAACCACAACATTATGCCCCGATATTAGGATTCATGTCAACCCCTCACTCTGTCGCTGGCACGACTAAGCCCCAGGGGCGTATATCTACCTAAACCTCACACTACATGGGATTGCTTTAAGTTCTAGGGACTCCTATTGGTAAAACCTGTTCCTATGTGTAGTTCTAACCCTTTGGTCTAGGTGGAAGAACCCTAGTCTAGATTAAGCCCTAGTGCGTAGGATTCACTTCAACCTTCACTCTGTTACTTGCGTAACTAATCCCCAGGGGAGTTTATTTACCTAACACTTCACTCTATCTCGACCGCTAAGAAATCAAGGAAACGGAGGTAGGGAGAAACCACATCGGAAGGGAAAGGGGACGCTTTGCTACCTCACAACTCACCCTCTCAACCCTCTTCAATCTTAAATAGTCTAATCCTATAGGAGTTGTCACACCTCCAAAGGACAACCTAGATTGTTCTCAACCCTAGTGTCATGTCTAAAGGAAAACAATTACAAGATGAAATTAAGATCGAAACTCAATTTTTATTCATCAATAATGAAAAGCATAATAACATTGTCAAAGAAACACAATAACCCTAGAGTTTACAAGTCCGAATACCCACAAGGGGTTAAGCTCCTCATGGAGCTATACATGTTCATCAAAATATGAAAGAAAGCACAAAGTAAAGACATCAATGAAAACCCCCTTTCGTATGGTGTGGCCGTGGTCTTGTGCGGACTTCGGACGTCGGTGACGATGCCGATGACGCGCTTTAGACCTCCATGAAATCCTCTCCAAAACCCTAGCCGCAGTCTCCAGAAGTTCGGGAGAAAGATAGGTCAAAAGATATTTTAAAAGTCTCCAAAATCGCCCTTTATATTGTTGAGTGCGGCTTTAAAAATCGGACTTATCGGGACTTCACACGGCCATGTGGAATTTCCACACGCCCGTGTTAATTCTCTGGAATTCTGAATTTCAGCCGAAGATGAACAATAGCTTGCTACAGTACTTTGCTACGAATAGCTTGCTACAGTAATTGTCCCAAAACGCTCCCGAATTCGTCATTCTTCATTGAGGCCGTTGAATTGAGCACACAATCAATGGTAGATTGTGCCGATTGCTTCAAAATCTCCTAATTGGTGAAGTTCTCCTTGTTAGAATGAGTTAGACTTATTGTGACTGTGATTGCCTTTGTGCCCCTCCAAAGGAGGTTGGCACACACTCACAAGTCTCTACTCATGCCGTGCTCCTTGCTTAGTCCAAGAATCTTCCCAACAATGGCGAACATGATCTAACTTCGTTCGTTTCCTTCACTTTATCTTCACAACCCTGCAATGCACAAAAGTAAACAAATGCACACTTTTTAGTGATAAAATCTGATTAAATTAATGCTCATTGCAAGATAATAACGCTTTGCATTACTATAACACGAACACTTATCAAATCCCCCCACACTTAAGCTTTTGCTTATCCTCAAGCAAAAATAGAACGTGAAAGTACTTGGGAAGAACAATTGAAAGTGCTCGGCCTTAGGTTCACCCAAAGTATGCAAAAGAGGTATTCTATAAGTAAGGGAAAATCAAAACATTGCATAAGGTTACCAATGCTCTAGCTAAAAACTCAAATAAAAAAGGTTAAAAACTCGAAAATGTGTTAGTGTGTGCAATTTCACTCAAGAGAACCAACGAGTACTCCTCAAACTTTTGTTAGAAAGGACTTATTTATATACAAAAACAAAACTAAAATGGAAAGGAAGTAGTAGCTTCACACATCCTTGAAGGTACCCCTTTCCTAGGCAGGCGCCAAAGGTGGCTTTCACACTTTCAAGGAGGTAGCTCTTTCTACCGGGGTAGTAGCTTTCACGCATCCCATGAGATAGCTCTTTCTCTCATTAGGGCATAACTTGTATCCGACTTATGAGAGTAGCTACATACTTCATAGGGGTTAGCTCTTTCCACCCCAAATGCATATAACAAAGCAAATATTCACAACTCATATATATATATATATATATTTCATTTTTTCCATCTTTTTCATATTATTTTTTTATATGCATTTTCCAAAGTAAAACTAAGAACGATGATAAATTTGTCCTTAAAAACTTCAAGTTTGAGTTTCCAAAAGATTCCAAGAGTGAATTGTGCAATATAAGATAATCGAGCGAAAATTCCCTAAAATTCAAGTAGAAACTAGAGCATGATAGAACACAATGTTAAAAATTCTCCTAAACTCTAAGAATACAACCGTTGCAACTAAGGTGAACCGCCATAGGCTACATGAGCATGAGCAATTGAACGCACAAGTAAAGGTGTGCACAATGTGAACTCCCCCCCACACTTAAGATGTACATTGTCCTCAATGTACGCATACAAGCACAATACAAGTGAAAGAAAATTGTAAAAAAATTAGTGTGGAAGTAGGCAATTAAAATATTACTCCCCTGAACTCCAAGTGTTGCGTTTAATGGAGCTAGGTGCATTGAGAGTTGAGTCCCAATGGGTTGTGAAGCACACACGGTCTTATGACCATGCCTATGACTATTCCTTAGATTCCTTTCATGAAAGACTGATAAGTTCTTGTGTTATAGTAATACGAAGTATTATTATCTTACATTGAGCATTACTTTTCTCAGATTTAATCACTAATTAATTAGTGTGTATTTGTGTTCTTTTGTGCATTGAAGGGTTGTGGAGAAGATTTATAGAAAAAGAAGCAAGAATAGGTTATGTTCGCCATTTTTGAGGAGTTCTCGGACCAAGCAAGGAACAAGGCATGAGTCTAGACTTGTGGGTGTGTGCCAACCTCCATTGGAGGGGCACAAGGGCAGTCATACTCACAAAAGTCTATAACTCGTGTTGCATTGGAGAACTTTGCCAATGAAGAGAAATGAAGTAATCGACATAATCTAACGTTGATTGTGTGCCCAATTCAATGGCCTCGATGAAGAACGATGAATTCGGGAGCAGTTCGGCCGTACTGTAGCAAAAGTAACGTAGCAAAGCACTGTAGCAAGTTACTGTTCACAGACCGCCGAAAATCAGCAGAACAGAATTTCCACACACGCGCGTGGAAATTCTGCAGCCCGTGTGGAAAATCCACAGGGGCGTGTGGAACTCCGATTTCAGCCCGATTTCAGCCTATAAATAGCCCGTTTTCAGATCTATTTGGGGACCCCCCTTCTATTTCTTGCCTATCTTTTGGGGGCTTTCGGCTAGGGTTTGAAGAGGTTCTTGGAGGTCTTTGGAGGCGATTATACGGCATTGACATCGACATCTATTGGAAGATAGCTATTGGGGGAGCTTTCGTCGGCATCGATTCGGCGAGGTGTGCCCTAGGCTTGATAAGGGATTCGTTGGAGAAGACGTGCGACTCCACAAGACCATCGATACGATCTACAATGGGGTTTTCTTTATGGTTTTATTGCATATGTTCTTAACCTCTTTATTGATTTTGTATTGATCCATGGAAAGCTAAACCCTAGTGGGTATTTGGACTTGTAAACCCTAGGATGACATTGTTTCTATGACTTTTATTATGCTTTCTTTATTGATGAATTTAATTGAGTTTCAATTTCAATCTAGACTAGGGTTCTTCCACCTGGACCAAAGTGTTAGAACTACATAGAGGAACAGGTTTTATCACTAGGAATCCCTAGAGCTTAAAGCAATCCCACGTAGTGTTGGGGTTAGGAAGATAGACTCCCCTAGGGCTTAGTTGACAGGTCAACAAGAGTCAAGGGTCGTAGTGAATCCTAATACCGGGACATAATGTTGGGGTTAGTCACGGTTGACCTTAAGTTTTGCGACCGTGAGTTTAAGGATATCCTCGACTTAATAGGCATCAACTGTAGAGCATAATACAAGTTTTGCACTAGAAGCATTAGTCCTAGGGGGAGCTTTGTCCGGGTACCCCATCGTTATATCGATTACCTCTCCTACCCTCATTATTCTTCTTACACTCTTTTAATTTCTCTTACATCTATACATACATACTTTTCTCATCATCGATTCCCATCATAGCTAAATAGCGATAACACTTGTTTCTGAACACTATTCCCTATGGATACGACTACCCACTCACCAGGGTATTTTATTACTTCGACAACCTGTGCACTTGCGGGGTACACACGCAAGGGGTCTGTTAAAGACCATCTACGCGCACACACACAAGGGTTCAGTACAGCTCAAGAAAAATGAAAATAAAGCTTGAGTATTGATAAGTGCTTGTGTTATAGTTATGCAAAGCGTTATTATCTTACAATGAGCATACCTTTCATCAGATTTTATCACTAAATGGTATGCATTTGTGTGTTTTTGTGCATTATAGGGTTGTCGAGCCAATTTGGAGAAAAAGAACCAAGAATAGGTTATGTTCGCCATTATTGAGAAGTTCTCGGACCAAGCAAAGAACAAAGCATGAGTCTAGACTTGTGGGTGTGTGCTAACCTCCATTGGAGGGGCACAAAGGCAGTCACATTCACAAAAGTCTAACTCGTGTAAGATTGGAGAATTTCGCCAATGAAGAGAAATGAAGTAATCGACATAATCTATCGTTGATTGTGTGCCCAATTCAACGGCCTCGATGAAGAACTATGATTTCGGGAGCATTTCGGTGAAGTACTGCACCAGTTACTATAGTTAATTACTGTAGCAAAACATTGTAGCAAGTTACTGTTCACAGCCTGCCGAAAATCAGCAAAACAGAATTTTCATATGGCCGTGTGGAATTAACACACGAGCGTGTGGAATTTCTGCAGCCCGTGTGGAAAATCCACAGGGGCGTGTGGAACTCCGATTTCAGCCTATAAATAGCCCGTTTTAAGATCTATTTGGGGACCCCCCTTTTTATCTCTTGCCTATCTTTTAGGAGGCTTTCGGCTAGGGTTTGGAGAGGTTCTTGGAGGTCTTTATAGGCGATTATATGGCATCAACATCGACATCCTTTGGAAGAAAGCTATTGGGGGAGCTATCGTCGGTATTGATTCGGCGAGGTGTGCCCTAGGCTTGACAAGGGATTCGTGGAGAAGACTAGGCGGCTCCATAAGACCATCGATACGATCTACAAGGGCGTTTTTTTATGATTTTTATGCATATGTTCTTAATCTCTTTATTGATTTTGTATTGCTCCATGGAGAGCTAAACCCTAGTGGGTATTCAGACTTGTAAACCCTAGGATGATATTGTTCTATGACTTTTATTATGCTTTCTTTATTGATGAATTTAATTGAGTTTCAATCTTGATTTATTCTTGTATTGATTTTCCCTTAGATGTGACACTAGGGTTGAGAGCAATTTAGGTTACCCTTCGGAGGTGTGACAAATCCTATAGGGTTAGACTACTTAAGATTGAAGAGGGTTGAGAGGGAAAGTTGTGAGGTAGCGATGTATCCCCTTTCCCTTCCGATGTGATTTCTCCCTACCTCCGTTTCCTTGGTTAATTAGCGGTCGAGATAGAGTGAAGTGGTAGGTAGATAAACTCCCCTATTGCTTAGTTACGCGAGTAACAGAGTGAAGGGTTGAAGTGAATCCTACGCACTGGGGTTTAATCTAGACTAGGTTTCTTCCACCTGGACCAAAGGGTTAGAACTACATATGAGAACAAGTTTTATCACTAGGAATCCCTAGAGCCTAAAGCAATCCCACGTAGTGTTAGTCTTAGGAAGATAGACTCCCCTAGGGCTTAGTTGACAGGTCAACGAGAGTCAAGGGTCGTAGTGAATCCTAATGGCAGGACATAATGTTGGGGTTAGTCACGGTTGATCTTAGGTTTGGGACCATGTGTTTAAGGATATCCTCGACTCAATAGGCATCAATTGTAGAGCATAATACAAGTTTTGCACTAGAAGCATTAGTCCTAGGGGGAGCTTTATCCGAGTACCCCATCGTTATATCGATTACCTCTCCTACCCTCATTATTTTTCTTGCACTCTTTTATTTTATTTTTACATCCATACATATATACTTTTCTCATCATCGAATCCCATCAAAGCTAAATAGCGATAACACTTGTTTCTGAACACTATTCCATGTGGATACGACTACTAACTCACCAGGATATTTTATTACTTCGACAACCCGTGCACTTGTGGGGTACACACGCAAGGGGTGTGTCAAGTACATAAAGATATGAAAAATAAAATATAACTCGAGATGAAATAAACCCAAATAAAGATAAACTCAGAAGGAAGATCTTTTCTGAGTACTACAAGTCCAAAATATAATAAAAAGTACATCAAAATAAAAACTAAAATAAAACTATGACGCCTCAGCGTCGGTGTCCTGCTGTGGAGGCTCTGGTGTTGCTGGAGCTGGGGCTGGTAGACCTGCTGCTGTGGGAGCCGGAGAAGATGGTGGTGGAGTAGGGGCCCGAGGCTGGTGGTACGCGTTTGAATCGCTCACCCGCAAGTGCACGGGGTCGCCAAGTAATACCCCTCGCGCGAACACGAGGGGGTCGTATCCCCAAGGGCCCGAGAATCTATTCTTACTTCCTTATCAAAATGTTGTTTAACCTAATCAATCACTTGGAAGAAGATCTAGAAATAACCTACTAAAGCAAAGAACATGCAAATGGCAAGTATAAATACGGAGGAAAGTATCAAGGAAAGGAAGTGGTCACGGAGGAGGATTCCCTCGGGGATTACTAAAGTGTTAAGGATGCCCTAACTAGCACGCACGTGGGTGGTTTGGACCGGGAAACCCTAAATTAGACCAACCCGATGGTCACGGTATTGGTCCCTAATCCGGTACGAGTATTGGAATACGGAATTGCTTCCGCCCAAATCCTTGTACGATTGCAATGGGTTTAGTGGATTTCCCCAAGCTAGGGTTGAAACACAATCAAGGACAACCCTAACAATTGGAGGGGCACAAATACCCGATGGTCACGGTGTATTCGTACATGTATTCCCTTCCAAGCTTGGTGAGCCTAATACTAGGGCAATGGTCATGCAACCTAGTATTGTCTAGGAATTGATACATAGAGTTCTCATACATACCAAGGCATTCAAGAATCACCAAACAAGAATCACAAACCACACCAAATGCATAAAACTAGAACAAGCATCCAAAATACACAAGTTCACCCCCAAGGTTCACCTACATCCGGTGACCTTGGGGTTTAGTTACTCATGGTCACAAAACAAGTATGAAAATACATGAAAATAACCAAAAGCATAACAAGAACACTCCCTCAAAGGATCAAGGCTGAATGACGCTTCCAAGGACGCCACCCAAGGAGTGGCTTCCTTTGTCAATCTTCCTCTCAAATGTGAATTGAAGGTGTGGACTCGTCATGTTGTTCTCTCCCCGTCGTCCTCTCCTCAAGAATCGCCTCCAAAAGCCGGCCTCAAGCTCCCAAAGAAGGTGGTGAGTAAAGCTCTCCTCAAGACCTAGGCTCCTCCCTTCAAAATGCTCTCCAAAAACCCTTAAAAACGAATTCCAGCGAGTTATGCGGCCTCCCATGAGGCCCCGCATGCGGTGAGAGAAAGTGTCCGAGAAATCCCGAAAGTCGCGTAAATGCTACTGTGAAACTGCTACAGTAGAACTGCTACAATACCGTATGCGGCCTCAACAGCGCCCGCATGGTAACCCGCATGAATCTCCTGACCAAATTCTTCGAACTTTCGTGCTACAGCGATTGCTACAGTGACTGCTACATTATCCCCGGCTCAGCAACAGTGTTTTCGATGCCGATTTCTTCTAAAATTCTGTCAACGAGCACAAAGGGGTCTCATTGGTACTTGTAACACGAAAGAAACCAATTCAGACCAAAAACGGGCGTCAACTCATAGAAAAATATGCAATATATATGGCAAATACATAGAAAATACGTATGTTTAGGCATTTATCAAACATCCCCACACCTAAGCATTTGCTTGTCCCCAAGCAAACACACATGAAGAACAGGGGCACGATGATAAATGACTAAACATACGACCTCAAGCTCAACTGTAAAGTACTCCACTAGCACAGGTCAAAAGAAATCTAGAAAGTGAGCTGTACAGTGAGTGATCGAGTAATGGTAGCCCTGTTTTATTCAAAGTGCTTCCGTGAGTGTGTGCTGGCTCCCAACCTTAACCTCCACACCCTGGATTACCCCAGGGGCCCATTCACCCCACGTATGGTGAGAGTGGCATTAGACAGTTAAAGACATTTTCAATACTCAGTTAAAAGTCTTTTGAGTTCCTAAATAAAACTTTAGCACTTAAGTGATTTTGCAACAAGTTCCAAGGGACGCAGTAGAGACACTTATTTTATTATTATTATTATTATTATTATTATTTTCTGAGTCCGACTAACATAGACTGCACAACAAATCTTTCAGAAGGATGCACATGCTGATTAGGCACAAGAGCCACCCAACCTACTCAATTACAGTCTACATAGACGCATTCATGCTGTGCTAGCAGAGGAATACTGTCATAGACTCCACTTTTTTTTTTCACTGTACACACTGTATCTCATGTCCCTTGGAAACATGGCACAAAATTTCACTTAAGGCTACAGAAAACAACGAAGGAACTCAAAAGCTCTTAACAGACTATTGAAGAAAGAATTTAACCGCCTAATGCCAAAATCATCATAATGGGTTGGTTAGAGTGTACAAGGTAGGAGCAATCATGATAGAGCATGAAAAAGCACTAAAAATAAAACAGGGCATCATTCAAGCACAGTATAAGAATACAACTCACTCCTATCATTCTTTCAAGCTAGGAAGTACTAAACACTAAAATCATAGCTATCATCGGTATTCATGCATGCAAAACTAGTAAAGTACCCCATCCCCACACCTAAAGTTGTACATTGCCCTCAATGTACATAGATCAGCAGAGTAAGGTGCGAGACATGCCAGAAAAAATAATGAAATGAGGTAAAGAAACTTCCCCAAATGGTCGATGATATGAACTCCAAATACGCATGAACTGGGGAAAGATGAGGGGTGCAAGGGGCGTGGAGCTTCTACAGTGATCAGTCCTGAAAATAGAAAGAAAGCAAATCACACCCCAAGAAATAAATAGAGAGCGGGACAAGTAAGCACGAATCAAAAATGAGAAAGTACAGTTTAGGAGGGTCAGGACCCTTACTAACTGAAAAGTACAACAATACAAACCAACAAGTCTAGAAATAAAAACCAGTACAAACAACAGAAAAACTAAAGTGGTGCTGTGAGTCTAAAGATCTGGAGGGAGTGATGGTGCAAAGCACGTGGTAGCCGTGGAGGAGGTGCCGACAGAAGATAAAGCGCCGCGCATGTATGATAAGATCTCGGCCATGCTGGTCTCGATGCGGCCCTGTGATGCGGCTAAATCTCGCACTGATGCTGTCAACGCCTCCTGAGAGGTCCCAAGGGTCTGCAACTGCTGATGGACCTCGATGCGGAACTCCGCAAAACTCTCCTCGAGTGATGGTCGACTCCTGCTAGGTGCTGCGTCTGGTACAAGGGCAGACTCTGAATCAGACTCGGATCCTGACTCATAATCCTGAGAGGTGTCGGGGTCTTGGGAACTCATGCCGCCACTGTGCTGGAGGCGGTAAGTGTCTCCCGACCTCTCAACTATCCCAATATGAAGCAGGATCGACAGACTAAGTGGTGCGACGGTGCTCACAACGCTCATGCCCTGAGTGAGCTCAATCAATCCGAGGCCCCTGATAATGCATGTAATATACGGCCCGGTAAATATAGCTCCAAGGCGAGTAGAAGTCCCCTGATGCTCAATAAGTCTGGCAAAAAGATGGCCCAGGTGGATGGGGTACCGCTGAAGGATATTGTACATCATAAGAAAATCAGTACGAGAAACCACCCCAGTAGAATCAGCGCGACCATTCACACTTCTGGATAGCAAGGCCTGCATGTACCTGTGAACAAGGTCTGCCATCATAGAAGCCTTCTTCGATGATGATGAGCGAGCAATTGACCTCTAAAGAGAACTAGGGGACACCGAGCGTGGGAAATCACGAGGTAAATTCGCGAAGTCAGAAGTTTGGATGTCCACAGTGTAGAGCCCAAGATAAATACGCAACTGGTCGTGAGTGATCCTATGCCTCTTGCCGAAAGCCCGAAAAGAGATAGTACTTGTTTGGCGCGCAATGTGACCGGGACCGGTAACCTCAAATGTGCTCAATACTTCCAAAGTTAACTCTCGGTAGCTGGGCTCGTCAATTTCAAATACCTTATCCCACCCGTCATGAGAGATGGAGTCCCGGACGGTACTATCGAGGCCTAAAGTCCTCAAGGCCTCCCAATCTATAACTTGTACTATGCCAAACCTCCTTTTTGACAAGAACGCGAATCTTGTCTTGTGGGCCTCGCTCTTGAAGGTAGGCTCGCAAACGGGTGGTGGAGAGCTTCTCCTAACTCGCTTAGCGGCCACGTGTTTGATTGGCATCCCTATAAGACAAGAGAAACATCATCAAGCCAAAAAAATTATGAGAAAATTGCTTAATGAAGACAAAGGCTGATTTTTGGCTAGTGCTACAGTAATTCCGGGGAAATTTTGGTAGAGTTTCTTCTTGTAAAAGTGATGATCTAAATGTACAGAGCTTGAAATTCAAGAGAAATAATTACAAGAAGCATTCACCCTGAAAAACACCATGATTTCCCATCATTTCAACCATCAAAATCCATAGAATGAGTGATAAGAAAATAAACCTTGAACTAGGGCACCAATGAGGAGATGAAGTGAAAATCGGTTTAAAGCTTGATAAAACCTTGAAAATCTTCCAAAACTTTGCTTGATAGGATGGAGAGAGTGTTTGGATGCATAAAGAATGAAGAAAAATGGTGGAGAGATGAAGGAGAAAAGAGAAGAAGTTTGATGAAAATGGAGTGAATAGTGAGAGAGTGGGATGAAGAGAGGGAGAAGTAGAGGTCGGGTGACCATGCGGCCCCTTGTGCGGCCGCATGGTACCCCGCATCAGGCTCCGGAAAAAACGTGCGGCCTGCTATGCAGCCGCATAGCAGGCCGCACCAGGCTCGTGGTATTCCTTCATCTTCTCTTTGTACCGGACTGAAGTTTCGTATGCCAAAGCTCGCCATTCTTCTAACTCATTCAGTTGAAATTTTCTCTTGTGACCACAAAGGTGGGGGTCGAAATTGAGTTACTTTATTGCCCAATATGCTCTGTGCTCAAGTTCCACCGGCAAATGGCATGCCTTTCCGTAGACCAGTCGGTAAGGTGTTGATCCAGTAGGGGTCTTGAATGCAGTTCTGTATGCCCAAAGTGCATCCTCGAGCTGGTCTGCCCAATCTTTCCGGTGGTGGTTGACAGTCTTTTCCAAGATCCGCTTTAACTCCCTGTTCGACACTTCAACTTGACCACTTGTTTGAGGGTGATAGGAGGTCGATGTTCTGTGAGATACCCCGTATCATTTAAGAGCTTTTTCGAACTGAGAGTTACAAAAATGTGTTCCCCTGTCACTTATGATTGCCCTGGGAGTTCCGAACTGAGAGAATAATTTTTTAAAAAATTTCACAACCACCCTTGCATCACAAGACGAGCAGGCCTGGGCCTCCACCCACTTGGAGACATAGTCCACCGCGACCAAGATATACTTGTTGCCTTGGGAACTCGGGAATAGACCCATGAAATCAATTCCCCACACGTCAAATACTTCGCAGGCCTGATTCCAAGTTTGAGGCATTTCATACCTCTTTGACAAATTACCCACTCTCTGACACCGGTCACAATGCTGCACCAATGATTGCGCATCATGGAACATGGTGGGCCAGTAGAACCCCGCATCAAGTGCCTTCTTAGCTGTTCTTGTCCCACTGTAGTGGCCTCCTGCAGGGCCTGAATGACAATGTAACAAGATATCATGCCCCTCGTTCTTTGAGACACACATTCTCACAATTTGATCAGAGCAAGTCCTGAATAGGAATGGATCCTCCCATGTATAGTGCTTCAGATCAGCGAAGAATTTTTTTCGTTGTTGAGACGTGAGCCACTTTGGGAAAGTTCCTGCCGCCAAATAGTTCGCAATGTCAGCAAACCACGGAGGCTCATCCTACTCAATCACTCTTATGCTGCAGAGGTGCTCCCCCGGGAAGGTGTCATTTATTTCTCCTTTTTGTAAGATGCCCTCGTATGGGTTCTCAAGGCGCGAGAGGTGATCAGCTGCTAAGTTCTCTGCCCCTTTTTTATCTCTTATCTCCAAATAAAATTCTTGTAACATTAGAACCCATCGGATTAGACTAGGCTTGGCGTCGGCTTTACTCAACAGGTACTTCAATGCCGAATGATCAGTAAACACAATCACCTTGGAAAGCACCAAATATGACCAGAATTTGTCAAATGCGAAAACGACTGCGAGCATTTCCTTCTCAGTATTGGTATAATTTTCCTGAGCATCGTTCAAAGTTTTTCTTGCATAATAGATAGGATGGAAATGGTTATCTCGTCGCTGCCCAAGTATGGCCCCCACTGTAAAGTCACTTGCATCACACATTAATTCAAACGGCAGATTCCAGTCCGGGGAAACCATGATCGGTGCTTCCACAAGCATCTTCTTCAGAGTGAGGAAGGCGTTCATACAATCATCATTGAACTCAAAAGGGCCATCCTTCTCAAGCAGTTTTGTAAACGGTCGACCAATTGATGAAAAGTCTTTCAAAAACCTTCGATAGAACCCACCGTGCGCCAAAAAACTTCTGATTGCTTTGACTGAAATAGGAGTAGGAAGTTTTTCGATGGTTGCAACTTTTTCCTTATCCACCTCAATCCCTTTTTGTGAAATTTTATGCCCGAGCACTATGCCTTCCTTGACGATGAAGTGACATTTCTCCCAAATGAGTGCCAAATTGGTTTCTTCGCATCGGTTCAAAACCCGTTCCAGATTTCTAAGGCATAGTTTGAATGAATCACCGAAGACTGAGAAATCATCCATAAACACTTCCATGATATCCTCAACCATATCTTCGAAAATTGCCATCATGCACCTCTGAAACGTCGCCGGTGCATTGCATAACCCGAAAGGCATACGACGGTATGCGAATGTGCCATAGGGACAAGTGAAAGTTGTTTTCTCCTGATCTTCTGGGGCTATGGGAATCTGAAAATACCCGGAGAGACCATCCAAGAAACAGTAGTAAGAATGTCCCGCTAGTCGCTCGAGCATCTGATCAATGAAGGGTAAGGGAAAGTGATCTTTCCTCGTGGCATCATTGAGTTTCCTGTAGTCAATGCATATCCTTCAACCTATGACAGTCCTGGTAGGAACAAGCTCATTCTTTTCATTAGCAATAATAGTCATCCCTCCCTTCTTTGGTACCACTTGCACTGGGCTTACCCATGCACTGTCGGAAATGGGATAAATAATGCCTGCATCCAAAAGTTTAATAACTTCGTTCCTCACAACCTCTTTCATGTTAGGGTTGAGCCTTCGTTGGGGAATTGCCCGAGGTCGATCGTTGTCCTCCATGAGGATCTTATGGGTGCAGAAAGATGGACTAATTCCCTTAATATCCGAGATTTTCCATGCGATCGCCGTTCTGTGTCTTTTAAGCACATCCAGAAGCCGCTCTTTCTGCGCAACAGTAAGATCTGAGGCAATAATGACTGGAAGCTTGGACCCCTTTTCTAAGAAAGCATATTCCAGGTGTTCGGGGAGAGGCTTCAACTCTAATTCTGGGGGTTCCTCAATAGATGACTTCAGCTTCCCATGATTCCCAAGATCAAATTGTTCGGCGTTACTGTAGTCCCCTGCACCTGGGCTATCAATGCCCAACACTTCATCTACACACTGAAGCGCATTTTCAATCGCACCCGCATTATCCTCTGGCTCAGAGGGAATTCCCTCTGAATTGTCGGTTCGAGATTGGTCTGCCACACACGGTTGTTCCACAATAGATTCCAAAAATTGACCAAACACAGCCTGAGCCCCTTGTTCTTCAACAATTGTACCGGCCCTGGCATCTTCCGGTGTTCTTATCCACTGTTCACTGTTAGGGCACATCTCATCCAACCGATATGGTGCAATCGAATAAGGGAAAAATGGTTCTTGTGGATAATGATTATAAACCCAAGTGTTAGTTGAAGCCATGGTTTAAAGAGAGAAACAAAATAAACAAGAATGAGAAAAAACGAACAGAAAAAAATTAAAATGGTCAAATCAACACGCTTTAAGTCTTCAGAATAATCCTCGTGGGTCCCCGGTAACGGCGCCAAAAACTTCTTACGCGTTTGAATCGCTCACCCGCAAGTGCACGGGGTGGCCAAGTAATACCCCTCGCGCGAACACGAGGGGGTCGTATCCCCAAGGGCCCGAGAATCTATTCTTACTTCCTTATCAAAATGTTGTTTAACCTAATCAATCACTTGGAAGAAGATCTAGAAATAACCTACTAAAGCACAGAACATGCAAATGGCAAGTATAAATACGGAGGAAAGTATCAAGGAAAGGAAGTGGTCACGGAGGAGGATTCCCTCGGGGGTTACTAAAGTGTTAAGGATGCCCTAACTAGCACGCACGTGGGTGGTTTGGACCGGGAAACCCTAAATTAGACCAACCCGATGGTCACGGTGTTGGTCCCTAATCCGGTACGAGTATTGGAATACGGAATTGCTTCCGCCCAAATCCTTGTACGATTGCAATGGGTTTAGTGGATTTCCCCAAGCTAGGGTTGAAACACAATCAAGGACAACCCTAACAATTGGAGGGGCACAAATACCCGATGGTCACGGTGTATTCGTACATGTATTCCCTTCCAAGCTTGGTGAGCCTAATACTAGGGCAATGGTCATGCAACCTAGTATTGTCTAGGAATTGATACATAGAGTTCTTATACATACCAAGGCATTCAAGAATCACCAAACAAGAATCACAAACCACACCAAATGCATAAAACTAGAACAAGCATCCAAAATACACAAGTTCACCCCCAAGGTTCACCTACATCCGGTGACCTTGGGGTTTAGTTACTCATGGTCACAAAACAAGTATGAAAATACATGAAAATAACCAAAAGCATAACAAGAACACTCCCTCAAAGGATCAAGGCCGAATGACGCTTCCAAGGACGCCACCCAAGGAGTGGCTTCCTTTGTCAATCTTCCTCTCGAATGTGAATTGAAGGTGTGGACTCGTCGTGTCGTGCTCTCCCCGTCGTCCTCTCCTCAAGAATCGCCTCCAAAAGCCGGCCTCAAGCTCCCAAAGAAGGTGGTGAGTAAAGCTCTTCTCAAGACCTAGGCTCCACCTTCAAAATGCTCTCCAAAAAGCCTTAAAAACGAATTCCAGAGAGTTATGCGGCCTCCCATGCGGCCCCGCATGCGGGTAGGGAAAGTCTCCGAGAAATCTCGAAAGTCACGTAAATGCTACAGTGAAACTGCTACAGTACCGTATGCGGCCTCAACAGCACCCGCATGGTAACCCGCATAAATCTCCTGACCAAATTCTATCCTGGCCTCGAGGGGGCGAGAACATGCCCACCGGAGGTGGCTCCGGTGCTGTGGGTGGTGCATGTGCCTCTGTATCTGCTGGTGGTGGCTCTAAGGCTGCCTGTGAACCCTCTGCCTGCTCCCCCTGTAAAGACTCTGAGCAAGGGATGATCAGAGTGTATACTCCTGGTCCTGATCTATTGATAAACGCCTAAATATACGTATTTTCTATGTATTCGGGCGTATGTATTGTGTATTTTTATATGAGTTAACGCCCGTTTTTGGTCTGAATTGGTTTCTTTTGTGTTACAGGTACCAGTGAGGCCCCAGCGAGCTCGATGACAGAATTGTAGAAGAAATCGGCATCGAAAACACTGTTTCTGAGCCTGTGGGCACTGTAGCGACCACCGTAGCACGAAGACTTGGAGATCGGCTTGGTCAGGAGGTTGATGCGGGCAAAGGTACTGTAGCATGGTTACTCTAGCTGCACTTTAGCAACTTACGCGATTTTCGGGATTTCTCGGAAACTTTCTCTCCCCGCATGGAAGGCCGCATAACTCGCTGGAATGAGTTTTTAAGGGTTTTTAGGGCATTTGAAAAGGGGGACTTTTGGGGAATTTTAGGGAGACTCTTTGGCCGCCGCCCCACCCCTTTTAGCGGAGATTTCCGGCGATCTACGGCACAAAGCTTCACCAAGAGGGAGGCAAAATCGAAGGAGAAGATTGGAGAGAAGATCCAAGGCATTGAAGCATATTTTCAAGGTTTTCGTCCATCCAAGGGGTTCCAAGGCTAGAGGGAGTATTTCTTGCTTCATTTCTTGTTTTGTTATTCCTTGGAGTTGTATGAGTTTTCCTCTTTCATGAGGAACTAACTTATTTGTGACTTGGACATGATGAACTTTGGGGTTGTTTGTTTGTAATTTGGATGATCATCTTTATTGATGCATTGTGTGATGTTGTATTTCTTTTATGGAATCTTGTAGTTTGTGGTTCAAGCCATGTGTACTTTGATGTGTTGATTTGCATGAGAACTCTGTATTTCAACTTCTAGGTTGTACTTGGTTGCGTGACCATCGCCCTTGTACTAGGCACACTAGGCTCGGAAGGGATACATGTATGAATACGCCGTGACCATCGGGTATTTGTACCCCTCCAACCATTAGGGTTGAACCTAGATATTGTGTTTGACCCTAATTTGAGATTTCCGTAAGCGTAAGGCAATCGTGTGAGGATTTGGGAGGAAGTGATTCCGTATTCCAATACTCATACCGGATTAGGGGTTATCACCGTGACCATCGGGGTGACCTAGTTTTGGAATCTCTTGGCCCAACTACCATCATAACATTTCATCCTAAATTCAGAGCTTAATGACAACCCTAGGGGATTCGTTGTCCAAATCACGCCTTCGCATGTTTGATTCTCCCTTGTTTGCTAAATGTGTGTAGTAGTAGCCCGGATTTCATTATAGTTATTTCTTTCTCCATTTTGTAATTATTACTTGACAATCGAATTGCTAGGTTAGGAAATAGATGAAGGGGAAGTAATAGTAGTTCCTTGGCCCTTGGGGATATGACCCCCTCATGCTTGCGTGAGGGGTATTAATTGGCGACCCGTGCACTTGCGGTAAGTCATCATCTACGGACCATCCCCATCATTCTTAGGGTCTCAATACCTAATGTAGCCGGTGTAGAAATCCTCTCGGTCCCTCGAACTCCGTCTCGAAGTCCTAATCCATAATCAGCCGTGTGATGTAAGGGCCCACGAAGATAACTCCCACCCGGGGGTACTGGCCCTGGTGGCGGATGTAGTCTGCTACAATGTGCCCCAGGTGGAGTGGCTCGCTCTCCACCATCTAATATAGGTACAGGAGCTCCTGGCAGCTCAAGACCTCTGTACTGTCTCCCTAACCACTCACTGATCGGCTAAAAATAGTGTGGAGGTATCTATATGAGGCCCTGGTCAAACATGTGGCCTTGGACACCCCTGGCTCGTACTGTCCCTGGACATATAACCTACTGTACGCACGCTGAGGGGTTAAAGTACCCGGATAGTCTGTGGGGAGGAATGCGTAGTCCTCTGTCTCAGTGTGTGCCTCGTCGTATAGTCCCATCCGCACTGAAAACTCGGTCATGCTCAAGGTGAAGTGTCGACCGAGGGACTGGAACTGAATAGTAGCAACAGCGGTGAAACTGTCATACCCCCGGTTGAACTCAAATGAACAAAGCACCTCTAGCGTAAGTAACCTGATCGCTGGCTCTCGAATGGACATGATAAACGCCTAACTGTACGTATTATTTATGTATGTATTGCGTATTTATAGAGTATTTTTGTATGTGTGCATGCCCGTTTTTGGTCTAAATTAGTTTATTTCGTGTTACAGGCACAGAAGATACCGTGGGGAGCTCAACAATATGATTTTAGAAGGAATCGGCAGGGAAAAGACCATTTTCGAGCCCCTGGTACTGCAGCAGCACTGTAGCACGAAAACTTTGGCAAAACGGCTAAGTCTAGAGTTTCATGCGGGCTAACATGCGGGCACTGCAGAGGCCGCATGGGATACAGTAGCAATTTCACTGTAGCATATTACTGTAGCAAAATCACTGTAGCGGCACTGTAGTAACTTACGCGATTTTCGGGATTTCTCGGGAATTTTCTCTCCCCGCATGAGAGGCCGCATAGCTCGCTGGAATTGGTTTTAAGGGCTTTTTTTTGTCACTTTGGAAAAGGGGTTCTTTTGGGGAGACTTTTGGGCCGCCGCCCCACCCATTTTGGCGGCGATTTCCGGTGATCTACGGCACGAAGCTTCACCAAGAGGGAGACAACGTCGAAGGAGGAGATTGGAGGGAAGATCCAAGGCATTAAGGCATATTTTCAAGGTTTTCATCCATCAAGGGATTCCAAGGCTAGAGGGAGTGTTTCTTGCTTCATTTCTTGTTTTGTTATTCCTTGTATTTGTATGAGTTTTCCTCTTCAATGAGGAACTAACTTATTTGTGATTTGGACATGATGAACTTTGGGGTTGGTAGTTTGTATTTTGGATGATCATCTTTATTGATGCATTGTTTGATGTTGTATTTCTTTTATGGAATCTTGTAGTTTGTGGTTCATGCCTTGTGTACTTTGATGTGTTGATTTACATGAGAACTCTGTATTTCAACTTCTAGGTTGTACTCGGGTGCGTGACCATCGCCCTTGTACTAGACACACTAGGCTTGGAAGGGATACATGTACGAATACACCGTGACCATCGGGTATTTGTACCCCTCCAACCATTAGGGCTTGACCTAGGTTGAGTTCGGCCCTAATTTGAGATTTCCCTAGGCGTAAGGCAATCGTACGAGGATTTGGGCGGAAGCGATTCCGTATTCCAATACTCGTACCGGATTAGGGGTTATCACCGTGACCATCGGGGTGACCTAATTTAGGAATCTCTTGGCCCAACTACCATCATAACATTTCATCCTAAATTCAGGGCTTAATGACAACCCTAGGGGGATTCATTGTCCAAATCACGCCTTCGCATGTTTGATTCTCCCTTGTTTGCTGAATGTGTGTAGTAGTAGCCAGGATTTCATTTTAGTTATTTCTTTCTCCATTTTGTAAGTATTGCATCATAATCGAATTGTTAGGCTAGGAAATAGATAAAGGGGGAGTAATAGTAGTTCCTTGGCCCTTGGGAATACGACCCCCTCGCGCGTGCGTCAGGGGTATTACTTGGCGACCCATGCGCTTACGGATCGATTCATATTAGGACAACAATCTGCTCCAGTTCCCTACTGAGAGGAGTTCCTCGACCTCCCCGACCATGTCTACTACGCCCTGAATGTCCCGTAGAATGCTCAAGTCGGGGAAACGGTTCTGTCCAAAACGGAGGTCCGACAATCGCTTGAACCGTTCCTGATGCTCAGGTAATGGGAAGTCAATCTCTGCTGGGAGTGGAGTAGGCTCGCGAAGGCTCTTTCCAGCCACTTTCTTAGACCTAGAAGACATATCTACGAGATTGACAAAGAAATGGTTAAAAAATCAGTTCAAAAACACAATCTGCAGAAATCCACGCGGCCGTGTGGAAATTCCACACGCCCGTGTGGAGCTTCTGGCGGACAGAGCATCATGGCTGTGAGCTAAGAATCCAAAATTTACAACTAAATTCGTTATAAATTCATTGTAAATACTATCGCATACACTTAAAGCATTTAATCTAAGCGAAATCATCCAAAAGAACGAATCAAATCAAGAATTAACGAAGAAAGAGGGCTTGAAGTTCTTACCGACGGAGTGGATGAAGAAAACCTCGAAATCGGCCAGAAAACATCAAAGAAAACCTCAAAGAACGTCGGGCGAAGTGAAAGAGAGGGTCGGAGAGTGTTTTGGAGTGGAAAATGAAAGAGGCACAAGTGAATTTTAAAAAAAAAACGCGCGGCTTTTGAAGTTCTGGGAATTCACACGGCCGTGTGCTTATGAAATAAGGGTTCACAGGGGCTCACACACGCCGCAGTGCGTACTCGGGTTTCACTCTAGACTACCCCACACGGCCGTGTGAGTCACCCACACGGCCGTGTGCCTTCGCAGGGGGCTCCACAAGGGCTGGTACACGGCCCTCTGGATTCACGAGAAAACACAGAAGGTCTCTGAAAAATATCACACGACCGTGTGGAAATTCCACACGGCTGTTTGCCCAACCTGGCCAAGAACACAAGGCCGGCTACAGGGGCACCACACGCCCCTGTGGTCTCTCTGACTTGCCCGAGAAACCCTAAGTATTCCACACGGCCGTGTGAATAAACCACATGCCCATGTGCCTTTCACAAGCTCTCCCATAGGGGCGCACACGCCCCTGTGTATTCTCGGGAAGAAGGGTTGTCTTTGCAGAGTTTCACATAGCCGTGTGGAATTTCCACATGGCCGTGTGCCTTAGCACAGTGGCACTCACAGGGGCACCCACAAGCCCCTGTGAACTCTCTGGAAAAGAGTTTAAGTTCTGCGAGATTTCACACGGCCGTGTCCCCCTTCTGAGGTTGTTCACAGGGGCATGGACACGCCCTTGTGCCCTCTCTAGCCAAGCCCTAAGTGGTGACACACGCCCATGTGGAATTTCCACACGGCCGTGTGTTTTCTTTGGTTTACTTAGAAAAATTTATAGACTCTCACAAAAATTAAGAAACAAAATACGATATTTGGAGCCTGTGAAAACCATCAAAACACGACCAAATACAATGGAAAATATGCTCAACCAACTCAAAATTCATCAATAATCATCTAGGCACATGAAAACGTCAACAATCCACAATAAAAATCGCATCGCATGCATTAAAACTTCAGGACACCAAAACTAAGACTCTTATTCAACCTAAACTAAGCTAAGTCCTAGAAAAACTGTAAAACCTTGGGTTGCCTCCCAAGAAGCGCTTGTTTAACGTCACTTAGCTTGACATACCTGATCTTACCTTACGGAGGTTCATGAATAGAAGTTGCCCTCTTCCCTAAAACCCGAAAGCACGCATTACGTAATTTTTGTAGAGTAGAGGGAGAGTGGTCGAATTTGTTACCACAAAAGGGTGAAATACCCTTACTCCGTGAATGCTCATCCCCTTTCTTGTTGGGGTTCTTCTTGTGGCGTCTTTTTGACCTATTCATCCTCCGAAACATCTTCTTCCTATGCTCCCTCTCCATCTTGATGTCTGTCTTGACTGGACCAAGCGAAAGTACCTCTTCTTCTTCGATCTCCACGTCTTGGTCCGGCCATCCTTCATATGGATCCGGGTTTAACATTTCCTGCACATATTCATCAATACACTCATCAGTAGCATCAAGATAATATAGAGTGTCATCAAAATCGAGAGAATATCTCATGGCTTCGGCGAGGCGATAGGTAAGCTTGTCATCTCCAACTCTAAGTGTGAGCTCTCCACCGTCCATGTCTATCAAAGCCTTGGAAGTGCGCAAGAATTGCCTCCTAAGAATCAGCGGTACTTCGACATCCTCATCCACATCAAGCACAACAAAGTCCACCGGAAAGATGTACTTGTCTACTTTTACTAACACATCTTCCACAATCCCCGTCGGATGCCTTACCGATCGATCTGCAAGTTGAAGTGTCATCCGAGTTGGTCTAGGTTCGCCCAAACCTAGCTTTTGGAAAAATGTGTAGGGCATGACGTTGATACTTGCCCCGGAATCAGCCAATGCCATCTCTTCACCCAAATTGCCGATGTTGCAAGGTATGATGAAACTCCCGGGATCTTTTCTCTTACTCGGTATGTTCTTTTGTAAGACGGCCGAGCAATTTGCATCAAGAACTATAGCTGCACTCTCCTCCAACTTCCTCTTATTGGTTAAGAGGTCCTTCAGGAACTTCGCGTACTTGGGCATTTGGGCTAATACTTCCGCGAATAGTATGTTGATGTGCAATTGTTTGAAGATACCCAGAAATTTCTTGTATTGCTCATTGTCTTGGTCATTCTTCAACCTCGAAGGGTAGGGGATCCTTGGTTTGTAGGGTGGTGGTGCCACCTCTTTCTCTTTTGGTGCTTCTCCCCCTACTTCTTCAACTTCAGGTGCTTCTTTTGTCTTCTCTAGAGGGAGATTTCTCTCAACCTCTTTCCCACTCCTCAAGGTGATTGCCTTTAGTTGCTCCCTTGGATTAGTTTCCGTATTGCTAGGCAAGCTACCTTGAGGCCTTTCCGCCAATGTCTTCGCAATTTGCCCCACTTGATTTTCCAAATTATGTAGGGAGGCGGTGTGATTGCGAAGAGTAGCCTCCACCAACTGAAATCTAGCATCCGATGAAGAAATAAACCGTGTGAGTGCTCTCTCAAGGTCGATCATCTTTCCTTCTAGCCCGGTCACTCGGTTTTCTAAATTCGGAGCTTGTTGACTTTGAAATCCTAGTGGTGCACTATTTTTCTGTTGTGACTATCCTTGATTGTTCCAAGAGAAATTTGGATGGTTCTTCCACCCCGGGTTATGTGTTCCACTGTACGGGTTACCTTGGCCTTGTTCTCTATAAGAATTTCCAACAAAATCAGCCTGCTCCACCGCACTAGTGCCTCCAATAGCAATAGGACAATCACTCGAAGCATGTCCTCCCCCACAACCGTTACAAGTAGTAATGGCCGTAACTCTTGGTGAAGCTAGTGCATCTAGCTTCTTACTCAATTATTCCACTTGTGCCGCCAAAGATGTAACCGCATCAACCTCATGAATTTCGGCCACCTTTTTCCTGTCGCTTGAGTTCCATTGATAGCTATTCATAGCCATCTCCTCTACAAGGTGCCGGGCTTCACCGGGAGTCTTGCTTCCTAGAGTTCCTCCAGCCACCACATCTAAGAGTTGCTTGGTACTCGGATTCAACCCGTTATAGAAGGTGTGAATGATCATCCACTCGGGAAATCCATGTTGTGGGCACTTGCAAAGGAGCTCCTTGAACCTATCCCATATCTCGATCGAATGAACTTTGCATCAAAGGTTGAGAGAAGTAATGAAAAGTTCAAGGCAATAAGAAATTCGGGTTGAATCTAGTGAACCATCCATGATGGATGAACCTAGGAGAACTTTGTCGGATTATGAAAGGCCACAATTCACCCGTGATGAATTCAGTGTGCAAGCGCCTGCTATGCCGGCTAATAATTTTGAAATCAAGGCAAGCACAATTGGAATGATTTCAGAATTCAGTACAGTTTGATGGATTAGCTGATGAAGACCCACATGCTCACCTATCCCGCTTTCTGCAAATTTGTTCAACTTTCAAAATCAATTCGGTGTCAGATGATGCTATAAGGCTAAGATTGTTTCCATTTAGTTTGAGGGGAGCAGCATACCGATGGCTCACATCTTTGGCTCCCGGATTTATCACCACGTGGAAGGACATGGTGGAGAAATTCCTTGCTAGATATTTTCCGCAAAGTAAGGCCGCGAGACTGAGGCAAGAGATATCATCCTTTCGGCAGGGAGATTCAGAGACACTTTTTGAGGCCCACGAGAGGTTCAAGGATTTGTTGCACAAGTGTCCTCACCATGGATTCTAGTCTTGGATGAGAGTACAGAAGTTCTGCAATGGCCTAAATTACTCAACAAGGCAACTGATTGATGCTGCAGCAGGTGTGTCCCTTAGCAAAAAACTACCCGAAGAAGCTAAAGCCCTGATTGAAAACATGGTGAGTAATGAGTGCCATTAGAGCACTCGACAGAAAGCACCAAAGGCTGCAGGCTTATTTGAGGTGAATGAGAATATTGCATTGACTGCTAAGGTCGAGGCCTTGACAAAGAATCTCTCCCACAACAACACCTTAGTCAGTTCATTAGCACAGAAGGTTGAACAGTTGATGCTTGGGTCTAGTTCCACTCCTAAGGCGGTGATGTCATGTGACACTTATGGTGCAGGGCATGCAATATCTCAATGTCCTATATTCATTGCCCCGCCGGCACCTGTGGAGAACGTGGACTATGTTGGAGGAGGCCCTAGAGAACCGGGGAATCAATACGGCAACACTTACAATCAAGGGTGGAGGAGCCACCCAAACATGTCATGGAGCTAAGGGCAAGCACAGCAGAGACCCCCGCCACCTCAAGCAAACCAATATCATGCACCTCCACCACAAGAAAGGAAATTTACCACCGAGGATGTATTAGCTAAATTCATGATCAATACTGAAGCAAGGTTTCGGGGTGTAGAAAAAAGTTTAGATGAGTTCAGTACTGTATTGAGAAATGTCCAAGCCTCTATGCAGTCTCTTGAGAACCAGGTTGGGCAGCTTGCCAGAGCACAATCTGATCGACCCTCAGGTAGTTTGCCAAGTAACACTAAAAGCAACCCGAGGGAACACTTTGATAGGGTAACCGTTAGAGGCAAGGGCTGAGGGAAGCCCAAGTGTCTCCAATGATAGGGTAACCGTCCTGGAAGACCAAGCCTCTATGCTGTCACATTGAGAAGTGGGAAACAGTTAGAGGCAAGGGCTGAGGGAAGTCCAAGTGTCTCCAATGATAGGGTAACCGTCCTGGAAGACCCTGTTTTGAGCAAGGATGCTAGTGAAAAGAATAAGAGCAAGCATAGAGAAGGTACCCCTCCGAAGGGAAATGACTACAAGCCCATTATGCCTTACCCATCAAGACTGAAAAATGACAAGGATGATGCTCAGTTTAAAAAATTTTTGAACATATTCAAGCAACTTCATATCAACATCCCATTGGTTGAGGCCCTATCTAAAATGTGAAAGTGCTTGAAGTTTATGAAGGACCTCATCACAAACAAAAGAAAATTGGAAGAACTTGATTCTGTGACATTGTCCGGGAACTACTCTGCATTGATTCAGAAAAAGCTACCGAAGAAACTCGCCGATCCCGGTAGCTTCATTATCCCTTGTGTGCTTGGTGAGGGCCTACAAGAGAACGCTTTGGCCGATACGGGGGCAAGCATAAACGTAATGCCGTACAAGTTGTTTCTTAAGCTAGGGTTGGAAGATTTGAGGCCAACGCATATGACCCTGCAGCTTGCCGACCGCTCTGTTCGAAGACCACATGGTGTAGTCGAGGATGTTCTTGTGAGGGTCGATAAACTTATCATCCTGGTGGATTTTGTTATATTAGATGTGGACGATGATGTGGAGGTCCCCATAATCTTTGGGCACCCTTTCCTTAATACTTCTGGGGCTTTGATTGATGTTAAGGGCGGTAAGATGACTCTAAGAGTGGGCGATGAACAAGTGATTATCACTCTCCCCGATGCAATGAGGCACACACTAGACCATGATGATAGCCTATATTTCTTGGATAAAACTGATGCAATTATTTCTGATTGTGTGCAGGAAATCCTAGCTTTGAACCCGCTTGATGAATTTTTAGAGGAGTTGGGGGAGGAGGAAATAGAAGAAAAAGAAGCCCCTTCTCCACAAGTGCAACGAGTAGCTCAAGTGGTGGTTGACTCTCCACCAAGTACAAAGGAGAAGAAAATCCTGAAAAAAGTGTGGAGAAAAACAAAGGATAAACCAAAGAAGGTTGTGAAGGTTGCAACAACTTCACCCGAGGATGTGGACGACATACTCTTTGAAAATTGAGGAAAATTCAAGATCTTTTTATGCCTCTCAATGAACTTTTCGGGTAACAATGCATCACCAAAGAATGGATGTAAATTCCTTCCTTTTGTCCCACCATGATTGTTGAGGTAAAACACGTCAAGCTAACGACGTTAACAAAGCTCTTCTTAGGAGGCTCCCCAAGTTTAAATTCATTGCAATTCCAATTTCTTGTATTTTGAATGCATGTCTTGTCTCTTTTCCGTATTCTTTTAGTATGTTGGCATGTTAGTTGTCTAAGTCTTCTTCATGTTTTAGTCATTTTTGCATCAATTTTTGTTTCATCATTCATGTAGTCTTTGTATGTTGTTGTGGGTTGTTTAATGATTAGATTTTTTGAGATTCATGTTTTGAATGCTTTCATGCTTTGTTCGGCTTTATTTTGAGTGTTTTTAAGACTTAGAGGAGTGTTCTTCATTGCTAAATTGAGTTGAGAGCAAATTTTTAACCTTCAGTGTGCCTCTAGTTGAGTGAAAGAGCCCTTACTGGCAAGCTCACGGCCGTGAGCTTGCCCGCAAGAAAATCAGAGGCCACTCACGACCGTGAGCTCAGTCGTGAGCTCAGGCCGTGTGCCAACCCGAAGCCACCATGGCCGTGAGCCAACCCGAAGCCACCACGGCCGTGAGCCAACCCGAAGCCACTCACGGCCGTGAGCCCACCCGTGAGGCTCTCGGGGCTTGGGTTTTTAAGGGGCATTTTTGCCTTCTTGCTATTCATCCTCTTCTCCACTCAAAGCCCTCACTTCCCTATCATTTCCCCCCCTCCCCCCCCCCCCACCATTTTCCTTCATTTTTCTTGCTTTAAAACACTCTCCTCCTCCTCTAAAGACATTTTGTGCTGAAGTTTTGAAGAAAAACCACTCTTTTGCCTGGATTTAACCTAAGGATCTTGGTATTTTCATGGTTTTTTGGGCTTATTTTTTTTCATGGTTTTTTCTCTCCTTGGTTACTACAATCTTGTAATGATGTTTAGGAATGGTTGTATTTTTAGATCATCAAGTTTTCAAACAAGACCCTTGAAATTTTTTTCGGATTGTTTTGCTTGTAGCACTGCAAAAATTTTCATCAATCTTTCATTTTTTCAAGATTGTTTTGCTTGTAACTTGCTTATTTGAGTTTCTCATGACCTTGTAGGATGAGGACAAAGAAAGTTGCCTACAAGAGAGCCCGGGATGAACCTATTCCGCCCCCCGAGCAACCTAAATTTAAAAAGGATGACCACAAGAACCGCTTCGCGCTCTTCTCGCACAAGAATTTTGGAACGATCAAGAAAATTGATTGGGATGTCTTGAAAACCCTGGGCTTGGATGAAACGATCTTGGAACTCATCACACACGGCGGTTGGGATAAGCTATTCTCCATTGAAGAACATACATACAAAGAATTGACTCTCGAAGTGTTGAGCACTTTCGAAATATATCACTCCAATCCCTTCTCCCGCCAACCCGGCTATGTGTCATTCCGTGCTTTTGGGAAGAGCCACAGGATAACTCAAGATCAATTGGGAGTTTACATGGGATTCTATAAGGAAGCATTCACTTATGTTGTACAGTATCATACAGCGGTACCCCCTTCATATGGGTCACTTGGTCGCCGAAGTTTTTGCTCATCAAGGAAAGTTTGTTCGCCTTGGATCCATTTATGCCGGACCCTACATCACGCACATGATCAAGGGCATGGGACTTATTGAGAGAACCCAAGGCATGACAGTTGTGGGTGTAGTTGTTCCACTTAGTATGTAGACACTGGTGTGTATTGGTATTGTTGAGCGGCGTGGTCGCAACCACAGGGTGGCACGATGCCAGACTGACCCCGGCCCATTTCATGACACCGAGTCTGAGTCTCAGTCCGAGTCCGAGCCGGACGATGTTGCTGTACCCAGGGAGCGTCGACATTTACTTGAGGAGAGATTTGACACATTTTGTGCTGAGGTCATGGAGCAGTTGCAGATGCTGACATGCCACGGTGAGCCGTATTGAGACCACCTCTGCCAATATTTTAGCGTTCTTGCACAGCTCTTCATCGTCAGTCGGCACCACCTTTGCGGCCACCACCTGCGCAGCCCCATCATTTCCTTTAGACCCCTAGACTCACATAGCACGCTTGCTATTTTACTTAGTTGTTTTTATTTATGTATTAGTTACATTTCCTATTTGGTGTTGTACTGTGTACTTTTGAGTTAGTCAGGGCTTCGCCCCTGCTAAACTTTTTCTGTTTATTTTGGATTTTAATTCACTCGCTCTCTTCTTTTATTTTAATTTCTGGAGTTGTGATCTATATGCTTCTTATATTTTCAGGGGAATTGTCATAGCATTTCACACTCCGCGCCCTCATTGCACCATTTGCCCCAACGACCTAGAGGATCACTTCACATACTTCATCAGCTGTTGGGGAAGTTTCTTTTACTCCATTTAATTGTACTTAGCATGTATATCCCACCCTATTCTGCTGACTTATGTACATTGGGGACAATGTACTGCTTTAGATGTGGGGATGGATTTTTTGGAGTACCGTTTATCTGTGCATGTTTGGATTACCTGTGATAGCTATGATTTACATGTTTAGAACTTCCTAGCTTTGTAGAATGATAGTTGTGAGGTGTACTGTACCTATGCTTGAATGTAGCTCTATCTCACCTTTAGTGCACCCCTACACCTGTACATGATCACTTCTACCTTGTACATTCCAACCAACCAGTCATAATGATTTTGGCATTAGATTGTTAAATTCTATTTTCAATACTCTTTTAAGAGCTTTTGTGTTCCTTTATTGTTTTCTTTAGCTTAAAGTGAACTGTTGCCAGGGGCTTTGAGAGATAGTCTGTAAAAAAAAAAAAAAAGGAGTCTATGATAGTATTCCTCTACTAGTGTAGCATGAATGCGTCTATGTAGACTGTAATCAAGTAGGATTGGTGGCTCTTGTGCCTGGCAAGAATGTGCATCTGTCTGAAAGATTTTTTGTGCAGTCTATGTTAGTCGGGGACTCAGAAAAAAAAATTTTCTCTTAATCCCCTGGTACTCGCTGTGTTTTCACTTAGGAGCTAAAGTTTTATCTGGGAACCGAAGGACTCTTAACTGTGTATTGAGGGTGCTTTTAACACTTTAATACCGATTTCATTGTGTGTGGGGTGAATGATCATCCTGGGGTAATCCAGGATGTGGAGATCAAGGTGGGAGTTAGCACACACTCACGAGGCACTCTAGGGGAAATAGAACTAGTATTACTTGACTATTCACTAAACAGCTCATTTCTTGATTTCTGTCCATTCATGCCTGTGGAGTTCTTTACTTTTGAGCTTGAGGTCGTACATGTGAGTGGCGAAGTTTTGGGTCGTTTGAGTGTGTTTTCATGGATCTTTGGTCGTGTTTTTATCGTTTATACAGGCTCTAAGTGTTATGAATGTGTTTCTGAAATTTTCTACAGAGCCTGTGATTTTTCTAAGTCATCTAGAGAAAACACACGGCTGTGTGGAATTTCCACACGGTCGTGTGAACCATCTCAGAGCTCATTCCGAGTGCCACATGGGCGTGTTGATGCCCCTGTGAGCGACCCAGTGAAGGGCACACGGCCGTGTGGAATTTCCACACGGCCGTGTGAAATTCTGCAGAACTTCAACTCTTATTCCAGAGAGTCCACAAGGGCATGTGGATGCCCCTGTGAGTGCCCATGTGTTATAGCACACGGTCGTGTGGATGTCTCACATGGCCGTGTGAAACTCTGCAGAGTTTCCCTTCCATCCCGAGAAAACACAGGGGCGTGTGGCCGCCCCTGTGAGAGGTCCTGTGAAACGCACACGGCCGTGTGGATTTTCTCACGGCCGTGTGGAACACTTAGAGTTTTTCGGGATATCCAGAGAGGCCACAGGGGCGTGTGGGTGCCCCTGTGGCCGGCCCTGTGCTTGGCCAGGTTGGGCACACGGCCTTGTGGAATTTCCACATGGCCGTGTGTATGCGTTTAGAGGCAAACATAGGAAACACAGGGGGGTGTGACTGCCCCTGTGAACCCTACCAGTGGAGGCACACGGCCGTGTGGATGTACAGAACACGATAGGCTATAATTTAATTTTAAAATCGTTTTCGCCTTTTCAATTATAAATGCCTCCACACTTAAGGGATGCTTCCTCCCGTCTTTCCAACCCTCTCTTCGTTTGTTTAAGGAGTTTTTAAGTTGTTTTCCGGCCATGTTCGAAGTTTTTTATTTCCATTTCGTCGGTAAGCATCTTCTCTCCTTTTCTTCGTCAATCTCTTCTTTTCTTTTTCAAACACCAGGATCACCATCAGCAGCATCGGCACCAACAGCAGACGACACCAACGCTTGAGGCGTTTTTAGCTTTATGTTTCTTTTGTTTTTATTTTTACTTTTATTGAGCTTCACTGAACCCCCAATGTATTTATGTGCAGATGGTCTTGCGAGTAAGGAATTTGAGGACTTGTGATTGGCACGGTAAAGTGACCGTTTGTGCTCGACAACCCATTGAGACTCAACTCTCAATGAGCATAGCTCCATCAAACGCAACACTTAGAGTTCAGGGGAGTATTGTTTCAGTTGCCTACCCCTACAGTAATTGTTTTAATTGCTTTACTTTTCATTGTGCTTGCATGCGTACGTTGGGGACAATGTACATCTTAAGTGTGGGGGTGACACGACCCCTTGCGTGTGTCCCGCAAGTGCACGGGTTTGTCGAAGTAATAAATTTACCTTGGTGAGAAGGTAGTCGAATCCACAGGGAATAGTGTTTAGAAACAAGTGTTAATTGCTATTTAGCTATGATGGGAATCGATGATGAGAAAAATATTTATATATAGATGTAAAAGAAAATAAAAGAGTACAAGAAGAATAATGAGGGTAGGAGAGGTAATCGATATAAAGATGGGGTACCCGGACAAAGCTCCCCCTAAGACTAATGCTTCTAGTGCAAGACTAGTATTATACCCTCTAATTGATGTCTAATTGAGTCGAGGATATCCTTAAACACACGGTCCCAAACCTAAGGTCAACCGTGACTAACCCCAACACTATGTCCCGGCATTAGGATTCACGTCAACCCTTCACTCTGTTGATTGCTCAACTAAGCCCCAGGGGAGTATATCTACCTAAGCCTAACACTACGTGGAGTTGCTTTAAGCTCTAGGGATTCCTAGTGATAAAACCTGTTCCTATGTGTAGTAGTTCTAACCCTTTGGTCCAGGTGGAAGAACCCTAGTCTAGATTGAGCCCCAGCAAATAGGATTCACTACAACCCTCCACTCTATTACTTGCGTAACTAAGCCCTAGGGGAGTTTATCTACCTATTGCTTCACTCTATTTCGACCGCTATTAAATCAAGGAATCGGAGGTAGGGAGAAATCACATCGAAGGGGAAAGGGGTACATTGCTACCTCACAACTCTCCCTCTCAACCCTCTTTAATCTTGAGTAGTCTAATCCTATAGGAGTTGTCACACCTCTAAAGGAAAGCCTAGATTGCTCTCAACCCTAGTGTCACATCTAAGGGAAAACAATAACAAGATAAAATCAATATTGAAACTCAATAAAAAAACATCAAATTAAGAAAGCATAATAAAAGTCATAGAAACAATATCATCTTAGGGTTTACAAGTCCGAATACCCACTAGGGTTTAGCTCTCCATGGAGCAATACAAAATCAATAAAGAATTTAAGAAAATATGCATGAAAACCATAAAGAAAACCCCCTTGTAGATCGTATCGATGGTCTTGTGTAGTCGCGTGTCTTCTCCAACGAATCCCTTGTCAAGCCTAGGGCACACCTCGCCAAATCAATGCCGATGAGAGCTTCCCCAATAGCTTTCTTCCAAAGGATGTCGATGTCGATGCCGTTTAATCGCCTCCAAAGACCTCCAAGAACCTCTCCAAACCCTAGCCGAAAGCCCCCCAAAAGATATCCAAGTGATAGAAGAGAAGGGTCCCCAAATAGATATGAAAACGGCTATTTATAGGCTGAAATCGGGCTGAATTCGGGATGAAATCGGACTTCTGTGAAAATCCAGAAATTCCACACGCCCGTGTGTTAATTCCACACGGCCGTGTGGAAATTCTGGAATCGTGATTTCTCGGCACCTGTGAACAGTGTTTTTGCTACAGTGTTTCTTCTACAGTATTCCTGCTACAGTACACGGCCGTGTGGAATTTCCGCACGCCCGTGTGAACTCTCTGGCTTGCTGGAAAATTAATTCACACGGCCGTGTGGAATTTCCACATGCCCGTGTGAACTCTCTGGAATTCTGAATTTCGGCAGAATGTGAACAGTAGCTGCTACAGTATTTATCCACAGTATTTTTTGCTACAGTGCCTGCTACAGTGCTTCTCCGAAATACTCCCAAATCCATCGTTCTTCATCGAGGCCGTTGAATTGGGCACACAATCAACGGTAGATTATGTCGATTACTTCATTTCTCTTCATTGGCGAAGTTCTCCAATGCTACACGAGTTATAGACTTTTGTGAGTGTGACTGCCTTTGTGCCCCTCCAATGGAGGTTGGCACACACCCATAAGTCTAGACTCGTGCCTTGTTTCTTGCTTGGTCCGAGAACTCCTCAACAACGGCGAACATAACCTATTCTTCCTTCTTTTTCTCTAGATCTTCTCCACAACCCTTCAATGCACAAAAGTAAACAAATGCACACTTTTTAGTGATAAAATCTGATTAAATTAATGATCATTGCAAGATAATAACGCTTCACATTACTATAACACGAGCACTTATCAGGGGGGTAGTTCACATTGCACACACCATTACTTGTGCGTTCAATTGCTCATGCTCATGTAGCCTATGGCGGTTCACCTTAGTTGCAACGTTTGTATTCTTAGAGTTTAGGAGAATTTTTAACATTGTATCCTATCATGCTCTAGTTCCACTTGAATTTTAGGGGATTTTTGCTCGATTACACCTTATTGCACTAATCACTCTTGAAATCTTTTGGAAAATCGAACTCGAAGTTTTAAGGACTAGTTTAGTATTACTTTAGTAAGTTGTGAAGTTCTATGTAGCTAAAAAATAAAATAAAATAAAAAAAAAAAACTTGTGAGCTTGTGAATATTAGTTTTAGCATTTCATTTGGGGTGGAAAGAGCTACCTCCTATGAAGTATGAAGCTACTCTTGTAAGTCGGATACAAGTTATGCCCTAATGAGAGAAAGAGCTATCTCATGGGAATCGTGAAAACTACTACCCCGGTAGAAAGAGCTACCTCCTCGAAAGTGTGAAAGCCACCTTTGGCGGTCGCCTAGGAAAGGGCTACCTTAGAGGTTGAGTGAAGCTACTACTTCCTTACTTAGTGTATATTAATAAGTCCTTGTAACGAGAGTTTCATGAGTACTCGTTGGTTCTCTTGAGTGAATTCGCACACATTTACACGTTTTTGAGTTGTTATCCTTTTTTATTCAAGTTTTTAGCTAAAGCAATGATAACCTTATGCAATGTTGTGATTTCCCCTTACTTGTAGAATACTTCTTTTGCATACTTTTGGTGAACCTAAGGCCGAGCACTTTCAATTGTTCTTCCTAAGTACCTTCACGTTCTATTTTTGCTTGAGGACAAGCAAAAGCTTAAGTGTGGGGAAGTTTGACAAGTGCTTGTGTTATAGTAATGCAAAGCGTTATTATCTTATAATGAGCATACCTTTTGTCAGATTTTATCACTAAATTAGTGTGTATTTGTGTTCTTTTGTGCATTGTAGGGTTGTGGAGTCAATTCGGAGAAGAAAGAAGCAAGAATAGGTTATGTTCGCCATTGTTGAGGAGTTCTCGGACGAAGCAAGGAACAAGGCATGAGTCTAGACTTGTGGGTGTGTGCCAACCTCGATTGGAGGGGCACAAGGACAGTCACATTCACAAAAGTCTATAACTCGTGTAGCATTGGAGGACTTCGCCAACGAAGAGAAGTGAAGTAATCGACATGATCTACGGTTGATTGTGTGTCCAATTCAACGGCCTCGATGAAGAACGATGAATTTGGGAGCATTTCACGGGCATTGTAGCAGCACTGTAGTTTTGTTACTGTAGCAAAACACTGTAGCAACTACTGTTCACTTTCTGCCGAAATTCAGAATTATAGATAGTTCACACGGGCGTGTGGAAATTCCACAAGGCCGTGACTGTAGCAGAAATACTGCAGCAAAAACACTATAGCAAGAATACTTTTCACAGTCTGCCGAAAATCATTTCCACATGGGCGTGTGGAAATTCTGATTTTTCACAGGGCCATGTGGAATTAACACAGGGGCGTGTGGAACTCCGATTTTAGCCTATAAATAGCCCGTTTTCAGATCTATTTGGGGACCCCCCCTTCTATCTCTTGCCTATCTTTTGGGGGGCTTTCGGCTAGGGTTTGGAGAGGTTCTTGGAGGTCTTTGGAGGTGATTATACGGCATCGGCATCGACATCTATTGGAAGATAGCTATTGGGGGAGCTTTCGTCGGCATCGATTCGGCGAGGTGTGCCCTAGGCTTGACAAGGGATTCGTTGGAGAAGACGTGCGACTCCACAAGACCATTGATACGATCTACAAGGGTGTTTTCTTTATGGTTTTATTGCATATGTTCTTAATCTCTTTATTGATTTTGTATTGCTCCATGGAGAGCTAAACCCTAGTGGGTATTGGGACTTTTAAACCCTAGGATGACATTATTTCTATGACTTTTATTATGCTTTCTTTATTGATGAATTTAATTGAGTTTAATTTTAATTATCTTGTGCTATTGTTTTTCCTTAGCCGTGACACTAAGGTTGAGAGCAATCTAGGTTATCATTTGGAGGTGTGACAACTACTATAGGGTTAGACTCCTTAAGATTGAAGAGGATTTAGAGGGAGAGATGTGAGGTAGCGACGTACCCCTTTCCCTTCCGGTGTGATTTCTCAGTGCCTCCGTTTCCTTGGTTAATTAGCGGTCAAGATAGAGTGCTAGGGATCAATCTAGACTAGGGTTCTTCCACCTGGGCCAAAGGGTTAGAACTACATAGAGGAACAGGTTTTATCACTAGGAATCCCTAGAGCTTAAAGCAATCCCACGTAGTGTTAGGGTTAGGAAGATAGACTCCCCTGGGGCTTAGTTGACAGGTCAACAAGAGTCAAGGGTCGTAGTGAATCCTAATACCAGGACATAATGTTGGGGTTAGTCACGGTTGACCTTAAGTTTTGGGACCGTGAGTTTAAGGATATCCTCGACTTAATAGGCATCAATTGTAGAGCATAATACAAGTTTTGCACTAGAAGCATTAGTCCTAGGGGGAGCTTTGTCCGGGTACCCCATCATTATATCGATTACCTCTCCTGCCCTCATTATTCTTCTTGCACTCTTTTATTTTCTCTTACATCTATACATACATACTTTTCTCATCATCGATTCCCATCATAGCTAAATAGTTATAACACTTGTTTCTGAACACTATTCCCTGTGGATACGACTACCCACTCACCAAGGTATTTTATTACTTCGACAACCCATGCACTTGCGAGATACATGCAAGGGGTCCTGTCAATAAGCATGAAAATCATGAAAAAGAAACAAGTTTGCTTCAAAACATAAGTTAGGGCTTCAAAGCTTGAATCGGCGAAGATCGGTGACATGATGGAAAAACTCCCAACAAATCATGCAAATTAAGTCCTTGGAAGTAGGAGATCCGTGTAGAGGAAGCAAAATGGAGAAAAACGGTGAAAGAATGAGGGGAAATAGATGAGAAATGAGAAAGTTATGAAGAAAATGGTGAAGGGGTACCCATTATAAAGTTCAGCCGGAGAGTCCATGCGGGCCCTTGTGCGGCCGCACAAGGGGCCGCACCACTCTCTGGATGCCTATGCGGGCTGCTATGCGGTCAATAAACGGGCGATTTCCAGTTTTTGCATCAAATGCTCATCCAAACACCCCAAAATCACATAAAAATAATGCCGAATTCACCCACAACACCCAAAACATGATAATTGATGCATGAAGATGAATGATAACACAAAGAACTCACACGTACCATGAACAAACACAAGTAAATAAATTATGAAAAATGACTAACTCACCACAATCACTCACTTGAAAACAAAGAACACTAAAGCAACCAAACACACCAAAATACGAAAACACACATGTTATGAATTTTAATGCTTGGGTTGCCTCCCAAGAAGCGCTTGTTTAACATCATTAGCTCGACGTGTTTTACCTCAAGGGGGCTTGAAGATGGTGTTTTCCTCCCGGCTAGAAGTGGCATAAGAACTACCAAGAAAAATGAAGCGTACCTTACTGTAGTAGAATTACTGTAGCGGGGGTGTTGAAGTAATAAATTTACCCTGGTGAGTGGGTAGTCAAATCCACAGGGAATAGGGACTTAAGACACGAGGTTTCACTAATTAGCTAAGTAATGTACAGTGGGTGTGAAGAGAGTTAATGAGTGAATATGAAAGCAATATAAAGAAACAAGAAATTAAATAGAAAGATGGAAGGTAAGAGAGTGCAAGAACGAGTAAATAGAGAAGGACTAGCAATGGATGATATAGGGTACCCGAACAAGCTACCCCTAGGACTTATGCTTCTAGTGCAAGACTATGCTATTATACTTTTCTATTGATGTTAATTGAGTCAAGGATATCCTTAAACACATGGTCCCAAACCTAAGGTCAACCGTGACTAACCCCAAAACTATGCCCCGGCATTAGGTATTCACTACGACTCTTGACTCTTGTTGACCTGTCAACTAAGCCCTAGAGGAGTATGTCTTCTTAAGTCTCACACTACGTGGGATTGGTTTAAGTTATAGGGATTCCTAGTGATAAAACCCTTTGGTGCAGATGGAAGAACCCTAGTCTAAATTAAGCCCCAACACTAGGATTCACTTCAACCCTTCACTCTGTTGCTCACGCAACTAATCCCTAAGGGAGTTCCTCTCCAAGAACTTCACTCTATCTCGACCACTAAGAAATCATGGAACATGAAGGTAGGAAGAATCACACCGGAGGGGAAAGGGGACGTTCCGCTACCTCACGACTCACCCTCTCAACCCTCTTCAACCTTAAGTAGTCTAACACTATAGGAGTTGTCACACCTCCAAAGGATAACCTAGATTGTTCTCAACCTTAGTGTCACGGCTAAGGGAAACAATTATAAGAAATAATTAAGATTGAAACTTGAATTTATTCATCAATAATGGAAAAGCATAACAACAATGTCATAGAAACATAATGATCCTAGGGTTTACAAGTCCGAATACCCACGAGGGGTTTAGCTTCTCATAGAGCTATGCAAATTGATAAGTGCTCATGTTATAGTAATGCGAAGTGTTATTATCTTGCAATGAGCATTGATTTAATCAGATTTCATCATTAAAAAGTGTGCAATTGTTTACTTTTGTGCATTGTAGGGTTGTGAAGATAAAATGAAGGAAAGGAACGAAGTTAGATCGTGTTTGCCATTATTGGGAAGATTTTCAGACTAAGCGAGGAACGAGGCATGAGCATAGACTTGTGAGTATGTGCCAACCTCCTTTGGAGGGGCACAAAAGCAGTCACATTCACAATAAGTCTAGCTCATCCTAACAATGAAGACTTCACTAATTAAGAGACTCGAAGCAATCGGCATGATCTACCATTGATTATGTGCCCAATTCAACGGCCTTGATGAAGAACGACGAATTCGGGAGCGTTTCGGCACAATACTGTAGAACCACTGCAGCGAAAAACTGTAGCAAGTTACTGTTCACTGTCGGCCGAAATTCAGCATTCCAGAAATTTCACACGGGCGTGTGGAAATTCCACACGGCCGTGTGAAATCCCAATTTCAGCAATTTAAAGCCGCGACTCAACATTATAAAAACCCGATTTGGAGACTTTTTGAGTGATCTTTTGACCTATCTTTCTCCCCAACTTCTTGAGTACGGCTAGGGTTTTGGAGAGGACTTCGTGGAGGTTTAGAGCGCATCTTCGGCATCGTCACCGACGTCCGGCCACACCATACGCAAGGGGGTTTCAATCGATGTCTTTATTTTGTGCTTTCTTATATACTTTGATGAACATGTATAGCTCCATGAGGAGCTCAACCCCTTGTGGGTATTCGGACTTGTAAACTCTAGGGTTATTATGTTTCTTTGACATTGTTATTATGCTTTTCCATTATTGATGAATAAGAATTGAGTTTCAATCTTGATTTTATCTTGCTATTCTTTTCCCTTAGATGTGACACTAGGGTTGAGAACAATCTAGGTTTTCCTTGGGAGGTGTGACAACTCCTATAGGATTAGACTCTTTAAGATTGAAGAGGGTTGAGAGGGAGAGTTGTGAGGTAGTGATGTACCCCTTTCCCCTTCCAGTGTGATTTCTCCCTACCTCCATTTCCTTGATTTATTAGCAGTCAAGATAGAGTGAAGTGTTAGGTAGATATACTCCCCTGGAGCTTAGTTACGCGAGTAACAGAGTGAAGGTTTGAAGTGAATCCTACTCACTAGGGCTTAATCGAGACTAGGGTTCTTCCTCCTGGACCAAAGGGTTAGAACTACACATAGGAACAGGTTTTATCACTAGGAGTCCCTAGAACTTAATGCAATTCCACGTAGTGTGAGGTTTAGGTAGATGTACTTCCCTGGGGCAAAATCGTGAGAGCGATAGAGTGATGGGTCGATGTGAATCCTAATACCGGGGCATAATGTTGGGGTTAGTCATGGTTGTCCTTAGGTTAGGGATCGTGAGTCTGAGGATTTCCTCGACTCAATTGGCATCAATAGGAGAGTATAATAGCATAGTCTTGCACTAGAAGCATAGATCCTAGAGTTAGCTTGTCCGGATACCCCGCTTCATCCATTGTTAAATTCTCTCTATTCTCTTTTACTTGCACTTTCTCATCTTCCATCTTTCTATTTAATTTCACGTCTTTTAGTATAATTGTTTCCATAATTCACTCATTGAATCAATTGATCACTTTTCCGTACTTCGCATAGTTTAAATAGTGAAATCTCGTATTCTAACACCCTATTCCCTGTGGATTCGACTACCCTCTTACCGGGGTAACTTTTATTACTTCGACAAACCCGTGCACTTTCGGGCCGCCTGTCACAAATTCATCAAAATATAAAAAAAACACAAATTGAAAGCATCGATGAAAAACCCCTTGCGTAAGATGTGGCCGTGGTCTTGTGCGGCCGCTCAACATCGGTGACGATGCCGATGACGAGCTCCGAACCTCCATGAAGTTCGGGAGAAAGATAGGTTAAAAGATGTGTCAAAAGTTTCCAAATCGGGCTTTTATAACGTTGAGTCGAGGCTTTAAAATTGAACTAATCGGGATTTCACACAGCCATGTGGAATTTCCACACGCCCGTGTGAACTCTCTGGTTTTCTGAATTTCGGCTGAAAGTGAACAGTAGCTTGCTATAGTGTTTTGCCATAGTAACTTGCTACAGTGCTGCTACCGTAACTCGCAGAACCGCTCCCGAATTCGTTGTTCTTGGTCGAGGCCATTGAATTGGGCACACAATTAATGGTAGATCGTGTCGATTGCTTCAAATCTCCTTCTTTGGTGAAGTTCTCCTAAGCTACAAGAGTTAGACTTATTGTGAATGTGACTCCCCTTGTGCCCCTCTAACGGAGGTTGGCACACACTCACAAGTCTAGGCTCGTGCCTTGTTCCTTGCTTGGTTCAAAAACTCTCAAACAATGGCAAACACGACCTAACTTTGTTCTTTTCCTTCAAAAATAACCCCACAAACCTACAATACACAAAAGCACACAAATGCACACAATTTAGTGATAAAATCTGATAAAAGATATGCTTATTGCAAGATAATAGCGCTTCGCGGTACTATAACACAAGCACTTATCAGAGAATGACGAGGAGAGCTACATACGACGAGATCCACCTTCTTGATCCATACTTGAGAGGAGAATCGACAAGGGAAGCCACCCCTTTGGTGGCGTCTTTGGAAGCGTCATTCGGCCTCTATTTGAGGGGGCATTCTTGTCATTGTATTTGGTTGTTTCCATGTATTTTCTTGAGTATTTTGTATTCATGAGCAACTAAACCCCAAGGTGACCGGATGTAGGTGAACCTTTGGGATGAACTTGTGCAGAATGTTGTCTTGATTAGTTTTATGCGTTTGGGACTTGTTTGTGAACCTTGTTTGGTGTATGTGATTGCTTGGTATGCATGAGAACTCTATGTATCAATGTTTAGAAAATGCTAAGAAGCATGACCATTGCCCTAGTATTAGGCTCACCAAGCTCGGTAGGGATACACGTATGAATACGCCGTGACCATCGTGTGAGGATGCGAGTGGAAGGAATTCCGTACTCGATACTTGTACTGGATTAGGGACCAATTTCCGTGACCATCGGGTTGGTCTAATTTCGGGTTTCTCGGTCCAAACTACCCATTTGCATGCTAGTTAAGGCAACTTTCGCACTTTAGTAGCCCCCTTGGGAATCCTCATCCATGACCCTCTCTCTACATTGTTCTTACCCTCCGATTATCATCTCCGCGTTAGAGCATTTCTCTTGCATGTTAATTGTCTTTTTACTTTTCTTTGCACAACACTTGAATTGATCGGCCAAACAATCATACGAAGAGGAAGTAAGGGTAGATTCTCAGGCCCTTGCGATTACGACCTCCTCACGGGTGTGTGAGGGCTATTACTTGGCGACCACGTGCACTTGCAGTTTGATCATCAACGGTGTTGCAAAAGAATATGCCGAACAAGAGGATAGACCCCGGGAGCTGTATCATCCCGTGTAATATTGGAGATTTGGGTGAGGAGATGGCACTAGCGGATTCCAGAGCAAGTATCAATGTCATGCCCTACACTTTCTTTCATAAGCTAGGCTTGGGAGAGCCTAGGCCCACTTGGATGACACTTCAACTAGTGGACTGATCATTTAAACATGCGAGGGGCATCATAAATACATTTTTCCTGTGGACATTATAGTGTTGGATGTCGATGAGGATGTTGATGTACCGCTAATTCTTGGGAGGCCATTCTTGCGCACATCCAAGGCATTGATAGACATTGACGGTGGAGAGCTTACTTTGACGGTTGAAGACGAAAAGCTCACCTATCGCCTCGCCGAAGCTATGAGACATTCTCTAGACATTGATGATACTCTTTACTATATTGATGCTAATGATGAGCTTGTCAATAAATATGTGCAGGAAATGATGAATCCGGACCCATATGAAGGGTGGCCAGACCAAGACACGGAGTTTGAAGATGTACTATCACTTGGTCTCGTGGAAGAAGTGAAGCTGGCCCCGGGAGTCATGAAGAGGGTGATCCGAAAGATGAGGAGGTCGAGGAGACGTGACAAGAAGAGCGCCAACACAAATGGGGATGAGCATTCACAGAGTAAGGGTGTTTCACCCTTGTATGGTAACAAATTCGACAACTCCCCCTCTACTCTACAAAATTATGTTATGCACGTGATAAGTGCTTATGTTATAGTAATACGAAGTATTATTATCTTACATTGAGCATTACCTTTCTCAGATTTAATCACTAATTAGTGTGTATTTGTGTTCTTTTGTGCATTGAAGGGTTGTGGAGAAGATTTATAGAAAAAAAAGCAAGAATAGGTTTTGTTCCCCATTGTTGAGGAGTTCTCGGACCAAGCAAGGAACAAGGCACGAGTCTAGACTTGTGGGTGTGTGCCAACCTCCATTGGAGGGGCACAAGGGCAGTCACACTCACAAAAGTCTATAACTTGTGTAGCATTGGAGAACTTTGCCAATGAAGAGAAATGAAGTAATCGACATAATCTAACGTTGATTGTGTACCCAATTCAACGGCCTCGATGAAGAATGATGAATTCGGGAGTATTTCGATGTAGCAAGTTACTGTTCACAGCCCGTCGAAAATCAGCAAAACAGAATTTCCACACGGCTGTGTGGATTTAACGCATGGGCGTGTGGAAATTCTGCAGCCCGTGTGGAAAATCCACAGGGGCGTGTGGAACTCTGATTTCAGCCCGATTTCAGCCTATAAATAGCCCGTTTTCAGATCTATTTGGGGACCCCCCTTCTATCTCTTGCCTATCTTTTGGGGGGCTTTCGGCTATGGTTTGGAGAGGTTCTTGGAGGTCTTTGGAGGCGATTATACGGCATCGGCATCGACATCTATTGGAAGATAGCTATTGGGGGAGCTTTCGTCGGCATCGATTCGGCGAGGTGTGCCCTAGGCTTGACAAGGGATTCGTTGGAGAAGACGTACGACTCCACAAGACCATCGATACGATCTACAAGGGGGTTTTCTTTATGGTTTTATTGCATATGTTCTTAATCTCTTTATTGATTTTGTATTGCTCCATGGAGAGCTAAACCCTAGTGGGTATTCGGACTTGTAAACCCTAGGATGATATTGTTTCAATAACTTTTATTATGCTTTCTTTATTGACGAATTTAATTGAGTTTCAATTTTAATTATCTTTTGCTATTGTTTTCCCCTAACCGTGACACTAGGGTTGAGAGCAATTTAGGTTATCCTTTGGAGGTGTGACAACTCCTATAGGGTTAGACTACTTAAGATTGAAGAGGGTTGAGAGGGAGAGTTGTGAGGTAGCGATATACCCCTTTCCCTTCCGATGTGATTTCTCCCTACCTCCGATTCCTTGATTTATTAGCGGTCGAAATAGAGTGAAGTGTTAGGTAGATAAACTCCCCCAAGGCTTTGGGGTGACGTGAATCCTATGCACTAGGGCTTAATTTAGACTAGGGTTCTTCCACTTGGACCAAAGGGTTAGAACTACTACACATAGGAACAGGTTTTATCACTAGGAATCCCTAGAGCTTAAAGCAATTCCACGTAGTGTTAGGCTTAGGTAGATATACTCCCCTGGGGCTTAGTTACACAAGTAACAGAGTGAAGGGTTGAAGTGAATCCTATTGCCGGGACATAGTGTTGGGGTTAGTCATTATGGTGTGGATAGCTCTGGCGTGCTCTCATGGTAGAAAATTCTTCCAATTTTTTCTCAAGTGTATACATTTTTGCGGCCAAAAGTTTTTCTTGAAAATCCATGGCCCTGTGTAAATAAATACAACAAAAATCAATAGGGTAACAAAGAACTTAAAACAAAAAGAAAACAAACAAATATGCACAAAAGGATAGGAAACATATAGAAAGACAAATATTTACAAAAGGAGATAAATATGACTAGATCAGTGAACTAAAGGTTTTCCTAGCATCCTTGGAATTCCCCGGCAACGGCACCATAAACATGATGATTACCGCAAGCGCACGGGTAGCCAAGTAATACCCCTCGGGCAAGCGCGAGGGGGTCGTATTCCCAGGGGTCCCAAGAGCTGCTATTACTCCCCTCTAGATGACACTGTCGAATCTACCAATTATATGATAAAAGCAAGATAAGAAGAATAACAAAGAGAAAACTATAAACACATGGACTAAGGCTAACCACATAAGCATACTAAGGAAGCAAGTAGGAATGAAAGTTCTAGGTCCCCGGGCGAGGATTCCCTCGGGACTACTAAGGCAAGAAGGATACTCGAATTACACAGGCAAAGGTGGTTAGGCCAAGAGATGTCCAAAGGTAGGTCACCCCGATGGTCACGGTGATAACCCCTAATCCGGTACGAGTATTAGAATACGGAATCACTTCCGCCAAAATCCTCACACCATTGCAATGCGCCTAGGAAAAACCCTAATTAAGGTCAAACACAATATCTAGCTCACCCCTAATGGTTAGAGGGGTATGAAATACCCGATGGTCACGGCATATTCATACATGAATCCCTTCCAAACTTGGTGTGTCTAATACTAAGGCGATGGTCACGCAACCTAGTATAACCTAGAAATCGATACACAAAGTTCTCATGCATACCAATACATCAAAGTGCACCAAGCTTGAACCATAAACCACACAAATACCATATATGTAAATCAAGTATTCATACAAGAAAGTTCATCCCAAGGTTCACCAGATGCCCGCCGACCTTGGGAGTCTAGTTCAACATCAATAAAGGAGAAAGTGTAAAGAACAAGAGATACAAGCTAAAGCACATAACAAACTCCCCTAAGATGAAGACTAGAGGTGGTGATGAGAACTTGATGGATCCACGCCAATAAGCTTCTAGATCTTCTCCTTAGTCGCGCTCCTCTTCTCCCCTTCGATTTGCACCCTAGATCAGCCTTCTCCCGTAGCCTTGAAGCTCCTGAAACCCTAGATGGTAGTGGAGGACAAGTGGTGGCCAAAAGACCCCAAGAAAAATGCCCTAACGGCCTTTAAAACCTAATTTCGGGTGCCATGCGGCCTGGCATACGGTCAGGATACGGGCACTATAACACCCCGAATTTTGTGTAAGTTGCCGTAGTGGAGTGCTATAGTGAAATTGTTGCAGTATCCCCTGCTACAGTAAACTGCTACAGTGCTTCGTCTGCAAGGCTATATGCATCAGTCATGCGCCCGTATGGATCTCCAGACTTGGCAATTTCACCAAAGTTCCCGTGCTACAGTGCTGCTATAATACTAGGCTCAAAAATGGTCTTTCCTTGTCGATTTCTTATAAAATCTCGTTGTCGAGCTCCCCACGGTATCTTCTGTTCCTGTAACACGAAATAAACCAATTTACAGTGAAAACGGGTATCCACACATATAAAAATACTCGATAAATACGCAAATATACATAAGTAATATGTACAGTTAAGTGTTTATCAGTCATTATCACACTTCTCTAAATCGTTGGTGCAAGGTTTATTCAATATTGTCGTCGGGTTCAACGAAATTTGCTTGACTCGCTCGTGTAATAAGATGGGTACCTGGAAGAAAATTATAGTCACGACTTAGAGATTGATGAAAAGAAAGAAAAGAAAACTTGAATAGCAAAATAATGGAATATATAAAAAAACAAAATAAAACAAAACAATGATCAAATCAACACTTTCAAAGTTTTCCAAGTATTCCTCATGGGGCCCTCGGCAACTCCGCCAAAAACTTGATGACGTTCGTGCAATCCCGCAAGTATACTGGTCGCCAAGTAATACCCCTCGTGTGAGCATAAGATGGTCATATTCCCAAGGGCCCAAGGATCTACTCTTACTTCCCTATCACAATGTTGTTTAACCTACGAATCCAAATAATTGAGAGGATGTAATGAAATTAAACTAATGTAAATCAAGTGCAATTAATGAAGGCAAAATATGGGGGAAAATCAGGGCTAAAGAGTGGTCATGGATGAGGATCCCCTCAAGGGTTACTAAGGTGTGAAGGATGTATGAACTAACATGCAAGTGGCAAGTTGGACAGAGAAAACCCTAGATTGGGCCAACCCGATGATAGGTGCAATTGACCCCTAATCTAGTACGAGTATTGGATACGGAATTTCTCTCGTCCAAATCCTCCTATGATTACAATTGGCAAGATGGTTTTCTCACAATAGGATTAAAACACAAGTTAGTATTTAACCCTATAATTGGAGGGGTACAAATACCCGACGGTCACGGTGCATTTATATGTATTTTCCCTACCAAGCTTGGTGAGTCTAACACTAGGGCAATGGTCATGCAACCTAGTATTTTCTAAGTATTGATGCGTAGAGTTCTCATACATACCAAAGCATTCACATTCACCAAACCTGGATTACAAACAAATCAACATGCATTAATTAGAATAAGAACATCCAAACAACACAAGTTCACCCCCAAGGTTCACCTACATCATGTGACCTTGGGGTTTTAGTTGCTCATGTTCAACAAATACAATAAGAAAACCATGGAAACAACCAAATAAACATAGGAAAGACTCCCTCAAAGATGATGGTCGGAGAAACTTCCCAAGATGCCACTCATAGTGGTGGCTTCCCGTTGTCTTCAACCATCTCAATCAAAGCTCTAGGTGTAGATCTTACTCCAATATGTGCTTTCCTCGCCAAATCTTCTGAGAATTTGCCCTCAAACCACTTCCTCCTCCTCAAATCGAAGTTGGTGATGTGGAGCTCTAAGAAAAAAAGCCAAGATTGCCAAAAGAATGTCTAACAGGGGCCCGAAAGTGCACGGGTTATCATAGTAATAATAGTACACCGATGAGAGGGTAATCGAATCCATAGGGAATAGGGATTAAAGACACAACGGTTCGCTATTTAGCTAGTGCGGTGTACGAAGAGTGAGAATAGAATCAATGTGTGGTTGCAAAGCAATTAACTAAAACAAGAAATAAAAGAGAAATATGGAAGGTAGAAGAGTGCAAGTAAGAGTAATAACAGAAGGACAATCAATGAATGAAATAGGGTACCTGGACAAGCTACCGCTAGGATTTATGTAGTATTTCGGTCTTTTCTCTTGTTTATCGCGTTGTCATTTTAGTCATTTTAGTCATCCTCTCATTATCATTGGTTAGGGGCATCTTGCTGAGTGTTTGGCAATGTTTTTAGAGTTAAAAAGTGATTTTCAGGGCGAGCGTGGTCGTGCTCAACGTGTGTTGGTGCCGCTGATTTTCTCAGGAGAATCCGGGAGTTGGGACTTAGGATTTCAGCTCTGACACGCCCCTGTCATGAAAAACACCAACATGTCACTTCTGTGAGAGATTTTCCAGAGATTTGTAGCGGCAGGAACACAGAGATTTGTGGGCTTGTTCTTGGATTCTTAAGAGTGATCATCCTTTGACTCAAGGTAAGCCCTCTTCCTTGCTTGTTCTTCCTTGTTCTTTGGATGAGTATAGCTAAGGTTTTGTTGTGGATTCAAGTAGGAGCTTGATTCTTCCTCCTTGATGGCTAATCTTGTGACGGTTGATTTTATTGAGTTGTATGGCTTTAACTTCATGAAATCCATAAACCTTCAAAACCCTAATCCCGGAATTACTGTAGCACCAACCTGTTAGGTCATTCTTGCTTTCCTTGTTGGTTTTATGAGTTGTGAGAGGTCTTTTTCTTGCTAGAACTCTTTTCTTTGGTGTTTAGGAAACCCTAGAAGCAATCATTCTCATGTTAAGCATTATCCCTCATTGCATTGATCTACTTGTCGATGATGTTAGTTGCTTGTTTTGGTTGTTTGATTGCTCCTAGGAGGTGACGCTTCAAGTAAGGGTAAGGAGGCGGTAGAGAAGTGATACCGAGGCGTTTTGTTCACCAAGTTTGTGAGTGGGAAATTACCAAAGTTGGACTATGATTCATGCATGATATTTCTTGATATTCAGTTTCTTTTTTTGAATTTATAAAATCCTTATTGCTAAATTTATTCAAAACCTAGAATGATGCTTAGAATCATGATGATTTATGAGATTGGCTTATTTCTTAAATTCTTGCAAAGTGTATGTAAGTGGCTTATGATTTGAAACTCTATGTTCAAAATACATGTTTTAAGCTATGTGTTTTAAGGGGAATTGATGTTCTCATCATGATGAGCAAAGGCATATGAAAACAAGTTGATTTTCATGTTATTAAAGCAATGCTGAAAATGTATTTTTGAAAGACACTTCTTTATAATACTTTTGATGAAAATGGTTTCATTATCAATGTTTTGATCAAATTGATCACCCTTGGGGTGAGAATTACCATTGTGAACACTTATTGTCTCTTATTGAGAATTATGCTATCATGATGTATATATATTGAGCCTACGGGCTGAGTTATTGTTTAATTTCTTGTTGGTGACATAGGAGCCGAGCTCCAGAACTTGCTATAGTAAGAAGTGGACGGTTTCCACGGGCCGACCTATATAGAGGTGGCGAGGAATACTGTCAAAAACGGTTATACCATGTCAGGTGGGAGCGTAGATCTCTAACATGGGTATAGTTGGGTTGTTCGGAGTCACCACACGAACTTCCCAGCGGCCAATGCCAAGATATGTAAATCTTGGTAGCTCCAGACCTAACCAAGGCCATGGTTAGCGACGGAGAGTTTTTGATGCCATTCTGGACATTATTGTTGATTTGTGATCGATGAGTTATTTCCTTATATGCTTTTCGATATTTGATTCTATCAATAAGAATTGTGCTTATACTAGGTCCAGTATGGCATGCATTTCCATGATGATTTTAAAGAATTTCTATTTGTATTTCAATAAGAAAAGCTATGTTATTATGAGATATTTGTTACTCAAAGTATTTTCTTCATTCTTGTTACGTATTGAAATACTTTTTTGATGTTTATCTCTATTTGATCGTGCTTGAGCTTTAGTCCTGTGACTAACCCCTCACTGAGTAAACTAGTTACTAACCCCTCTTCCTTCCTCCCAGGTGATAGCTCAGTGTAGAGGTGAAGTCGTGAAGTGCTTGGCTAGAGTCATCACAGTCTTCTCATTTTGCGTTATGTATGTTATCTATTGTTTTGGCATGTATTAAAAGGGATCCACTATGTATTATTGAACCCTATCATGTTTCTCCATACTCGTAACATTTTGTGTGCCAGTCTAGTCCTTGTTTTGTTGAGGAGTGTATCCTCTATTTGGAGTGGTTGTTATTATATTCCTTATGTACTTCTTGTCATGAGTATCAGTGTGTGATACCTTGTATGAGTAATACAAGTAATTGTTGTTGGGTTATGTATTGTGATTATAGATGTATGGTACAGGGAACAGGTTAGCCTTACGGCCACCTTGGGTTGAGGCAGTGTTGGATCTCCCTTGGGTTGTCGTGGCGGTATGTCGTGCACAGGACCTGCGGGTCGGGGCGTGACAATTTATGCTTCTTGTGCAAGACAATACTATTATACTCTCCTATTGATTTTAAATGAGTCGAGAAAATCCTTAAACACACAGTCCCAAACCTAAGGTCAACCGTGACTAACCCTAACATTATACCCCGGCATTAGGTTTCACTACAACTGACACACCCCTTGCGTGTGTACCACGCAAGTGCACGGGTTGTTGAAGTAATAAAATACCCTGGTGAGTGGGTAGTCGTATCCACAGGGAATAGTGTTCAGAAAGAAACGTTATCACTATTTTAGCTATAAATGGAATCAATGATAAGAGAATTTAATATGTGTATATATATATATATATATATATATATATATATATATATATATATATATATATATAAGAAAGTAAAAAAGTGCAAAAAGGGCAATAAAGGTAGGAGAGGTAATCGATATAAAGATGTGGTACCCGGACAAGTTACCCCTAAGACTAATGCTTCTAGTGCAAGACTATGCTATTATACTTTCCTATTGATGTTAATTGAGTCGAGGATATCCTTAAACACACGGTCCGAAACCTAAGGTCAACCGTGACTAACCACAACACTATGCCCCGGCATTAGTATTCACTACGACCCTTGACTCTCGTTGACCTGACAACTAAGCCCCAAAGGAGTCTATCTTCCTAAGCCTCACACTACGTTGGAATGCTTTAAGCTCTAGGGATTCCTAGTGATTAAACCTGTTCCTATGTATAGTTCTAACCCTTTGGTCCGGGTGGAAGAAACCTAGTCTAAATTAATCCCAGTACTTAGGATTCACACCTCTTAACCCTCTTCAATCTTAAGTAGTCTAACCCTATAGGAGTTGTCACACTGACACACCCCTTGCATGTCTACCCCACAAGTGCACGGGTTGTCGAAGTAATAAAATACCCTGGTGAGTGGGTAGTCGTATCCACAGGGAATAGTGTTCAGAAACAAGTGTTATCGCTATTTAGCTATGATGGGAATCGATGATGAGAAAAGTATATATGTATAGATGTAAAATAAAATAAAAGAGTGCAAGAAGAATAATAAGGGTAGGAGAAGTAATCGATATAACGATGGGGTACCCGGACAAAGCTCCCCCTAGGACTAATGCTTCTTGTGCAAAACTTGTATTATGCTCTACAATTGATGCCTATTGAGTCGAGGATATCCTTAAACACACAGTCCCAAACCTAAGGTCAACCATGACTAACCCCAACACTATGTGCCAGCAATAGGATTCGCGTCAACCCTTCACTCTGTCGCTCACGCAACTAAGCCCCAGGGGAGTATATCTACGTAAGCCTAACACTACATGGAATTGCTTTAAGCTCTAGCGATTCCTAGTGATAAACCTGTTCCTATGTGTAGTAGTTCTAACCCTTTGGTCAAGGTGGAAGAACCCTAGTCTAAATTAAGCCCCAGTGCATAGGATTCACGTCACTCCAAAGCCTTGGGGGAGTTTATTTACCTAACACTTCACTCTATTTCGACCGCTAATAAATCAAGGAATCGGAGGTAGGGAGAAATCACACCAGAAGGGAAAAGGGTACATCGCTACCTCACAACTCTCCCTCTCAACCCTCTTCAATCTTAAGTAGTCTAACCCTATAGGAGTTGTCACACCTCCAAAGGGTAACCTAAATTGCTCTCAACCCTAGTGTCACGGCTAGGGGAAAACAATAGCAAAAGATAATTAACATTGATAGTCAATTAAATTCATCAATAAAGAAAACATAATAAAAGTCATTGAAACAATATCATCCTAGGGTTTACAAGTCCGAATACCCACTAGGGTTTAGCTCTCCATGGAGCAATACAAAATCAATAAAGAGATTAAGAACATATGCATAAAAACCATAAAGCAAACCCCTTTGTAGATTGTATCGATGATCTTGTGGAGCCGCCTAGTCTTTTCCACGAATCCCTTATCAAGCCTAGGGCACACCTCGCCGAATCGATGCTGACGAAAGCTCCCCCAATAGCTTTCTTCTAAAGGATGTCGATGCCATATAATCACCTCCAAAGACCTCCAAGAACCTCTCCAAACCCTAGCCGAAAGCCCCCCAAAAGATTGGCAAGAGATAGAAGGGGGGGGGTTCCCAAATAAATCTGAAAACGGGCTATTTATAGGCTGAAATCGGGCTGAAATCGGAGTTCCACACGCCACTGTGTTAATTCCACACGGCCCAGTGAAAAGTCAGAATTTCCACACGCCCGTGTCTTAATTCCACACGGCTGTGTGGAAATGATTTTCGGCAGACTGTGAACAATATTTTGCTACAGTGTTTACTACAGTATTTCAGCTACAGTACGCGTCCGTGTGGAATTTCCACACGCCCATGTGAACTCTCTGGAATTGTGAATTTTGGCAGAAAGTGAACAGTAGCTTGCTACAGTGTTTACTGTAGTAACAAACTACAATGTTGCTACAGTACTCGCCAAAATGCTCCCGAATTCATCGTTTTTCATCGAGGTCGTTGAATTGGACACACAATCAACGGGTAGATCATGTCAATTACTTCACTTCTCTTCGTTGGCGAAATTCTCCAATGCTACACGAGTTATAGACTTTTGTGAATGTGACTGCCCTTGTGCCCCTCCAATGGAGGTTGGCACACACCCACAAGTCTAGACTCATGCCTTGTTCCTTGCTTAGTCTGAGAACTCCTCAACAATGGTGAACATAACCTATTCTTGCTTCTTTCTTCTCCTAATTGGCTCCACGACCCTACAATGCATGAAAGAACACAAATACATACTAATTAGTGATTAAATCGGAGAAAAGTAATGCTCAATGTAAGACAATAATACTTCGTATTACTATAACACAAGCACTTATCACACACCTCCAAAGGATAACCTAGATTGTTCTCAACCCTAGTGTCACGGCTAAGGGGAAACAATTGCAAAAGATAATTAAGATTGAAACTCGAATTTATTCATCAATAATGGAAAAGCATAATATCAATGTCATAGAAATATAATAATCCTAGGGTTTACAAGTCCAAATACCCACTAGGGTTTAGCTCTCCATGGAGCAATACAAAATCAATAAAGAGTTTAAGAACATATGTATGAAAACCATAAAGAAAACCACCTTGTAGATCGTATCGATGGTCTTGTCGAATCCTTTGTGAAGCCTAGGGCACATCTCGCCGAATCTATGCCGACGAAAGCTCCCCCAATAGCTTTCTTCCAAAGGATGTCGATGTCGATGCCATATAATCACCTCCAAAGATCTCCAAGAACCTCTCCAAACCCTATCCGAAAGCCCCCCCAATAGATAGGCAAGAGATAGAAGAAGGGGGTCCCAAAATAGATATGAAAACGGGCTATTTATAGGCTGAAATCGGGCTGCAATCGGAGTTCCATACGCCCCTGTGGATTTTCCACACGGGTTGCAGAATTTCCACACGCCTGTGTGTTAATTCCACATGGCCGTGTGGAAATTCTGTTTTGCTAATTTTCGGCAGACTGTGAACAGTAACTTGCTATAGTATTTTCGCTACAGCAATTAGCTAAAGTAATTGCTATAGTACTTCACCGAAATGCTCCCAAATTCATCGTTCTTCATCGAGGCCATTGAATTGGGCACACAATCAACGGTAGATTATGTCGATTACTTCATTTCTTTTCATTGGCGAAATTCTCCAGTCCTACACGAGTTAGACTTTTGTGAATGTAACTGCCTTTGTGCCCCTTCAATGGAGGTTGGCACACACCCACAAGTCTAGACTCATGCCTTGTTCCTTGCTTGGTCCGAGAACTCCTCAACCATGGCGAACATAACCTATTCTTGCTTCTTTTTCTCCAAATTGGCTCCACAACCCTACAATGCACAAAAGCACACAAATGCACACAAATTAATGATAAAATCTGATAAAAGTAATGCTCAATGTAAGATAATAATACTTCGTATCACTATAACACGAGCACTTATTAACGACCCTTGACTCTTGTCAACATGTCAACTAAGCCCTAGGGGAGTCCATTTTCCTTAGCCTCACACTACGTGGGATTGCTTTAAGTTCTAGGGATTCCTAGTGATAAACCCTGTTCCTATGTTTAGCTCTAACCTTTTGGTCCAGGTGAAAGAACCCTAGTCTAAATTAAGCCGCAGCACTAGGATTCACTACAACCCTTAACTCTGTTGCTCACGCAACTAAGCCCCAAGGGAGTTCGTCTCCTAGCACTTTGCTTTATCTTGACCGCTAAGAACTCTTGCAACATGGAGGTAGGGAGAATCACAACGAAAAAGAAAGGGGACGTTTCACTACCTCACGACTCACCGTCTCGACCCTCTTCAACCTGAAGTAGTCTAACCCTATAGGAGTTGTCACACCTCCAAAGGATAACCTAAAAGATTCTCAACCCTAGTGTCACGGCTAAGGGAAAATCGATACAAGGTACAATTAAGATTGAAACTCAATTTTTATTCATCAATAAAGAAAAGCATAATAACATGTCAAAGAAACATAATCATCCTAGGGTTTACAAGTCCAAATACCAACAAGGGGTTTAGCTCCTCATGGAGCTATACAAATCCATCAAACTAGAAGAATAAACACTAATAAAAAGCATAGATGAAAACATCCTTCCGTAGAGTGTGGCCGTGGTTTTGTGCGGCCGCCGGACGTTGATGTCGATACCGATGACGCGATTCGATCTTCCACAAGGTCCTCTCCAAACCCTAGCCGCAACCCTCAAGAAATCAAGGAAAAAGATTGGGAAAGAGATCCAGAAAAAGTCTCAAAATCGGCCTTAAGTGCTATTGAGTTGTGGCTTCAAATCGCCTGAATCAAGATTTTACACGGCCATGTGGAATTTCCACACGCCGGTGTGAAGTCTCTGTTTTGCTGAATTTTGGAAAATAGTGAATAGTAACTTGCTACAGTACTTACTACAATGCTTTGGCCGAAACGCTCACGAATTCATCGTTCTTCATCGTGGCCATTAAATTGGGCACGCAATCAATGGTAGATCGTGTCGATTGCTTCAATTCCCCTCCTTGGTGAAATCCTCCTATGCTACACGAGTTAGACTTATTGTGAATGTGACTGACTTTGTGCCCCTCCAAAGGAGGTTGGCACACACTCACAAGTCTAGGTCCGTGCCTTATTCCTTGCTTGGTCTGAGAATTTCCCAACAACGGAGAACACAATCTAACTTTGCTCTTTACTTCCCAATTAGCTCCACAAACCTACAATGCACAAAAGCACACAAATACACACTATTTAATGATAAAATCTGATAAAAGTAATGCTCAATGTAAGATAATAACACTTCGCTTTATTATAACATAAGCACTTATCAAACTCCCCCACACTTAAGCTTTTGCTTGTCCTCAAGCAAAAATAAAACATTAAAGTACTTGGAAGAACAATTGAAAGTTCTCGGCCTTAGGTTCACCAAAAGTATGCAAAAGAAGCATTCTACAAGTAAGGGGAAATCAAAACATTGCATAAGGTTAACATTACTCTAGCTAAAAACTTTAATAAAAAAGGACAACAAATCGAAAATGTGTAAGTGTGTGCGAACTCACTCAAGAAAACCCAAAAAGTACTTCTCAAACTCTTGTTACAAGGACTAATTTATGTACACAAAGTAGGGAGGTAGTGGCTTCACACAACCTCTAAGGTAGCCCTTTCCTACGAGGCCGACAAAGGTGGCTTTCACACTTTCGAGGAGGTAGCTCTTTCTACCGGGGTAGTAGCTTTCACCCTTCGTATGAGATAGCTGATGGGTGCCGCGCGACACGCTAAAGAGCGAGCACGCACCTCCCCGGCCGCAAGTGCATGGGTCGTCAAGCAATAACCTCTCGCGCGAGCATGAGACGGTCGTATTCCCAAGGGCCCCAAGATCTGCTATTACTTCCTCCTAGGTATCACTATCTAGTCTATCAAATCTAGAGTTTGTTGTATAAAAACAGAAATACGAAAATAAATAAAAGAAAAGCTATAAACAAGATGGACTAAGGTACACCATACAAGCAATTTAAAAAGCAAGTAGCAATGAGAACTAGAGGCCTCGGGCTAGGATCCCCTAAGGAGAAGAACAAGTTAGGATGAATATAGGAATTAAGGCTTAAGGTTGGCAAGAGTTGGTGCGCTAGACTAGGATGTCGACTACCCCGGAACCTCCGTAGTGTAGCCCTAATCCAGTATAGGTTCCTCTATCTAGAAGATACCCCTACGATGTCATTGGGAATAGGGAGTCTTGGTTAGGGTTATTCTAATGTGCGCTTTCGGCTAAAACAACCCTAACCACGCGGTGAGCTACAGGCACCCGGAACCTCCGGTGTACCAGCACATTGAATCCCCCTTCAATCATTATGCGACCTAATACATGCAAGCATCTCACCATACATATACAATTTATGAATCAAAACCTACGGAATCCATCCATTGTAGGTTGAACATCAAAACAATAGATTGAAACCAACAAACAAGCCAACAATCATTTATAAACAATTATCATCATCCATACAAGTTCTCCTACCAAGGTTCACCAGAGCCCGGTGGCCTTGGGAGTCTAGTTCCACATCAAAAGAGAGAATAAACAAAATAATCAATGAAAATGCTCATAAGAAACTTCCTCAGATGTAGGCTAGAAGGCGGTGATGAAGGCTCGCTGGATCAGCGCTGATCAAGCTCCGTGATGACAACCTTGAGTGCTTCCTTCTTCTCCCCTTGGGTTTTGCTCTTCAAATTGCCTCACCAATCCGGTGATGATGATCGAGAATGATGGAGATGATGGTGGAGAATGGAGGAGGTGCTCGTGGAGAAGGGTGGAGAAAATCATGGCCAAAGACAAGCACTTCCCAAGCCCTAAAAAGCACTTAAATAACCAAATACATGTGTTCAGCGCGAGTGTATGCGGGAACTGTGATGGTCACCGCGCGACACGCTAAAGAAGCGAGCACGCGACTCCCCGGCCGCAAGTGCACGGGTCGTCAAGTAATAACCTCTCGTGCGAACACAAGAGGGTTGTATTCCCAAGGGCCCCAAGATCTGCTATTACTTCCTCCTAGGTATCACTATCTAGTCGATCAATTCAAGAGTTGTTGAATAAAACACAAATACGAAAATATAAATAAAAGAAAAGCTATAAACAAAATGGACTAAGGCGCACCATACATGCAATATAAAGAACAAGTAGCAATGAAAACTAGAGGCCTCGGGCGAGGATCCCCTCGGGAGAAGAACAAGTTAGGATGAATATAGGAAATTGAGTGCTAAGTTGGCTAGGTTTAATCCGCTAGACTCGGGAGTCGACTACCCCGGAACCTCCGTGGTGTAGCCCTAATCCAGTACAGGTTCCTTTATCTAGAAGATACCCCTACGATGCCATTGGGAATAGGGAGTCTCGATTAGGGTTATTCTAATGCGCGATTTTGGCTAAAACAACCCTAACCACGCGGGGAGCTACCGGCACCCGGAACCTCCGGTGTACCGGCACATTAAATCCCCCTTCAATCATTGTGCGACCTAATACATGCAAGCATCCTGCCATACACATACAATTCATGAATCAAAACCTACGGAATCCATCCATTGTAGATTGAACATTAAAACAATAGATTGAAATCAAATAAACAAGCCAACAATCATCTATAAACAAGTATCATCATCCATACAAGTTCCTCTCCCAAGGTTCACCGGAGCCCGGTGGCCTTGGGAGCCTAGTTCCACATCAAAAGAGAGAATAGACAAGATAATCAATGAAAATGCTCATAAGAAACTCCCTTAGATGTAGGCTAGACGGTGGTGATGAAAGCTCGCCGGATCCGCGCCGATCAAGCTCCGTGATGACAACCTTGAGTGCTTCCTTCTTCTCCCCTTGAGTTTTGCTCTTCAAGTTGCCTCTCCAATCCGGTGGTGATGATGGAGAATGATGGAGATGATGGTGGAGGATGGTGGAGATGATGGTGGAGAAGAGTGGAGAGGATGGTGGCCAAAGACAACCTCCCCAAAAGCCATAACTTCTCTTATAAAGCTTCAAAATCCCGGTTCTGCCCGTGTGTGTGCGGGCTGCACACAGCCCGCACACCCTTCTGTCTCCCCTGTGCGGGTGGTGTGCGGGGTCGCACAGTGCTACAGTACCTATGCTACAGTGCGATTCTACAGTAACATGTGCCAGAAAATCCTCTCGTTTCATGCTCGAAACTTGTCAAATATGGTTCATCCTTGCGCAATTGGTCCTCAAAACCCTGAAACAAAAACAAAACATCAAATGCGCAAAATGTCAACGAAAACTAACACAAGTTGCATGAAAATATATAAACATTACAACTAAAACATGATGTATTTAGGCACTTATCAAACTGTACGGGGCCGCACAGTGGCCGCACACTCTTCTGTATGCTCTGTGCGGGGCCGCATAGTGTCGGCACACTGTTACAGTAGCAGTGCTACAGTAAATACCTACAGCACAATTCTACAATTCCGCCCCGAAAATCCACTCTTTTATTGCCCGAAACATGAGGATGCGTGTGAGCTTCAATAAATTCTTCAATCTATGCCAAAACAAAGCACATTCACGAACTAGATGATCATCCGATGTCAGGAAACAATAAGAACAAATAAAACACGTAAAGGGCATCAGAGTCAAACAAAAATGCATGAAAGTGTATAAAATGTACATAATAAAAGTGATGTATTTAGATACTTATCAAATACCCCCCTACTTGAGCGTTTGCTTGTCCCCAAGCAAACAAACATGAAGAACAAATGAGATTGATAAGTGGCTAAATACACAAGCTCCGGCTTATGTGTAAGTGTACAACAGAAATGGTAAAACTCAAGATACTAAGTACCAACCACTTAAGAAATTTCATGCATTCAATGGCAATGATATGGTGTGTGTGTGAGACCTCTCTATTTCAAAGCCCTGTAGTCCAAGTTAAGTCGACAGAACCCCGGTAGAGATACTCCTAGTAGAGTAATTCGGCCTTGAGGTGGTAGAGATACTCCTAGTAGAGATACACCTAGTAGAGATACTCCTAGTAGAGCAATAGAAATGGTAGACCATCTTGAGGCAAGTCACGCACATGCTGGTTAGGCACAAGAGTCACCCATCCTACTTGATTACAGTCTACATAGACGCATTCGTGCTAAACTAGCAGAGGAATACTGTCATGGACTCGTTTTTTTTTTTTTTTTTTGTATCTTAAACCCCTTGAACAACTTGCTACAATAGATCCCTTTCAGGCTAAAGCAAACAACAAAGGAACTTAAAAGCTTTTAAAAGAATATTGAAGATAGAATTTAACACATAAATGCCAAAATAATTGTGATGGGTTAGTAGGAGTATACAAAATGGAAGTACTCATGAACAGGTATAAAGGTGCATTAAAGGTGAAACAGAGCTACAATTAAGTACAGATAAGATACAGCTCACGACTATCATTCTACCAAGCCTGGAAGTTCTAAATAATGTAATCATAGCTATCATAGGTATCATACGCATGTAAGGGCATGTAGCAATGAAAACTACTCGTAGAAATCCATCCCTACACCTAAAGCTGTACATTGCCCCCAATGTACAAAGGTCAGCAGCACAAGGTGGGAAAATAAACATGTAAAGTGCATAATAGGAGTAAAGAAACTTCCCCAGTCAACTGATGCAGTATGTAAATTGATCTTGTGGACTTGGGGACAGATGGGGCAAGAGAGGGCCTCGAGTGCGCAACCATAATATCCTCAACTTAAAAATACAGCAAGCGCAGATCATGACTCCAGAAATAATAAAATCAGAGGAAAGCAAGCAACAAAAGTTCCACACACATAACATAAGTTTAGTAGGGACGAAGCCCTGACTAACTCACAAGTACAGAATGCAACTAAAAGTGACAGTACACACAAATACAAAACAAATAGAATGAAAGTAAAAAGAACAGGTGTGGTGTGCAGTCTAGGGGTCGGAGGGAAAGGAAGGTGCCGCGCAGGTCGTGGCCGTAGAAGTGGTGCCGACAGACGATGAAGAACTGCGCAAGAGCGCCAAGATGTCGGCAGTGGTAGCCTCGATACGGCCCACAGAAGCAGCAAGGTCTCGATGTCTCCTGTCTAAAATCTGAAACTGCTCGTGGACCTCGGCATGAAATGATTCAAACCTTTCCTCCAAAGATGGTCTATGCTCCCAGGTCTCGGTGTGGTGCTCGGGCTCCAACTCAAAGTGGGCATCACTATCTGTGTCCTCGGTGTCGTGAGATGGAGCGGTATCATCCTGTCGTCGCGTGAGTCGATAGGAAGAACCCCGTCGCTCAACCATACCGATACTAACCAACGTCTGCATGGCGAGTGGAGCAACAATGCCAACAACAGTCATGCCTTGGGTGTGTTCAATGAGCCCCATGCCCTTGATCATCCTCGTAATGTAGGGCCCCGCGTATATGGCTCCAAGGCGAACAAACTTTCCTTGATGGCCAAGGACCTCCGCAATCAAATGTCCCATGTGAAGGGGGTACCGTTGTATAATGCTGTATAACATCAATAAGTCCGTGCGGGAAACCACCCCCGCAGAGTCCAACCGGCCCCCAACACCCCGTGTCAACAATGCGTGAATATATCGATGGGCCGGGTCCTTTAATTGGGACGCTTTCTTGGTCCGGGACTTGCGAGCGAGAGTGGTCCAATAGGATGCCGTAGTCACCGGGTGCGGAAAATCCTTGCCAAGATTATTGAACTCGGGCCTCTGGGTGTATGCTTCGGTGTAGAAGGCCATATAGACTCTGATAAATGTCTAAATGTACGTATTTTATACGTATAATTGTGCATGTTTTTTGTATTTTGTTAATGAATCGATGCCTTTTTGAGGTCTAAATTGGGTTATTTCGTGTTTTAGGTGCAAAATATGCTTTGGGGAGCTCAACGACGCAATTTGAGAAGAAATCGACACTGAAATCGCCGTTTTTGAGACTTTGCAGAATCTTTCATAACTTTGCAGAATCTTTCGTCCAGCATTACAGGCTACCTCACGGGCCATATATGGACCGTGAGCTCACTCGTGAAGAGACACGAACTCACCTTTTTATGGACGTGGAGACTTCTTTTTAGGGCATCTTGAGTTTTCTTCTTCGGGCCTCTCATCACCACCTTCGAATTGAGGAAGAAGAAGCTCTTGGAGGGCGATCTAGGCGAGGATTTGGCGAGGAGAGCAAGGTTTTGGAAAGATTCTACGTTCTAGGGCTTACATTTGGAGGTTGAAGACTAGGGAAGCCACCCCTTGGAGTGGCGTCTTTGGAACTTGTCCGGCCTTCATTCTTTGAGGGAGTTCTTCTCATGCCTTTGTTGGTTGTTTCCATGCATTTCTTGTTGTATTTAGTGAACATGAGCACTTAAACCCCAAGGTCACCGGATGTAGGTGAACCTTGGGGGTGAACTTGTGATGTTTTGGATGATCTTGTTCTATTTATTGTTTGTGGCTTGTTTGTGATCCATTGTTTGATGTTTTTACATGCTTGGTATGTATGAGAACTCTATGTATCAAAAGACTTAGGAAATGCTAGGTTGCATGACCATTGCCCTAGTGTTAGACTCACCAAACTTGGAAGGGAAATACGTATAAATACGTCGTGACCATCGGGTATTTGTTTCCCTCCACTCCTAGGGTTAAGTACTCTTTTGTATTGTAACCCTAGTTTGAGAAAACCACTTCACCCTTTACAATCGTAGGGGTAATCTTGGGCGGTATACGTACCGTATCCAATACCCGTACCGGATTAGGGGTCGACTTCCATGACCATCGGGTTGGCCTAATCTAGGGTTTTCTCGGTCCAATTAGCCACTTGCATGTTAGTCCAAGCTTCCTACTCACCTTAGTAGCCCCTAAGGGAATCCTCATTCGTGACCACTCCTAGTCCTATTTTACCCCGTATCTTGCCCTCGTATGTTTGCGTTAGTTATTTACTTATTTAGCCTTTTTGCATTATATTCACTCTCTCTTGAATTGTATCGGTCGAACAACATTGTAAAAAGGAAGTAAGGGTAGCTTCTTGGGCCCCAGGGAATACGACCCCTGTGTCACGCACAGGGTATTACTTGACGACCCGTGCACTTGCAGGATAGCACTCATCTAGTTTTTGGCGCCGTTGCCGGGGACCCACGAGAAATATTAGGAAAACTTTGCGCGTGTTGATTTGACCATTTTCTTGTTTTGTATTTATCATCCTTTGTATATATTCCATTATCTATCGTTTTGCAATTTCTATTTTCTTACCTCTCGTCAATTACTAATTCTTGACTCTGGTTTTGCAAGGTACCTATTTTATGACATGGTCGAGTTAAGAAAACTTGGTTGAACCCGATAACGAAATAGAGAGAACTTTGAATCAAAGGTTGAGAGGGTTGGGTGAGAGTTCGAGACAGAGTGGACAAGAGGTTAGTGTGGAATCAAGTGAACCTACCGTTATGGCCGAACCAAGGAGGACCTTGTCTGATTATGAGCGGCCACAATTCACCGGTGAAGAATTCAGTGTTCAAGCACCGGCGGTTCCAGCTAACAATTTTGAAATAAAAGCGAGCACAATTGGAATGATCCAGAATTCGGTTCAGTTTGACGGGTTGGCAGATGAAGACCCGCACGCTCATCTATCTCGCTTCTTGCAAATTTGTTCAACCTTCAAGATAAACTCGGTATCTGATGATGCTATCCGGCTGAGACTTTTTCCATTCAGTTTCAGGGAAGCAGCTTATAGGTGGCTCACATCCTTGGCTCCCGGCTCCATCACCACTTGGAAGGATATGGTGGAAAAATTCTTGGCCCGATATTTTCCTCCTAGCAAAGCCGGGAGGTTGAGGCAAGAAATCTCATCCTTCAGGCAGGGAGATTCGGAGACACTCTTTGAAGCACATGAAAGGTTTAAAGACTTGTTGCGCAAATGTCCTCACCATGGATTTCAATCTTGGATTAGAGTGCAAATGTTTTGCAATGGGCTGAATTATTCAACAAGGCAATTGATAGATGCCGCAGCAGGTGGATCCTTGAGTAACAAACTGCCAGAAGAAGCTGAAGCTTTGATTGAGAGCATGGCCAGTAATGAGTGTCACTAGAGTACTAGGCAGAAAGCACCAAAGGCTGCAGGCCTATTTGAGGTGAATGAAAACACGGCATTGACAGCTAAGGTTGAGGCCTTGTCAAAGAATCTCTCAGACAGTAATGCCTTGGTTAGTTCATTGGCACATAAAGTTGAGCAATTGATGTTGGGGTCCAATTCCACCGCTAAGGCCGTGATGTCTTGTGACACATGTAGAGCGGGGCATGCAACGTCACAATGCCCTATATTCATTGCCCCATCTACACCTGTGGAGTCTGTTGATTATGTTGGAGGTGGACCTAGAGGGCCGGGAAATCAATATAGTAACACATACAATCAAGGTTGGAGGAATCCCCCAAACATGTCCTGGGGTCAAGGCCAAGCTCAACAGAGGCCCTCTCAACCTCAAGCAAGCCATTACCAAGCACCGCCGCAACAAGAAAGGAAGTATACAACAGAGGATGTTTTGGCCAAATTCATGATTAATACTGAAACACGGTTTCAAGGTGTTGAGAAAAGATTGGATGAGTTCGGTACTGTGTTGAGGAATGTTCAAGCATCTATGCAATCCCTTGAGAACCAAGTGGGACAGCTTGTTCGAGCACATTCTGATCGTCCTTCGGGTAGCTTGCCAAGCAACACTGAAAGCAACCCGAGGGAACACTTGAAAGCTGTTACACTGAGGAGTGGAAAGCAATTGGAAGCAAGGGCCGAGACGAGTCCAAGTGCTTCTAATGATAGGGTAACCGATCGGGAAGACCCTCATTGGAACAAGAAGGAATACAAGGACAATAAAGGGGAATGTAGTGATGATGTCCGAGAATTCCCAATCCCAAAGGTGAGCGAGTACAAGCCCGTGGTGCCTTACCCGACAAGATTGAAACAAGACAAGGAGGATGCTCAATTTAAAAAGTTTTTGAACATATTCAAGCAACTCCACATTAATATTCCATTGGTTGAGGCCCTCTCACAAATGCCCAAGTATGCCAAGTTCATAAAAGACCTCATCACGAACAAAAGAAAACTAGAAGATGTGGACTCGGTGACACTATCGGGGAATTGCTCCGCCTTGATTCAAAAAAAGTTGCCCAAGAAACTCAATGATCCCGGTAGTTTCATCATCCCTTGCGCACTTGGTGAAGGAATACAAGAAAATGCTTTAGCCGACTCGGGTGCGAGCATTAATGTGATGCCCTACAAGTTGTTCTTGAAGCTAGGGTTGGAGGATTTAAGGCCCACACGAATGACCCTACAGCTAGCCGACCGTTCTATGCGGAGACCAAGGGGTGTTATTGAAGATGTCCTTGTAAGGGTTGACAAACTCATCATCCCCGTAGATTTTGTGATTTTAGATGTGGATGATGATGTTGAGGTCCCCATCATTCTCGGTCGCCCATTCCTCAACACTTCGGGTGCATTGATTGATGTCAAGGGTGGAAAGATGACATTAAGAGTTGGTGATGAACAAGTGGTCTTTACTCTTCCCGACGCAATGCGGCACACACTCGACCACGATGATAGTCTATATTTCATGGATAAAACTGATGCAATTATTTCTGATTTTGTGCAGGAAGTTCTAGCATTAAATCCATTGGATGAGATTTTGGGGGAGTTGGATGATGATAAGATTGAAAATTTTGATGCCACACCTATTCCTATACAACAAGTTGCACAAGTGATGATTCGACCTTCACCACATGTCCAAGAAAAGAAAACTTTGAAAAAGATGTGGAGGATGACAAAGAATAAGCCTACAAAAGATGTGAAGGTTGTATCATCGCCACCCGTGGATGTAGATGACATACTCATGGAAAATCAAAGGAAGTTCAAGATATTTTCATGCCTCTCCATGAACTTTTCGGGTAACAATGCATCATCAAAGGTCGGAGGTAAATTTCCTCCTTTTGTCTCACCATGATTGTTGAGGTAAAATACGTCAAGCTAACGACGTTAACCAAGCGCTTCTTGGGAGGCAACCCAAGTTTAAATTCTTTGCAATTCTTTTTTTTCTTGTAGTTTGAATGCATGTCTTGTTTCTTTTTCGTATTCTTGAGTTGTGTTAGCATCTTAGTTGTCTAAGTTTTCTTCATGTTGTAGTCAACCTTTCTTTAATTTTAATTTCATTATTTGATAAACGCCTAACTGCACGTATTTTTTATGTATGTTTGCGTATTTATAGAGTATTTTTGTATATGTGGATGCCCGTTTTCGGTCTAAATTGGTTTATTTCGTGTTACAGGCACAGAAGATACCGTGGGGAGCTCGACAATATGATTTTAGAAGAAATTGGCAGGAAAAAGACCATTTTTGAGCTCAGGTACTGTAGCTGAATACTGTAACAGCACTGTAGCACGAAACCTTTGGCAAAACGGCTAAGTCTGGAAGATCATGCGGGCTACATTGCGGGCACTGCAGAGGCCGCATACGACTGTAGCAATTCCACTGTAGCAAAACTACTATAACGGCACTGTAGTAACTTACGCGATTTTCTGGATTTCTAGGAAACTTTCTTTCCCCGCATGCGGGGCCGCATGGGTGACTGCATAGCATCCCGAAATTAGGTTTTAAAGGCCTTTTGGGCATTCTTCTTGTTATCTTTTGGCCACCATTCTCCTCCATCATCTTCTTGGACTTCAAGGCTGCGGGAGAAAGCATTTTTGAAAAGCAAATCGAGGGGAGAAGTAGATCACACACTCAAGGGCGAGCATCTAGGAGCTTGTTGGCGCGGATCCTTCAAGTTCTCATCACCATCTTCTTCTAGTCTTTATCTTAGGGGAGTTGTTATGAGCTTTACTTTGTATTTCTTGTTTTGTAGGCATTCTCCTTTGTTGATGATGAACTAGACTCCCAAGGTCGCCGGGCATCCGGTGAACCTTGGGATGAACTTGCTTGTTTGGATACTTGATTTATATGTATGGTATTTGTGTGGTTTGTGGTTTAAGTTTGGTGTATTTGAATGCCTTGGTATGCATGAGAACTCTGTGTATCAATTTTTAGGTAATACTAGGTTGCATGACCATTGCCCTAGTGTTAGACTCACCAAGCTTAGAAGGGATACATGTACAAATACGCCGTGACCATCGGGTATTTTGTACCCCTCCAACCATTAGGGTTGAGCCTAGAAATTGTGTTTGACTCTAATTTGAGATTTCCCTAGGCCCTTAGCAATCGTGTGGGGATTTGGGTGGCAGAAATACCGTAGCGGTGGAAATTCCGTATTCCAATACCCATACTGGATTAGGGGTCATCACCGTGACCATCGGGGTGACCTATCTTTGGATGTCTCTTGGCCTAACCACCTTTGCCTGTGTGATTCGAGTATTCTTCTAGCTTTAGTAGTCCCGAGGGGATCCTCGCCCGCGGCCTCGCTCATTTATTGCTCATTGTTTCCTTAATGCGCTTGTTTGGTGTGCCTTAGATCACTTGTTTATAGTTTTATCTTTTGTTTGTTTCCTTATCTTGTTTTAAATCTATATTTGGTAGACTAGACAGTGTCATCTAGGGGGAAGTAATAGCAGCTCTTGGGACCCCAGGGAATACGACCCCCTCGCGCGTGCGTGAGGGGTATTACTTGGCGACCCGTGCACTTGCGGTAAAGTCATCAAGTTTTTGGCGCCGTTGCCGGGGACATTCAAGGATGCTAGGAAAACCTCTAGCTCACTGATTTAGTCATTTTTATTTCTTGCTGTAAATATTTGTCTTTGTATGTGTCTTTTTTCCATTTTGTGCATATTTATTTATTTTACTTTTTTCTTGTTTTCTTTCACATCTTATTGATTTTAATTTTGTTTCCTTATACAGGGCCATGGACCACATAGAAAGATTGTTGGCCACAAAAAACTCTGCACTTGAGAAAACGATGGAAGAATATTTGGCCATGACAGCACGCCAGGGCAATCCACACCCTAATGACTACTATCCATATTGGCAAGGGCACCAAAATTTTTCGACACATCATTATACTCAACCATGGGAGCACCCTTACCAAGGATTGCCACAAGGACCCTCCTTTCAAGATCCATGGCATTACCACCCTCCAGTCGTTCAAAGAAGGCCACTTAATGAGTGGGGTTTCAATACAGAAGATGTGTTTGAAAGATTTATGATGAATTATGATGCTGACCTTGAAGCCCTGAATTCCAAAAACTTTAATGCCCATCTACCTCTTCCAAGCATGGAAAACAAGATAGGGGTGTCTTCTAATATGTCGAAAGAGTTGCCACGCATTAGGGAAGACCTACCTCAGATTGACACTAGTTTGGAAGAGAACATTGGTGAAATTGAGGTGGAAATTGATGTTGAGGTGTGGGATATTGAAGAAGTAATTGAAGTGTCATCTATACCTTGTGAGCAAATGATAGATGTTACAATTCAAGGTGAAGTTGAAGAAGAAAGAGAGGAGGATGATGTCATGGCCATGGATGAATGTGAGGAAATGGAAGAAGCTCCATCGACCACATTTGAAGACACTACTCACCTTCATATCGACCATTCCATCAACGAATCAATAATTTTCAAGTGCTGAGAGAAAATTCCGGGAATTATATTTGAAGATGTGGGGGAAAGGCTAAGGTCATCCTTGAACCCACCAATGCCGGGCTTGGACAATTCCCAACCAAAATTTTTTCCTTGGCGGCCCAAGCAAACTTTTTGGGCAATTGATGTTCATTATGACTCGGTTGAGAAGAAAATTGTGGATAAGATGTTGAAGCCTCCATTTGATCCACCAATGCAAAGATTGACAAGTTCTCAACCTAAATTGTTCCCTTGGAGACCCAAACAACACTTATGGGTAGTTCAAGAGCAATTCATAGGAGCCGGGAACAAAGAAGAAGCGGGGAGGAGGCTCAAGCCATCTAAGGATCCGCCCAAGTTTAAATTGCACAACTCCCGGCCCAAGCTTTTTCCATGGAGGCCAAAAGGTAGCTCATGCATTGCCTCCAAATTTGCATCATCCCGGAAGGTATGTTTTATATTCATTGGTAGTTCTTATGCAACCTCTTGCCGGGATGAACACACCGTTTTCAAGCCTCCTTAGGTAAGAAAAAGGTACGTCGAGCTAATGACGTTAAACAAGCGCTTCTTGGGAGGCAACCCAAGCATAAAAATTCATTGCATGTGTGTTTTTCGTATTTTGGTGTGTTTGGTTACTTTAGTGTTCTTTGTTTTCATGTGTGTGATTGTGGCTAGTTAGTCATTTTCATAATTTATTTACTTGTGTTTGTTCATGATACTTGTGAGTTCTTTGTGTTATCATTCATCTTCATGCATCAAACATCATGTTTTGGGTGTTGTGGGTGAATTCGGCATTGTTTTTATGCGATTTTGGGATGTTTGGAGCCCGTATTTGCATGCAGAGAGTTGTGCGGCCTGCTATGCGGCCGCATAGCAGGCCGCATGTTTTTTCCCGAGCCTTGTGCGGCCTGTCATGCGGCCGCACAAGGGGCCGCATGAATTTTCCCGAGCGTGATGCGGGCTACCATGCGGCCGCACAAGGGGCCGCATGGACTCTCGGGCTGAACTTTATACTCGGTACCTCTTCACCATTTTCTTCATATCTCTCTCATTTCTCATCCGTTTTCCCTCATTCTTTCACCGTTTTTCTCCATTTTTCTTCCTCTACACGAATATCCTACTTAAAAGGACTTAATTTGCATGATTTATTGGGAGGTTTGCCATCATCTTCACCGACTTTCCTAGGTACCTTTCTCTAAACCCTAGTTTTGAGCATGATTGGTTCCTCTTCCTTTCTCCTATTTTTTATGTTGAATGGATGATAATGTTGTGGGAGATTGGTTGTTTGTTGTTTTTGTGGGTTTTTGGAGTAATTTGAAAGCTTTGTAAAAATTTTTGTGCTCCATGTACAAGAGAAGCTCTTGCAAATTTTTTTTTGGAATTACTGTAGCACTTCTTGAACTCATTCATATCCCATCATGTGAAACCATTTCTTCTCTTGTATTTGTCCTGATTTTGTAGCATCCTTGTAAACTCTTATCCCCCACAATACTTGCATTAAAGGAAATTGGACTTCATGTTTTTGATTGTGCAAAGGACTTGCTTGGATCATTCTTGTTTAGTTGTTCTTGTGATGTTTGTTATTTGTTTATTTGTGTGTTTTATTTTCTTTGTGTGTGATGGATGCCTTGAGATGATGTTCTTGTCTACCTTTCAGGGTGAAATTTGGACATCAAGCACACTCTCCTCCTCCATTTTATTCTTGAAGCTTTGGTGGTCACCCCTATCTCATGGACTTCAAGCCTCATGTGTTGAGACTCGGGGAAGTTCACGAAACCCTCCTACTATGTTTTTATTGCCTATATTGTTGCATTTCATTGCTTAGGCACATTGAGGGCAATGTGCAACTTTAAGTGGGGAGTGGAGTTGGATCTTCGTGAACTTTTAAAAACTTTTAAAATTTTTGCAATTGCATGCTTGGATTACCTATGATAGCTATGATTGTATTGTTTAGGACTTCCTAGCTTGGTAGAATGATAGTTGTGAGCTGTACTTTACTTGTGCTTGAATGTAGTTCTGTTTCATCTTTAGTGCACTCTTATACTTGTTCACGATCACTTTCACCTTGTACATTCCAACCAACCCATTGCAATGTTTTTGGCATTAAATTGTTAAAGTCTATTTTCAATGCACTTTTAAGAGCCTTTGAGGTCCTTTGTTGTTTTCTTTGGCCTCAAGTGAGATTGTTTAACAAGTTCTATTCCAGGGGATACGAGATACTTGTTTGTGAAAAAACAAAAAAAAAAAAAAAAAAAAAAAAAAAAGAGAAAAAAGTGGAGTCTATGACAGTATTCCTCTGCTAGTACAGCATGAATGCGTCTATGTGGACTGTAATCAAGTAGGATGGGTGGCTCTTGTGCCTAGCCAGCATGTGCATCCGTCTGAAAGATTTTTGTGTAGTCTACGTTAGTCGGACTCAGAGAAAAAAATAAAAAAACATAATAAGTAAAGTAAAAGAATGTATATATGCAAGTAAGGAATAAAAGCATCTCGTATGTGTCCCCTGAAACCTGTTGCATGATCACTTAAGAGCCAAAGTTTTATTTAGGACCCGAAGGACTCTTAACTGGGTATTGAGGGTGTCTTTAACACTTTAATGCCTTATTCATTGTACGTGGGGTGAATGGTCATCCTGGGGTAATCCAGGGTGTGGAGGTCAAGGTGGGAGTTAGCACACACTCACGGGGGCACTTGAGGAGAAACAGAACTAATATTACTTGACTATTCATTGAACAGCTCACTTCTTAATTTCTGTCCATTTGTGCTCGTGAAGTTCTTTACTATTGAGCTTGAGGTTTTACAGTTAGTCGTTTATCTTCTTGCCCCTGTTCTTCATGTTTGTTTGCTTGGGGACAAGCAAACGCTTAGGTGTGGGGATGTTTGATAAACGCCTAACTGCACGTATTTTTTATGTATGTTTGCGTATTTATAGAGTATTTTTGTATGTGTGGATGCCCGTTTTCGGTCTAAATTGGTTTATTTCGTGTTACAGGCACAGAAGATACCGTGGGGAGCTCGACAATATGATTTTAGAAGAAATTGGCAGGAAAAAGACCATTTTTGAGCTCAGGTACTGTAGCAGCACTGTAGCACGAAACCTTTGGCAAAACGGCTAAGTCTGGAAGATCATGCGGGCTACATTGCGGGCACTGCAGAGGCCGCATACGACTGTAGCAATTCTACTGTAGCAAAACTACTATAGCGCACTGTAGCAACTTACGCGATTTTCTGGATTTCTCGGAAACTTTCTCTCCCCGCATGCGGGGCCGCATGGGTGACCGCATAGCATCCCGAAATTAGGTTTTAAAGGCCTTTTGGGCATTCTTCTTGTTATCTTTTGGCCACCATTCTCCTCCATCATCTTCTTGGACTTCAAGGCTGCGGGAGAAGGCATTTTTGAGGAGCAAATCGAGGGGAGAAGAAGATCACACACTCAAGGGCGAGCATCTAGGAGCTTGTTGGCGCGGATCCTTCAAGTTCTCATCACCATCTTCTTCTAGTCTTCATCTTAGGGGAGTTGTTATGAGCTTTACTTTGTATTTCTTGTTTTGTAGGCATTCTCCTTTGTTGATGATGAACTAGACTCCCAAGGTCGCCGGGCATCCGGTGAACCTTGGGATGAACTTGCTTGTTTGGATACTTGATTTATATGTATGGTATTTGTGTGGTTTGTGGTTTAAGTTTGGTGTATTTGAATGCCTTGGTATGCATGAGAACTCTGTGTATCAATTTTTAGGTAATACTAGGTTGCATGACCATTGCCCTAGTGTTAGACTCACCAAGCTTAGAAGGGATACATGTACAAATACGCCGTGACCATCGGGTATTTTGTACCCCTCCAACCATTAGGGTTGAGCCTAGATATTGTGTTTGACTCTAATTTGAGATTTCCCTAGGCCCTTAGCAATCGTGTGGGGATTTGGGCGGTAGAAATACCGTAGCGGTGGAAATTCCGTATTCCAATACCCATACTGGATTAGGGGTCATCACCGTGACCATCGGGGTGACCTATCTTTGGATGTCTCTTGGCCTAACCACCTTTGCCTGTGTGATTCGAGTATTCTTCTAGCTTTAGTAGTCCCGAGGGGATCCTCGCCCGCGGCCTCGCTCATTTATTGCTCATTGTTTCCTTAATGTGCTTGTTTGGTGTGCCTTAGATCACTTGTTTATAGTTTTATCTTTTGTTTGTTTCCTTATCTTGTTTTAAATCTATATTTGGTAGACTAGACAGTGTCAGCTAGGGGGAAGTAATAGCAGCTCTTGGGACCCCAGGGAATACAACCCCCTCGCGCGTGCGTGAGGGGTATTACTTGGCGACCCGTGCACTTGCGGTAAAGTCATCATTATTCATGCATGCTTGCGTGTTGTTGTGAGTTGTCTAATGATTAGATTTCATGAGATTCATGTTTTGAATGCTTTCATGCTTTGTTTGGCTTTATGTTGAGTGTTTTTGAGCTTTAGAGGAATGTTCTTCAATGATAAATCGAGTTAAGAGCTTTGTTGTACCCATGATTGAGCCTTTAAGCAAGGGAAAGAGTCCTTGCGGGCAAGCTTACGGTCGTGAGCTTACCCGCAAGCAAACCCGAGGCCACTCACGGCCAAGCTCACGCCCGTGAGCTTGGCCCGTGAGCAAACCCGAGGCCACTCACGGGCTAGCTCACGCCCGTGAGCTCAGCCCGTGAGCAAACCCGAGAGGGCTCACGGGCCAAGCTCACGGCCGTGAGCGTGGCCGTGAGTGATAAGTGCTTGTGTTATAGTAACGCGAAGCGTTATTATCTTACAATGAATATACTCTTTATCAGATTTTATCACTAAATAGTGTGCATTTGTGTATTCTTGTGCATTGTAGGTTCGTGGAGCCAAGTTGGAAAAGAAGAACGAAGTTAGGTCGTGTTCGCCGTTGTTGGGAGGTTTTCGGACCAAGCAAGGAACAAGGCATGAAGTTAGACTTGTGAGTGTGTGCCAACCTCCGTTGGAGGGGCACAAAGGCAGTCACATTCACAACAAGTCTAACTTGTGTAGCTTAGGAAAACTTTACCAAGAAGGAGACTCGAAGCAATAGGCACGATCTACCATTGATTGTGTGCCCAATTCAATTGCCTCGATGAAGAAACAACATATTCGGGAGCATTTCGGAGAGCACTGTAGCAGCACTGTAGCTTGTCACGGTAGCGAATCACTGTAGTAAGTTACTGTGCACTTCTGCAGAAAAATCAAGAATCCAGAGAATTCACACGGGCGTGTGGAATTAACACACGGCCGTGTGAATTAATTTTCCAGCAAACCAGAGATGTCACACGGGCGTGTGGAATTAACACACGGCCGTGTGAAGTAATTTTTCAGGAAAGACAGAAACTTCACACGGGCGTGTGGAAATTCCACACGGCCGTGTGAAGTCCCGATAAGTCCAAATGTAAAGCCGCACTCAGCCTATTTAAAGCCCGATTTGGAGACTTTTTGAGACATCTTTCGACCTATCTTTCTCCCCAACTTCTGGAGAGTACGGCTAGGGTTTCGGAGAGGACTTTGTGGAGGATTGGAGCGCGCCATCGGCATCGTCACCGACGTTCGACGGCCGCACAAGACCACGGCCAGACCATACGCGAGGGGGTTTTCATTGATGTCTTTACTTTGTGTTTTATTTCATACATTGATGAACATGTATAGCTCCATGAGGAGCTAAACCCCTCGTGGGTATTCGGACATGTAAAACTCTAGGATAATTATGTTTCTTTGACATTGTTATTATGCTTTTCCATTAATTGATGAATAAATTCGAGTTTCAATTTTAGATTTCTTGTGCTATTGTTTTCTCTTAGCCGTGACACTAAGGATTGAGAACAATCTAGGTTATCCTTTGGAGGTGTGACAACTCCTATAGGATTAGACTACTTAAAAATTGAAGAGGGTTGAGAGGGAGAGTTGTGAGGTAGCACCGTACCCCTTTCCCTTCCGTTGTGATTTCTCCCTACCTCCGATTCCTTGATTTATTAGAGGTCGAAATAGAGTGAAGTGCTAGGTAGACAAACTCCCCCAAGGTTTTGGGGTGACGTGAATCCTACGCACTGGGGCTTAATTTAGACTATGGTTCTTTCTCCTGGACCAAAGGGTTAGGACTACTACACATAGGAACAGGTTTTATCACTAGGGGTCCCTAGAGCTTAAAGCAATCCCACGTAGTGTTAGGCTTAGGTAGAAATACTCCCCTGGGGCTTAGTTGAGCAATCAACAGAGTGAAGGGTTGACGTGAATCCTATTGCCGGGACATAGTGTTGGGGTTAGCCACGGTTGACCTTAGATTTGGGACCGTGTGTTTCAGGATTTTCCCCGACTCAATTAACATCAATAGGAAGGTATAATAGCATAGTCTTGCACTAGAAGCATAAGTCCTAGAGGTAACTTGTCTGGATACCCTATTCTCACTTATTACTAGTCCCTCTCTTTTTACTCGTTGTTTGCACTTTTTTCTCTTTCATCTTTCGATTTAATTGCCTTGCATCTCCTCTAGTTTCCATAAATTCACTTGTCACTCCGATCATTGTTTCTTTTCGTATATCACACGACTCAATAGCAATTTCGCGTATTATAAATCCCTATTCCCTGTGGATTCGACTACCCACTCACCTGGGTAACTTTTATTACTTCGACAAGGCCGTGCACTTGCGGTACGCACGCAAAAGGTCGTGTCAGTGAGCCAAACCGAGAGGGCTCACGGGTGAGCTCACGCCCGTGAGCCCACCCGTGAAGCCTCTCGGATCTTAGGTTTTTAAACCCCATTTAGCTTTTTTTTTTTCTATTCATCATCTTCTCAACTTAACTCCCTCACTTCCCTCTCATTTCTCCTCCATTTTCTTCCATTTTTCTTGCTTTAAAACACTCTCACTCTCCTCTAAAAACATTTGGTGCTTAAGATTTGAAGAAAAACCACTCTTTTGGCCGGATTCAACCCAAGGTTCACTCCATAAACCCTAGGTTTTGAGGTGAGCTTTTGATCTCATGAACTTGGTATTTCCATGGTTATTTGGGCTGATTTCCTCATGGTTTATTCTCTCCTTGGCCATTACAATCTTATATTAATGTTTTGGAATGGTTGTATGTTGAGATCATCAAGTTTTCAAACAAGGTTCTTGAAAAAAATTTTCGGAATACTGTAGCACTGAACAATTTTCATGATTCCTTCATTTTTTTTCAAGACTATTTTGCTTGTAAATTATCTAATTGAGCTTCCATTAACCTTGTAGGATGAGGACTAAGAAGGTTGCCTACAAGAGAGCCCGGAATGACCCTCCTCCGCCTCACGAGCAACCTAAGTTTAAAAAAGAAGAACACAAGAATCGATTCGCGCTCCTTTCGCGTAAGAATTTCGGGAAGATCAAGAAGATTGATTGGGATGTTCTAAACCTCTGGGTTTGGATGAAACAATCTTGGAGCTCATCACACACGACGGTTGGGATAAATTATTCTCCATTGATGAACCCACATACAAGGAATTAACTCTTGAAGTGTTAAGCACCTTTGAAATCTATCACTTCAATCCCTTCTCTCGCCAACACGGTTACGTGTCATTTCGTGCCTTCGAGAAGAGCCACCGAATCACCCAAGATCAATTGGGCATTTACATGGGATTCTACACAGAAGCATTCACCCAAAGGCCGGAGTTCAAGAATTTAGGCAGGGATTTCGCTTATCCCGTGACTAATGCCACCTACTGGAACACCATTGCTAATCGGTCACGAACCAAGAAGGCCTCCCAGTTGAAAGACCCCGCCCACACATACATTCACGCTCTACTGACTCGGAGCATTGGGGGTCGACTGGATTCCACCGGGGTGGTATCACGCACGGACTTACTGATTTTGTACAGCATTATACAGCGGTAACCCCTCCACATGGGTCATTTGGTCGCCGATGTTTTTGCCCACCAAGGCAAGTTTGTCCGCCTGGGATCCATTTATGCCGGGCCCTACATCACACGCATGATCAAGGGTATGGATCTTCTCGAGGGAACCCAGGGCATGACAGTTGTGGGTGCAGTCGTCCCACTCAGTTTGTAGACATTGGTATGCATCGGTATTGTTGAGCGGCAGGGCAGCACACACAGGATAGTGCGACGCCAGTCTGACCCTAGCCCATCTCATGACACCGAGTCTGAGTCTCGATCCTAGTCTGAGTCAGACGATGTTGCTGTACCCAGGGCATCTCGGCATTCACTGGAGAAGAGATTTGACACTTTCTGTGCTGAGGTCTGCGAGCAGTTGCAGATGCTGACTGCCTCCGTGTGCCGTCTTGAGACCGCCACGACCGACATTTTAGCATTTTTGCGTAGCTCGTCATCGTCAGTCGGCACCACCTCGGCGGCCACCACCTGTGCAGCACCGTCATTTCCTTGAGGCCCTTAGACTCACGCTGCATGCTTGCCATGTTACTTTGTTGTTTTTATTTTTATTTCTGTTCTAGCTGCTTTTCTGTTTTATGTTGTACTTTGTACTCTTGAGTTCGCTAAGGCTTCGCCCTGCTAAACTTTTTTTGATTGTTTTGAGGATTTTACCATTTGCTCTCTTCTGCTATTTTGATTTCTGGAGTTGTGATCTATGCTTCTTGTACTTTCAGCGAAATTGCTACTGGATTTCACACTCCACGCCCTCAGTACACTTTTGCCCCATCAACATAGAGGACCACATGACGTACTTCATCCGCTGTTAGGGAAGTTTCTTTTACTCCATTTACTTGCACTTTCCATTTTGTCCCACCCTGTTCTGCTGACTTATGTACATTGGGGACAATGTACAGCTTTAGGTGTGGGGATGGATTTTTGGAGTACTTTTATTCTGTGCATACTTTGCTTACCTATGATAGCTATGATTTGCATGTTTAGAATTTCCTGGCTTGGTAGAATGATAGTTGTGAGCTGTACCTGTACATGTGCTTGAATGTAGTTCTATTTCACCTTTAGTGCACCCCTATACCTGTACATGATTACTTCTACCTTGTACACTCCAACCAACCCATTATAATGATTTTGGCATTAAATTGTTAAATTCTATTTTCAATACTCTTTTAAGAGCTTTTGTGTTCCTTTATTATTTCTTTAGCCTACTGTGAACTATTGTAGTGGGTTTAACCAGGGGATTTGAGAGCTAGTCTATACATATATATTTATGTATGTATATATATATATATATATATATATATATATATATATATATATATATATATATATATATATATAAATGGAGTCTATGACAGTATTCCTCTGCTAGTGTAGCATGAATGCGTCCATGTAGACTGTAATCAAGTAGGATGGGTGGCTCTTGTGCCTGGCCAGCATGTGCATCCGTCTGAAAGGTTTTTGTGCAGTCTATGTTAGTCGGGGACTCAGAAAAAAAAAAGTGTATATATGTATATATGTAAGAGTTAAGTATCTTGATTCCCTGGAGCTTGCTACATAGTCACCTCAGTGCTAGAGTCATGTTTAGGAACCGGAAGACTTTTAACTGAGTATTGAGGATGCTTTTAACATTTTTAATGCCATTTTCATTGTACGTGGGGTGAATGGTGATCCTGGGGTAATCCAGGGTGTGGAGGTCAAGGTGGAAGTTGGCACACGCTCACGGGGCACTCTAGGAGAAATGGAACTAGTATTACTTGACTATTCATTGATCAGCTCACTTCTTGATCTCTGTCCATTCGTGCCTGTGGAGTTCTTTACTTTTGAGCTTGAGGTCGTACATTTAGCCGTTTATCTTCTTGCCCCTGTTCTTCATGTTTGTTTGCTTGGGGACAAGCAAACACTTAGGTGTGGGGATGTTTGATAAACGTCTAAATGTACGTATTTTATACGTATACTTGTGCATGTTTTTTGTATTTTGTTAATGAATCGATGCCCTTTTGTAGTCTAAATTGGGTTATTTCGTGTTTTAGGTGCAAAATATCCTTTGGGGAGCCAACGACGCAATTTGAGAAGAAATCGACACCGAAATCGCCGTTTTTGAATCCGGGGGGCACTGTAGCAACGCTATAGCAGTCTGAATCACGAACGTTTGAAGAATTCTCTAAGTCTGGAAATCCTCACGAGCAAGCTCACGGCCGTGAGGTCAACCGTATGGAATTCAGGGGCAATGTCACTGTAGCAAATTATTGTAGTAGGGTTACTGCATATGGGGTTACTGTAGAAGTACTGTAGCAGTTTTCGCAACTTTGCAGAATCTTTAGTCCCGCAATACAGGCTACCTCACAGGCCATATATGGACCGTGAGCTCACCCGAGAAGAGACATGAACTCACCTTTTTATGGACTTGGAGACTTCTTTTTAAGGCATCTTGAGTTTTCTTCTTGGGGCCTCTCATCACCACCTTCGAATTGAGGAAGAAGAAGCTCTTGGAGGGCGATCTAGGCGAGGATTTGGCGAGGAGAGCAAGGTTTTGGGAAGATTCTACGTTCTAGGGCTTACATTTGGAGGTTGAAGACTAGGGAAGCCACCCCTTGGAGTGGCGTCTTTGGAACTTGTCCGGCCTTCATTCTTTGAGGGAGTTCTTCTCATGCCTTTATTGGTTGTTTCCATGCATTTCTTGTTGTATTTAGTGAACATGAGCACTTAAACCCCAAGGTCACCGGATGTAGGTGAACCTTGGTGGTGAACTTGTGATGTTTTGGATGATCTTGTTCTATTTATTGTTTGTGGCTTGTTTGTGATCCATTATTTGGTGTTTTTACATGCTTGGCATGTATGAGAACTCTATGTATCAAAAGACTTAGGAAATGCTAGGTTGCATGACCATTGCCCTAGTGTTAGACTCACCAAACTTGGAAGGGAAATATGTATAAATACGCCGTGACCATCAGGTATTTGTACCCCTCCACTCCTAGGGTTAAGTACTCTTTTGTATTGTAACACTAGTTTGAGAAAACCACTTCATCCTTTGCAATCGTAGGGGTAATCTTGGGCGGTATACGTACCGTATCCAATACCCATACCGGATTAGGGGTCGACTTCCGTGACCATCGGGTTGGCCTAATCTAGGGTTTTCTCGTTCCAATTAGCCACTTGCATGTTAGTCCAAGCTTCCTACTCACCTTAGTAGCCCCTAAGGGAATCCTCATCCGTGACCACTCCTAGTCCTATTTTACCCCGTATCTTGCCCTCGTATGTTTGCGTTAGTTATTTACTTATTTAGCCTTTTTGCATTATATTCACACTCTCTTGAATTGTATCGGTCAAACAACATTGTAAAAGGGAAGTAAGGGTAGCTTCTCAGGCCCCAGGGAATACGACCCCTGTGTCACGCACAGGGTATTGACGACCCGTGCACTTGCGGGATAGCACTCATCAGACTCCTAACTGTTCATGTGTGATCCTGTAGCCCTTCCCAAAGGCATGAAATGAAACATAGCCGGGTTGGCGGGAGAAGGGATTGTACTTGTAAATTTCAAAAGTGCTTAACACCTCGAGGGTCAATTCTTTATATGCAGGTTCTTCAATGGAGAATAGCTTGTCCCAACCCCCATGTGAAATGAGCTCAAATACGGCTTCATCCAACCCTAAAATCTTCAATGTGTCCCAATCAATCCTTCGAATGGTTCCAAAGCTCTTGCGTGATAGTAGAGCAAACCGAGTATTGTGATTTTCCTTCTTGAACTGTGGTTGCTCGGGAGGCGGAGTAGGCTCACTCTGGTTTTTCTTATATGCAAATTTCTTTACCCACATCCTACAATGTCATAGGACCCTTCATTAGTCATCAAACAAGCAAAACTTGGTTGAAAAATTGAAAATTCAATGAAAACCTAGCAGTGCTACAGTAAACCGAAATTTTTTTTGCAAGAACCTTGCTTGGAAAATGGCCAATCCAAGAATACAAACAATCCAAAATACCAAAACAAAGTTATGGCATACCAAGAGAAAAAGATCCACACAACAAACACCCCAAACAACCATGAAAACACCATGATCTCAAGAAAAAGTGTTCACCAAAAACCTAGGGTTTTATGAGCAAACCTTAGAGTGAATCCGGCGAAAAGAGGAGTTTTTCCTCAAAGTTTTTGCACACAATGAGTTTGGAGGAGGAGGAGAGTGATTTAATGCAAAAAAAAAATGAGAAAAAATGGTGAAGAAGTGAGTGAGAAATGAGAGGAGGAAGTGAGTGAATGAGTGGGGAGGAAGAGGGATCAAAGGGGGCCCAAGAGAGCCCAAGACCGAGGGTCTCACGGCCTAGCTCACGGCCGTGAGCCAGGCCGTGAGTCCTCTCGGTTTGGCTCACGGCCTCGCTCATGGGCCGTGAGCCAGGCCGTGAGCGCGCTCGGGATGGCTCACGGCCTCGCTCACGGGCCGTGAGCGCTCTCAGGATGGCTCACGGCCAAGCTCACGCCAGTGATCTTGGCCGTGAGCCCCTAGAAACTCACTTGGCCAATGTTTTAACACTCAAAAAATGATTCTCCACTTGGTTTGGCAATGAAATACACTCAACCAAAGCTCAAAACCACTCAAAATGAGGCCGAATAAAGCATGAAAACATTCAAAACATGGTGATCATGAAGTCTAAAACATAAAGCAACTAGCACAACACACAAACATACAAATACGATTTAAATAAAACAATGAACAAGAAGAACACACAAGAACAAACCCTAGGAAGCTAACATGCTAAGGCATAACAAAAAATACGAAAAAGAGAAGCACAAGCACTCAAACAACAAGAGAATGAAATCGCAATGAATTTAAAACTTGGGTTGCCTCCCAAGAAGCGCTTGTTTAACGTCGTTAGCTTGACGTACATTACCTCCATGATCATTATGGTGGGACAAAGGGAGGAAACTTACCTCCAATCTTCGATGATGAAATATTACCTGAAAAATTCATGGAGAGGCATGAAAAGATCTTGAACTTCCTTTGATTTTCCATGAGTATGTCATCTACATCCACGGGCGATGATGATACAACTTTCACATCTTTCGTAGGCTTTTTCTTTGTCTTCCTCCGCATCTTCTTGAAAGCTTTCTTTTCTTGGTCATAAGGCGGAGGTCGAACCATCACTTGTGCAACTTGTTGCATTGGTATAGGTGTGGCATCACATTTTTCAATCTCATCGTCATCTAACTCCCCAAAAATCTCATCCAACGGATTTAAGGCTAGAACTTCCTGCACACAATCGGAAACAATGACATCAGTTATATCGGTATAATACAAACTATCATCATGATCGAGTGTGTGCCACATTACTTCGGGGAGAGTAAAGACAACTTGTTAATCACCAACTCTTAATGTCATCTTTCCACCCTTGACATCAATCAATGCACCCGAAGTGTTTAGGAACGGCCGACCGAGAATGATGGGGACCTCAACATCATCATCCACATCTAGAATTACAAAATCCACGGGGATGATGAGTTTGTCAACCCTTATAAGGACATCTTCAACAACACCCCTTGGTCTCCGCATAGAACTGTCGGCAAGTTGTAGGGTCATTCGTGTGGGTCTTAAATCCTCCAATCCTAGTTTCAAAAACAACTTGTATGGCATCACATTAATGCTCACTCCCGAGTCGGCTAAAGCATTCTCTTGTATTCCTTCACCAAGTACGCAAGGGATGATGAAACTGCCGGGATCATTGAGTTTCTTGGGCAACTTCTTATGAATTAAAGCGGAGCAATTCCCCAATAGTGTCACTGAGTCCACATCTTCTAGTTTTCTTTTGTTCGTGATGAGGTCTTTCGTGAACTTGGCATACTTGGGCATTTGTGAAAGGGCCTCAACCAATGGATTATTAATGTGGAGTTGCTTGAATATGTTCAAAAACTTTTTAAATTGAGCATCCTCCTTGTCTCGTTTCAATCTTGTCGAGTAAGGCACCACGGGCTTGTACTCGTTCACCTTTGGTTCCGGGGATTTTTTGACATCATCACTATATTCCTTTCCATTGTCCTTACATTCCTTCTTGTTCAAATGAGGGTCTTCCCGATCGGCTACCCTATCATTAGAAGCACTTGGACTTGTCTCTGCCCTTGCTTCCAATTGCTTTCAACTCCTCATTGTAACAGCTTTCAAGTGTTCCTTCGGGTTGCTTTCGGTATTGCTTGGCAAGCTACCTGAAGGACGATCAGACTGTGCTCGAGCAAGCTGTCCCACTTGGTTCTCAAGGGATTGCATGGATGCTTGAACATTCCTCAACATAGTGCCGAACTCATCCAATCTTTTCTCGACACCTTGAAACCGTGCTTCGGTATTAATCATGAATTTAGCCAACACATCCTCGGTGGTATACTTCCTTTCTTGTTGCGGCGGTGCTTGGTAATGGCTTGCTTGAGGTGGAGGAGGCCTCTGTTGAGCTTGGCCTTGACCCCAGGGCATGTTCGGGGGATTCCTCCAACCTTGATTGTATGTGTTACTATATTGATTTCCCGGTCCTCTAGATCCACCTCCAACATAATCAACAGACTCCACAGGTGCAGATGGGGCAATGAATATAGAGCATTGTGACGTTGCATGCCCCGCTCCACATGTGTCACAAGACATCACGGCCTTAGAGATAGAGCTAGATCCTAGCATTAATTGCTCAACTTTCTGTGCTAAAGTGCTGACCAATGCTGTGTTGTCGGAAAGATTCTTTGTAAGGGCTTCCACCTTAGCCGCCAACACGGTATTCTCATTCACTTCATACGACCCCGCAGCCTTAGGTGCCTTCTGTCGAGTGCTCCAATGGCACTCATTGCTCACCATCTTCTCAATCAAAGCTTCAGCATCTTCAGGCAGTTTGTTACTCAAGGATCCACCTGCTGCGGCATCTATTAGTTGCCTTGTTGAATAGTTCAGCCCATTACAAAACATTTGCACTCTAATCCAAGATTTAAATCCATGGTGAGGACATTTGCGCAACAAGTCTTTAAACCTTTCATGTGCTTCAAAGAGTGTTTCCGAATCTCCCTGCCTAAAGGATGAGATCTCTTGCCTCAATCTCGCTGCCTTGCTAGGAGGAAAATATCAGGCCAAGAATTTTTCCACCATATCCTTCCAAGTGGTGATGGAGCCGGGAGCCAAAGATGTGAGCCATCTATATGCTGCTCCCCTCAAACTGAATGGAAAAAGTCTCAGCCGGATAGCATCATCAGATACCGAGTTTATCTTGAAGGTTGAACAAATTTGCAAGAAGCGAGATAGATGAGCGTGCGGGTCTTCATCTGCCAACCCGTCAAACTGAACCAAATTCTGAATCATTCCAATTGTGCTCTCTTTAATTTCAAAATTGTTAGCTGGAACTGCCAGTGCTTGAACACTGAATTCTTCGCCGGTGAATTGTGGCCTCTCATAATCAGACAGGGTCCTCCTTGGTTCGGCCATAACGGTAGGTTCACTTGATTCCACACTAACCACTTGTCCTCTTTGTCTTGAACTCTCACCCAACTCTCTCAACCTTTGATGCAAAGTTCTCTCTATTTCGTTATTGGGTTCAACCAAGTTCGCTTGACTCGAACGTGTCATAAAATAGGTACCTTGCAAAATCGGAGTCAAGAATTAGCAATTGACGAGAGGTAAGAAAATAAAAATGCAAAACGATAGATAATGGAATATATACAAAGGATGATAAATGCAAAACAAGAAAATGGTCAAATCAACACGCGCTAAGTTTTCCGAGTATTTCTCGTGGGGTCCCCGGCAACGGCGCCAAAAACTTGATGGATCACCCGCAAGTGCACGGGGTAGCCAAGTAATACCCCTCACGCATGCGTGAGGGGGTCGTATTACCAAGGGCCCGAGAATCTACCCTTACTTCCTCTTTGCAATGTTGTTTAACCGATAAAGCTTGAGTTAAAGAAATTGATGAAAAGCAAACAAGCAAATATAAAATAAATGCAAGATGACTAAGGCAAAATACGGGAAATTCAATGGTTAAGAGTGGTCACGAATGAGGATTCCCTTAGGGGCTACTAAAGTGCGTTTGAAGGCTTGAACTAACATGCATGTGGCAATGATGGACCGAGAAAACCCTAGACTAGGCCAACCCGATGGACACGGAAATTGGCCCCTAATCTGGTACGAGTATTAGAATACGGTATTTCCACCGCTACGGTATTTCTACCGCCCAAATCCCCACACGATTGCTAAGGGTACAATGGCTTTCTCAAACTAAGGTTAAAGCAACAACTCGGTACTTAACCCTAGGAGTGGAGGTGTACAAATACCCGATGGTCACGGTGTATTTATACGTATTTCCCTTCCAAAGTTGGTGAGTCTATGACACACCCCTTGCGTGTGTACCCCGCAAGTGCATGGGTTGTCGAAGTAATAAAATACCTTGGTGAGTGGGTAGTCGTATCCACAGGGAATAGTGTTTAGAAACAAGTGTTATCGCTATTTAGCTATGATGGGAATCGATGATGAGAAAAGTCTGTATGTATAGATGTAAGAGAAAATAAAAGAGTGCAAGAAGAATAATGAGGGTAGGAGAGCTAATCGATATAACGATGGGGTACCCGGACAAAGCTCCCCCTAGGACTAATGCTTCTAGTGCAAAACTTGTATTATGCTCTACAATTGATGTCTATTAAGTCGAAGATATACTTAAACTCACGGTCCCAAAACTTAAGGTCAACCATGACTAACCCCAACATTATGTCCCGGTATTAGGATTCACTACGACCCTTGACTCTTGTTGACCTGTCAACTAAGCCCAAGGGGAGTCTATCTTCCTAACCCTAACACTATGTGGGATTGCTTTAATCTCTAGGGATTTCTAGTGATAAAACCTGTTCCTCTATGTAGTTCTAACCCTTTGGTCCAGGTGGAAGAACCCTAGTCTAGATTGAGCCCTAACACTCTATCTTGACCGCTAATTAACCAAGAAAACGGAGGTAGGGAGAAATAACACCGGAAGGGAAAGGGGTACATCACTACCTCACAACTCTCCCTCTCAATCCTCTTCAATCTTAAGGACTCTAACCCTATAGGAGTTGTCACACCTCCAAAGGATAACCTAGATTGCTCTCAACCTTAGTGTCATGGCTAACGGAAAACAACAACACAAGATAATTAAAATTGAAACTCAATTAGATTCATCAATAAAGAAAGCATAATAAAAGTCATAGAAACAATGTCATCCTAGGGTTTACAAGTCCGAATACCCACTAGGGTTTAGCTCTCCATGGAGCAATACAAAATCAATAAAGAGGTTAAGAACATATGCAATAAAACCATAAAGAAAACCCCCATGTAGATCGTATCGATGGTCTTGTGGAGTCGCACGTCTTCTCCAACGAATCCCTTGTCAAGCCTAGGGCACATCTCGCCAAATCGATGTCAACGAAAACTCCCGCAATAGCTATCTTCCAATAGATGTCGATGCCGATGCCGTATAATCGCCTCCAAAGACCTCCAACAACCGCTCCAAACCATAGCCGAAATCCCCCCAAAAGATAGGCAAGAGATAGAAGGGGGGGTCCCCAAATAGATCTAAAAAAAGGCTATTTATAGGCTGAAATCAGAGTTCCACACGGCCCTGTGGATTTTCCACACGGGCTGCAGAATTTCCACACGCCCGTGTGGAAATTCTGTTTTACTGATTTTCGGCTGGCTGTGAACAGTACTTTGCTACAGTACACGTCCGTGTGAAATTTCCACACGCCCGTGTGAACTCTCTGAATTTCTGATTTTCGGCAGAAAATGAACAGTAGCTTGGTACAGTGATTTTGCTACAGTGACAAAGCTACAGCGTTGCTGCAGTACTCGCCGAAATGCTCCCGAATTCATCGTTCTTCATCGAGGCGTTGAATTGGGCACACAATCAACGTTAGATTATGTCGATTACTTTATTTCTCTTCATTGGCAAAGTTCTCCAATGCTACATGAGTTATAGACTTTTGTGAGTGTGACTGCCCTTGTGCCCCTCCATTGGAGGTTGGCATACACCCACAAGTCTAGACTCGTACCTTGTTCCTTGCTTGGTCCGAGAACTCCTCAACAATGGCGAACATAACCTATTCTTGCTTCTTTTTCTATAAATCTTCTCCACAACCCTTCAATGCACAAAAGAACACAAATACACACTAATTAGTGATTAAATCTGAGAAAAGTAATGCTCAATGTAAGATAATAATACTTCGTATTACTATAACACAAGCACTTATCAGTCTAACACTAGGGCAATGGTCATGCAACCTAGCAATTCCTAGATCAATTGATACATAGAGTTCTCATACATATCAAGCAATTAAAACACCAAGCAATGGATCACAAACATGCCACAAACAATGAATTAGAACAAAGCATCCAAAATACACAAGGATTCTTGTAGATGTTGAGGGAGAAAGTCGCATTTGATGCCCCAATTCCACCTGCAAGGTAGAAGGGAACATCATCTCAAGGTATCCATCACACACACAAGAAGAACAATAAACACATAAACAAATAACAAACAACAAAGCTAAGAACAAAGGAAACAAGAAATACAAAGCACAATGTGTGGGTGCTCGAGTGAAACTTTCCAACTCAATGCTTGGCAAAACTTGAAAAGAAATGATATAAGGTTATGCATTTTTAAGTTTACAACATTCTTACATAAAAAAAAAACTTGGGAATTAAAACAAATTTAAACTATGAAAATTGATAGCTTCCTCGCAAGTGTACGGGATCGCTAAGTAATACCTCGTACAGAAGCACGAGGATCGTATTCCACGGGGCTAAGGAGCTACTCTTACTCCTCCATCGCCTATTAACTAACCTAACAACACAAGAATGGATGTATGTCTACTAAAGCAAAGAAATAAATACGATATGATTAAACAAATTTAAAGGCATACAATGTTGTTGCAAGTACTACAATGAAGAGTGAAGACCTATGGATGTGGATCCCCTTGAGGGGTCATCATGATACATGGATGAAAGATAAAAGGTAGCTTGGTTGATTTAGACCGAAGGATCTCAAAATTAGATCAACCCCAATTTCTCGGCGATTGAACCCTAATCCCATACGGATATCGGTTGGAATCTCTTCCTAACCAACATCCCTACGATTGCATTAAGTACAAGGAGATCCAAAATAAGGAATACACTAAACCCTAGTCTATCCTTATAGCTCGGAGGGCTATCGACACCCAATTTCTCGGTGTGCCAATACAAGTAACCCCTTTTAGTTCAATAACAACCTAATACACGTGAGTAGGTCACATCTACGTGTATAATTCAAGAAAGAACTACGGATCTCTCCATGTGGTAGTTCTGGACATGAAGCACAATGAACTAAATCTTAAACCAAACCAAGCTTGTAATTAAGTAAAGATCATCCAAAATACATTATAAACCCCCCCAAGGTTCACCAACATCCGGTGGCCTTGGGGGTCTAGTGTGCCATCAAGCAAGTAACAACAAAAATACAAAGTAAATCACTTAAAAAGCTCATAAAAGACACTCCCTAGATGAAATGATGAAGGAGGAGGTGGAGGTCCGGCCGAATGACGCTTTCCCCCGTCCAAGAGATGCCGAATGACGCTTCCCTTAACTTGGATCCTTGCCTCCTTGATGGTGAAGCTTCTCCCCTTCAAAATGATGCTCTTGCCTCCTTCCTTGGCTCCAAATCGTCGTCTCTCCAAAGATTTCTTCGTTTCTTCCCTCTAGATGCCGGCCAAGAAGTTCTTCTATGTGTTCCCTAAAAACATCTATAAATACTCCCGTAGTATCCCGGGGTGGATAGATGGATCCCGGGGTGGATAGATAGGCAAAAACAAGGCAAAACTTGTCTCATGTGGGGGTGTATCCCGGGGTGGATGGATGGATCCCGGGGTGGATAGGGGGCCGTGAGAGCTAGTTGAAATTCACTATCTTTTGATGCTCACGGCCCCTTATACGGCCCCGTATGCTGCACTGTTCACCCTTATGCACTTCCATCATTTCCAGCGCAGAACTCCTCAGGTGCAACAGCAACTGCTACAGTGAATCAGCTACAGCACTCCAGCTACAGTGATATGCTCCAGTACTCCAGCTGCAGTAAATACGCTATAGTACTACGACACCCTGATTTTCATCCTTTTTCGCCCAAATCGTATTATCATGTTCCTCATGGCTCCTCCATTCCCTACAACATAAATAATAATCAATTAAGCATAAAACGGGCATCCATTCATATAAAAATACATGCTAAGTGAACAAAATATGTATATGAAAACATATGCATTTAGACACTTATCAAAAATCAATAAGGATGAGAGATACGCTTATAACCAAAGCTAGGCGACAAAATTCAAAGATGTCGGTGAAAACTCGATGAAAATAATAGATCGACAAAATTAAAACTCAAAACTGATGAGAACTTTAAGATCAATGAAAGGTTGGAAAAATGAGGAGGTAAATGAAGAGGAAACATCAAAAAAAAATTGGAGAAAAATCAGGTGAAAGGAAGGCGAAGAAATCAGCCCCGAAGATGCTGAAATTTTGCTGAAAATGGGCTGAAAAGTCTGTGTGCGGGTCTGGACACAGGCCGCACACCCTTCTAGTGTCTGTGTGCGGCTTGTGTGCGGTTGATGTGTGGGCCGCTGGTGAGAAACGCATTTGAATCGCTCACCCGCAAGTGCACGGGGTCGCCAAGTAATACCCCTCGCGCGAACACGAGGGGGTCATATCCCCAAGGGCCCGAGAAGCTATCCTTACTTCCTTATCACAATGTTGTTTGACTTAGTCGATCACTTGGAGTAAGACTTACTAAAAATCTACTAAACAAAGAGCATGTAAATAGCAAGAATAAATATGGAGGGGAAAAATCAAGGTGAGGGAATGGCCACGGATGAGGATTCCCTCGGAGGCTACTAAAGTGCTAAGGATGCCCTAACTAGCATGCACGTGGGTGGTTTGGACCGGGAAACCCTAAATTAGACCAACCCGATGGTCACAGCATTGGTCCCTAATCCAATACAAGTATTGGAATACGGAATTTCTTCCGCCCAAATCGTTGTACGATTGCAAAGGGTTTAGTGGATTTCCCCAAGCTAGGGTTGAAACACAATCAAGGACAACCCTAACAATTGGAGGGATACAAATACCCGATGGTCACGGCGTATTCGTACATGTATTCCCTTCCAAGTTTGGTGAGCCTAATACTAGGGCAATGGTCATGCAACCTAGCATCATCTAGGAATTGACATATAGAGTTCTCATACATATCAAGGCATTCAAGAACCACCAAACAAGGATCACAAACCAAACAAAATGCATAAACTAGAAAAAGTCATCCAAAATACACAAGTTCACCCCCAAGGTTCACCTACATCCGGTGACCTTGGGGTTAGTTGTTCATGATCACAAAATAAGTAAACAAATACATGAAAACAACTAAAAGCATAATGAAAACACCCCCTGAAAAGATCAAGGCCGAATGACGCTTCCAAGGACGCCACCCAAGGAGTGGCTTTCTTTGTCAAACTTCCTCTCAAATGCAAATCGAAGGTGTGGGTTCGTCGTCTCGTGCTCTCCCCGTCGTCCTCTCCTCAAGAAATGCCTCCAAAGGCCGGCCTCAAGCTCTCCAAGAAGATGATGAAGTGTTTCCTCCCTCAAGACCTAGCCTCCGCTCAAGAATGAACTCCCAAAACCCTTAAAAACCTTTTCCAGTGGGTTATGCGGCCCCGCATGCGGGGAGAGAAGAATTCCAAGAAAGTCCCGAAATCGTGTAAGTTGCTACAGTGTCGCTACAGTACTGCTACAGTACTGTATGCGGCCTCTGCAGTGCCCGCATGACAGCCCGCATGGACCTCCAGACTTAGCCATTTCGCCAAAGGGTTCGTGCTACAGGATCTGCTACAGTAGTCGCTACAGTAACCCCCCCAGAAATAGTGTTTTCGTCGCCGATTTCTTCTCAAATTCTATCAATCAGCTCGAAGGGGTCACATCAGTACCTGTAACACGAAAGAAACCAATTCAGACCAAAAACGGGTGTCAACTCATAGAAAAATACGTAATACATACACCTGAATACATGGAAAATACGTATGTTTAGGCGTTTATCAAACATCCCCACACCTAAGCATTTGCTTGTCCCCAAGCAAACACACATGAAGAATAGGGGCACGGTGATAAACGACTAAACATACGACCTCAAGCTCAACGGTAAAGCACTCCACTAGCACAAGTGAAAAGAAATCTAGAAAGTGAGGTGTATAGTGAGTGATCGAGTAATGGTAGCCCTGGTTTATTCAAAGTGCTTCCGTGAGTGTGTGCCGGCTCCCAACCTTAACCTCCACACCCTGGATTACCCCAGGGGTCCATTCACCCCACATATGGTGAGAGTGGTATTAGGCAGTTAAAGACCTCTTCAATACTCAGTTAAAAGTCTTTTGAGTTCCTGAATAAAACTCTAGCACTTAAGCGATTGTGTAAGAAGTTCCAGGGGACGCAACAGACATACTTATTTACCTATTTACAAATATACATTTTTTTTTTTTCTGAGTCCGGCTAACATAGGCTGCACAAGAAATCTTTCAGAAGGATGCACATGCTGATTAGGCACAAGAGCCACCCAACCTACTCAATTACAGCCTACATAGACGCATTCATGCTGTGCCAGCAGAGGAATACTGCCATAGACTCCACTTTTTTTTTTTAACTGTACACACTGTATCTCAGTCCCTTGGACACCTGTCACACAAGTTCACTTAAGGCTACAGAAAACAAAAAAGGAACTCACAAGCTCTTAAAAGAATATTGAAGAAAGAATTTAACAGTCCAATACCAAAATCATCATAATGGGTTGGTTGGAGTGTATAAGGTAGGAGCAATCATGATAGAGCATGAGAAAGCACTAAAAATAAAACAGGGCATCATTCAAGCACAGTATAAAAATACAGCTCATTTCTATCATTCTTTTAAGCTAGGAAGTGCTAAACATTAAAATCATGGCTATCATCGGTATTCATGCATGCAAAACTAGTAAAGTACCCCATCCCCACACCTAAAGTTGTACATTGCCCTCAATGTACATAAATCAGCAGAATAAGGTGCGAGACATGCCAGAAAAAGTAAAGGAATGAGGTAAAGAAACTTCCCCAAGTGGTTGATGAAAGGAACATTCAAATGTGCATGAACTGGGGAAAGCCGAGGGGTGCAAGGGCGTGGAGCTTCTACAATGATCAGTCCTGAAAATAGAGAGAAAGCAAATCACACCCCAAGAAACAATAAAGAGCAGGACAAGTAAGCACGAATCAAAAACGGGAAAGTACAGTTTAGGAGGGTCTGGACCCTCACTAACTGAAAAGTACAATAATACAAAACAACAAACAAGAAATAAAAACCAGTATAAACAACAGAAAGAAAAACTAAACTGGTGCTGTGGGTCTAGAGATCCGGAGGGAGTGATGGCGCAAAGCACGTGGTGGCTGTGGAGGAGGTGCCGACAGAAGATGAAGCGCCGCGCATGTATGATAAGATCTCGGCCATGCTGCTCTCGATGCGGCCCTGTGATATGGCTAAATCACGCACTGAAACTGTCAATGCCTCCTGAGAGGTCCCAAGGATCTGCAACTACTGACGGACCTCGATACGGAACTCCGCGAAACTCTCCTCAAGTGATGGTCGACTCCCGCTAGGTGCTGTATCGGGTACAGGGGCAGACTCTGAATCAGACTCGGATCCTGACTTAGAATCCCGAGAGGTGTCGGGGTCATGGGAACTCGTGCCGCCACTGCGCGGGAGGTGGTAAGTGTCTCCCGACCTCTCAACTATCCCAATATGAAGCAGGATCGACAAACTAAGTGGTGCGACGGTGCTCACAACGCTCATGCCCTGGGTAAGCTCAATCAGTCCTAGGCCCCTGATAATGCGTGTAATGTACGGCCCGACAAATATAGCTCCAAGACGAGTAGAAGTCCCCTGATGCTCAATAAGTCCGGCGAACAGATGGCCCAAGTGGATGGGGTACCGCTGAAGAATACTGTACATCATAAGCAGATCGGTACGGGAAACTACCCCAGTAGAATCAGCGCGACCATTCACACTTATGGATAGTAGGGCCTGCAAGTACCTGTGAATGGGGTCTGCCATCAAAGAAGCCTTCTTCGATGATGATGAGCTAGCAATAGACCTCCAAAGGGAACTAGGGGACACAGAGCGTGGGAAGTCACGAGGTAAACTCCTGAGCTCCGAATCGGCGAGGGACTCATAATTGCGAAACCCAAGGTATATGGCCAACTGGTCGTCGGTGATCCTGTGCCGCTTACCAAAGGCTCTAAAAGTAATGGTGCTAGCTTGGCGCATAAGAGGAGCGTGCCTGGAGACCTTAAACGTGCTCAACACCTCCAAGGTCAACTCCCGATAAGTGGGCTCATCGATCTCAAGAATGTCATCCCATCCACCACGGGAGATGAGGTCTCGAAAGGTATCGTCAATGTCCAATGTCTTCAAGGCCTCCCAATCGATCACACGCACTGTGCCAAACCTCCTCTTCGACAAGAAAGCGAACCTTGCCTTGTGGGCATCGTTCTTGAATGTAGGCTCGCAAACGGGTGGTGGAGAGCTTCTCCTAACTCGCTTGGAAGCCACGTGTTTGATCGGCATCCCTACAAGACAAGAGTACCATCATCAAGCCAAAAAAAACTTGAGAAAATTGGTTAATGAAGAACAAAGGCTGATTTTTGGCTAGTGCTACAGTAATTTCGGGGGAATTTTGGGAGAGTTTCTTCTTGTAAAAGTGATGATCTAAATGTACAAAGCTTGGAATTCAAGAGAAATAATTACAAGAAGCATTCACCATGTAAAACATCATGTTTTCCCACCATTTCAACCATCAAAATCCAAAGAATGGGTGATAAGAACACAAACCTTGAACTAGGGCACCAATGAGAAGATGAAGTGAAAATCGGCTTAAACCTTGATAAAACCTTGTAAATCTTCCAAAAATATGCTTGCTAGGATGAAGAGAGTGTTTGGATGCAAAAAGAATGAAGAAAAATGGTGGAGAGATGAAGGAGAAAAGAAGAGAAGTTTGATGAAAATGGAGTGAATAGTGAGGGAGTGGAGTGAAGAGGGGGAGATGAAGGTCAGGTGACCATGCGGCCCCCCATGCGGCCGCATGGTTACCCGCATGGCTCTCGGGAAAAACCATGCGGCCTGCTATGAGGCCGCATAGCAGGCCGCATACCTCTCTGGAAAATTCATGCGGCCTGCTATGTGGCCGCATAGCAGGCCGCACAAGCCTCGGGAAATTTTGTGCGGCCCCTTGTGCGGCCGCATGACAGGCCGCACAAGGCCCAGGAATTTTTCAGCTCAAGTACTCAACCTAGCACTCAAAAATCACATGAAAACAAAGCCGAAAACACTCAAAAATCATTAAAAACAGGGAGAATGAGGCACCAACACTCAAGAAAAAATACAAAGATCATGAAATCTATGGTGCAACAAGATGAAATAAATTATGGAATTCGGCTAAACAACAACCACAAGCACAAAAATCAACAAGACTCAAACTCACAAGCACCACACACAAAAAATACGAAAAACACACAAACACAACAATGACAACTAAGAAGAAAAATAAATGCAATGAATTTAAAGACTTGGGTTGCCTCCCAAGAAGCGCTTTTTTACTGTCTTTAGCTCGACATGACTTACCTCAACTCAAGGTGGAACAAAGGGGTGAGAGATACCTCCATTTTTTGGTGAAGAATTGTTACCCGGAAAGTAATGTTTCAACCGGTGTCCATTGACTTTAAATGTCCCATGTTGTGGATGAGAAATCTCGACGGCGCCATGAGGGAATACTTGCGTGACCGTATATGGCCCGTGCCACCGTGATTTTAATTTCCCCGGGAAAAGTCTCAACCTCGCATTGAAAAGAAGTACATGATCCCCATTTTGGAAGCACTTAGGTTGCTTTATGTGTCTGTCATGGTGTTCCTTCATCTTTTCTTTGTAACGGACTGAAGTTTCGTATGCCAAAGCACGCCACTCCTCTAACTCGTTTAGTTGAAATTTTCTCTTGTGACCACAAAGATGGGGGTCGAAATTGAGTTGCTTTATCGCCCAATATGCTCTGTGCTAAAGTTCCACCGGCAAATGACATGCTTTTCCATAGACCAGTCGGTAGGGTGTTGATCCAGTAGGGGTCTTGAATGCAGTTCTGTACGCCCAAAGCGCATCCTTGAGCTGGTCTGCCCAATTTTTCCGGTGGTGGCTGACAGTTTTTTCCAGGATCCTCTTCAACTCCCTATTCGACACTTCAACTTGACCACTTGTTTGAGGGTGATAGGCGGTTGACGTCCTGTGAGATACCCCGTATCGTTTAAGGGCTTTTTCGAACTGAGAGTTGCAAAAATGTGTTCCCCGGTCACTTATGATTGCCCTAGGAGTTCCAAACCGAGAGAACAATTTTTTTTAAAAATTTCACAACCACCCTAGCATCACAAGATGAGCAGGCCAGGGCCTCCACCCACTTGGAGACATAGTCCACTGCGACCAAGATATACTTGTTGCCCTGGGAACTAGGGAATGGACCCATGAAATCTATCCCCCACACATCGAACACTTCGCAAGCTTGGTTCCAATTTTGAGGCATTTCATCACGTTTTGATAAATTACCCGCTCTCTGACACCGATCACAATGTTGCACCACTGACTGCGCATCATGGAACATGGTAGGCCAGTAGAACCCCGCATCAAGTACCTTTTTAGCTGTTCTGGTCCCACTGTAGTGGCCCCCAGTAGGACCCGAATGACAATGTAACAAGATATCATGCCCCTCGTCCACTGAGACACACCTTCTCACAATTTGGTCGGAGCAAGTCCTGAATAGGAATGGATCCTCCCATGTATAGTGTTTCAGGTCGGCGAAGAATTTTTTTCGTTGTTGAGGTGTGAGCCACTTTGGGAAGGTTCTTGCCGCCAAATAGTTCGCAAAGTCAGCGAACCACGGAGCCTCATCCTGCTCAATCACTCTTATGCTGCAGAGTTGCTCCCCAGGGAAGGTGTCATTTATTTCTCCTTTTTGCAAGACACCCTCATATGGGTTCTCAAGGCGTGAGAGGTGATCAGCTGCTAGGTTCTCTGCCCCCTTTTTATCTCTTATCTCCAAATCGAATTCTTGCAACAGTAGAACCCAACGGATTAGACGAGGCTTGGCGTCAGGCTTACTCAACAGGTACTTCAATGCCGAATGATCAGTATACACAATCACCTTGGATAGTACTAGATATGACCAGAATTTGTCAAATGCGAAAACAACCGCGAGCATTTCCTTCTCAGTGGTGGTGTAGTTTTCCTGAGCATCGTTCAAAGTTTTGCTTGCATAATAGACAGGATGGAAATGGTTGTCTCGTCGCTGCCCAAGTACGGCCCCCACTGCGAAGTCACTTGCATCACACATTAACTCAAACGGCAGATTCCAGTCCGGGGAGACCATGATCGGTGCCTCCACAAGCTTCTGCTTCAGGGTGAGAAAGGCATTCATACAATCGTCATTGAACTCAAAAGGGGCATCCTTCTCAAGAAGTTTTGTAAGCGGTCGAGCAATTGATGAGAAGTCTTTCACAAATCTTCGATAAAACCCAGCGTGCCCCAAAAAGCTTCTGATTGCTTTAACTGAGGTAGGAGGAGGAAGTTTTTCGATGGTTGCAACTTTGGCCTTATCCACCTCAATCCCTTTTTGTGAGATTTTATGCCCGAGCACTATGCCTTCCTTGACCATGAAGTGACATTTTTCCCAACTAAGCACCAAATTTGTTTCTTCGCATCGGATCAAAACCCGTTCCAGATTTCTAAGGCAAAGCTCGAATGAGTCACCAAAGACCGAGAAATCATCCATAAACACTTCCATGATATCCTCCACCATATCCTCGAAAATTGCCATCATGCATCTCTGAAATGTCGCCGGTGCATTGCATAACCCGAAAGGCATACGACGGTATGCGAATGTGCCATAGGGACAAGTGAAGGTTGTTTTCTCTTGATCTTCTGGGGCAATGGGAATCTGAAAATACCCGGAGAGACCATCCAGGAAACAGTAATAAGAATGTCCCGCAGTCGCTCAAGCATATGATCAATGAAGGGTAAGGGAAAGTGATCTTTTCTCGTGGCATCATTGAGTTTCCTGTAATCAATGCATACCCTCCAACCTGTGACAGTCCTGGTAGGAACAAGCTCATTCTTTTCATTAGCAATAACCGTCATCCCCCCTTTCTTTGGTACCACCTGCACTGGGCTTACCCATGCACTGTCAGAGATGGGATAAATAATGCCTGCATCCAAAAGTTTGATGACTTCGTTCCTTACCACCTCTCTCATGTTAGGGTTGAGTCTCCGTTGGGGAATTGCTCGAGGCCTATGGTTGTCCTCCATGAGGATCTTATGAGTGCAGAAAGATGGGCTAATCCCCTTAATATCCGAGATTTTCCATGCAATAGCCTTTTTGTGTCTCTTAAGCACCTCGAGAAGTTGCTCCTTCTGCCTAACAGTGAGATCTGAGGCAATAATGACTGGAAGCTTGGACCCCTTTTCCAAGAAAGCATATTCCAAATGTTCGGGGAGAGGCTTCAACTCTAATTCTGGGGGTTCCTCGATTGATGACTTTTGCTTCCCATAATTCCCGAGATCAAACTGTTCGGTGTCACTGTAGTCCCCCGTACCTGGGGAAACAACGCCTAACACTTCTTCCACACACTGAAGAGCATTTTCAATCACACCTGCATTGTCCTCTGGCACATGGGGATTTGCCTCTGAATATCCAGTTCGAGTTTGATCAGACACACCATCAAGAGGCAACAAAGAATCAGCAGGATACTCAACATCTCTTCTTAGCTCATGATGAGAGGATTCAGGTTGGTGGTTTGGAGAGCAGGTTTCTGTGACCGGTTGTTCCCCGATAGATTCGAAGTATTTGTCAAACACAAACTGAGCCCCATGTTCTTTAACAAATGTAGCGGCACTGGCATCATCCGCCGTTCTTATCCACTGTTCAGTGTTGGGGCACAACTCATCCAACCAATATGGTGCATTCGAGTAAGGGTAGAATGGTTCCTGTGGATAATGATCGTAGACCCAAGTGTTAGTCGAAGCCATGGTTTAAAGAGAGAAACAAAATAAAAATGAATTGACAGAATATATACAGGACTGGTAAAAACAAACAAAATGAAATGATCAAATCAACACGTTTTAAGTTTTCCGAATATTCCTCGTGGGTCCCCGGCAACGGCGCCAAAAACTTGGTGAGAAACGCGTTTGAATCGCTCACCCGCAAGTGCACGGGGTCGCCAAGTAATACCCCTCGCGCGAACACGAGGGGGTCGTATCCCCAAGGGCCCGAGAAGCTATCCTTACTTCCTTATCACAATGTTGTTTGACCTAGTCGATCACTTGGAGTAAGACTTACTAAAAATCTACTAAACAAAGAGCATGTAAATAGAAAGAATAAATATGGAGGGGAAAAATCAAGGTGAGGGAATGGCCACGGATGAGGATTCCCTCGGGGGCCACTAAAGTGCTAAGGATGCCCTAACTAGCATGCACGTGGGTGGTTTGGACCGGGAAACCCTAAATTAGACCAACCCGATGGTCACGGCATTGGTCCCTAATCCAATACAAGTATTGGAATACGGAATTTCTTCCGCCCAAATCCTTGTACGATTGCAAAGGGTTTAGTGGATTTCCCCAAGCTAGGGTTGAAACACAATCAAGGACAACCCTAACAATTGGAGGGATACAAATACCCGATGGTCACGGCGTATTCGTACATGTATTCCCTTCCAAGTTTGGTGAGCCTAATACTAGGGCAATGGTCATGCAACCTAGCATCATCTAGGAATTGACATATAGAGTTCTCATACATATCAAGGCATTCAAGAACCACCAAACAAGGATCACAAACCAAACCAAATGCAAAAACTAGAAAGAGTAATCCAAAATACACAAGTTCACCCCCAAGGTTCACCTACATCCGGTGACCTTGGGGTTAGTTGTTCATGATCACAAAATAAGTAAACAAATACATGAAAACAACTAAAAGCATAATGAAAACACCCCCTGAAAAGATCAAGGCCGAATGACGCTTCCAAGGACGCCACCCAAGGAGTGGCTTCCTTTGTCAAACTTCCTCTCAAATGCAAATCGAAGGCGTGGGTTCGTCGTCTCGTGCTCTCCCCGTCGTCCTCTCCTCAAGAAATGCCTCCAAAGGCCGGCCTCAAGCTCTCCAAGAAGATGATGAAGTGTTTCCTCCCTCAAGACCTAGCCTCCGCTCAAGAATGAACTCCCAAAACCCTTAAAAACCTTTTCCAGTGGGTTATGCAGCCCCGCATGCCGGGAGAGAAGAATTCCAAGAAAGTCCCGAAATCGTGTAAGTTGCTACAGTGTCGCTACAGTAACTGCTACAGTACTGCTCCAGTACTGTATGCGGCCTCTGCAGTGCCCGCATGACAGCCTGCATGGACCTCCAGACTTAGCCATTTCGCCAAAGGGTTCGTGCTACAGGATCTGCTACAGTAGGTTGTGAAGATAAAATGAAGGAAAGGAATGAAGTTAGGTCGTGTTTAGCGTTGTTGGGAAGATTTTCGGACTAAGCAAGGAGTAAGGCGTGAGCATAGACTTGTGGGTGTGTGCCAACCTCTTTTGGAGGGGCACAAAGGCAGTCACATTCACTGTAGCAAATTGCTGTAGCAAAAACAATGTAGCAAGTTACTGTTTACAGTCGGCCGAAAATCAGTTTTCCAGAATTTTCACACGGGCGTGTGGAAATTCCACACGGCCGTGTGAAACCCCATTTTCAGCAAATTTAAAGCCGCGACTCCACATTATAAAAGCCCGATTTGCAGACTTTTTGAGACGATCTTTGACCTAATTTTCTCTTCAACTTTGGAAAGGGCGGCTAGGGTTTTGGAGAGGACTTCGTGGAGGTTTGGAGCGCGTCATCGGCATCGTCATCGACGTCCGGCAGCCGCACAAGACCACGGCCACACCATACGCAAGGGGGTTTTTCATCTATGTCTTTACTTCTTGTTTTATTATATACATTGATGAACATGTATAGCTCTATGAGGAGCTAAACCCCTTGTGGGTATTCGGACTTGTAAAACTATAGGGTTGTTATGTTTCTTTGACATTGCTATTATGCTTTTCCATTATTGATGAATAAGAATTGAGTTTCGATCTTAATTTTATCATGCTATTGTTTTCCCTTAGATGTGACACTAGGGTTGAGAGCAATCTAGGTTTTCCTTTGGAGGTGTGACAACTCCTATAGGATTAGACTCTTTAAGATTGAAGAGGGTTGAGAGGGAGAATTGTGAGGTAGCGATGTACCCCTTTCCCCTCCGGTGTGATTTCTCCCTACTTCCGTTTCCTTGATTTAATAGCGGTCAAGATAGAGTGAAGTGCTAGGTAGATAAACTCCCCTGGGGCTTAGTTACGCGAGTAACGGAGTGAAGGGTTGAAGTGAATCCTATGCACTGGGGCTTAATCTAGACTAGGGTTCTTCCTCCTAGACCAAAGGGTTAGAACTACACATAGGAACAGGTTTAATCACTAGGAGTCCCTAAAATTTAATGCAATCCCACGTAGTGTGAGGTTTAGGTAGATGTACTCACCTGGGGCTTAATCGTGCGAGCGATAGAGTGAAGGGTTGTTGTGAATCCTAATACCGGGGCATAGTGTTGGGGTTAGTCACGGTTGACCTTAGGTTTGGGACCGTGAGTCTAAGGATTTCCTCGACTTAATTAGCATCAATAGGAAGGTATAATAGCATAATCTTGCACTAGAAGCATAGATCCTAGAGATAACTTGTCCGGATACCCCACTTCATTAATTGTTAAATCCTCTTTAATCTCTTTTCTTGCGATTTCTAATCTTTCACCTTTCTCTATTTAATTTTCTGTCTTTAGTATAATTGTTCTCGCAATTCACACACAAATCGATTACTACTTTTCCATACTTCGCATAATTTTAATAGTGAAATCTCGTATTCTAACTCCCTATTCCCTGTGGATTCGACTATCCTCTCACCGGGGTAACTTTTATTACTTCGACAAACCCATGCACTTTCGGGGATCCTGTCAAAGTTTTTGGCGCCGTTGCCGGGGAATAGGCGTTTTAGATATTTGTTTTTCACTATTTTAGCTATTCACTTCACTTTCTATTCCATATTTTCTTCATCTATCATTGTTCTTACCTTTCTTCCTTTTGTTTTTGGTCTTAGCTTGAGAAGAAAGGGGATGTTTGATGCAACTCAAATTTTTGACACACTTACAGGAATGGTGGAGGTGGTGGAACAGAAAATTCAATTGTTCCAAGTAAATGTGGTTGTGAATAGCATTGAGTACGGGCAATCATTTAACAGTACCTCCATGGAAAGAGAAATAGTTGTCGATCATCCTTGTATAGGACAGGCCATGCAGTGTGAGTTAGGCACTGTGTTAGATAACTTTGAGAGATCGGCTTTGGCTTCTTTGAGCGAGGATTCAGAAGAGAATTTAGAAAGAGTCCTTGTTCAGTTTGAATCAGGTTATATCGAACAAAGTTAAGAGGTCTTTTCAGTGGGAATCATAGACTTAACTAAGGAAGCATGTGAGATAGTGGCTACGAAGGGAACCCAAGAACATCTCAACAGCCAAGTTTTACAGAACATCGCAGAAAGTATTGGGGAACAAGGAACGATTCAGTTTGAAGATATTGATCGATTGAAGGAAAGCCGTTTGCGGCCATCTATTGAAGAACCACCTGATTTGGAATTAAAGACATTACCATCACATTTGGAGTATGCATATCTAGCAGAAGAAATGAAACTCCCCGTAATAATAGCTTCTTCTCTCTCCCCGGATCAGAAGGGAAGGTTGGTTGAAATGTTGAAGAAGCACAAATCTACCATTGCTTGGAAAATCTCATATTTGAAGGGAATAAATCCTTCATTTTGTACACATAAAATCCTAATGGAGGACAATTTCAAGTCGGTAATTCAACCTCAAAGAAGGCTAAATCCAAATATGAAGGAGGTTGTTAAGGCAGAAGTGGTGAAACTGTTGGATGCAGGGATTATCTATCCTATCTCTAACAGCGCTTGGGTGAGCCCAACGCAAGTGGTTCCAAAGAAAGGAGGGATGACAGTGATCAAGAATGAACGAAATGAACTCATTCCAACGAGAACAGTTACCGGATGGAGGGTGTGCATTGATTACAGAAGGTTGAATGACGCAACCCGAAAGGATCATTTTCCTCTGCCTTTCATTGATCAAATGTTGGAGCGGCTGGCCGGACATCAATATTACTGCTTCCTAGATGGGATGTCAGGTTATTTTCAGATCCCTATAGCCCCATAAGATCAAGAGAAGACAACTTTCACTTGTCCCTACGGGACGTTTGCATATAGAAGGATGCCGTTCGGACTGTGTAATGCACCCGCAACATTCCAACGGTGCATGACTGCTATTTTGGATGACTTTCTGGAAGATATAATGGAGGTATTCATGGATGACTTTTCAGTGTTCGGTGATTCCTTTGATCTATGCTTGAAAAATTTGGAAAGAGTGCTAACGAGGTGTGAAGAAACAAACCTTGTACTTAATTGGGAGAAATGCCATTTCATGGTTCAGGAAGGTATTATTTTAGGGCACAAGATCTTTTGGCAAGGCATGGAGGTAGACAAAGCCAAGATCGAAGTGATAGACAAGCTACCACCACCAGCAAATGTTAAGGGGATTCGGAGTTTCTTGGGTCATGCAGGATTTTATAGACAGTTCATCAAGGACTTTTCGAAAATCACACAACCATTGACCAAACTCCTCGAAAAATATGCTCCATTTGATTTCAATGAGGAATGTACGACGGCCTTCAATGTGCTTAAACAGAAATTGGTGCAAGCCCCAATTCTAGTTACACCTGATTGGAACGAGCCATTCGAGCTCATGTGCAATGCAAGTGATCACGCTATTGGAGCAGTTTTGGGGCAAAGAAGGGGTAAACATTTCCAACCTATCTATTATGCAAGTAAGACTCTCACAGGGGCTCAAGAGAACTACACCACCACGGAGAAGGAGCTGCTAGCAGTGGTATTTGCCCTCGACAAATTCAGACCGTATCTCATCCTGTCGAGAGTCACTGTTTTTACAGACCATTCAGCTCTTCGTTACCTCATGAGCAAAGCAGACGTGAAGCCAAGGTTGATCAGATGGATACTGCTACTGCAAGAGTTTGACATGGAGATAAAGGACAAGAAAGGGACTGAAAACGTGGTGGCAGATCACTTGTCTCGGTTAGAGGGAAGTGTTGGACAAGAGCCATCAAGTAAGGAAATCAACGATTCTTTCCCGGAGGAACACCTATACTCACTTGAGAATTCAAAATTATCATCAGATGAGGTCCCATGGTTTGCAGACTTTGCCAATTACTTGTCAGGGAAGGTGCTCAAACAAGGGCTGACATTCCAACAGAAAAAGAAATTCTTTCGTGATCTGAAGCATTATTTCTGGAATGATCCATACCTTTTTCGTATTTGTGCAGACCATGTGGTTCGGAGATGCGTCTCGAGGAAGGAAGGATGGGATATCCTTGCTCACTATCATTCTGGACCGGTTGGAGGCCATTACGCATCAAGTAGAACTGCAGAGAAAGTTTTGGCTGCAGGGTTCTATTGGCCGACTTTATTCCAGGATGCTCACCAATTTGTCCTTCGATGTGATAGCTGCCAGAGGTCAGGAAATTTGTCACAGCGTGATGAGATGCCTCAGAACCCTATGCAATTTTGTGAGGTATTTGATGTTTGGGGCATCGATTTCATGGGGCCGTTTCCGAAGTCCAATGGGAACCAATACATATTGGTGGCAGTCGATTATGTTTCAAAATGGGTCGAAGCTCAAGCACTGCCGACTAATGATGCTAGGACAGTGGTAAAATTTCTAAAGAGGCTGTTTGCTCGATTTGGGACCCCAAGGGTTATCATCAGTGATCGAGGAACACATTTTTGCAACTTCCAATTGGAGAAAGTGCTTAAAAGATATGGAGTACACCATCGCCTTGCGACCCCGTACCACCCACAAACTAGTGGACAAGTTGAGGTAACCAATAGAGAACTAAAGAGGATTTTGACGAAATCTGTAGAGCAAGGAAAGAGAGATTGGTCTGAACGGTTGGATGATACACTCTGGGCTTATCGAACAGCATTCAAGACTCCGATAGGAACTACTCTATACAGTTTGGTTTATGGGAAGTCATGTCATTTGCCAGTGGAGCTCGAACATAAGGCATATTGGGCAATAAAGGCGATGAACTTTGATTTGAGCAAGACCGGTGGGCAAAGATTGCTCCATCTCAATGAGCTTGATGAGTGGAGGTTGAAAGCATATGAGAATGCTCAAATCTATAAAGAAAGTATCAAACGGTGGCACGATAAACACATTAAGTCACCTAAAGAATTCAAAGTAGGCGACAAGGTATCATTGTTCAACTCACGGTTGTGACTCTTCCCGGGGAAATTGAAATCGAGATGGTTTGGTCCTTACACGGTTACGCATGTATCACCCAATGGGGCAGTTGAAATCACTCATCCGGAGAAGGGTACGTTCAAGGTGAATGGGCATCGGTTGAAGCCTTATTTTGGTGGTGAAGTGTGCGATGACAGCAAGGAGGTATTATTTCTCAAGCCCCCATAAGGTAAGATTAGGTACGTCAAGCTAAGTGACGTTAAACAAGCGCTTCTTGGGAGGCAACCCAAGGTTTTACAGTTTTTCTAGGACCTAGTTTAGTTTTAGGATAAATAAAAGTCTTAGTGTTGGTGTCTTGAAATTTTAATGCATGTGTTGCGGTTTCCTTTGTGGACTTTTCATATTTTCGTGTGCCTTAATGTTAACTGACGAAGTTTGAGTCGGTTGAGTGTGTTTTCTATGGTCTCTGGTCATGTTTTTATGATTTATACAGGCTCTAAGTGTTTTAAAAGAGTTTCTGAAATTTTTGGAAGAGTCTGTGAATTTTTCTGAGTAACCAGAGAAAACACACGGCCGTGTGGAAATTCCACACGGCCGTGTGTTACCTAATCAGAGCTCAACCAGTGAGGGCACAGGGGCGTGTGTGTGCCCCTGTGAACAACCTCAGAAGGGGCACACGGCCGTGTGGAAATTCCACACGGCCGAGTGGATTCTCGCAGAACAACAACTCTTTTCCAAAGAGTCCACAGGGGCGTGTGGATGCCCCTGTGAGTGCCCCTGTGCTAAGGCACACGGCCGTGTGGAAATTCCACACGGCCGTGTGAAACTCTGCAGAGAAAACCCTTTCTTCCTGAGAATACACAGGGGCGTGTGTGAGCCCCTGTGAGAGAGCTTGTGAAAGGCATACGGCCGTGTGGAGTATTCACACGGCCGTGTGAAACACTTAGTGTTTCTCGGGCGAGTTAGAGAAGCCACAGGGGCGTGTGGGTGCCCCTGTGGCCGGCCTTGTGTTCTTGGTCAAGTTAGGCACACGGCCGTATGGAAATTCCACACGGCCATGTGAAAGTTTTCAGAGACCTTCTATGTTTTCCCGAGAATCCACAGGGCCGTGTGGGTGCCCCTGTGGATCCCCTTGTGAAGGCACACGGCCATGTGGTTGTCTCACACGGCCGTGTGGGGTAGTTCAGTGAGCAACCAGAGTGCACACAGGGGCGTGTGTTGGCCCCTGTGAACCCTAATTTCAGAGGCACACGGCCGTGTGGAAATTCCACACAGCCGTGTGAATTTCCAGAACTTCAAAAGCCGTGCGTTTTTCTTATAGAAATCACTTGTGCCTCTTCATTCTTCACTCTGAACTTCTCCTCTACTTTCTCCACCAATTTCCAGACGTTCTCCGAGCTTTTTGAGGGATTTTGCGAGTTTTTCCGGCCGATTTCTCTCGTTTTCACTTCACACAGTCGGTAAGCTTTCCCTCGCTCTTTTCTTCGTCAATTCTTAATGTAATTCGCTCTTTTTGATGATTTTGTTTGATTTGAATGATTAATAAGTATGTGAACATGCTTAGGAAAGAATTGGAACGAATTTTTATTGTAAATTTTGGATTTTGAGACCCACGGCCGTGATGCTCTGTCCGCTAGAAGCTCCACACGGGCGTGTGGAAATTCCACACGGCCGTGTGGATTTCTGCAGATCTTTCTGTTTTAATGTTTGTGATCGATTCTCTTTTCAATCTCACAGATATGGCTTTTAGGTCTAAGAAGTCGGCTGGGAAACGTCAGCGTGAACCTACCCCACCTCCCGAAGAGATAGATTTCCCATCACCTGAGCATCGGGAATGGTTCAAGCGATTATCAGACCTCCGCTTTGGACAGAGCCGTTTCCCCGATTTGAGCATTCTACGGGACATTCAGGGGGGAGCAGAGATGGTAGATGAGGTCGAGGAGCTCCTCTCAGTGGGGAACTGGAGCAGACTCCTTTCCATTCGAGAGCCAGTGATCAGATCACTTACGCTGGAGGTGCTCTCCTCATTCGAGTTCGACCGGGGGTACGACAGTTTTACCGATGTTGATACCATTCAGTTCCAGGCCCTCGGTCGACACTTTGCTTTGAGCATGATCGAGTTTTCAGTACGTATGGGACTGTATGATCAGGCAAACACCGAGACAGAGGAGTACGCATTGCTACCCACAGACTACCCGGGTACTTTGACCCCGCAGCGTGCGTACAGTAGGTTATGTGGCCAGGGACAGTACGAACCAGGAGTGTCCAAGGCCACATATTTGACCAGGGCCTCATACAGGTACATCCATGCTATTCTTAGCAGATCAGTGAGCGGCAGGGGAGACAGTACGGGGGTTCTGAGCCGTCAGGAGCTCCTGTAGCTATATTCGATGGTAGAGGGAGAGCCACTCCACCTGGGGCATATTGCAGCAGAGTACATCCGCCACCAAGGCCAGTACCCCAGGGTGGGAGTGATCTTCTCAGGCCTGTATATCACGCGACTGATTATGGGGTTAGAGCTTTGAGACGGAGTACGTGGCGCTGAGAGGACTTCTACACCGGCTCCATTAGGCATGGAGACCCTGAGGATGATGGGGATGGTCCGCAGATCAGGACCAGGAGTTTACACTTTGATCATTCCTCGTACAGATCAGGCCGAGGTGTCACAGGCAGCATTAGAGCCACCCCCAGCGGACAAAGAGACCGAGGTACCATCCACCGCGCTAGAGCCACCTCCAGTGCATATCTTCTCGCCTTCCCGAGGTCAGGACAGGTTGGAGCGCCTCAAGAGCGCAGTAGGGGTGCTACATACAGAGGTGGCTGAGGTCAGGGCCACACATGTAGCACAGCACACAGAGGTCATGGCTCGATTTCACAGCATACAGTAGTTACTCGAGCGAGCCATGACTTCACCATTCGTGGTCCGACCCCGAGCTTCCACTCATACACCACCAGCATCCCCAGCTCCAGCATCACCAGCAGCAGCAGCGGCAGATCCATCCGCACCGACAGAGCCTCTAGCAGCACCAGAGGCTTCTATCCAGGACACCGACGCTGAGGCGTCTTAGATTTAGTTTTTCTTTATTTTTATTTGATTTTCATTTCTGTACTTTTCTATTTTATTTTGGACTTGTAGTACTCAGAAAGGACTCTCCTTCTGAGTTTATCTTTTATTTAGCTTTTCTCTCGAGTTGTATTTCATTTTCATATTCTATATACTCGAGTCTTTATTGAGCTATACTGAATCCTTGTGTATGTGTGCGCAGATGGTCTTGGATGAAAGGAATCTAAGGAATAGTCATAAACACGGTCATGGGACCGTGTGTTCTTCACAACCCATTGAGACTCAACTCTCAATGCACCTAGCTCCATCAAACGCAACACTTGGAGTTCAGGGGAGTAATGTTTCAATTGCCTACTTCCACACTAATTGTTTTACAATTCTTAATTTTTATTGTGCTTGCATGCGTACATTGGGGACAATGTACATCTTATGTGTGGGGGGGAGTTCACATTGCACACACATTTACTTGTGCGTTCAATTGCTTATGCTCATGTAGCCTATGGCGGTTCACCTTAGTTGTAACGGTTGTATTCTTATAGTTTAGGAGAATTTTTAACATTGTATCCTATCATGCTCTAGTTTCTACTTGAATTTTAGGAATTTTTTGCTCGATATTCTCATATTGCACAACTTACTCTTGGAATCTTTTGGAAACTCAATCTTGAAGTTTTTACGGACAAGTTTATCGTTGTTCTTAGTTTTACTTTGGAAAATGCATATAAAAAAAATATGAAAAAGAGAAAAAGAAAAAAAATATACGAGTTTGTAAATATTAGCTTTGTTTTAATTATGCATTTGGGGTGGAAAGAGCTACCGCCTATGAAGTATGTAGCTACTCTCATAAGTCGGATACAAGTTATGCCCTAATGAGAGAAAGAGCTATCTCATGGGATGCGTGAAAGCTACTACCCCGGTAGAAAGAGCTACCTCCTCGAAAGTGTGAAAGCCACCTTTGGCGGCCTCCTAGGAAAGGGCTACCTTCAAGGATGTGTGAAGCTACTACTTCCTCCCCTAATAAGTCCTTTGTAACCAAAGTTTGAGGAGTACTCATTGGTTCTCTTGAGTGAGATCGCACACACTAACAAATTTTTTGAGTTTTCATCCTTTATGATTTGAGTTTTTAACTATAGCAATGGTAACCTTATGCAATGTTTTGATTTCCCCTTACTTGTAGAATGCTCCTTTTGCATACTTTTGGTGAACCTAAGGCCGAGCACTTTCAATTGTTCTTGCCAAGTACTTTCACGTTCTATTTTGCTTGAGGACAAGCAAAAGCTTAAGTGTGGGGGGATTTGATAAGTGCTCGTGTTATAGTAATGCGAAGTGTTATTATCTTGCAATGAGCATTAATTTAATCAGATTTTATCACTAAAAAGTGTGCAATTGTTTACTTTTGTGCATTGTTGGGTTGTGAAGATAAAATGAAGGAAAGGAACGAAGTTAGGTCGTGTTTAGCGTTGTTGGGAAGATTTTCGGACTAAGCAAGGAGTAAGGCGTGAGCATAGACTTGTGGGTGTGTGGCAACCTCCTTTGGAGGGGCACAAAGGCAGTCACATTCACAATAAGTCTAACTCATGCCAACAAAGAGAACTTCACCAATTAGGCGATTCGAAGCAATCGACACGATCTACCGTTGATTGTGTGCCCAATTCAACGGTCTCGATAAAGAACGACGAATTCGGGAGCGTTTCGGCACAATACTGTAGCAGCACTGCAGCAAAACAATGTAGCAAGTTACTGTTCACAGTCGGCCGAAAATCAGTTTTCCAGAATTTTCACACGGGCGTGTGGAAGTTCCACACGGCCGTGTGAAACCCCGTTTTCAGCAAATTTAAAGCCGCGACTCCACATTATAAAAGCCCGATTTGGAGACTTTTTGAGACGATCTTTGACCTAATTTTCTCCTCAACTTTGGAGAGGGCGGCTAGGGTTTTGGAGAGGACTTCGTGGAGGTTTGGAGCGCGTTATCGGCATCATCATCGACGTCCGGCAGCCGCACAAGACCACGGCCACACCATACGCAAGGGGGTTTTTCATCTATGTCTTTACTTCTTGTTCTATTATATACATTGATGAACATGTATAGCTCCATGAGGAGCTAAACCCCTTGTGGGTATTTGGACTTGTAAAACTCTAGGGTTATTATGTTTCTTTGACATTGTTATTATGCTTTTCCATTATTGATGAATAAGAATTGAGTTTCGATCTTAATTTTATCTTGCTATTGTTTTCCCTTAGATGTGACACTAGGGTTGAGAGCAATCTAGGTTTTCCTTTGGAGGTGTGACAACTCCTATAGGATTAGACTCTTTAAGATTGAAGAGGGTTGAGAGGGAGAGTTGTGAGGTAGCGATGTACCCCTTTCCCCTCTGGTGTGATTTCTCCCTACCTCCGTTTCATTGATTTAATAGCGGTCAAGATAGAGTGAAGTGCTAGGTAGATAAACTCCCCTGGGGCTTAGTTACGCGAGTAACGGAGTGAAGGGTTGAAGTGAATCCTATGCACTGGGGCTTAATCTAGACTAGGGTTCTTCCTCCTGGACCAAAGGGTTAGAACTACACATACGAACAGGTTTAATCACTAGGAGTCCCTAAAATTTAATGCAATCCTACGTAGTGTGAAGTTTAGGTAGATGTACTCCCCTAGGGCTTAATCGTGCGAGCGATAGAGTCAAGGGTTGTTGTGAATCCTAATACCGGGGCATAGTGTTGGGGTTAGTCACGGTTGACCTTAGGTTTGGGACCGTGAGTCTAAGGATTTCCTCGACTTAATTAGCATCAATAGGAAGGTATAATAGCATAATCTTGCACTAGAAGCATAGATCCTAGAGATAACTTGTCCGGATACCCCACATCATTAATTGTTAAATCCTCTTTAATCTCTTTTCTTGCGATTTCTAATCTTTCACCTTTCTCTATTTAATTTCCTGTCTTTAGTATAATTGTTCTCGCAATTCACACACAAATCGATTACTACTTTTCCATACTTCGCATAATTTTAATAGTGAAATCTCGTATTCTAACTCCCTATTCCCTGTGGATTCGACTATCCTCTCACCGGTGTAACTTTTATTACTTCGACAAACCCGTGCACTTTCGGGGATCCTGTCAGTACTCAATACTTGTACCAAATTAGGGACCAATTTCTGTGACCACCTGGTTGGTCTAATTTAGGGTTTCTCAGTCCAAACTATTAATTTGCATGCTAGTTAAGGCAACTTCCGCACTTTAGTAGCCTCCTTGGGAATCCTCATCCGTGACCCTCTCTTTATATTGTTCTTATCCTCTGATTATTGCCTCCGCGTTAGAGTAATTCTCTTGCATGTTAATTGTCTTTTGACTTTTCTTTGTACAACACTTGTATTGATCGGCCAAACAATCATACGAAGAGGAATTAAGGGTAGATTCTCGGCCCCTTGGGAATACAACCCCCTCGCGTGTGCGTGAGGGGTATTACTTGACGACTCTGTGCACTTGCGGGTTGTATCACCAAGGTTTTGGCGCCATTGCCGGGGACCCACGAGAAATATCTGGAAAACTTAGAGTTGGTTGGTTTGCCCATTATTTTGTTTTGTGTTTTTCATCATTGTATATATTTCGCCATTCTTTCTTTTGCATTTTCATTTCCTCGTTTTCTTCAGTTTCTAAGTTTTGGCTCTGGTTGTCTTGTGAGGTACCCATCTTATGACAAGAGCAAGCAAGAAATTCGGGTTGAATCTAGTGAACCGTCCATCATGGCCGAACCGAGGATAACATTGTCGGATTTTGAGAGGCCTCAGTTCACCATGGAAGAATTCAGTGTGCAAGCGCCTAAAGTGCCAACTAACAATTTTGAGATCAAGGCGAGCACAATAGGAATGATTCAAAATTCAGTCCAGTTCAATGAGTTGGCCGATGAAGACCCACATGCCCACCTATCCCGTTTCCTCCAGATTTGCTCTACTTTTAAGATTAACTCGGTATCCGATGACGGTATAAGATTGAGGTTGTTGCAATTCACTTTGAGAAAAGTGGCATATCGATGGCTTACTTCTCTAGCCCCTGGGTCGATCACTAAATGGAAAGAGATGGTAGAGAAGTTTCTTGCATCCTATTTTCCACCAAGCAAGGCTGCACAACTGAGGCAAGAAATATCATCCTTTAGGCAGGGGGATCCAGAAACACTCTTCGAGGCCCACGAACGGTTCAAGGATCTCTTGCGTAAATGTCCCCACCACGGATTCCCTGCGTGGATGAGAGTTCAGCTGTTCTGTAATGGGCTGAACTATGCAATGAGACAACTAATTGATGCTGCTGCAGGAGGATCTCTAAGTGCCAAGTTGCCTGAGGAAGCTGAAGCTCTTATTGAGAACATGGCCAGTAATGAGTGCCCCTTGAGTACTCGGCAGAAGGCACCAAAGGCTGCAGGCTTGTATGAGGTGAATGAGAATACTGCATTGACTTTTAAGGTCGAGGCCTTGACAAAGAATCTCTTAGACAATAACGCCTTAGTTAGTTCATTAGCTCAAAAGTTGAACAGTTGATGCTTGGTTCTAGTTCCACTCCTAAGGTGGTGTTGTCTTGTGACACTTATGGTGTGGGGCATGCAACATCTCAATGCCCTATATTCATTGCTCCTTCAGCACATGTGGAGAATGTTGACTACATTGGTGGTGGCCCTAGAGGACTGGGGAACCAATATGGCAACACCTATAACTCGGGGTGGAGGAACCACCCAAACATATCATGGGGCCAAGGGCAAGCACCGCAGAGACCCCCGCCACCTCAAGCAAACTAATACCAAGCACCTCTGCAACAAGAAAAAAAGTACACCACCGAGGATGTGTTGGCTAAATTCATGATTAATACTGAAATAAGGTTTCAGGGAGTAGAAAAAAAGTTAGATGAGTTCGGTACTGTATTGAGAAGTGTCCAAGCCTCTATTCAGTCTCTTGAGAACCAGGTTGTACAACTTGCCAGAGCACAGTCTGATCGACCCTCAGGTAGTTTGCCAAGTAACACTAAAAGCAACCCGAGAGAACACTTGATGGCGGTCACATTGAGGAGCGGGAAGCTGTTGGACGCAAGGGCTGACGGAAGCCCAAGTGCTTCCAATGATAGGGTAACTGCACTAAAAGACCCTGACTTAAGGAATGATGGTAGTGATGAAGGTAAGAAGAAGTACAAGGAAGATGTTCACCAACCCCCGGTTTCGAAGTTAAAGGAGTACAAGCCCGTTGTGGCTTACCCATCAAGACTGAAACAAGACAAGGAGGATGCCCAATTTAAAAATTTTTTGTACATATTCAAGAACCTCCACATCAACATCCCATTGGTTGAGGCCTTATCCTAAATGCCCAAGTACGCCAAATTTATGAAGGATCTCATCACGAATAAAAGAAAATTGGATGAATTGGATTCTGGGACACTGACGGGGAACTGTTGTGCTTTGATCCAAAAGAAACTACCGAAAAAACTCACCGATCCTGGTAGTTTCATTATTCTGTGTGTGCTTGGAGATGGGATACAAGAAAATGCATTGGCCGACTCGTGGGCGAGCATCAATGTGATGCTGTATAAGCTATTTCTGCAATTGGGATTGGAAGATTTGAGACCCACACGCATGACCCTACAACTTGCCGATCATTCAATGCGAAGACCACGAGGAGTAGTTGAAGATGTTCTTGTGAGAGTTGATAAACTTATCATTCCGGTGGACTTCATTATATTAGATGTGGACATAGATGTGGAGGTTCCCATAATTCTTGGCCGTCCTTTCCTTAACACATCCGGTGCTTTAATTGATGTTAAGGATGGTAAGATGACTTTAAGAGTGGGGGATGAACAAGTGATCATCACCCTCCCGGTTGCAATGAGGCACACACTCGATCATGATGATAGTTTATATTTCATGGATAAAACTAATGTATTTATTTCTGATTGTGTTTAGGAAGTCCTTTCTCTAAACCCACTCGACGAAATTTTGGGTGAGCTAGGGGATGAAGAGATTGAAGAAAATGATGCCCCGTCTTCACTAATGCAACAAGGTTGCACAAGTTGTGTGTGAGTCTCCACCACATGACAAAGAGAAAAAAACAATGAAGAAGTTGCGGAGAAAGACGAAGAAAAGCTAAGGAAAGATGTCAAGATCGCAACAATGTCACCCGATGAGGTAGACCGCTTAGTCTGTGAGAATCAGGGAAAATTCAAGCTCTTTTCGTGCCTTTCGATGAATTTCTCGGGGAACAACATTTCACCCAAGGTTGGAGGTAATTCGACTTTCTTTGATCCACCATGATGACGAGGTAAGAGACGTCGAGCTAAAGACGTTAAACAAGCGCTCCTTGGGAGGCAATCCAAGCATTTGAATTCCTTGCAAGTTCATTTTCATACTTTTAGTTTGTGTGTTTGTGTGTTTTTTGTATTTTTGAAGTGTTAGTGCTTGTTGTTTTTTGAATTTTAGTGTGTGGTTGTGGTTGTTTAGCTATCTTTCTCAATTTTTTTGATCATGATCTTCAATGGTTGTCATGTGTTCTTTAATTTTTGATTCATTGTGATGCATCAAATTCCATGTTTTCAATGGTTGTTAGTGGTTCCGGCTTTGTTTTTCATGAGTTTTTAGGGTGTTTGGATGAGTCCTTGATGAAAAATCTGGAAACCGGCCGTTTCTTGACCGCATGCACGCCCATATACCCATCCAGAAAGCTATACGGGCAAGCATGCGGGCATATGCACCCCCATATACCAATCCAGAAAGCTATGCGGGCAACCATATGCCCATATGACCACTCCACATTGCAATCCAGCAAGCTATGCGGCCAGCCATATGGGCATATGGGGCCGCGTGGATGGCTGGTTGGCTTTAACCCATCTTCACCCCATTTTTTGCACTATTCACTCATTTCCTCATCATCTTCTTCTCCTCTCCTCTTCATTTCTCCATCATTTTCCTTCATTCTTTTTGCACACAAGGGCTCTCCTCATCCTAGAGAACAAGTTTTCTGAAGATTTTTGAGGTTTTATCAAGTTTTTGGCAGGATTCCACTTCATCCTCACTTTGGTGCCCTAGCTTGAAGTAAGTTCCATAACTCTCCATCTCTAGAGCTTTTCTTTGTGTTCTTGGGCTGATTTTCTTGGGAATATTGTTTTGAATGCTTCTTGTAAATGTTTTCTTTGAATTTGAATCTTTGTAAAATTAGTTTGCTACTTTTACAAGGAGAGACTCTTGCCAAAATTTCCCGGATTTACTGTAGTAATACTTAGAATTCAGCCCATTAACTCCATTGAGCATTCCTTTCATATATTTTTGGTTTGATGAAGCTTGTATGGTCTTGTAGGGATGCCGACCAAGCATGTGGCTTCAAAGCGACCCCAGAGGAGCTCTCCACTGCCCGCCTTTGAGCCAAGATTCACCGACGATGCCCACAAGACCCGTTATGTCCTTTTGTCGAGGAAGAATTTTGGTGGTGTCTGAAAAATTGATTCCATGACCATGTGCATGGGATCACCACCTCAACCAGATCATTAGACTCATGACACTGACTTTCAGTCTTTATTTTTCTTTTCATGCTGTTTGTATTTTGTTTGTATGCACTTAGACTTATTTTGGGTGTATGTTGTACTGTTTAGTTAGTTAGGGTTTCGGCCCTACTAAACTGTTTCTTTTTTTTATCTAGTTTGGATTTTATCTGTTCGCTGTCTTTATTTATTTGTCGAGTTGTGAAGCATTTCCTATTGCTTTTAGGACTGATCGTTAGGGATGCTTCACACTTCATGGCCCTAGTGACTTACCCCAACCCACGTTCTCTTTGGATTCACAGCATCAACTAAGTGGGGAAGTCTCCTTGCTTCATCTCCTTATTTTTATTGCATACCTATCACCCTGTTATGATGATTCATGTACATTAGGGACAATGTACGATTCTAGGTGTGGGGATGGAGTGCTTTGCCTTTATTGCATGCTTGTTTTAGCTATGATAGCAATGACACTTAGTTTAGGACTTCCTAGCATGAAGTGTCAACAGTTATGAGTTGTATTTTATTATTGTGCCTAAATGATATCCTGCTTTATCTTTAGTGCACTGACAGACTTTTGCACATTTACTTCCACCTCATACACTCCAACTAACCCATTACAATGTTTTGGCATTAAAATGTTAAAGTTTACGTTCAATGTTTTTTTAAGAGCCTTTGAGGTCCTTTGTTGTTTTCTTTGGCCTCAAGTGAGTTTCTTTAACAGGTTTTATATCGGCAAATACGAGATACAATATATATATAAAAAAAAGAAAAGAAAAATGTGGAGTCTATGATAGTATTCCTCTGCTAGTACAACATGAATGTGTCTATGTGGATTGCAATCAAGTAGGATGGGTGGCTCTTGTGCCTGGCCAGCATGTGCATCCATTTGAAAGATTTTTTGTGCAGTCTACGTTAGTCGGGCTCAAAAAAGAAAAAAATAAAAACCTATGTGATAAGTGCTTGTGTTATAGTATCGCGAAGCGCTATTATCTTACATTAAGCATACCTTTTATCAGGTTTTATCACTAAATGTGTGCATTTGTGTTCTCTTGTGCATTGAAGGTATTGTGGAGCCTAATTAGAGAAGAAGAATGAAATTAGGTCGCGTTCACCAATGTTGGGATGTTCTCGGACCAAGCAAGGAACGAAGCACGTATTTGGACTTGTGGATGTGTGCCAACCTCCTTTGGAGGGGCACAAAGGCAGTCACATTCACAACAAGTCCAATCCGTGTTACTTAGGAGAATTTCGCGAAAGAAGAAGACTTGAAGCAATCGGCGCGACCTACCGTTGCTTGTGTGCCCAAGTAATAGCCTCGATGAAGAACAATGAACCCGGGAGGTGTTTCGGCAAGTTACAATCCTGTTCAGCTGAAGATTAGAGTTCCAGAGAAGTCACACGGGCGTGTGGAAATTCCACACGGCCGTGTGAAATTAATTTTTCAGCCGAGACAGACGCTTCACACGGGCGTGTGGAAATCCCACACGGCCGTGTGAAGCCCCCGATAAGTCTAATTTTAAAGCCGCGATTCAACATTATAAAAGGGGATTTTTGCAACCTTTTGAGATATCTTTCGACCTATCTTTTCCCCAACTTTCTGGAGTGCGGCTAGGGTTTCGGAGAGGATTTCGTGGAGGTTCTAGAGCGTCGTCTGCATCGATTTCGAGGTTCGACGTTTGCACAAGACCACGGCCACACCAATTCGAGGGGGTTTTTCATTGATGTCTATGTTTTATGCTTTATTTCTCACATTGATGAACATGTATAGCTCTATGAGGAGCTAAACCCCTCGTGGGGTATTCGGACTTGTAAACTTTAGGGTTTCTTATGTTTCTTTGACATTGATTATTATGCTTTCCATCGTTGATGAATAAAATTGAGTTTTTAATCTTGATTATCCTTTCATATTGTTTTCCCTTAAACGTGACATTAGGGTTGAGAGCAATCTAGGCTTTCCTTTGGAGGTGTGACAACTCCTATAGGATTAGACTACTCAAGATTAAAGAGGGTTGAGAGGGAGAGTTGTGAGGTAGCAATGTACCCCTTTCCCCTTCGATGTGATTTCTCCCTACCTCCGATTCCTTGATTTAATAGCGGTCGAAATAGAGTGAAGAAATAGGTAGATAAACTCCCCTAGGGCTTAGTTACGCAAGTAATAGAGTGGAGGGTTGTAGTGAATCCTATTTGCTGGGGCTCAATCTAGACTAGGGTTCTTCCACCTGGACCAAAGGGTTAGAATTACGTATAGGAACAGGTTTAATCACTAGGAATCCCTAGAGCATAATGCAACTCCACATAGTGTGAGGTTTAGGCAGATGGACTCCCCTGGGGCTTAGTCATCTAGGTGACAGAGTGAAGGGTGTTGTGAATCCTAATACCGGGGCATAGTGTTGGAGTTAGTCACGGTTGTCCTTAGGTTTGGGACCGTGAGTCTTAGGATATCCTCGACTCAATTGACATCAATAGGAGAGTATAATATCATAGTCTTGCACTTGAAACATAGACCCTAGAGGTAGCTTGTCCGGATACCCCCCTTTTATTCATTGTTAGTCCTTCTCGATTTTCCTACTTGCACTTCTTTCTTCCATCTCTCTATTTAGTTTATTGCTTTGCATTATTTTCACTCATCAATCTTATTATCGTTCTCCATATTTTGCATAGCTTAATTAGTGAAACCTTATATTCTATCTCCCTATTCCCTGTGGATTAGACTACCTTCTCACCAAGGTAAATTTATTACTTCGACAAACCCGTGCACTTGCGGGATACACGCAAGGGGTCGTGTCAAGTTTTTGGCGCCATTGCCGGGGAATAGGCGTTTTAGATATTTGTTTTTCACTATTTTAGCTATTCACTTCGCATTCTATTTCATATTTTCTTTACCTATCATTGTTCTTATTTTTCTTTTCTTTGTTTTCGGCTCCAGGTTATGACCCGTGGGAACCCTTCAATACTTGTTGAAGGAGACCCAGACATTGGAAGAAGAACACATCGTAAAGGGAAAGAACCTGCACAAGAAGCATCAAATCAAGCCGATATTGAGACAGAAGGGTCAGAGACAATGGCAGAACAGAACGAGCAGCAGCGAACGTTGTCCGATTTTGCTAGACCCGCAGTTATGGGGACCCAATCAAGCATCGTGAGGCCCCCAATTACAGCAATGAATTTCGAATTGAAGCCGTCGTTCATTCAGATGTTGCAACAGTCCGCACAGTTTAATGGGTTAGCCGATGAAGACCCTAATAGTCACATAGAAAATTTCTTGGAAGTGTGTGACATGTTGAAGATAAATGGAGTGACGGACGATGCAATTCGATTAAGAGCCTTCCCATTTTCATTGAAGGGAAAAGCAAGGCATTGGTTGCACTCATTACCGAGAGCCTCCATTACTACGTGGGAGGAAATGGCCGAGGCATTCTTGGCTAGATACTTTCCACCGGGAAAATCTGCAAGACTCCGGAATGAGATATCATCCTTTGTTCAGATGGAATTGGAGTCTCTATTCGAGACATGGGACAGGTTCAAAGAGCTCCTTCGCAAATGTCCGCAACATGGATTTCCCGAGTGGATGATTATTCACACATTTTACAACGGGTTGAATCCGAGTACAAAGCAACTCTTAGATGCGGCGGCCGGAGGGACTCTTGGAAGCAAGACTCCCGGTGAAGCTAGGCACCTTGTAGAAGAGATGGCTATGAATAGCTATCAATGGAACTCAAGGGATAGAAAGAAGGTTGCCGGACTTCATGAAATTGATGCGGTTACATCTTTGGCGGCACAAGTCGAGTCATTGAGTAAGAAGTTAGACTCCCTAACTTCACCAAGAGTTGCGGCCATAACTACATGTAACGGTTGTGGAGGAGGACATGCTTCAAGTGATTGTCCTATTGCCATAGGAGGTACTAGTGCGGTGGAGCAAGCCGGCTTTGTTTGAAACACGTATAGAGGACAAGGCCAAGGCAACCCGTATAGTGGTACATACAATCCGGGATGGAAGAACCATCCGAACTTCTCTTGGAGCAATCAAGGACAGTCACAACAGAACAAAAATAGTGCACCACCGGGATTTCAAAGTCAACAAGCTCTGAATTTAGAAAGCCGAGTGACCGGGTTGGAGGGAAAGATGACTGACCTAGAGAGAGCCCTCACACGGTTCGTTTCCTCTTCGGATGCAAGGTTCCAATCGGTGGAAGCTACTCTTCGTAATCACACCGCCTCCCTACACAACTTGGAGAACCAAGTAGGGCAAATTGCGAAGACTTTGGCGGAGAGACCTCAAGGTAGTTTGCCTAGCAATACGGAGACCAACCCAAGAGAACAACTAAAGGCAATTACCTTGAGAAGTGGTAAGGAGGTTGAGGGGCATCTCCCTCTTGAGAAGACTAAAGACTCACCCGAAGTTGTGGGAGTAGAGGATGGAGCACCAAAGGAGAAAGAGGTGGCACCCCCACCTTACAAGCCGAGAATTCCCTATCCTTCACGATTGAAGAATGACCAAGACAATGAGCAATACAAGAAATTTCTGTGTGTCTTCAAGCAATTGCACATCAACATCCCATTCGCGGAAGCATTAGCCCAAATGCCCAAGTACGCGAAGTTCTTAAAAGACCTCTTGACCAATAAGAGGAAGTTAGAGGAAAGTGCATCCATCATCCTCGATGCAAACTGTTCAGCAGTGCTACAGAAGAATATGCCAAGCAAGAGGAAGGACCCCGGAAGTTTTATCATACCGTGCAATATTGGTGATATGGGTGAGGAGATGGCACTAGCCGACTCGGGGGCAAGCATCAATGTCATGCCCTACACGTTCTTCCAAAAGCTAGGCTTGGGCGAGCCTAGACCTACCCGGATGACACTTCAGCTTGCGGATAGATCGGTGAGGCATCCGAGGGGTATTGTTGAAGATGTGTTGGTGAAAGTGGATAAGTACATTTTCCCGGTCGACTTTGTAGTGCTCGATGTAGACGAGGATGTCGAGGTGCCGCTGATCCTTGGGAGGCCGTTCTTGCGCACTTCCAAGGCTTTCATAGACATGGACGGTGGAGAGCTCACACTTAGGGTTGGAGACGACAAGCTCTCTTACCGCCTCGCCGAAGCCATGCGACATTCTCTTGATTTTGATGATGCTCTATATTATCTTGATGTCACTGATGATTGCATTGATGAATATATGCAGGATATGTTTAACCCGGATCCATATGAAGGATGGCCAGACCAAGACATGGAGACTGAAGAGGAAGAAGTGCTCGCGCTTGGTTCAGTTGAAACAGACATCAAGAAGGAGAAGGAGTTTAGGAAGAAAATCCTTCGGAGATTGAAGAGGTCGAGACGTCGCCACAAAAAGAACCCTAACAAGAAAGGGGATGAGCATTCACGGAGTAAGGGTGTTTCACCCGTGTGTGGTAACAAACTCGATAACTCTCCCTCTATCTTGCAACGATTATGCAATGCTTGTTTTCAAATTGTAGGGAAGAGGGCAAACTCCATTCATGAACCTCCGTAAGGTAAGACAGGTACGTCAAGCTAAGTGACGTTAAACAAGCGCTTCTTGGGAGGCAACCCAAGCATTTTATAGTTTTCTAGTACTTAGTTTAGGTTCGGATTGAATAAAAGTCTTAGCAATGGTGTCCCAATTTTCATGTGCATATGCTGAGTTTTCATGTGGACTTTCGATTATTTACGTGTGCCTTAACGTTAATTGATGAAGTTTGAGTCGGTTGAGTGTGTTTTCTGTAGTTTCTGGTCGTATTTTTATGTTGTACACAGGTTCTAAGTGTTCTAAAATCGTTTCTGAAATTTTCTGAAGAGCCTGTAAAATTTTTCTAAGTAAACCAGAGAAAACACACGGCCGTGTGGAATTTCCACATGGCCGTGTGTCACCATTCAGAACTCAACCAGAGAGGGCACAAGGGCGTGAACCAGCCCCTGTGAACACCCTCAGAAGGGGCACACGGCCGTGTGTTATTTCAACACGGCCGTGTGGAACCCTGCAGAACTCCAACTCTTTTTCCCGAGAGTCCACAGCGGCGTGTGTGTGCCCCTGTGAGTGCTACTGTGTCAAGGCACACGGTCGTGTGGAATTTTCACACGGCCGTGTGACAACTCTGCAGGAATTCCCTTTCATCCCGAGAAACCACAGGGGCGTGTGTGAGCCCCTGTGGGAGAGCTTGTCAAGGCACACGGCCGTGTGGATTATTCACACGGCCGTGTGAAACACTTAGGTTTTTCTCGGGCGAGTCAGAGAGGCCACAGGGGCGTGTGGGTACCCCTGTGGCCGGCCTTGTGTTCTTGGCCAGGTTGGGCACACGGCCGTGTGGCTTGGTCACACGGCCGTGTGAATATTTTCAGAGACCGTCTGAACTTTCCCGTGAGCCCACAGGGGCGTGTACCAGCCCCTGTGGATATCCCTGTGAAGGCACACGGCCGTGTGGAATTGTCACACGGCCGTGTGGGGTAGTTCAGAGAGTGACCAGAGTGCACACAGGGGCGTGTGTTGGCCCCTGTGAACCCTAATTTCATAGGCACACGGCCGTGTGGATGGTTCACACGGCCGTGTGAATTCCCAAAACTTCAAAAGCCGCGAGTTTCTCATTTAGTTTTCACTTGTGCCTTTGAATGCTTTCACTCTAAACTCTCTTGGACATTCTCCGTTGCTCTCCCGACTTTCTCTGAGGATTTTTGGGGATCGTATTCGAGTTTTCATGCCGTATTACTTTGTTTTTTATCTTCACCACAGGTGAGACCTTCAGTTCCTTTTTCTTCGTCAATTCTTGATTCAATTCGTTCTTTTATACAATTTTGCTTGGTTTGAATGTTTACATTACATACGAGCATGCTTAGAATGAAATTAGAACGAATTTAGATGTAAATTGTGGATTTTTAGTCCCACGGCCGTGATGCTTTGCCCGTCAGAAACTCCACACGGGCGTGTGGAATTAACACACGGCCGTGTGGATTTCTGCAGATTGGTTATTTTGAACTGTTTTTGATTGTTTTCTTTTCCAATCTTACAGGAATGTCTTCTAGACCCAGGAAATCGACAGGGAAGCGTCCCCGTGAGTCCACACCTCCTCCGGCAGAGACAGAGTTCAGTATAACCGAGCATCAGGTTCGGTTCAAGCGTTTATCAGGACTCCGTTTTGGACAGACGAGATATTTGGATTTGAGTATAGTGAGGAATATTCAGGGGGGAGACAGCGTCGCAGATGAGATTGGCGAGCTGCTCTCAGTCGGTAGCTGGGAGAGATTGATGGTTATCAGGGACTCGGTGATCCAACCGCTCACGCTGGAGGTACTATCTTCATTTGAGTTTGACCGAGGGTACGACAGTTTCACCGAGGATACGACTATTCAGTTCAGAGCCCTCGGTCGACATTTCACGCTGAGTATGACCCAGTTCTCGGTGCGGATGGGTCTATATGATGAGGCATACACTGAGACAGAGGAGTACTCATTGCTCCCCACAGACTACCCGGGTACCTTGACACCGCAGCAGGCGTATAGCAGACTTTATGGTCAGGGTCAGTACGAGCCGGGTGTCTCCAAGGCTTCATGCCTTTCTCGACCTGCCTATAGATGTCTACACGCAATTATGAGCAGATCTATTAGTGGCAGGGGAGACAGTACTGGTGTTTTGAGTCGCCAGGAGCTTCTCTACTTGTATTCGATGGTGGAGAGTGAGCCACTCCACCTAGGGCACATTGTGGCCGACTACATTCTCCATCAGGGCCAGTACCCCAGGGTAGGAGTTATCTTTGCAGGCCCCTACATCACCAGACTTATCATTGGCCTGGGGCTCAGAGATGGAGTCAGGGGATCAGAGAAGACGAGTGTACCAGTTCCCCTGGGCACAGATACCTTGAGGATGATGGGTATGATCCGCAGAGGAGGATCAGGGACGTATACCTGGACCATACCCCAGACGGAGCAGACTCAGGGTACACAGGCAGCTTTAGAGCCACCCCCGACGGATACACAGACCGAGGTACCCCCCACCGCGCCGGAGCCACCTCCGGTGCGGATGTTTTCACCGTCTCAAGGCCAGGACAGACTAGAGCGCCTCGAGAGCGCATTGGGGATCCTACAGACCGAGGTGGCCGAGGTTAGGGCCACACAGATTACACAGCACCAGGAGGTGATGGTGCAGTTCCAGAGCTTGCAACAGATCTTCGAGCAGATTGTCGCCTCCTCCTCCTTCGTGGTCCGACCTCGGGTTTCTCCTCCACCACCTTCTCCCCTGACATCAGCCGATCCACCAGCAGATCCAGAGCCTCCAACAGCACCAGAGGCCACCGCTCAGGACACCGACGCTGAGGCGTCTTAGATTTTAGATTCTTTTCTTTTATTTGTCATTTCTATATATCTTTACTTTATTTTGGACTTGTAGTACTCAGAAAGGATTCTCCTTCTGAGTATAGCTTTTATTTTGCTTTTTATTTTTGTCTCGAGTCGTATTCATTGCTTTACATTTTATATACTCGAGTTTTATTGAGCTTTACTGAACCCTCGTTTATGTGTGCGCAGATGGTCTTGGATGTAAGGATTTTGAGGAATAGTAATTCACACGGTCATGGGATCGTGTGTGCTCCATAAACCATTGAGACTCAACTCTCAATGACCTAGCTCCATCAAACGCAACACTTGGAGTTCAGGGGAGTAATGTTTCAATTGCCACTTCCACACTAATTGCTTTTATCTTTTTCACTTATTATTGTGCTTATATGCGTACATTGAGGACAATGTACATCTTAAGTGTGGGGGGGAGTTCACATTGCACACACCTTTACTTGTGCGTTCAATTGTTTATGCTAATGTAGCCTATGGCGGTTCACCTTAGTTGTAACAGTTGTATTCTCATAGTTTAGGAGAATTTTCAACATTGTATCCTATCATGCTCTAGTTTTCACTTGAATTTTAGGGAATTTTTGCTCGAATCATCTTAGTACACAACTTACTCTTAGAATCTTTTGAAAACTCAATCTTGAAGTTTTTAAGGACAAGTTTATCATCGTTCTTAGTTTTACTTTGGAAAATGCATTTAATCTAAAAAAAAAAAAAAAAAAAAGGTATATGAGTTTGTAAATATTAGCTTTGTTTTGATTATGCATTTGGGGTGGAAAGAGCTACCTCCTATGATGTATGAAGCTACTCTCATAAGTCGGATACATGTTATGCCCTAATGAGAGAAAGAGCTATCTCATGGGAAGCGTGAAAGCTACTACCCCGGTAGAAAGAGCTACCTCCTCGAAAGAGTGAAAGCCACCTTTGGCGGCCGCCTAGGAAAGGGCTACCTTCAAGGATGTGTGAAGCTACTACTTCTTCACTTATTTTTGATCTTTGTATATAAATAAGTCCTTTTTAATCAAAGTTTGAGGAGTACTCGTTGGTTCTCTTGAGTAAGATCGCACACACCAACACGTTTTCGAGTTTTCATCCTTTTTGATTCAAGTTTTTAGCTAGAGCATTGATAACCTTATGCAATGTTTTAATTTCCCCTTACTTGTAGAATGCTTCTTTTGCATACTTTTGGTGAATCTAAGGCCAAGCACTTTCAATTGTTCTTCCCATGTACTTCCACGTTCTATTTTGCTTGAGGACAAGCAAAAGCTTAAGTGTGGGGGGGTTTTGATAAGTGTTTGTGTTATAGTATCGCGAAGCGCTATTATCTTACATTAAGCATACCTTTTATCAGGTTTTATCACTAAATGTGTGCATTTGTGTTCTCTTGTGCATTGAAGGTATTGTGGAGCCTAATTAGAGAAGAAGAATGAAATTAGGTCGCGTTCGCCAATGTTGGGATGTTCTCGGACCAAGCAAGGAACGAAGCACGTATTTGGACTTGTGGATGTGTGCCAACCTCCTTTGGAGGGGCACAAAGGCAGTCACATTCACAACAAGTCCAATCCGTGTTACTTAGGAGAATTTAGCGAAAGAAAAAGACTTGAAGCAATCGGCGCGACCTACCGTTGCTTGTGTGCCCAAGTAATGGCCTCGATGAAGAACAATGAACCCGGGAGGTGTTTCGGCAAGTTACAATCCTGTTCAGCTGAAGATTAGAGTTCCAGAGAAGTCACACGGGCGTGTGGAAATTCCACACGGCCGTGTGAACCAGTTTCCAGCCAGACAGAGAAGTCACACGGGCGTGTGGAAATTCCACACGGCCGTGTGTTTGTGCAATTTCAGCCATCCAGTGAAGACACACGGGCGTGTGGAAATTCCACACGGCCGTGTGAAATTAATTTTTCAGCCGAGACAGAAGCTTCACACGGGCATGTGGAAATCCCACACGGCCGTGTGAAGCCCCCGATAAGTCTAATTTTAAAGCCGCGATTCAACATTATAAAATGGGATTTTTGCAACCTTTTGAGATATCTTTCGACCTATCTTTTCCCCAACTTTCTGGAGTGCGGCTAGGGTTTCGGAGAGGATTTCGTGGAGGTTCTAGCGCGTCGTCTGCATCGATTTCGAGGTTCGACGTTTGCACAAGACCACGGCCACACCAATTCGAGGGGGTTTTTCATTGATGTCTATGTTTTATGCTTTATTTCTCACATTGATGAACATGTATAGCTCTATGAGGAGCTAAACCCCTCGTGGGGTATTCGGACTTGTAAACTTTAGGGTTTCTTATGTTTCTTTGACATTGATTATTATGCTTTCCATCGTTGATGAATAAAATTGAGTTTTTAATCTTGATTATCCTTTCATATTGTTTTCCCTTAAACGTGACATTAGGGTTGAGAGCAATCTAGGCTTTCCTTTGGAGGTGTGACAACTCCTATAGGATTAGACTACTCAAGATTAAAGAGGGTTGAGAGGGAGAGTTGTGAGGTAGCAATGTACCCCTTTCCCCTTCGATGTGATTTCTCCCTACCTCCGATTCCTTGATTTAATAGCGGTCGAAATAGAGTGAAGCAATAGGTAGATAAACTCCCCTAGGGCTTAGTTACGCAAGTAATAGAGTGGAGGGTTGTAGTGAATCCTATTTGCTGGGGCTCAATCTAGACTAGGGTTCTTCCACCTGGACCAAAGGGTTAGAATTACGTATAGGAACAGGTTTAATCACTAGGAATCCCTAGAGCATAATGCAACTCCACATAGTGTGAGGTTTAGGCAGATGGACTCCCCTGGGGCTTAGTCATCTAGGTGACAGAGTGAAGGGTGTTGTGAATCCTAATACCGGGGCATAGTGTTGGAGTTAGTCACGGTTGTCCTTAGGTTTGGGACCGTGAGTCTTAGGATATCCTCGACTCAATTGACATCAATAGGAGAGTATAATATCATAGTCTTGCACTTGAAACATAGACCCTAGAGGTAGCTTGTCCGGATACCCCCCTTTTATTCATTGTTAGTCCTTCTCGATTTTCCTACTTGCACTTCTTTCTTCCATCTCTCTATTTAGTTTATTGCTTTGCATTATTTTCACTCATCAATCTTATTATCGTTCTCCGTATTTTGCATAGCTTAATTAGTGAAACCTTATATTCTATCTCCCTATTCCCTGTGGATTCGACTACCTTCTCACCAAGGTAAATTTATTACTTCGACAAACCCGTGCACTTGCGGGATACAGTAAAGAATAAAGTATCTTATCTGTATCCCTTGGAGCCTGTTGCACAGCCACTTGAGAGCCAAAGTTTTATTTAGGACCCGAAGGACTCTTAATTGGGTATTGAGGGTACACAGAAGAATACATCGACACTCCTGAGTTCAAGAGTTTGCCCCAAGATTTCCCCCACCCAGTCACTCATAAATCCTTCTAGAAGTCCATTGCTTGCACGTCATCAAAGAAGGCTTCCACAATGTCAAATCTAGCTCACAGATACATTCAGGCTTTGTTATCTAGAAGTGTGGACGGTCGATCTGATTCTACCGGGGTAGTTACACGTACCGATTTTCTTATGCTCTATAGCATTGTTAAGTGCTACCCCATAAGCCTGGGTCATCTTTTTGCTGAGCTTCTTGCGCATCAGGGGACTTTGATTGATCTCAAGATGATATTTGCCGGCCCCTACGTTATGCGTTTGATCAGAGGCCTTGGTTTGATTGAGCTCACCCGGGGCATACGAGTTGTGGGGTCCATTGCACCGCTTGGATTATCGACCTTACTCTCTATGGGGGTAGTTGTGAGATCATGGACCACATATCAGCTCAGACGCCAGACAGGAGGACATTCCCAGGACCCTGGAACCTCACGGGACACAGAGACAGGATATGACTCTGAGTCCGATTCTATCCTTAAGCATGAGCCTGAGGCTGACACTTGAGCCAGTACATCTTCTCTTGAGGCTAGGTTCGCTGAGTTTTACCTCAAAGTCCAGCAGCAGTTGTAGACCCTCGAGAGGGGACGGAGCCGTATTGAGAGCAGCGTAGCTAAGATCCTCACATTCCTGCGTAGCTCATCTTCATCTGCCGGCACTTCATCCGCCACGACCACGCAAATGGCGTCACCACCTCCACGAGACCCTTAGACTCATGACATGGACTTTCAGTCTTTATTTTAATTTTCATGTTGTTTGTATTTTGCTTGTGTGCACTTAGACTTATTTTGATGTATGTTGTACTGCTTAGTTAGTTGGGGTTTCGGCCCCACTAAACTATTTTTATCTAGTTTGGATTTTGTCTATTTGCTTCTCCTCGTTTATTTTTCGAGTTGTGATGCATTTCCTATTGTTTTCAGGACTGATCATTGAGGATGCTTCACACTCCTTGGCCCCAGTGACTTACCCATGTCTGTTTTCACCTTGGACTCACTGCATCAACTGATTGCGGAAGTCTCTTTGCTCCATCTCCTTATTTTTATTGCATACCTATCGCCCTGTTCTGCTGATTTATGTACATTAGGGACAATGTACGATTTTAGGTGTGGGGATGGAGTGCTTTGCCCCTATTGCATGCTTGTTTCAACTATGATAGAAATGATACTTAGTTTAGAACTTCCTTGCATGAAGGATTGACAGTTGTGAGTTGTATTTCATTTTTACGCCTGAATGATGCCCTGCTTTATCTTTAGTGCACTGATAGACTTTTGCACATCTACTTCCACGTTATACACTCCAACTAAGCCATTACAATGTTTTTGGCACTAAAATGTTAAAGTCTACTTTCAATGCACTTTTAAGAGCTTTTGAGGTCATTTGTTGTTTTCTTTGGCCTTAAGTGAGGTTGTTTAATAGGCTCTATACCAGGGAATACAAGATACTTGTTTGTGAAAAAAAAAAAAATGGAGTCTATGACAGTATTCCTCTGCTGTTTTAGCATGAATGCGTCTATGTAGACTGTAATCGAGTAAGTTGGGTGGCTCTTGTGCATGATCAGCATGTGCATCCATCTGAAAAGTTTTTGTGCAGTCGACATTAGTCGGACTCAGAAAAAAAAAGTATGTATATATGCAGGTAAAGAATAAAGTATCTTATTTGTACCCCCTGGAACCTGTTGCACTGCCACTTGAGAGCCAAAATTTTATTCAGGACCCGAAGGTCTCTTAACTGGGTATTGAAGGTGTCTTTAACATATTAATTCTGACTTCATTGTGTGTGGAGTGATTGAACACCTTTGGGTGATCCATGGTATGGAGGCTAAGGTTAGAAGTTAGCACACACTCACTAATGCACTTTAGATAAATCAGGACTATCCTTACCCGGTTGCTAATCGAACAACTCACTATCTGTTTTTCCTTCTACCTGTGCTTGTAGAGTTCTCTGCGGTTGAGCTTGAGGTCGTATACTTAGTTGTTTATCTTCTTGCCCTGTTCATCATGGTTGTTTGCTTGGGGACAAGCAAACGCTTAGGTATGGTGATGTTTGATAAATGCCTAATTGTACGTATTATTTATGTATGTTTGCGTATAAATCGAGTAGTTCTATATGTGTTGATGCCTGTTTTCGGTCTAAATTGGTTTATTTCGTGTTACGGGCATAAAAAATACTGTGGGACGCTCGATAATGAGATTTTAGGAGAATTTGGCAGGGAAAAGACCTTTTTCGAGCCCTGATACTATAGCGGTACTGTAGTAGTACTGTAGTACGAGAACTTGGAGAAACGGCTAAGTCTGGAAGTCCATGCGGCCACTCATATGGGCGCATAAATGGTCGTATATAGTCCTATAGTCGTAGCACTCCACTGCAACAACTTACACAAAATTCGGGGAGCTACAGTGCCCGTATGCTGACCACATGCCAGGCCGCATGACATCCCGAGGATAGCTTCTTAAGGGTTTTGTTCTCATTTTTCTTGGGGGAGGAAACCCTAGTTCTTGACCTACTTGCCACCACCTTCAAATCTGACCTAGGAGCAGCCGTTGGAGGCCATTTCTAGGGAGAGAACTACGACGAGATCCATCTCCTTGATCCACATTTGAGAGGAAGATTGACAAGAGAAGCCACTCTTTGGGTGGCGTCTTTGTAAGCGTCATTCGGCCTCTATATTTTGAGGGAGTGTTCTCTGATAAGTGCTCATGTTATATTAATATGAAGTATTATTATCTTACATTGAGCATTACGTTTATCAGATTTTATCATTAATTTGTGTGCATTTGTGTGCTTTTGTGCATTGTAGGGTTGCGGAGCCAATTTGGAGAAAAAGAAGCAAGAATAGGTTATGTTCGCCATTGTTGAGAAGTTCTCGGACCAAGCAAGGAACAAGGCACGAGTCTAGACTTGTGGGTGTATGCCAACCTCCATTGGAGGGGCACAAGGGCAGTCACATTCACAAAAGTCTAACTTGTGTAACATTGGAGAATTTCGCCAATGAAGAGAAATGAAGTAATCGACATAATCTACCGTTGATTGTGTGCCCAATTCATGGCCTCGATGAATAACGATGAATTCGGGAGCATTTCGGTGAAGTACTGTAGAAGTTACTATAGTAAACCATGTAGCAAGTTACTGTTTACAGTCTGCTAAAAATCAGCAAAACAGAATTTCCACACAGCCGTGTGGAAATTCTGCAGGCCTGTGTGGAAAAACCATAAGGACATGTGGAACTTCGATTTCAGCTCGATTTCAGCCTATAAATAGCCCGTTTTCAGATCTATTTGGGGACCACCCCTTCTATCTCTTGCCTATCTTTTGGGGGGTTTTCGGCTAGGGTTTGGAGAGATTCTTGAAGGTCTTTGGAGGCGATTATATGGCATCGGCATCGACATCCATTGGAAGAAAGCTATTGGGGGAGCTTTCTTCGGCATCGATTCGGCAAGGTGTGCCCTAGGCTTGACAAGGGATTCGTTGGAGAAGATGTACGGCTCCACAAGACCATTGAGATGATCTACAAGGGGGTTTTCTTTATGGTTTTCATGCATATGTTCTTAAACTCTTTATTGACTTTGTATTGCTCCATGGAGAGCTAAACCCTAGTGGGTATTCGGACTTGTGAACCCTAGGATGCTTGTGTTTCTATAACTTTTATTATGCTTAATTAATTTGATGTTTTCTTATTGAGTTCCAATCTTGCAGGCAGTTTGTATGAGATTTTCCCTTTGCCGTGACACTAAGGTTGAGAATCTATTAGGTTATCCTTTGAAGGTGTGACAACCTCTATAGGATTAGACTACACAAAGTTGGAGAGGGTTGAGAGGGTGAGTCGAGAGGTAGCGGAACGTCCACTTTCCCCTCCGGTGTGAATTTCCCTACCTCCATATACCAAGAGTTAATCGCGATTGAAGTAAAGTGAAGTACTAGGAGATGAACTCCCTTACGAAGGGTTGAGTGAATCCTAGGACTGGGGCTTAACTTAGATTAGGGTTCTTGCACCTGGACCAAAGGGTTAGAACTATAATTAGGGATAGGGTCTTTCACTTGGAATCCCAAGAACTCCATGCAATTTCATACGGTACTAGGCATTAGTATGAGGTACTACCCTGGGGCTTAGGTATAGTGTGGGATTAGTCACGGTTGACCTTAGGTTTGGGACCGTGTGCTTAATGATTTCCACGACTCATTAGACATCAATTAGAGGGTATAATACTTGTCTTGCACTAGAAGCATTAGTCCTAGAGGGAGCTTTGTCCGGGTACCCCATCTTTATATCGATTACCTCTCCTACCTTTATTGCCTTTCTTGGTCTCTTTTACTTTCTTATATATATATATATATATATATTGATTTCTTTTACCATCGATTCCATTTATAGCTAAAATAGTGATAAAACTTGTTTCTGAACACTATTCCCTGTGGATACGACTACCCACTCACCAGGGTATTTTATTACGTCGACAACCTGTGCACTTGCGGGGTACACATGCAAGGGGTCGTGTCATTCTGATAGCGCTAAGCTATACCCGCAAGTGTACGGGTCCTCAAGTAATACCCTGTGCGTGACACAGGGGTCGTATTCCCTGGGGCCCGAGAAGCTACCCTTACTTCCCTTTTACAATGTTGTTTAGCCGACACAATTTTAAAAGCGAGAATAAAATGTAAATAAACTAAACAAATAAGTAACCAATGCAAACATACTAGGACAAGATATGGGATAAATTAGGGCTAAGAGTGGTCACGGACGAGGGTTCCCTTAGGGGCTACTAAAGCGAGTAGGAAGCTTGAACTAACATGCAAGTGGCTAATTGGACCGAGAAAACCCTAGATTAGGCCAACCCGATGGTCACGGCAATTGACCCCTAATCCGGTACGGGTATTGGATACGGTACGTCTACCGCCCAAGATTACCCCTACGATTGCAATGGGTGACGTGATTTTCTCAAACTAAAGTTAACATACAAAAGAGTATTTAACCCTAGGAATGAAGGGGTACAAATACCCGATGGTCATGGCGTATTTATACATATTTCCCTTCCAAGTTTGGTGAGTCTAACACTAGGGCAATGGTCATGCAACCTAGCATTTCCAAAGTCTTTTGATACATAGAGTTCTCATACATACCAAGCATGTAAAAACACCAAACAATGGATCACAAACAAGCCACAAACATAAATTTGAACAAAACATCCAAAACATCACAAGTTCACCCCCAAAGTTCACCTACATCTGGTGACCTTGGGGTTTAGTTGATCATGTTCACTAAATATAACAAGAAATACATGAAAACAACCAATAAAAGCATGAGAAGAACTCCCTCAAAGAATGAAGGCCGGAGAAGTTCCAAAGATGGCACTCAAAGGGGTGGCTTCCCTAGTATTCAACCTCCAAATGTAAGCTCTAGATCATGGATCTTTCCCAAAATCTTGCTCTCCTCGCCAAATTCTCCATGATGTTGCCCTCCAAAAGCTCCTTTTTCCTCAGATCAAAGGTAGTGGTGAGAGGCTCCAAGAAGAAGACCCAAGATCTCTTCAAAGAAACCCTCCAAATCCCATAAAAGGGTAAATTCGTGCCTCTTCACGGGTGAGCTCACTGTCCATATATGGCCCGTGAGGTAGCCTGCAATGTGGGATGAAAGAATCTGCAAAGTTGCGAAACTGCTACAGTACTACTACAGTAGCTCCTGCTACAGTACTGTCTGCCCCTTAAATTCCTTGCGGTTGACCTCACGGGCGTGAGCTTGCCCATGAGGGTTTCCAGACTTAGAAAATTTCTCCAAATGTGCGTGCTTCAGGCTGCTACAGTATTGCTACAGTGCCGTGCCCTAAAACGGCGATTTCGGTGTGGATTTCTTCTCAAATCGCGTCATTGAGATCACCAAAGCATCTTTCTCACCTGAAGCACGAAATAACCCAATTTAGACCACCAAAGGGCATCGATTCATTAACAAAATATGGAAAGCATGCACAGGAATACGTATAAAATATGTACATTTATATGTTTATCAAACATCCCCACACCTAAGCGTTTGCTTGTTCCCAAGCAAACACACATGAAGAACAGGGGCAAGAAGATAAATGGCTAAATGCACGACCTCAAGCTCAATAGTATGGGACTCCACAAGCACGAATGGACAGAAATCAAGAAATGAGCTGTTCAATAAATAGTCAAGTAATACTAGTTCTCTTCCCCCTAGAGTGCCCCGTGAGTGTGTGCGAACTCCCATCTTGACCTCCACATCCTAGATTACCCCAGGATGACCATTCACCCCACACACAATGAAAATGGCATTAAAAATTTAAAGACATCCTCAATACTCACTTAAGAGTCCTTTGGTTCCTGAATAAAATCTTAGCACTTAAGTGACTACACAGTGAGGACCAAGGGATTAAAAGACTTTATTACTCTCACATATATATAGACATACACTCATCTCTTTTTTTTTTTTTTTTTTTTTCTGAGTCCCCGACTAACATAGACTGCGCAAAAAATCTTTCAGATGGATGCACATGCTGGCCAGGCACAAGAGCCACCCATCCTACTTGATTACAGTCTACATAGACGCATTCATGCTATACTAGCAAAGGAATACTGTCATAGACTCCTTTTTTTTTTTGGATCATATGTACAGACTAACTCTCAAATCCCCTGGTTAAACCCACTACAATAGTTCACTTTAGGCTAAAGAAAATCATGAAGGAACACAAAAGCTCTTAAAAGTGTATTGAAAATAAAATTTAACAATCTAATGCCAAAATCATCATGATGGGTTGGTTGGAGTGCACAAGGCAGAAGTGATCATGTACAGGTATAGGGGTGCACTAAAGGTGAAACAGAACTACATTCAAGCACAGGTAAAGTACATCTCACAACTATCATTCTACCAAGCCAGGAAGTCCTTAACAATAAAATCATTGCTATCATAGGTAATCAAAACATGCATTAATGAAGATTACTCCAAAATCCATCCCTACAGCTAAAGCTGTACATTGTCCCCAATGTACATAAGTCAGCAGAACAGGGTGGGACAAACATGCTAAGTATAAGAAAATGGAGTAAAAGAAACTTCCCCAAACAGTTGATGAAGTATGTGATGTGATCCGCTAGTCGGTTAGGGCAAACAATGTAACGAGGGCATGGAGTGTGAAAGTCAGTACAAAGTCCTGAAAGTACAAAAGAAAAGCGCAGATCACAACTCCAGAAATCAAAATAGTGGAAAAGAGCAAGTAAACAAAAAGCTAAAAAATAACCAGAAAAAGTTTAGTAGGGCGAAGCCTTGACTAACTCAAAAGTACACAATACAACATAACACAAGAAATGTAGCTAATATAGAAATAAAAGCAACAAAGTAAAGCAACAAGCATGCAGAGTGAGTCTAGGGGTGTGAAGGAGATGATGGTGCTACGCAGGTGGTGGCCGCAGAGGTGGTGCCGACTAATGATTAAGAACTGCGCAAGAATGCTAAAATGTCGGCAGTGGTGGTCTCAATACGACTCACCGAGGCAGTCAGCATCTGCAACTGCTCGCAGACCTCAGCACGAAATTCATCAAATCTCTCCTCAAGTGACTGTATACGCTCCCTAGGTGCAGCAACATCGTCCGGCTCTGACTCGGACTAAGACTCAAACTCGATGTCATGAGATGGGTCGGGGTCAGTCTGGCGTCTCACCACCCTGTGGGTACTACCCCGCCGCTCAACAATACCAATACACACCAGTGTCTGCATACTGAGTGGTATAACTTCGCCCACAACTGTCATGTCTTGGGTTCTCTCAATAAGTCCCATACCCTTGATCATGCGCGTGATGCAGGGCCCGGTATAAATGGATCCAAGGCGAACAAACTTTCCCTGATGAGCAAAAACTTCGACAACCAAGTGACCCATATGAAGGGGGTACCGCTGTATAATACTGTACAACATCAGTAAGTCCGTGCGTGATACCACCCCGGTGGAATCAAGTTGACCCCCTATGCTCCGTGTCAGTAGGGAGTGAATATATCTGTGTGCTGGGTCCTTCAACTGGGTGGCCTTCTTGGTGCGTGACCGGGTAGCAATGGTGCTCTAGTAAGTGGCACTAGTTATAGGATAAGGAAAATCCTTGCCTAACTCCTTGAATTCCGGCCTTTGGGTGAATACTTCTGTGTTGAATCCCATGTAAAATCCTATTTGATCTTGAGTTACTCTGTGGCTCTTCCCAAAAGCACGGAATGACACGTGGCCGGGTTGGCGAGAGAAAGGATTGAAATGATAAATCTCGAAAGTGCTCAACACTTCGAGAGTCAATTCCTTGTATGTAGGTTCTTCAATGGAGAATAGCTTGTCCCAACCACCGTGTGTGATGAGTTCCAAGATTGTTTCATCCAAGCCTAAGGTTTTCAATACATCCCAATCTATTTTCTTGATCGTTCCAAAATTCTTGCGCGAGAGGAGCCCGAAACGGTTCTTGTGATCTTCCTTCTTAAGTTTGGGTTGCTCGGGGGGCGGAGGAGGTTCATTCCGGGCTCTCTTGTAGGCAACTTTCTTCGTTCTCATCCTACAAGGTCAAGAGGAACTCAATTAAACAAGTTACAAGCAAACCAATCTTGAAAAAAAATGAAAGATTGATGAAAAAATTGCAGTGCTACAGTAAACCCCAAGTTATAGCACTCAAGGAGACAAAAATCCATGCAAAAATCAGCCCAAAAAGCCATGAAAACCCCAAGTTTCACAAGAAGAGATGATCACCTTGAACCTAGGGTTTATGGAGTGTTTCTTAGGTTGAATTCGGCCAAAAGAGTGGTTTCTCTTCAAAATTTCAGCTCAAAATGTTTTTAGAGGAGGAGGAGAGTGTTTTAAAGCAAGAAAAATGAAAGAAAATGGACAAGAAATGAGAGGGAAGTGAGGGGTTTGAGTGGAGAAGAAGATGAATAGGATGAAGACCAAAAAAGAGAGATTTAAACTTAAAGGCCGAAGGGTCTCACGGGTGAACTCACGGGCGTGAGCTCACCTGTGAGCCCTCTCGGTTTGGCTCACGGCCAAGCTCATGGCCATGAGCTTGGCCGTAAGCCATCTCGGGTTTGCTCACGGGCCGAGCTCACGGGCGTGAGCTCGGCCGTGAGTGGCCTCTGTTTGGCTTGCGGGCAAGCTCACGGTCGTGAGCTTCCCGCAAGGGCTCTTTCCTTCATGTAAAGGCATTCTCATGAGCAAAAATTGGCTCTCAACTCGATTTAGCAATGAAAAACACTCCTCTAAGTCGTAAAAACACTCAAAATAAAGCCGAACAAAGCATGAAAGCATTCAAAACATGAATATCATGAAATCTAATAATTAAAGAACTCACAACCACACACAAGCATGCATGAATGATGAAACAAAAATTGATGAAAAGATGACTACAACATGAAGAAGACTTAGACAACTAACATGTCAACACACTTCAAGAATACGGAAAAGAAATAAGACATGCATTCAAATTACAACAAAAAGGAATTTGCAATGAATTTAAAACTTGGGTTGCCTCCCAAGAAGCGCTTGGTTAACGTCGTTAGCTTGACGTGTTTTACCTCAAAGTTCATGGTGGGACAAAAGGAGGGAATTTACCTCCATTCTTTGGTGATGCATTGTTACCCGAAAAGTAGTGCTTCAAGCGGTGACCATTAACTTTAAAGGCTCCATTTTGTGGCTGAGTTATCTCGATGGTACCATGAGGGAAGACTTGAGTCATGGTGTAAGGGCCATGCCATCGTGATTTTAATTTCCCGGGGAATAACTTCAATCTTGCATTGAATAGCAATACTTGGTCTCCTGGTTGGAAACATTTAGCTTGTTTGATATGCCAGTCATGATACTCCTTCATCCTCTCTTTATACCTCACCGATGAGTCATTGGCCAAGGATCGCCATTCCTCTAACTCATTTAGTTGGAATTTTCTCTTGCTACAACAAATATAAGGATCAAAGCTGAATTGCTTTATGGCCCAATAGGCTTGATGTTCTAGTTCAATCGGTAGATGACATGCCTTCCCATAGACCATTCGATAGGGAGTGGACCCAATGGGTGTTTTAAATGCGGTCCTATATGCCCATAGTGTGTCATCGAGTAGGTCAGCCCAATCTCGCCTGTGATGACTGACTGTTTTCTCTAGTATTCGCTTCAACTCTCTATTCGAAACTTCAACCTGACCACTAGTTTGATGATGATAGGCGGTCGATGTTCGGTGCGTGACACACCCCTTTGCGTGTGTGTACCGCAAGTGCACGGGTTGTCGAAGTAATAATTACCCTGGTGAGTAGGGTAGTCGAATCCACAGGGAACAGGGCTACTAGTACTAACTTCTTCTCTGCAATCTAGCCTAATGACCAATGTGATTTTGTGGTGATCTAGTGTGCATAGAAATTAATACCAGAGATGAATAGGCAAAAGGTAAATAAAGGGAGATCTCAATCAATGAAGATGAGATACCCGGGCAATGCTCCCCCTAGGCTCTATCATGAAGTGCAAGACTAACTAAATGCTTCTAAACCGAGTTCTATGAGTCGAGGTAATCCAAGAATAATCGGTCCCTGCTTCCAGGCCATCGATACTAGTTCCCTACAAGGTCCCGGTGGAGAAATCGCTCAATCTCAACACCTCACACCCCATATGACCGCAATAAGCTTTAGGGATACCTAAAAGTGAAACCGATTCCTAAAATTAGATCTAACCCTACTTCTAGGCGGAAGATCCCTAACCCCCTACAAGGTCCCGGCGGAGAAATCTCTCAAACTCACACCTCACACCAAATATGGTTGCATAGATCTTAGGGAATACGGAGATAGGAAATACTTAATCGGAAGGGAAAGGGGACGCTCCACTATCTCATGACTCACCCTCTCAACCCTCTTCAATCTCATATGTTCTAACCCTAATGGAGACCTCTCTCTCACCAAGGCAACAAATCAAGCATACCAAACAACCATACGAATCAATAAGGCATGCAAGCAATGATAAAACAAGATTGAAACTCAAATAAACTCGGATTTAAAAGAAAGCGTAAAGAAAGTCAATACATGAATCGAAACCTAGGGTTCACATGCCCAAGTATCTACTAAGGTTTAGCCCTCCATGGGGCTTATTACAAAGCAAAACATAACACAATGAAAAGCAATGTAAACCATGGAAATAAACCCCCTTGAATTCGTGATGATGGCCTTGATGGGTCGCTCAACGTCTTGAAGGATCCTTTTCCGAAGCTAGGTTGCCAATGACTCCCTCGATGCTATGACAGAGGAAAGAACTATCAAAGTTGGTGAAGAACGGCCCTCCAATTCGGCAAAGACCTCCTCCTCAAACCCTAGCCGCTTCCCCTCTCAAAAGGCACACCAAAGATATCAAAAGAATCGACGAAACGACCTATTTATAAGTCTGAATCGCGCCAGTCACGTGTCTTCACGCGATCGCATGAGATCCCACGCGATCGCGTGGGCTGCAGAATTCCCACGCGGTCGCGTGGGATTTTGACGCGGTCGCGTGAACAGCAATTCCGCTACAGTACTCTTCATAACCATGATCCAAACTCTCTCATCTTGAGGCCACATGGTCGGGCACACGCCCATGTGGTGAGTTATAAGACTTCTCCTTCTTCGAATCATCCTTTGAGAGCTTTAACTATCTTCACACAAGTTGGGACATGAAGGTGTGACTGCCTTTGTGCCCTTCCATCACACAAATTATCTTGAATTCTTCAGGAAGTTGGCACACACCCTCATGTGCATGATCCCCTCTTGTGCCTTGACACTTGTGTTGTACAAAAGCTCCCAACAATACGTCTTTATAACCCATCTTTGCTTCCTTTTCCTCCTTTAACACTTCCACAACCTAATTGCATAAAAGAACACCAAAATACACTTTATGAGACATAATCAATGGTAAAATGATGCTCAATGTATGTAAAACAAGTAGGTAAAACATGTATAATCAAGCACTTATCAGTGCGACACCCCATATCTTTTCAAGACATTTTTGAATTAGGAGTTGCAGAAGTGGGTGCCCCGGTCACTAATTATCGTTCTGGGTGTCTCGAACCGAGAAAATATTTTTTTTAAAAATTTTATCACAACCCTTGCATCACATGATGGGAATGCCTGAGCTTCCACCCACTTGGAGACATAGTCGACAGCCACTAGGATATATTTGTTTCCCTGAGAACTAGGGAATGGGCCCATGAAATCGATGCCCCAGACATCAAATACTTCGCATGCTTGGTTCCATGACTGTGGCATTTCTTCTCTTCTTGAGATGTTTGTCGTACGCTGGCATCTGTCACAATGTTGCACCAACGCCTGAGCATCTTGAAATATTGTTGGCAAATAAAACCCAGCATCGAGTGCCTTCTTAGCGGTTCGGCTTCCACTATTGTGACCTCCTGTCGGCCCAGAATGACAATGCTTCAGGATGTCACCTTCCACTTTTGAAACACACCTCCTCACGATCTGATCAGAGCAAACCCTGAACAAGTGGGGGTCCTCCCAGATATAGTATTTCAATTCAGCAAAGAACTTTTTCCTTTGTTGCTGAGTGAGCCACTTGGGAAAAGTATTCGTCGCAAGATAGTTTGTGATGTTGGTGAACCATGGAGTCTTATCATCTCTAATCACTTGAATACTACAAAGTTGCTTCCCTGGAAATGTATCATTTATCTCTCTCCTTTCTAGCTTGTCATCGTTGGGATCCTCAAGGCGGGAGAGGTGGTCAGCAGCTAAATTTTCTATCCCTTTCTTATCTCTTATTTCCAAATCGAATTCTTGAAGGAGTAGCACCCAGCGGATCAGTCGAGGCTTGGCATCAGACATGTATTTCAGGGCCGAATAGTCCGTGTAAACAATCTCCTTGGACAACACCAAATAGGACCTGAATTTGTCAAATGCGAAGACAACTGCTAGCAATTCCTTCTCGGTAGTAGTGTAGTTCTCTTGAGCATCATTCAGAGTTTTTCTTGCATAATAGATAGGATGAAAGTGTTTATCCCTTCGTTGCCCCAGCACTGCGCCAACAGCATAGTTACTTGCATCACACATCAGCTCAAATGGCAGACTCCAGTCAGGGGAAACCATTATGGGTGTTTCAATTAGTCTCTGTTTGAGTGTTAAGAAAGCGTGCAAACATTCACTAGTTAATTCAAAAGGGGCATCCTTCTCCAACAGCTTTGTCAATGGTCGGGCAATAGATGAGAAATCTTGCACAAACCTTCTGTAGAACCAGGCATGTCCCAAAAAACTTCTGATAGACTGCACAGAAGTTGGAGGTGGAAGTTTCTTAATAGTGGCGATCTTTGCCCTGTCTACCTCAATCCTATGTTTCGAAATTTTATGCCCAAGAACTATACCGTTCTTGACCATAAAATGGCACTTTTCCCAGCTGAGCACTAGATTTGTCTCCTCACATCTGCTTAGGACCCGTTCAAGGTTATTGAGACAAAACTCAAATGAATCACCGAAAACTGAGAAGTCATCCATGAATACTTCCATAATGTCTTCCACCATGTCCTCGAAAATAGCCATCATGCATCTCTGGAAAGTGACCGGTGCGTTACAGATCCCAAAAGGCATCTGCCGATAGGCAAAGGTTCCATAGGGACATGTGAAAGTTGTCTTCTCCTGATCTTCTGGGGCAATTGGAATCTGAAAATATCCTGAAAAGCCATCTAAAAAGCAATAATAGGAGTGTCCTGCAAGCCTCTCAAGCATCTGATCGATGAAGGTTAAGGGGAAATGATCTTTCCTTGTGGCATCATTAAGTTTCCTGTAGTCTATGCAGACCCTCCAACCTATTACTGTTCTAGCAGGGATGAGTTCATTTTTCTCATTAGTCACAACTGTCATACCCCCCTTCTTAGGTACCACCTGGACTGGACTCACCCAAGCACTATCGGAAATAGGGTAAATGATGCCCGCATCAAGAAGCTTAATGACCTCATTCTTTACTACTTCTTTCATGTTGGGATTCAGTCTTCGTTGAGGTATTACCGTCGGCTTGTGATTATCTTCCATAAGAATTTTGTGGGTGCAGAATGATGGACTGATCCCCTTAATATCAGTGATTTTCCAAGCAATTACCTTCTTGTGTTTCTTAAGTACATCCAAAAGTTTACCTTTCTGTTGCCCAGTTAAATCTGATGCAATGATAACCGGGAGTGTAGAGTCTTCACCCAAGAAAGCATATTCCAAATGATCAGGTAGTGGCTTCAGCTCCAGTGCAGGAGATTCTTCAAGTGATGATATTTGTGTTCTTTTGTGCATTGTGGGGTTGTGGAGTAAACTTAGTGAAAGAAGAGCAAAGTTAGGTCATGTTTGTCGTTGTTGAGGAGTTCTTGGAACAAGCAAGGAACAAGGCATGAGTCTAGACTTGTGGGTGTGTGCCAACCTCCTTTGGAAGGGCATAAAGCCAGTTACATGTAGCAATTCACTGTAATAGTTTACTATTCACTGCGCACTAGAAAACCGATTCCAGAGAATCCACACTAGCGTGTGTGGATGCCCGATTTCAGCCGATTTACTGCCGTGACTCAGCACTATTTAAAGGACTTTTTGGTGACTTTTTGAGGATCTTTTCACGTATGATCTGGAGGGTCTAGGCTAGGGTTTGGAGAGGACTTTATGGAGGATTAGAGCGAGTTCACGGCATTGACATCGACGTCCATTGGAATATAGCAATTGGGGGAGCTTTCATCGGCACTGATCCAGCGAGGTGTGCCCTAGGCTTTACAAAGGGCTTGGTGGAGAGGACGGAGTGACCTCACAAGACCATCGCCACTCATCGCAAGGGGTTTCATCTATGTTTTCTATTCTTGTTTATTCATATACATTGATGGATTTGTATAGCTCCAAGGAGAGCTAAACCCTTTGTGGGCATTCAGACTTATAAACCCTAGGATGACATTATTTCTATGACATGTTATTATGCTTTCTTAATTGATGCATTTAATTGAGTTCCAATCTTGATTTCTTATTGTATTTATTTTCCCTTAACTGTGACACTAGGGTTGAGAATCATCTAGGTTGTAATTTGGAGGTGTGACAACTCCTATAGGATTAGACTACTCGAGATTGGAGAGGGTCAAGAGGGTGAGTCGTGAGGTAGCGAAACGTCGCATTTCCCCTCCGGTGTGATTTTCCCTACCTCCGTGTTCCAAGAGTTCTTAGCGGTCAAAGTAGAGTGAAGTACTAGGAGATGAACTCCCCTTGGGCTTAGTTGTACGAGCAACAGAGTGAAGTGTTGTAGTGAATCCTAGTGTTGGGGATTAATTGAGGCTAGGCTTCTTTCACCTAGACCAAAGGGTTAGAACTATACTTAGGAATAGGGTTTATCACTTGGAATCTGTAGAACATAAAGCAATTCCCCGTAGTGTGAGGCCTAGGAAGATGGTCTCCCTTGAGGCTTAGTTGATAGATCAACGGAGTGAAGGGTTATAGTGAAACCTAAATCCAAGACTGACACATCACTTGCGTGTGTGTATCACAAGTGCACGGGTTGTCGAAGTAAGAAAGTACCCTGGTGAGTGGGTAGTCGTATCCATAGGGAATAGTGTTTACAAACAAGTGTTATCACTATTTAGCTATGAAGGAAGTTGATGGTTAGAGAAATATATATGTATAAATGTAAATAAAGTAGAAGAGTGCAAGAAGAGCAATAAGGGTAGGAGAGGTAATCGATATGAAGATGGGGTACCTGGACAATGGTCACCCTAGGACTAATGCTTCTAGTGCAAGACTAGTATTATACCCTCTAATTAATGTCTAATGAGTCGTGGAAATCCTTAAGCACACGGTCCCAAACCTAAGGTCAACTGTGACTAGTTCCAACATTATGCCATGGTATTAGTTTTCACTACGACCCTTAACTCTCATTTACCTATCAACTAAACCCTAGGAGAACCCATCATCCTAAGCCTCACACTACGTGGAACTACTTGGGGTTCTAGGGATTCCAAGTGAAAGACCCTGTCCCTAAGTATAGTTCTAACCCTTTATTCTAGGTGAAAGAACCCCAGTCTCAGTTGAGCCCTAGCACTAGATTCACTACAACCCTTCACTCTGTCAGTGGAGTCCATCTCTTAGCACTTCACTCTACTTCGACCCCAAAGAGTTCTTGGAACTTGGAGGTAAGGAAAATCACACCGAAGGGGAAAGGGGACGTTTCGCTACCTCTCGACTCACCCTCTCGACCCTCTCCAAACTCGGGTAATCTAATCATATAGAAGTTGTCACACCTTCAAAGGATACTCTAGATGATTCTCAACCCTAGTGTCACGGCTAAGGGAAAATCAATACAATTAACATGCAAGATTGGAACTCAATTAAAAGCATCAAGTAAGAAAGCATAATAAAAGTCATAGAAACAATATCATCCTAGGGTTTACAAGTCCGAATACCCAATAGGGTTTGGCTCTCCATGGAGCAATACAAAATCAATAAAGAGTTTAAGAACATATACATAAAACCATAAAGAAAACCCCCTTGTAGATCGTATCAATGGTCTTGTGGAGCTGTAAGTCTTTCCCATCGAATCCGCTGTTAAGCCTAGGGCACACCTCACCGAATCGATGTCTACAAAATTGCATAGCTACTTCCTTTAAACCAAAAATCTACTTGCCGGGGTGGAATATCTGTTTGAGGGTCCAACCATCTTACCTTTGGCCTCCAAGGGAACAATTTGGGTTGGAAATTATCCAAGCTTAGCATAGGTGGGTCGTTGGATGGTTTAAATATCCTCCCCACATCTTCTCCCAAACCCAATATCCCTTTCTTGCATTCTATGAGTTGATAAATCCCAAAGAATTGTGCTTGTTCCATTACGTTAGGGGTTTCTTCTCCTTGTGTATTTTTAGCTTGAAAGGAATATGATATTAGCAAACCCCTTTGAAAAGTTCCTTGTTCACAAGCATACTGTTCATTCAAGCAATCCAATTTCTCAACATGATGTTCTTCTTCTATCTTTTCAATTTCTACAACAACAAACTCGGTATGCCCCATTTCTTGATTATCATTCACTAGCACATCATCTCTACATCGAACTTGCATTGCTTGATCAAATACTTCATGTTCCTTGGAGAGTGTGTCAAGTATCCATTCTAATTGATGCTCAAGCTTGTTATAGGAGGCTTCATGACATTTTCGTGTGGCTTCCATACTTTGGCAAGAGGCATTGGATGTTTCAATAAAGTTAGCTAGTACTTTTTTCCACTGAGGTGCATCCTCTTCGAGTATCTCATCCTTTTGAAGTTGGTCTTGAGGTGCTTCCCAATATTGTCTATCATTATTCCATAAAAAATTTCGGTAGCTCCTCTCATTTGGATGATATGTACTATAGCATGGATTGCTCTGTTATTGTGAAGCAATAATTCTATCAACCTTTTTACTGAGAGCATCAACTTGAAAATATAGCTCAATAACTGGATCAATTGTCATTTAGGCTCCTTGCAAGAAAAAGTAAGACAAAACAAAAGAAAACAAATAAGAATAATAGAAAAATAAGAAAGGATGAAATAGAATGAATGATGAATAGGTAAAATAGCAAAGTACAAATATTTCTAAAACTTCTATTCCCTGGCAACGGCGCCAAACCTTGACACACCCCTTGCGTGTGTGTACCACAAATGCACGGGTTATCGAAGTAATAAAGTACCCTCGTGAGTGGGTAGTGTTATCCACAGGGAATAGTGTTTACAAACAAGTGTTATCACTATTTAGCTATGAAGAAAGTTGATGGTGAGAGAAATACATATGTATAAATGTAAAAGAAAGTAGAAGAGTGCAAGAAGAGCAATAAGGGTAGGAGAGGTAATTGATATGAAGATGGGGTACCCGAACAATGCTCCCCCTAGGACTAATGCTTCTAGTGCAAGACTAGTATTATACCCTCTAATTGATGTCTAATAAGTCATGGAAATCCTTAAGCACACGGTCCCAAACCTAAGGTCAACCATGACTAGTTCCAACATTATACCTTGGCATTAGGCCTCACTACGACCCTTAACCTTGTTGACTTGTCAACTAAGCCCGAGGGGAGTCCATCATCCAAGTGAAAGAACCTGTCCCTAAGTATACTTCTAACCCTTTGGTCTAGGTGAAAGAACCCTAGTGTCAGGTAAGCCCCAGCACTAGATTCACTACAACTCTTCACTCTGTCAACGGAGTCCATCTCCTAGCACTTCACTCTACTTCGATCGCAAAGAGCTCTCACGACTCACTACCTCACGAGTCACCATCTCAGCCCTCTCCATTCTCTAGTAGTCTAATCCTATAGGAGTTGTCACACCTCCAAAGGACAACCTAGATGACTCTCAACCCTAGTGTCACGGCTAAGGGAAAATCAATACAATTAACATACAAGATTGGAACTCAATTAAAAGCATCAATTAAGAAAGCATAATAAAAGTCATAGAAACAATATCATCCTAGTGTTTATAAGTCCGAATACCCACTAGGGTTTAGCTCTCCACGGAGCAATACAAAGTTAATAAAGAGTTTAAGAACATATGCATAAAAACCATAAAGAAAACCCCCTTGTAGATCATATCGATGATCTTGTGGAGCCGCACGTCTTCCCCAACGAATTACTTGTCCGAATACCCACGGCCGTGTGGATGGCCAATTTCAGCCGATTTACAGTCGCGACTCAGCACTATTTAAAGGACTTTTAAGGGACTTTTGAGGATTTTTTTGCCTATCTTCTAGAAGGTCGTGGCTAAGTTTTGGAGAGGAATTTGTGGAGGATTGGAGTGAGTTCACGGCATCGACATCAAAGTCTGTTCAAAGATAACTATTGTGGGAGCTTTTGTTAGCACCGATCCATGGAGCTTTCCTAGGCTTGACAAAGGGCTTGGTGAAGAGGATGGAGTGACCCCAAAAGACCATCGCCACGCATCGCAAGGGGGTTTCATCTATGTTTTCTATTCTTGTTTATTCATACAAATTGATGGATTTATATAGCTCCATGGATAGCTAAACAATTTGTGGGTATTCAGACTTGTAAACCCTAGGATGACATTATTTCTATGACATGTGATAAGTGCTTGTGTTATAGTAATGCAAAGAGTTATTATCTTATAATGAGCATACCTTTTATCCGATTTTATCACTAAATGGTGTGCATTTGTGTATTCTTATGGAGCTAATTTAGAAAAGAAGAACGAAGTTAGATCATGTTCGCCATTGTTGGGAAGGTTTCGGACCAAGCAAGGAATAAGGCACGAGCCTAGACTTGTGAGTGTGTGCCAACCTCTTTTGGAGGGGCACAAAGGCAGTCACATTCATAATAAGTCTAACTCATGTTGCTTAGGAGAACTTCACCAAGAAGGAGACTTGAAGCAATCAGTACGATCTGCCTTTGATTGTGTGCCCAAATCAATGGCCTCGATGAAGAACAACGGGCTCGGGAGCGTTTCGGCAAGCACTGCAGTAGGGACTGTAGCAAAACACTGTAGCAAGCTGATGTTCACTTTCTGCCGAAAAATAGGATTTCAGAGAGTTCACACGGACGTGTGGAAATTCCACACGGCCGTGTGAAGTCCCTATAAGTCCAATTTTAAAGCCGTAACTCAACATTATAAAAGCCTGATTTTGGATACTTTTGAGATATCTTTTACCAAACTTTCTTCCTAACCTCTGGAGAGTGCGACTAGGGTTTCGGAGAGGACTTCGTGGAGGTTTGGAGCGAGTCATCGGCATCGTCATCGACGTTCGGCGGCTGCACAAGACCACGGCCACACCATACGCAAGCGGGTTTTCATCAATGTCGTTAATTTGTGCTTTATTTCATATTTTGATTAACATATATAGCTCCATGAGGATATAAACCCCTTGTGGGTATTCGGACTTGTAAACCCTAGGATTATTATGTTTGTATAACATTGCTATTATGCTTTTCCATTATTGATGAATAAATTGAAGTTTCAATTTTTAATTATCTTTTGCAATTGTTTCCCTTAGCCATGACACTAGGGTTGAGAATAATCTAGGTTACCCTTTGGAGGTGTGACAACTCCTATAGGGTTAGACTACTTAAGATTGAAGAGGGTTAAGAGGGTGAGTCATGAGGTAGCGAAGCGTCCCCTTTTCCCTTCGGTGTGATTTCTCCCTACCTCCGTTTTCCTTAATTTCTTAGCGGTCGAGATAGAGTGAAGTGCTAGGTAGATAAACTCTCCTGGGGCTTAGTTGCGCAAGCAACAGAGTGAAGGGTTGACGTGAATCCTAAGCGCTGGGTCTTAATGTAGACTAGGGTTCTTCCACCTGGACCAAAGGGTTAGAACTACACATTGGAACGGGTTTTATCACTAGGAATCCTTAGAGTTTAAAGCAATCCCACGTAGTGTTAGGCTTAGATAGATATACTCCCCGGGGGCTTAGTTGCGTGAGCGACAGAGTGAAGGGTTGACTTGAATCCTAGTGCCGAGATATAGTTTTTGGGTTAGTCACGGTTGACCTTAGGTTTGGGACCGTGAGTTTAAGGATATACTCGACTCAGTTAATATCAATAGGAAAGTATAATAGCATAGTCTTGCACTAGAAGCATAAGTCCTAGAGGTAGCTTGTCCGGATACCCTATTTCATCCATTACTAGTCTTTCTCTAATTCACTCGTTCTTGCACTTTCTTGTCTTCCATCTCTCTATTTAATTTCTTGCTTTTTATCATATTTTCTTCCATAATTCACTCATCAATTCTATTATCACTTTTTCGTACACCGCACAACTAGATAGCGAAATCTCGTGTCTTAAATCCTTATTCCCTGTGGATTCTTCTACCCACTCACAAGGGTAATTTTATTACTTCGACAAGCCCGTGCACTTGCGGGATACACACAAGGGGTCGTGTTGATAAGTGTCTAAATGTATATGTTTTAGTATATGTATTTTATACACTTAGCATGTATTTTTATATGAATGGATGCCCGTTTTATACTTAATTGAGTATCATTTATGTTGTAGGGCACGGGGGAGCCATGAGGTGCACGAGAATACAATTTGGGCGAAAAAGGGTGAAATTCAGGCGTCGCAGCACTGTAGCATTCTTACTGTAGCTGAAGCACTGTAGCATTCTTACTGTAGCAGTTGTTGTTGCACCTGAGGAGTTTTGGGCTGGAAATGATGGAAGTGCATAAGAGTAAACAGTGCAGCATACGGGGCCGTATAAGGGGCCGTGAGCATCAAAAGACAGTGATTTTGTACTAGGGTTCACGGCCCCCTATCCACCCCGGGATCCATCCATCCACCCCGGGATACACCCCCACATGAGCCATGTTTTGCCTTATCTTTGCCTACCTATCCACCCCGGGATCAATCTATCCACCCCGGGATACTGCGGGAATATAAAAGAGCATTTTTAGGGCTTTTTAGAGGGACTTTTCCTTGGCCTTTTGGGCCGCCGCCACCACTTCATCTTGAGGCTTTCCGGCCACCTTTCGGCGGGGATCAAAGTGGGAAACAAGCACACATCATCACCAAGAGGGAGAGGAGCAAAGGAGAAGGAGTTGGAGTGAAGATCTAAGCCACCATTGATAAACCTTTGAAGCTTCATCCATTCAAGGGGATCAAGACCTAGAGGGAGTTTTCATTGCTTCTTTTATGTTTTTGTCTTCCTTGTATGTTGTTCATGTATCTCTTGTTATGAGGGATTAACTTGTCATTGTGTTTGGATTTGGATGAACCCTAGGGTTAATCTTGTGTATGAACTTTGGATGTTGTTATTAATTTAGTTTGATGGTTGTTTGAGATTCAATCTTTCATGCTTTCATGACTAGAATTACATTTGTGGAGAAATCCCTAATTCTTTTATGAGTTGTATGCGTAGATGTGACCTACTCACGTGTACTAGATCTTGGAGAGATTGAAAGGGGATTCTTGTGCTCACACGACGAGAAATTGGGTGCCGGTAGCCCTCCATTGCTAGGTTTAAGCCGAAGGATAGTAGGTTTACTCCTATTAGAGACTTCACAGAGCTCATTGCGATCGTAGGTGGGTTAATCCGGAAGAGATTCCGATTAACACTCGTATGGGATTAGGGGTTAGTTGCCGAGAAATTGGGGCTAATCTATTCATGAAGTCTCTAGGTCTCAGCTATCGTCATTGCATCTTTAGATCATCCTAGTTCGGGTCTTAATGACAACCCTAGGTGGATTCCTTATCCAAACACTCCCTTCTCATGCTTGATACTCCCTTGTTTATTTACACTCGTGTGCTAGTGACCCGGCCATTAGGTTAGTTAGTTCACTTTATTTTGTTCTTTTCACTAAGAATTGTAGGCTAGAAAATAGATGAAGGGTGAGTAATAGTACTTCCTTGGCCCCAGTGGAATACGACCCCTGTGTCACTCACAGGGTATTACTTGGCGATCCCGTACACTTGCGGGGAAGCTATCACGTGTTAAATTTTTGGTGCCGTTGCCGGGTAATAGGCATATTTTGATACTTGTTTTTGCTACTTTAGTTATTCAGTTCGTTTTCTATTTCACACTTTCTTTATCTATCATTGTTTTTATTTTTATTTTCTTTATTGTGGCATCAGGTTATGACCTGCGGGAACCCATCGATTCTTATTGAAGGAGACCCGGATATTGGTAGAAGAACGCATCGTAAAGGGAAAGAACCTGTGGAAGAACAATCCAAGCAAGCCAGTATAGCTTCAGAAGGGTTAGAAATATTGGCAGAACAGAATGAACAACAGAGGATGTTGTCTGATTTTGCCAGACCCACGGTGATGGGGACCAAATCAAGCATTGTGAGGCCCCCAATTACCGTGAATAACTTCGAGTTGAAGCCGTCGTTCATTCAAATGTTCCAACAGTCCGCACAATTTAATGGGTTGGCCGATGAAGGTCATGCTTCGAGTGATTGCCCGATTGCTATTTGAGGCACTAGTACGGTAGAACAGGCTGATTTTGTGGGCAATGCTTATAGGGGACAAGGCCAAGGCAACCCGTACAGTGGTACTTACAACCCGGGGTGGAAGAACCACCCAAATTTCTCATGGAGCAACCAAGGGCAGTCACAACAAAAGAACAACACACCACCGAGATTTCAAGGCCAACAAGCATCGAACTTAGAAGGCCAAGTGATCGGGCTAGAGGAGAAGATGACCGATCTTGAGATAGCCCTCTTGAGGTTTATTGCTTCGTCAGATGCTAGATTCCAATCGGTAGAAGCTACACTTCGCAATCACAATGCCTCCCTACACAACTTGGAGAATCAAGTAGGGCAAATTTTGAAGACTTTGGCGGAAAGACCTCAAGGTAGTTTGCCTAGTAATACGGAGACCAATCCGAGAGAGCAATTGAAGGAAATTACCTTGAGGAGTGGAAAAGAGGTCGAGAGGAATCTCCCTCTAGAGAAGACACAGGAGACACCCGAGGTCGTGGAGATAGAGGAATGAACGATAAAGGAAAAAGAGGTGGCATCCCAACCCTACAAGCTGAGGATTCCCTATCCTTCAGGATTGAAGAATGACCAAGAGAACAAACAATACAAGAAATTTCTGGGAATTGTTAAACCCGGATCCATATGAAGGGTGGCCAGACCAAGACGAGGAGATCAAAGAACAAGAAGTACATTCGCTTGGTTTAGTCAAGACAGACATTAAGATGGAGACTGAGCGTATGAAGAAGATGCTTCAGAGGATGAAGAGGTCGAAAAGACGCCACAAGAAGAACCCCAACAAAAAGGGGGATGAGCATTCACGGAGTAAGGGTGTTTCACCCTTTTGTGGTAACAAATTCGACAACTCTCCCTCTACTCTACAAAGGTTATGTAATGCATGCTTTCAGGTTGTAGGGAAGAGGGCAACCTCCATTCATGAACCTCCGTAAGGTAAGGCCGGGTACGTCAAGCTAAGTGACATTAAACAAGCGCTTCTGGGAGGCAACCCAAGGTTTTACAACTTTTCTAGGATCTAGTTTAGTTTTAGCATGAATAAAAGTGTTAGTGTTGGTGTCCTAAAATTTTAATGCATGTGCTGCGATATTCTTTGTGGATTGTGATGTTTCGTGTGCCTAAACGAAAATTGATGAAGTTTGAGTGGGTTGAGCATGTTTTCCATAGTATCTGGTCGTGCTTTGATGGTTTTCACAGGCTCCAAGCATCGTATTTGTGTTTCTGAATTTTTCTGTGAGTCTGTGAATTTTTCTAAATAAACAAGATTATTCACACGGCCATCTAGAATTAACACATGGGCGTGTGTTACCATTTAGGGCTCAACCAGAAAGGGCACAAGGGCGTCACCTTGCCCCTGTGAAAAAACCTCAGAAGGGGCACACGGCCGTGTGATATCCTGCAGAACTTAAACTCTCATTCAAGAGAATCTATAGGGGCGTGTGGGTGCCCCTGTGAATGCCCAAGTCTCAAGGCACACGGTCGTGTGGCAGCTTCCCACGGCCGTGTAAGATTTTACAGAAAATCGCCTTCTTTCCCTGAGAAACCACAAGGGCGTGTGGCTACCTGACAAGCGGCCCGAAAGTGCACTGGTTTGTCGAAGTAATAAAAGTTACCCCGGTGAGAGGGTACTCGAATCCACAGGGAATAGGGAGTTAGAATACGAGATTTAACTATTAAAACTATGCGAAGTACGGAAAAGTGATCAATTGATTCGATGAGTGAATTATGGAAACAATTATACTAAAAGATGAGAAATTAAATAGAAAGATGGAAGATGAGAAAGTGCAAGTAAAAGAGAATAGAGAGGATTTAACAATGAATGAAGCGGGGTATCCGGACAAGCTATCTCTAGGATCTATGCTTCTAGTGCAAGACTATGCTATTATACTCTCCTATTGATGCCAATTGAGTCGAGGAAATCCTCAGACTCACGGTCCCAAACCTAAGGACAACCGTGACTAACCCCAACATTATGCCCCGGTATTAGGATTCACATCGACCCTTCACTCTATCGCTCGCACGATTAAGCCCCAGGGGAGTACATATACCTAAACCTCACACTATGTGGAATTGCATTAAGTTCTAGGGACTCCTAGTGATAAAACCTGTTCCTATGTGTAGTTCTAACCCTTTGGTCCAAGAGGAAGAACCCTAGTCTCGAATAAGCCAAAGTGCGTAGGTTTCACTTCAATCCTTCGCTCTGTTACTCGCATAACTAAGCCGCAGGGGAGTATATCTACCTAGCACTTCACTCTATCTCGACCGCTAATAAATCAAGGAAACGGAGGTAGGGAGAAATCACACCGGAGGGGAAAGGGGTACATCGCTACCTCACAACTCTCCCTCTCAACCCTCTTCAATCTTAAAGAGTCTAACCCTATAGGAGTTGTCACACCTCCCAAGGAAAACCTAGATTGTTCTCAACCCTAGTGTTACATCTAAGGGAAAACAATAGCAATATAAAATCAAGATTGAAACTCAATTCTTATTCATCAATAATGGAAAAGCACAATAACAATGTCCAAGAAACATAATAACCCTAGAGTTCACAAGTCCGAATACCCACAAGGGGTTTAGCTCCTCATGGAGCTATGCATGTTCATCAAAGTATATAAGAAAGCACAAAATAAAGACATCGATGAAAACACCCTTAAGTATAATGTTTACTTTTGTGCATTATAGGGTTGTGAAGATAAAATGAAGGAAAGGAACGAAGTTAAATCGTGTTTGCCATTGTTGGGAAGATTTTCGAACTAAGCAAGGAACGAGGCATTAGCATAGATTTGTGAGTGTGTGCCAACCTCCTTTGGAGGGCACAAAGGCAATCACATTCACAATAAGTCTAGCTCATGCTAACAATGAAGATTTTACCAATTAGGAGACTCGAAGCAATCGGCACGATCTACCGTTGATTGTGTGCCCAATTCAACGGCCTCAATGAAGAACGACGAATTCGGGAGCGTTTCGGCACAGTATTGTAGCAAATTACTGTTCACTATCGGCCGAAATTCAGCATTCCAGAAATTTCACACGGGTGTGTGGAAATTCCACACGGCCGTGTGAAATCCCAATTTCAGCAATTTTAAAGCCGCGACTCAACATTATAAAAGCCCGATTTGGAGACTTTTTAAAGTATCTTTTGACCTATTTTTCTCTCCAACTTCTGGAGTGCGGCTAGGGTTTTGGATAGGACTTCGTGGAGGTTTAGAGCGCGTCTTCGGTATCGTCACCGACGTCCGGTGACCGCACAAGACCACGGCCACACCATACGCAAGGGGGTTTTCATCGATGACTTTATTTTGTGCTTTATTATACACTTTGATGAACATGTATAGCTCCATGAGGAGCTAAACCCCTTGTGGGTATTCGGACTTAGAAACTCTAGGGTTATTATGTTTCTTTGACATTGTTATTATCCTTTTCCATTATTGATGAAAAAGAATTGAGTTTCAATTTTGATTTTATCTTGCAATTGTTTCCCTTAGAAGTGACAGTAGGGTTGAGAACAATCTAGGTTTTCCTTGGGAGGTGTGACAACTCCTATAGGGTTAGACACTTTAAGATTGAAGAGGGTTGAGAGGGAGAGTTGTGAGGTAGCGATGTACACCTTTCCCATCCGGTGTGATTTCTCCCTACCTCCGTTTCCTTGATTTATTAGCGGTCGAGATAGAGTGAAGTGCTAGGTAGATATACTCCCCTGGGGCTTAGTTACGCGAGTAATAGAGTGAAGGGTTGAAGTGAATCCTACGCATTGGGGCTTAATCGAGACTAGGGTTCTTCCTCCTGGACCAAAGGGTTAGAACTACACATAGGAACAGGTTTTATCAATAGGAGTCCCTAGAACTTAATGCAATTCCACGTAGTGTGAGGTTTAGGTAGATGTACTTCCCTGCGGCTTAATCGTGCGAGCGATAGAGTGAAGGGTCGATGTGAATCCTAATACCGGGGCATAATGTTGGAGTTAGTCACGGTTGTCCTTAGGTTTGGGACCTTGTGTCTGAGGATTTCCTCGACTCAATTGGCATCAATAGGAGAGTATAATAGCATAGTCTTGCACTAGAAGCATAGATCCTAGAGGTAGCTTGTCCGGATACCCCGCTTCATTCATTGTTAAATCCTCTCTATTCTCTTTTACTTGCACTTTCTCATATTCCATCTTTCTATTTAATTTCTCATCTTTTAGTATAATTGTTTCCATAATTCACTCATCGAATCAATTGATCACTTTTCCATACTTCGCGTAGTTTTAATAGTGAAATCTTGTATTCTAACTCCCTATTCCCTGTGGATTCGAGTACCCTCTCCCCGGGGTAACTTTTATTACTTCGACAAACCCGTGCACTTGTGGGATACACGAAGAGGTCGTCTCACATACCAAGCATTCAATTACACCAAACAAGGATCACAAACAAGTCCTAAAATGCATAAAACAAGTCGAGCAAGCATCCTACACAAGTTCACCCCCAAGGTTCACCTACATCCGGTGACCTTGGAGTTTAGTTACTCATGAACACAAAATACTCAAAATAATACATGGAAACAACCAAATACAAAAACAAGAACACCTCCTCAAAAGGTAGAGGCCAAATGACATTCCAAAGACGCCACCAAAGAGGTGGCTTCCCTTGTCGATTCTCCTCTCAACTATGGATCAAGAAGGTGGATCTCGTCGTATGTCGCTCTCCTTATCGTTCTCTCCCCAGAAATGGCCTTCGACGACAGTTCCTAGCTCCGATTTGAAGATGGTGGCAAGTGTGCTCAAGACCTAGGGCTTCCTTCTAAGAAAAAATGAACTCCCCTCCTTAAAAATCCAATTCCAACAAGTTATGCGGGCTGGCATATGGGCAGGCATACGGGCACTGTAGTTCCCCAAGTTTTGTGTAAGTTGCTGCAGTGGAGTGCTACAGCATAAATGCTACAGTGCCATTGCTACAGGAGTTATATGCGGTCAGTCATGTGCCCGTATGGATCTCCAGACTTAGCCATTTCACCAATGTTTCTGTGCTACAGTGCTGCTACAGTACCACTGGAAAATGGTCTTTTCTTCTCGATTTCTTCTAAAATCTCGTTGTCGAGCTCCCCACTATATTTTCTGTGCCTGTAACACGAAATAAACCAATTTTGACCAAAAACGGGCATCCACACATATATAAATACTCGATAAATACGCAAATATACGTAAGTGATACGTACAGTTACGCATTTATCACCAGCCTCGGGCCCCTACTCCACCACTTTCACCAACTCTATCAGCACCCAATCCACCCACACCAATAGAGCCTACAGCAGCACCAGAGGCTACTCCACAGGACACCGACGCTGAGGTGTCGTAGTTTTATTTTTATTTTACTTCAGTTGTACTTTTTTCTTTTATATTTTGGACTTGTAGTACTCAAAAAGGATCTTCCTTCTGAGTTTATCTTTATTTTGCTTTATTTTGCTTTATTTTGTCTCGAGTTGTATTTCATTTTCATATCTTTATATACTCGAGCTTTATTTTAGTTTTTCTTGAGCTATACTGAACCCTTGCGTATGTGTGCAGATGGTCTTGGATGTAAGGAATTTGAGGAGTAGTCATAGGCACGGTCATGGGACCGTGTGTGCTCCATAAAACCATTGAGACTCAACTCTCAATGTACCTAGCTCCATCAAATGCAACACTTGAAGTTCAGGGGAGTAATGTTTCAACTACCTATCCCTACATTAATTGTGTGAATTGTTTTACTTTTTGCTGTGCTTGCATGCGTACATTGGGGACAATGTACATCTTAAGTGTGTGTGGAGAGGGGGGGGGATTCACATTGCACACACCTTTACTTGTTCGTTCAATTGCTCATGCTCATGTAGCCTATGGCGGTTCACGTTAGTTGCAACGTTTATATTCTTAGAGTTTAGGAGAATTTTTAACATTGTATTCTATCATGCTCTAGTTTTTACTTGAATTTTTAGGGAATTTTAACTCGATTATCTTATATTGCACAACTTACTCTTAGAATCTTTTGGAAACTCGATCTTGAAGTTTTTAAGGACAAGTTTATCGTCATTCTTAGTTTTACTTTGGAAAATGCATATATATAAAAAAAAGAGAAATAAAAAATATGGAAGATGAGAAAAAGAAAAAAATATATGAGTTTGTGAATATGTGCTTTTGTTTTATTTATGCATTTGGGGTGGAAAGAGCTACCACCTATAAAGTATGTAGCTACTCTCATAAGTCGGATACAAGTTATGCCCTAATGAGAAAAAGAGCTATCTCATGGGATGCGTGAAAGCTACTACCCCGGTGGAAAGAGCTACCTCCTCGAAAGAGTGAAAGCCACCTTTGGCGGCCGCCTAGGTAAGGGCTACCTTTGAGGTTGTGTGAAGCTACTACTTCCTTTCTTGCTTTTTTTATATAAATAAGTCCTTGTTAACAAAAGTTTGAGGAGTACTCGTTGGGTTTTCTTGAGTGAGTTCACACACACTTACACATTTTTGAGTTGATTGACCCTTTTTATTCATGTTTTTAGCTAGAGCAATGATATCCTTATGCGATGTTTTGATTTCCCTTACTTGTAGAATGCTTCCTTTGCATACTTTTGGTAAACCTAAGGCCGAGCACTTTCAATTGTTCTTCCCAAGTACGTTCATGTTTTATTTATTTATTTTTGCTTGAGGACAAGCAAAATCTTAAGTGTGGGGTAGTTTGATAAGTGCTTGTGTTATAGTAATGCAAAGTGTTATTATCTTACAATGAGTATACCTTTTATCAGATTTTATCACTAAATGGTGTGCATTTGTGTATTCTTATGCATTATAGGTTTATGGAGCTAATTTGGAAAAGAAGAACGAAGTTAGATCATGTTCGCCATTGTTGGGAAGGTTTCGGACCATACAAGGAACAAGGCACGAGCCTAGACTTGTGAGTGTGTGCCAATCTCCTTTGGAGGGGCACAAAGGCAGTCACATTCACAACAAGTCTAACTCGTGTTGCATAGGAGAACTTCACCAAGAAGGAGACTTGAAGCAATCAGCACGATCTACCATTGATTGTGTGCCCAAATCAATGGCCTCGATGAAGAATAACAAATTCGGGAGCGTTTCGGTGTGTTACTGAAACAGCACTGTAGTTTGTTACTCTAGCAAACACTATAGCAAGCTGCTGTTTACTTACTGCCGAAAACAGGATTTCAGAGAGTTCACACGGGCGTGTAGAAATTCCACACGGCCATGTGAATTAATTTTTCAGCAACCCAGAAACTTCACACGCGCGTGTGGAAATTCCACACATCCGTGTGAAGTCCTGATAAGTCCAATTTTAAAGCCGCGACTCAACATTATAAAAGCCTGATTTTGGACACTTTTGAGATATCTTTTACCTAACTTTCTTCCCAACCTCTGGAGAGTGCAGCTAGGGTTTCGGAGAGGACTTCGTGGAGGTTTGGAGCGCGTCATCGGCATCGTCATTGACGTTCGACGGCTGCACAAGACCACGGCCACACCATACGCAAGGGGGTTTTCATCAATGTCTTTAATTTGTTCTTTATTTCATATTTTAATGAACATGTATAGCTCCATGAGGATATAAACCCCTCGTGGGTATTCGGACTTGTAAACCGTATTATTATTATGTTTGTATGACATTGCTATTATGCTTTTCTATTATTGATGAATAAATTCGAGTTTCAATTTTTAATTATCTTATGCAATTGTTTCCCTTAGCCATGACACTAGGATTGAGAATAATCTAGGTTACCCTTTGGAGGTGTGACAACTCCTATAGGGTTAGACTACTTAAGATTGAAGAGGGTTGAGAGGGTGAGTCATGAGGTAGCGAAGCGTCCCCTTTCCCCTCCGGTGTGATTTCTCCCTACCTCCATTTTCCTTGATTTCTTAGCGGTTGAGATAGAGTGAAGTGCTAGGTAAATAAAATCCCCTGGGGCTTAGTTGCGCAAGCAACAGAGTAAAGGGTTGACGTGAATCCTAAGCGCTGTGTCTTAATGTAGACTACGGTTCTTCCACCTGGACCAAAGGGTTAGAACTACACATAGGAACAGGTTTTATCACTAGGAATCCCTAGAGCTTAAAGCAATCCTACGTAGTGTTAGGCTTAGATAGATATACTCCCCTGGGGCTTAGTTGCGTGAGCGACAGAGTGAAGGGTGGACTTGAATCCTAGTGCCGAGACATAGTTTTTGGGTTAGTCACGGTTGACCTTAGGTTTGGGACCGTGAGTTTAAGGATATCCTCGACTCAATTAACATCAATAGCAAAGTATAATAGCATAGTCTTGCACTAGAAGCATAAGTCCTAGAGATAGCTTGTCCGGATACCCTATTTCATCCATTACTAGTCTTTCTCTAATTCACTCCTTCTTGCACTTTCTTGTCTTCCATCTCCCTATTTAATTTCTTGCTTTTTATCATATTTGCTTCCATAATTCACTCATCAATTCTACTATCACTTTTTCTTACACCGCACAACTAGATAGTGAAATCTCGTGTCTTAAATCCCTATTCCCTATGGATTTGACTACCCACTCACCAGGGTAATTTTATTACTTCGACAAGCCCGTGCATTGCGAGATACACATAAGGGGTCGTGTCAACATATTATTATGCTTTCTTAATTAATGCATTTAATTGAGTTCCAATCTTGATTGCTTATTGTATTGATTTTCCATTAGCCATGACACAAGGGTTGAGAATCATCTAGGTTGTCCTTTGGAGGTGTGACAACTCCTATAGGATCAGACTACTCGAGATTAGAGAGGGTCGAGACGTTGAGTCGTGAGGTAGCGAAATGTTCCCTTTCCCCACCGGTGTGTTTTTCCCTATCTTTGTGTTCCAAGAGTTCTTAGCGGTCGAAGTAGAGCGAAGTGCTAGGAGATGAACTTCCTTGGTGATTAGTTGCACGAGCAATAGTGTGAAGGGTTGTAGTGAATCCTAGTGCTAGGGCTTAGGCTTTCACACTTTCGAGTAGGTTACTCTTTCTACCGGGGTAGTAGCTTTCATGTATCCCATGAGATAGCTCTTTCTGTCATTAGGGCATAACTTGTATCCAACTTATGAGAGTAGCTACATACTTCATAGGTGGTAGCTCTTTCCACTCCAAATGCACAAATAAAACCTAAACAAATATTCACAAGTTCAGAAGTTTTTATTATTATTATTATTATTATTATTATTATTATTATTATTATTATTATTATTATCTCTCAAAACAAAACTAAAACTCAACTAAAACTATGATAAACTAGTCCTTAAAATATCGAGCTTGAGTTTCCAAAAGGTTTCAAGAGTGAGTAGTGCAAAGTGAAATAATCGAGTAAAAATTGTCTAAAATTCAAGTAAAAACTAGAGCATGGTGAGATACAATGTTAAAACATTCTCGTAGACTCTAAGAAAAGAACCGTTCCAACTAAGGTGAACCGCCACGGGCTACATGAGCATAAACAATTAAACGTGCAAGTAAAGGTGTGTGCAATGTGAACTCCCCCTCATACTTAAGATGTACATTGTCCCCAATGTACGCATGCAAGCACAATAAAAAGTATAACAAATAAAACCAATTATGTGGGAGTGGGCAATTGAAACAATACTCCACTAAACTCCAAGTGTCGAGTTCGATGGAGCTATGTTCATTAAAAGTTGAGTCTCAATGGGTTGTGGAGCACACATGGTCCAATGATTGTGCCTATGACTTTTCGTCAAATTCCAAACATCCAAGACCATTTGCACACATACACAAGGGGTTCAGTGTAGCTCAAGAAAAACCAAAATAAGTGGACTATATAAAGATAGAAGCAATGAAATATAACTTGAGAAAACTAAAAGCAACAGAAAATAAACTTAGAAGGTAGATCATTTCTGAGTACCACAAGTCCAAACATAAGAAATAAAAATACAAAATGACAGAAAAATAAAAGAAACTACGACGCCTCAGCGTCGGTGTCCTATACTATCGTCTCTCGTACTGATACTCGCTCAACAGGTACCGGTGGATCAACTTGTGGTGATGCTGCTGTTGAGGGTGGCGCAGGGGAGGCTCAGGGCTAAACTAAAAAAGGTGATGACACAGCTCGCTCGAGTAACTGCCAAATAGCGTCAAACTGTGCCATCGTCTCTAAATTATTTACAGCCTGTGTAGCCCTGACCTCGGCCACCTCTGTCTGCAGTACCCTGACAGTACTCTTAAGGCATTCTAGTCTTTCGTGGCCTCGAGAAGGCAAAAATATGCCCACTAGAGATGGTTCCGGTGCTGTGGGTCGTACCTGTGTCTTTATCTATGTCTAAGATGGCTCTAATACTGGCTGTGAACCCTCAGCCTACTCTCCCTTTGCCTCGACCTGCTCTGGCTGGGGTAAAATCAATATATAAACCACTGGTCCATCTCTACGGATCATACCTATCAGCCTCATCATCTCAATGCTCAGGGGGGCTGGTACAGTAGTTTTCTTGGCCCCTCGAACTCTATCCCTGAGTCCCATACCTATGATGAGTCGAGTGATGTAAGGGCCTAATAAGTGCTCATGTTATAATAATGCGAAGTGTTATTATCTTACAATGAGCATTACTTTCATCAGATTTTATCATTAAATTGTGTGCATTTGTGTACTTTTGTGCATTGTAGCATTGTGAAGCTAGTTTGGAGGAAAAGAGTAAAGTTAGATCGTGTTCGCCGTTGTTGGGGAATTCTCGGACCAAGCAAGGAACAAGGCGCGAGTCTAGACTTATGGGTGTGTGCCAACCTCCTTTGGAGGGGCACAAAGGCAGTCACATTCCCAATAAGTCTAACTCGTGTAGCATAAGAGAACTTTACCAATGAGAAGAAATGAAGCGACCGGCACTGTCTACCGTTGATTGTGTGCCTAATTCAACAGCCTCGATGAAGAACGATGAATTCGGAAGCGTTTCGGAAAAAGCACTATAATAGCACTGTAGCAAATTACTGTTTACTATTTTCCGAAATTCAGCAAAACAGAGACTGCGTGTGGAAATTCCACATGGCCGTTTGAAATCCCGATTTCAGCCGATTTCAAGCCGCGACTCAACACCATTTAAGGATGCTTTGGAGACTTTTTCTGGATCTTTTTGCCTATCTTTTGACTTAACTTCTGGAGGGTTGCTACGAGGGTTTGGAGAGGACCTTGTGGAGGATCAAAACGTGCCATCGGCATCGACATCGACGTCCAGTGGCCGCACAAGACCACGGCCACACTCTACATAAGACGGTTTTCATCTATGCTTTTGATTTGTGTCTATTCTGATAGTTTGATGGATTTGTATAGCTACATGAGGAGCTAAACACCTTGTGGATACTCGGACTTGTAAACCCTAGGATGATTATGTTTCTATGACATATTATTATGATTTTATTTATTGATGAAAAAAATTGAGTATCAATCTTAATTGCATCTTTTATCGATTTTCCCTTAGCCGTAACACTAGGGTTGAGAATTGTCTAGGTTATACTTTGGAGGTGTGACAACTCCTATAGGGTTAGACTACTTAAGATTGAAGAGGGTCGAGAAGGTGAGTCATGAGGTAGCGAAACATCCCCTTTCCTCTCCGGTGTGATTCTCCCTACCTCCATGTTCAAAGAGTTCTTAACGGTCAAGATAGAGCGAAGTGCTAGGAGATGAACTCCCCTGGGCTTAGTTGGGTGAGCAACAGAGTGAAGGGTTGTAGTGAATTCTAGTGCTGGGGCTTAATTGAGACTAGGGTTCTGTTCACCTGGACCAAAAGGTTAGAGCTATACATACGAATAGGGTTTATCACTTGGAATCCCAAGAACTTAAAGCAGTCCCACGTAGTGTGAGGATTAGGAAGATGGACTCCCATAGGGCTTAGTTGACAGGTCAACAAGAGTCAAGGGTCGTAGTGATACCTAATGCCGGGGCATAATGTTGGGGTTAGTCACGGTTGACCTTAGGTTTGGGACCGTGTATTTAAGGATATCCTCGACTCATTAAACATCAATAGGAGATTATAATAGCATTGTCTTGCACTAGAAGCATAAATCCTAGGTGTAGCTTATCAGGATACCTTATTTCACTCATTGATTGCCCTTCTCTTATTACTCTTACTTGCACTCTCCTGCCTACCACATTTCTCTTTTATTTCTTATTTTTCTAAATTACTTTTGCAACCACACATTGATTCTATTCTCATTTTCCATACATCACACTAGCTAAATAGCAAACACTTGTATCTTTGATCCCTACTCCCTGAGGATTCGACTACCCTCTCACCGGGGTATTATTATTACTGCGACAACCCGTGCACTTTCGGGCTCCTATCAAAGTTGTGGCACCATTGCCGGGGAGTAGGCGTATTTTAGATACTTGCTTTTTGCTATTTTAGCTATTCACTTGGCTTTCTATTTCACACTTTCTTTGTCTATCATCATTCTCACTTGTTTTTTTTTCTTTGATTTCAGCCTCAGAAGGGATGTTTGATACAACTGAGATTTTTGACACACTTACAGGATTAGTGAAGGATGTGGAACAGAGAATGCAGTTGTTCATGGCACAATCAGTTAAAAATTACATTGAGTATAAGTAACCAGTGAACATTCCTTTTGTAGAAGAAGAGACCACTGTTGATCATTCTTGTATAAGACAGATTATGAGTTATGAATTGGGCAGTGTGTTGGACAAATTTGAGAAATCAGCCCTAGCTTCTTCAAGTGGTGACATAGAAGAAAGTTTAGAGAGGGCCCAGCTCAATTTGAATCATGTTATCAGGATCACAGGCAAGAAGTCTTTTCAGTGGGAATTATAGATTTGACTGAGGAAGGTTGTGAGATAGGAGTTGAAGTGGGATCTCAGGATCATTTCAATAGTCATGTTCCGGAAAAAAATTCAGATAGTTTTATTAAGCAGGAATCGAGTCAGTTTGAAGAAATTGATAGATTAAAGGCGACTCGATTGCGACCATTTATTGAAGAACCACCTGATTTGGAGGTGAAAACACTACCAGAACACTTGGAATATGCATTTTTAGCAGAAGAGATGAAGCTTCCTGTGATTATAGCATTAGATCTCTCTTCGGATCAGAAGGCTAAGTTAGTGAATATGCTGAAGAAACACAAGTCTGCCCTTGCTTTGAAAATTGAATATTTGAAGGGCATAAATCCCTCATTATGTACCAATAAAATTTTAATGGAGGATAATTTCAAGTCAGTGATCCAACCTCAAAGAAGACTGAACCCAAATATGAAGGAAGTTGTCAAGGCAGAGGTAGTGAAATTGCTAGATGCGAGGATTATTTACCCTATATCTGATAATGCTTGGGTGAGTCCAACGCAAGTGGTTTCAAAGAAAGGGGGGATGATAGTGATCAAGAATGAGAGGAATGAACTCATTCCAACTAGAACAATCACAGAATGGAGGGTTTGCATTGATTATAGAAGACTGAATGATGCAACCCGGAAGGATCACTTCCCATTGCCTTTTATTGATCAAATGTTGGAGCGTTGGCAAAGCATCAGTTTTACTGTTTCTTGGATAGGATGTCAGGATATTTTTCAGATTGCTATTGCCCTGAAAGATCAAAAGAAGACAACATTTACTTGTCCTTACAGACGAATGCCATTTGGACTATGCAACGCACACGCCACATTCCAACGTTGTATGACTGCTATGTTTGATGACCTTTTGGAGGATATCATGGAGGTGTTCATGGATGATTTTTCGGTGTTCGTTGACTCCTTTGATATATGTTTGAAAAACTTTGAAAGAGTGTTGATGAGATGTGAGGAGATAAACCTTGTGCTAAATTGGGAGAAGTATCACTTCATGGTTCAAGAAGGCATCGTTCTAGGGCACAAGATCTCTCGGATGCGTATGGAGGTAGACAAGGAGAAAATCGAAGTCATAGATAAACTTCCTCCACCAACATATCTTAAGGGAATTTGGAGTTTCTTGGGGCATGCGGGGTTCTATAGGCAGTTCATGAAGGATTTTTTCGAAAATCACACAACCGTTGACTAAACTCCTTGAAAAAGATGCTCCGTTCAATTTTGGGGAAGAATGTATAGCGACTTTTAATGTGTTAATAGAGAAACTAGTTCAAGCTCCAATTTTGATCACACCAGATTGGAATAAACCATTCAAGCTTATGTGTGATGCAAGTGACTATGCTATCGGAACAGTTTTGGGGCAGAGAAAGGGCAAGTAGTTCCAACCTATTTATTATGCTAGTAAGACTCTTACAGGCGCTCAAGAGAATTATACCACTACAGAGAAGGAGATACTAGCAGTTGTATTCACCCTCGATCAATTCAGGCCATATTGATAAGTGTCTAAATACATTACTTTTATTATATACATTTTATACACTTTCATGCATTTTTGTATGACTCCGATGCCCTTTACATGTTTTATTTGTTACTATTTTTTTAGGACATCGGAAGATCATCTCGCGTGTGATTGAGCCTTGTTTCAGCACGAATCAAAGAATTTATTGAAGCTCACACGCACCCTCATGTTTCGTGTAAGCAAAGAGTGGATTTTCAGTCACCGTACACTGCAGCAGTGTTACTGTAGCACCGACACTGTAGCGATTTCACTGTAGCACCTTTACTATAGCAGTGTGCGGGCAATGTGCGGCCCCGCACACATACCGCACAGAGGAGACAGAGAGGTGTGCAGCCCCGCACATAGCCCACACACACACGGGCAGATCTTCAAGTTTTTGGTTATTTAAGTAAAGCTAGGGCATTTTGGAGGGGGTCTTTGGCCACCATTTTCTCACCCCTTCTCCACCAGCACCTCCTCCATTCTCCACCATCATCTCCATCATTCTCCATCATCATCACCAGATTGGAGAGGCGATTTGAAGAGCAAAACTCAAGGGGAGAAGAAGGAAGCACTCAAGGTTGTCATCACGGAGCTTGATCGGCGTGGATCCGGTGAGCCTTCATCACCGTCTTCTAGCCTACATCTGAGGGAGTTTCTTATGAGCATTTTCATTTATTATTTTGTTTGTTCTCTCTTTTGATGTGGAACTTGACTCCCAAGGTCACCGGGCTCCGGTGAACCATGTTAGAAGAACTTGTATGGATGATGATAATTATTTATAAATGATTGTTGGCTTGTTTGTTGGTTTCAATCTATTGTTTTGATGTTCAACCTACAATGGATGGATTCTATAGGTTTTGATTCATAAATTGTATATGTATGGCGGGATGCTTGCATGTATTAGATCGCACAATGATTGAAGGGGGATTCAATGTGCCTGTACACCGGAGGTTTCGGGTGCTGGTAGCTCCCCGCGCTGTTAGGGTTCTTTTAGGCAAAAGCGCACATAAGAATAACCCTAACCAAGACTCCCTATTCCCAATGACATCGTAGGGGTATCTTCTGGATAGAGGAACATGTACTGGATTAGGGCTATACTACGGAGGTTCCAGGGTAATCGACATCCGAGTCTAGCGGACCAACTCTTGCCAACCTTAAGCCTTAATTCCTATATTCATCCTAACTTGTTCTTCTCCTTAGGGGATCCTAGCCCGAGGCCTCTAGTTCTCATTGCTACTTGATTTTTAGATTGCTTGTATGGTGTGCCTTAGTCCATTTTGTTTATAGCTTTTCTTCTATTTATTTTCGTATTTTTGTTTTTATACAACAAACTCTTGATTTGGTAAACTAGATAGTGATACCTAGGAGGAAGTAATTGCAGATCTTGGGGACCTTGGGAATATGACCCTCTCGTGCTCACGCGAGAGGTTATTACTTGACGACCCGTGCACTTGCGGCCGGGTAGTTGCGTGCTCGCTTTTTATCGTGTCGCGCGGCGCCCATCAAGTTTTTGGCGCCGTTGCCGGGGATATCCAAGAATGCTAGGAAAACTTCTATCTCACTACTCTAGTCATTTATCTTTTCTTTTGTAAATATTCTTGTTTTCTTTTATACCTTAATTTTTTTATTTTGTTTTGTGCATAGGGCAATGGGTTATCAAGAAGCCTATGGTGGTGCAAATTTTCATCTTCAAAAATGGCAAATCAATGAGTATAAGGCCTTGAGGGCATGCAGTACCAATCAATTCGAGCATATATATAATCCGTATTGGCGAGGGCCCTTCGATTTTTCATCACATCACCGTTGACAACAATGGGATCACTCTAACCATGGACTACTGTACAAACCCCCACAACCACCAACGAAAAGGATGTTTAACCCTGAAGATATCTTAGCCAAGTATATACAGGTCACAGACTCTCATTTGGATGCGTTGGAAGAAAGTGTGACAATTGTTCAAGCATTTATTCACAGAATTGAGAAACAAGTGGTAGAACTTCTCAAATTAATGAATGAGGACAAAAAGCGTAATGAGCAAGCTGTTGAAGTTCCACCCGTATATGCTATGGAAGAAGACAGGGGGATTGAAGGAAACTTGGCCATATAAAAATCTGAAGAAGTAGAAGCAAGTCCATCAATCACAATTGAAGAAGCTACTTGCCTTAACATCGATCATTCAACCCATCTGCCCATTTTGGTCTTGTGCACTAAAAAAATCCCGGGAATTGTATTTGAAGATGTGGGTCAAAAGCTAGAATCATCCAAGAACCCACCTATGCCAGTCTTGGATAATTCCCAACCAAAAATATTTCCTTGGAGGCCTAAACACATTCTTTGGGCAATCCAAAATTATCCCACCATGGTTGAGGAGGAAGATGTGGATAGGGTGTTGAAGCCGCCCAAGGACCCCCCCGTGCTAAGCTTAGATAGTTCTCAACCAAAGCTCTTTCCTTGAAGACCCAAACAATTTGGTGGGATACACAAAGGAATTTTGGCCGGGAATCAAGAAGAAGCGGAGAGGAAGTTCAAGCCATCCAAGGATCCGCCCAAGTTCAAATTGCACAATTCTCGGCCCAAGCTTTTCCCTTGGAGACCAAAAGGTAATTCGTCCTTGACATCCACCTCGGCACCATCTCGGCAAGTACATTTCATCTTCTATTGTAGTAGTTATGCCACACTTGGCCAGGAGCAGCACACTATTTTCAAACCTCCATGAGGTAAGAAGGTACGTCAAGCTCGTGACGTTAAACAAGCGCTTTTGGGAGGCGACCCAAGGTATCAAATTTTGTATTTTGCTTTGTTTTCTTGTGTGTTTTAGTTTTCTTAGTTTTGTGTGCTTGTTTGTGTGTGGATGCCTCAACTGTTTAATTTCATTGCATGGTAGGTTTAATTAAATACTCTTGCTCATGTTGGTGATTCTTGGTGTGTTCTTCATTGATTCATGATCTTCTTTATGTTTTGATGAGTTTTATGCATGTAGGGTTGAGAATGCTAGTTTTTGGGAGGTGATTCATGACATGTCAAGGTCGGAAAAACAAATTTTAAGGGGTGTGCGGGCAGTGTGCGACCCTGCGCACAGGTCGCACACCCTTCTGGAGCCTTTGTGCGGCCCTGCACACGGGCCGCACACCCTTCTGGAGCCTGTCTGCGGCCTGTGTGCGGCCCTGTACACGGGCCGCACACCTTTCAGCCCAATGTGTGCGGGTGGTGTGTGGCCCCCCACACAGCCCGCACACAGCCATTTAAGCCTATTTTTCAGCAAAATTTCAGCATCTTCGGGGCTGATTTCTTCGACTTCCTTTCACCCGATTTTTCTCCAATTTTTTTTTATGTTACCTCTTGGATAACCTCCTCATTTTCCCAACCTTTCATTGATCCTAAAGTTCTAATCATCTTTGAGTTTTAATTTTGTTGATCAATCGTTTTCATCGAGTTTTCACTAACATCTTTGAAATTTGTCATCTAGCTTTGGGTTTGAGTGTATCTCTCATCTTTATTGATTTTAATTGTTTAAATTTGTTTTAAATCCCAAGTTCATTGATGTTTGAATGTTTTTAACTTGAAACAACATACTCTTATATCATTTCTTTTCAAGTTTTGCCAAGCATTGAGTTGAAAAGTTTCACTCGAGCACCCACACATTGTGCTTTGTATTTCTTGTTTCCATTGTTCTTAGCTTTGTTGTTTGTTATTTGTTTGTGTGTTTATTTTTCTTCTTGTGTGTGTGATGGATACCATGAGATGATGTTCCCTTCTACGTTGCAGGTGGAATTGGGGCATCAAAAGCATCTTTCTTCCCCAACATCTACAGGAATCATCGGTGGTCCCCATGATCTCATGGACCTCAAGACTTATGTTTCGAGACTTAGGGAAGTTCACAAAACCCTCTTACTTTTCTTTAATTTCCTACATTTTTTGAACACTGCTGGTTAAGTACATTGGGGACAATGTAATACTTTAAGTAGGGGGTGGATATGATTTTCTTGAACTTTGAGAATTTTTGAAAATTTTGCATGTTAGTAAACCAAGGATGGCATTAATGATTGCAATATATGTATGATAGTGTAGAACAATGATAGATGCTAAGCTACTCATAACCTTGCAATGTTAAGAATTTTGTGTCATTCTAGGCATTCCATCGCTTACCCCCTATGTAGGACCCTGGACACCAAGGTTGGGAAAGCAGTAACCTTCGTGACCCTCTTAGTTGATAACCCATTCGAGTGGCTTCGTGCCTTGATGTGTTAGGCATTGCCTCTAATAGACTCTTAAGGACTTTCCTCTTTCTTTTTATCTTAGCACGGTCAAAAAGAAATTTGAAAAATGAAAAATGAAAAAAAAAGAGGGAAAATTTAACAAATAAAAAGGATAGTGCTCCTCTACCGCACTAGAAAAGTAACCTGGGGTTCTTGCTCCTAACCAGAGTGTTCCTCTCGCCAAAAGCTATAAAGGCATGAGCGCGTATATATAAATGTGCAAAGCTCCAGGTAATGTGGATTTGCAGTTCATGTTAGTATCGAAAAAAAAGTGTTTGTTTACAAGAAAATAAGTTTTTATGACTGATGATTGTTTGAGCGAAAGAGGAAAGATCTTTAGGAGTCTACTAGGAGTATCTCTACCACCTCAAGGCCGAATTCCAATAAGTGGCGTGACTTGCCTCAAGACGTGGTCCTCGGGGTTCTGTTGACTTAACTTGGACTACAGGGCTTCGAAATAGAGGGGTCGCACACACACATCATATCATTGCCATTGAATGCATGAAATTTCTTAAGTGGTTGGTACTTAGTATCTTGAGTTTTACCATTTCTATTGTACACTTACACATAAGCCGGAGGTTGTGTATTTAACCACGTATCAATCCCTTTTGTTCTTCATGTTTGTTTGCTTGGGGACAAGCAAACACTCAAGTAGGGGGTATTTGATAAGTTTCTAAATACATTACTTTTATTATATACATTTTTTACTCTTTCATGCATTTTTGTATGACTCCGATGCCCTTTTCGTGTTTTATTTGTTACTATTGTTTCAGGACATCGGAAAATCATCTCATGCGTGATTGAGCCTTGTTTCAGCATGAATTAAAGAATTTATTGCAGCTCCCACCCACCCTCATGTTTCAGGCAAGAAAAGAGTGGATTTTGAGTCACCGGTACAATGCAGCACGGTTACTAGAGTGATTTACTGTAGCACTGTACTGTAGCAGTGCACGGCATTGTGCGGCCCCGCACACCTGCTGCACAGAGGACACAGAGAGATGTGTGGGCTGTGTGCAGCCCCACACACAGCCCGCACACACATGGGCAGATCTTCAAGTTTTTGGTTATTCAAGTGAAGCTAGGGTATTTTGGAGGGTGTCTTTGGCCACCATTTTCTCCACCCTTCTCCACCAGCACCTCCTCTATTCTCCACCATCATCATTCTCCATCATCATCACTGGATTGGAGAGGAGATTTGAAGAGCAAAACTCAAGGGGAGAAAAAGGAAGCACTCAAGGTTGTCATCACGGAGCTTGATCGGCGCGGATTGATAAGTGTCTAAATACATCACATTTATTATATATATTTTATACACTTTCATGCATTTTTCTATGACTCCGATGCCCTTTACGCGCTTTTCTTGTTAATTATCATTTCAGGGCATCTGAAGATCATCTACTGCGTGATTGAGCTTCTTTCGGCATACATCGAAGAATTTATTAATGCTCATACGTATCCTCAAGTTTCGGGCAAGAAAAGAGTGGATTTGAGGAAGTTACTGTAGCGATTTTACTGTAGCAGTTCCACTGTAGCACCGTTACTGTAGTAGTGTGCGGCCAGTGTGCGGCCGCACAGTGCCCGCACACGCACGGGCTGATGAGGCTTTGTTTGGGTTATTTAAGGCTTTCTAGGGCTTTGGAGAGCTTGTCTTTGGCCAGCATCCTCTCCATCCTTCTCCACCATCATCTCCTCCATTCTCCACCATCATCTCCACCCATTTCCACCATCATCACCGGATTGGAGAGGCAATTTGAAGAGCAAAACTCAAGGGGAGAAGAAGGAAGCACTCAAGGTTGTCATCACGGAGCTTGATCGGCGCGGATCCGGCGAGCTTTCATCACCACCTTCTAGCCTACATCTGAGGGAGTTCCTTATGAGCATTTTCATTGATTATCTTGTGTATTATCTCCTTTGATGTGGAACTAGGCTCCCAAGGCCACCGGGCTCCGGTGAACCTTGGGAGGAGAACTTGTATGGATGATGATAATTGTTTATAATTGATTGTTGGCTTGTTTGTTTGATTTCAATCTATTGTTTTAATGTTCAACCTACAATGGATGGATTCCGTAGGTTTTGATTCTTGAATTGTATGTGTATGGCGGGATGCTTGCATGTATTAGGTCGCACATAGATTGAAGGGGGATTCAATGTGCCGGTACACCGGAGGTTCTGGGTGCCGGTAGCTCCCCGCGTGGTTAGGGTTGTTTTAGCCGAAAGCGCGCATTAGAATAACCCTAATCGAGACTCCATGTTCCTAATGACATCGTAGGGGTATCTTCTGGATAGAGGAACCCGTATTGGATTAGGGCTACACCACGGAGGTTCCGGGGTAGTCGACTCCCGAGTCTAGCGGATCAAACCTAGCCAACTTAGCGCTCAATTTCCTATATTCATCCTAACTTGTTCTTCTCCTTAGGGGATCCTCGCCCGAGGCCTCTAGTTATCATTGCTACTTGTTCTTTACATTGCTTGTATGGTGTGCCTTAGTCCATTTTGTCTATAGCTTTTCTTTTATTTAATTTTCCTATTTGTGTTTATATTAAACTCTTGATTTGGTAGACCAGATAGTGATACCTAGGAGGAAGTAATAGCAGATCTTGGGGCCCTTGGGAATACGACCCTCTTGTGTTCGCACGAGAGGTTATTACTTGACGACCCGTGCACTTGCGGCCGGGGAGTCGCGTGCTCGCTTCTTTAGCGTGTCGCGCGGCGACTCATCACGGATCCGGTGAGCCTTTATCACCGCCTTCTAGCCTACATCTGAGGGAGTTTCTTGTGAGCATTTTCATTGATTATTTTGTTTCTTCTCTCTTTTGATGTGTAACTAGACTCCCAAGGCCACCGGGCTCCGGTGAACCTTGGGAGGAGAACTTGTATAGATGATGATAATTTTTTATAAAAGATTGTTGGCTTGTTTGTTGGTTTCAATCTATTGTTTTGATGTTTAACCTATAATGGATGGATTCTGTAGGTTTTGATTCATGAATTGTATATGTATGGCGAGATGCTTGCATGTATTAGGTCGCACAATGATTGAAGGGGGATTCAATGTGCCGGTACACCAGAGGTTCCGGGTGCCGATAGCTCCCCCCGTGGTTAGGGTTGTTTTAGCTGAAAGCGCGCATTAGAATAACCCTAACCAAGACTCCCTATTCCCAATGACATCGTAGGTGTATCTTCTGGATAGAGGAACCTGTACTTGATTAGGGCTACACTATAGAGGTTTCGGGGTAGTCGACATCCGAGTCTAGCGGACCAACTCTTGCCAACCTTAAGCCTTAATTCCTATATTCATCCTAACTTGTTCTTCTCCTTAGGGGATCCTAGCCCGAGGCCTCTAGTTCTCATTGCTACTTGCTTTTTACATTGCTTGTATGGTGTGCCTTAGTCCATTTTGTTTATATCTTTTCTTTTATTTATTTTTGTATTTCTGTTTTTATACAACAAACTCTTGATTTGGTAGACTAGATAGTGATACCTAGGAGGAAGTAATAGCAAATCTTGGGGCCCTTGGGAATATGACCCTCTCATGCTCACGCGAGAGGTTATTACTTGACAACCTGTGAACTTGCGGCGGGGTAGTCACGTGCTCGCTCTTTAGCGTGTCACGCGGTGCCCATCACGTATCTCATCTTGTCAAGAGTCATTGTGTTTACAGACCATTCAGCTCTCCGTTACCTCATGAACAAGGCTGATATGAAACCAAGGTTGATTTGTTGGATATTTCTCTTACAAGAGTTTGATATGGAGATAAAGGACAAGAGAGGGACTGAAAACGTGGTCGTGGATCACTTATCTCGGTTAGAGGGCAGTATTGGACAAGAGCCATCAAGCAAGGAGATTAATGATTCTTTTCCGAAGGAATACTTGTACTCGATTAAGAACTCAGTACCATTAGGTGATACTCCATGGTTTGCAGACTTTGCCAATTATCTGTCAGGGAAGGTTCTTAAACAAGGTATTATGTTCCAACAAAAGAAAAAGTTCTTTAGCGATTTGAAGAATTACTTCTAGGATGATCCATTCCTTTTACACATCTGTGCAGACCATATAGTTCGAAAATGTGTATCGAGGGAGGAAGGATGGGATATCCTTGCTCATTGTCATTTAGGACCAGTTGGAGGCTGATAAGTGCTTGAATATACATGTTTTACCGACTTATTTTACATACATTGAGCATCATTTTACCATTGATTATGTCTCATAAAGTGTATTTTGGTGTTCTTTTATGCAATCATTTCACTGTAGCAGAATTACTGTTCATGCGACCGCGTCAAAATCCCACGCGACCGCGTGGGAATTCTGCAGCCCACGCGATCGCGTGGGATCTCACGTGGTCGCGTGAAGACACGTGACTGGCGCGTTTCAGACTTATAAATAGCCCTTTTTGCCGATTCTTTTTGTATCTTTTGTGTGGCTTTTGAGAGGCGAAGCGGCTAGGGTTTGAGGAGGAGGTCTTTGCCGAATTGGAGGGCCGTTCTTCACCAACTTTGATAGTTATTTCCTCCATCATAGCATCGAGGGAGTCATTGGCGACCTAGCTTCGGAGAAGGATCCTTCAAGACGTTGAGCGACCCATCAAGGCCATCATCACAACTTCAAGGGGGTTTACTTCCTTGGTTTACATTGCTTTTCATTGTGTTATGTTTTGCTTTGTAATAAGCCCCATGGAGGGCTAAACCCTAGTAGATACTTGGGCATGTGAACCCTAGGTTTTGATTCATGTATTTACTTTCTTTATGCTTTCTTTTAAGTCCGAGTTTATTTGAGTTTTAATCTTGTTTAATCATTGCTTGCATGCCTTATTGATTCGTATGGTTGTTTGGTATGTTTGATTTATTTCCTTGGTGAGAGAGAGGTCTCCATTAGGGATTAGAACATACAAGGTTAAAGAGGGTTGAGAGGGTGAGTCTTGAGATAGAGGAGTGTCCCCTTTCCCTTCCGATTGAGTGTTTCCTATCTCCGTATTCCCTAAGTTTTATGCAACCATATGGGGTGTGAGGCGTGAGATTGATAGATTTCTCCGTCGGGACCTTTGTAGGGGGTTAGGGATCTTCCGCCTAGAAGTAGGGTTAGATCTAATTTTAGGAATTGGTTTCACTCTTAGGTATCCCTAGAACTCATTGCGGTCATATGGGGTGTGAGGTGTTGAGATTGAGCGATTTCTCCACCGGGACCTTGTAGGGGACTAGTATCGGTGGCCTAGAGGCAGGGACCGATTATTCTTGGATTACCTCGACTCATAGAACTCGGTTAGAAGTATTTAGTTAGTCTTGCACTTCATGATAGAGCCTAGGGGGAGCATTGCCCGGGTATCTCATCTTCATTGATTGAGATCTACCTTTATTTACCCTTTGCCTATTCATCTCTGGTATTAATTTCTATGCACACTAGATCATCACAAAATCACATTAGTCGTTAGGCTAGATTGCAGAGAAGAAGTTAGTACTAGTAGCCCTGTTCCCTGCGGATTCGACTACCCTACTCACCGGGTATAATTATTACTTCGACAACCCGTGCACTTGCGGTACACACACGCAAGGGGTGTGTCAGAGGCCATTATGCATCATGTAGAACTGCAGAAAAGGTTTGGCTGCAGGGTTTTATTGGCCGACTTTCTTCCAGGATGCACACCAGTGTGTTCTTCGATGTCATAGTTGCCAGAGGGCAGGAAATTTATCTCGTTGGGACGAGATGCCTCAGAACCCTATGCAATTCTGTGAGGTATTTGATGTTTGGGGCATTGACTTCATAGGGCAGTTCCCAAAGTCCAATGGGAACCAGTACATATTAGTGGCAGTTGACTATGTCTCTAAATGGGTTGAAGCTTAAGCATTGCCCACTAATGATGCTTGAACTATGGTAAAATTCTTGAAGAGGTTGTTTACTCGTTTTGGAACTCCGCGAATCATCATTAGTGATCGAGGAAACTATTTTTGCAATGCCCAATTGGAAAAAGTGTTGAAACGATATGGTGTACATCACCGCCTTGCCACTCTTATCATCCACAAACTAGTGGTCAAGTGTAGGTCACAAATAGAGAACTCAAGAGAATCTTGACGAAGTCTGTGGAACAAGGGAAGCGTGATTTGTTTGAGCATTTGGATGATACACTCTGGGCTCATCAAACAGCCTACAAAACCCCTATAAGAACTACTCCGTATAATTTGGTCTATGGGAAATCATGTCACCTACCGGTGGAGCTTGATCACAAAGCTTATTGGGCAATCAAGGCAATGAATTTTGATTTGAGAAAAGCCGGTGAACAAAGATTGCTTCATCTTAATGAACTCGATGAATAGAGGTTGAAGGAATATGAGAATGCTAGAATTTACAAAGAAAAGATTCGAAAGTGGCATGACAAGTATATCAAGTTGCCCAAGGAGTTCAAAGTGGTTGACCAAGTGCTACTATTTAATTCTCGGTTGTGACTCTTCCCTGAAAAACTAAAGTCTAGATGGTTTGGCCCATACATAGTCACTCAAGTATTACCTTATGGGGTAATTGAGATCACTCATCCGGAGAAGGGTACATTCAAAGTAAATTGGTATCGGTTGAAGCCATACTTTGGCTGCGAGGTTTGTAACGATGACAAGGAGGTATTCTTTCTTCAATCACCATAAGGTAAGGCCAGGTACGTCAAGCTAAGTAACGTTAAACAAGAGCTTCTTGGGAGGCAACCCAAGCTTTTACTGTTTTTCTAGGGTTTTGTCTTAGTTCTAGCATGAATAAGAGTTTTTAGTGTTGGTGTCCTGAGTTTTACATACATGTGTTGTGATTTTCTTGTGGATTGTTGATGTTTTCATGTGCCTAAATGTTGATTGACGAAGTTTAGGGTCATTTGAGTGTGATTTCGTAGATCTCTAGTCGTGTTTTTATCATTTATACAGGCTTAAATTGTTAAGAATATGTTTCTGAATTTTTCTGCAGAGTCTGTGATTTTTTCTATGTTATCCAGAGAAAACACACGGCCGTGTGGACCATCTCAGAGCTTATCCTGAGCGTCACAGTGGCCGTTTAGCTGCCCCTGTGAACGACCCTGTCAAGGGCACACAGCCGTGTGAAATCCTGCAGAACTTGGACTTTCATTCCGGACAATCCCAGGGGCCGTGTGGGTGCCCCTGTGAGTGCCCATGTGTTACGGCACACGACCGTATGGGATTTACACACAGGCATGTGATATTCTGTAGAGAGTTCCCTTCTTTCCCGAGAAAACACAGGGGCGTGTGGTCGCCCCTGTGGGAGAACTTGCGAAAAGCACACGGCCGTGTGGAACACTTAGCGAATTCTCGGGATATCCAGAGAGACCACAGGGGCATGTGGGGGCCCCTATGACCGGCCTTGTGTCTTGGCTAGGTTGGGCACATGGCCGTGTGGAATTTCATATGGCTGTGTGGGTGTTCTGGGGGCAAAACAGTAAGAACACAGGGGCATGTGGGCCCCCTTATGACCTAATCCCTGCAGAGGCACATGGCCATGTGAATGTCCACACAGCTGTGTGGATTCCTGAACATGAAAAACCGCAAAGTTTTCTTTTAAATCCTTTTGGTTTTTTTATTTTTATCACCTCTACCAGTGAAAGAACACTAGGGTTTTCACTTTCACTTCACCTTTGTCGGTAATCCCTTTGCCCTCTAATTTACTTCATCAATCCATGATTCTTTGGTTTATTTCATGTTTTTTTCACTTGCTCAACTTCTGTTTATGCCTATTAAATTATTATAGAGGGTTTAGAAACGAAAAGATGTAATTTTTGGTAGATTTTGAGCCTCCACAGCGGTGCGGCTCTATTCACCCGAAACTCCACACGGGCGTGTGGATTACTGCATGACAGGGGCCCGAAAGTGCACGGGTTGTCGTAGTAATAATAGTACCCCAGTGAGAGGGTAGTCGAATCCACAGGGAATAGGGATTAAAGACACAAGTGTTAGCTATTTAACTAGTGTAGTGTACGAAGAGTGAGAATAGAATCAATGTGTGGTTGCAAATCAATTAAATGAAACAAGAAATAAAACATAAATATGGACGGTTGGAGAGTGCAAGTAAGAGTAATAAGAAAAGGACAATCAATGAATGAAATAGGGTACCCGGATAAGTTACCCCTAAGATTTATGCTTCTAGTGCAAGACAATGCTATTATACTCTCCTATTGATGTTAAATGAGTCGAGGAAATCCTTAAATACACGGTGCAAAACCAAAGGTCAACCGTGACTAACCCCAAACATTATGCCCCGGTATTAGGTTTCACTACGACCCTTGACTCCTGTCAACCTGTTGATAAGTGCTCGTGTTATAGTAATGCGAAGTGTTATTATCTTGCAATGAGCATTGATTTAATCAGATTTCATCACAAAAAAGTGTGCAATTGTTTACTTTTGTGCATTGTAGGGTTGGGAAGATAAAATGAAGGAAAGGAACGAAGTTAGATCGTGTTTGCCATTGTTGGGAATATTTTCAGACTAAGCAAGGAACGAGGCATGAGCATAGACTTGTGAGTGTGTGCCAACCTCCTTTGGAGGGGCACAAAGGCAGTCACATTCACAATAAGTCTAGCTCATTCCAGAGAGTCCACAGGGGCGTGTGGATGCCCCTGAGAGTGCCCATGTGTTACGGCACACGGCCGTGTGAAACTTTGCAGAGTTTCCCTTCCATCCCGATAAAACACAGGGGCGTGTGGCAGCCCCTGTGAGAGGTCCTGTGAAACTCACACGGCCGTGTGGATTTTCACACGCCCGTGTGGAACACTTAGAGTTTTTCGAGATATCCAGAAAGGCCACAGGGGCGTGTGGGTGCCCCTGTGGCCGGCCTTGTGCTTGGCCAGGTTGGGCACACGGCCGTGTGGAATTTCCACACGGCCGTGTGTATGTTCTGGAGAGTAAACAAAGGAAACAAAGGGCGTGTCATTGCCCTTGTGACTGATTCCAGTGGAGGCACACGGGGTTTCAGGGGAGTAATGTTTCAATTGCCTACTTCCACACTAATTGTTTTACAATTCTTAACTTTTATTGTGCTTGCATGCGTACATTAGGGACAATGTACATCTTAAGTGTGGGGGGAGTTCACATTGCACACACCTTTACTTGTGCGTTCAATTGCTTATGCTCATGTAGCCTATGGCAGTTCACCTTAGTTCTAACGATTGTATTCTTATAGTTTAGGAGAATTTTTAACATTGTATCCTATCATACTCTGGTTTCTACTTGAATTTTAGGGAATTTTTGTTCGATTATCTTATATTGCACAACTTACTCTTGGAATCCTTTGGAAACTAAATCTTGAAGTTTTTAAGGACAAGTTTATCATCGTTCTTAGTTTTACTTTGGAAAATGCATATATAAAAAAAATGAAAAAGATGAAAAAAATGAAAAAAAAATATATATATATGGAAAAGAGAAAAAGAAAAAAAAATACATATGATTTTTTTTTTTGAATAGTTGCTTTGTTTTATGTATGCATTTGGGGTGGAAAGAGCTACCACCTATGAAGTATGTAGCTACTCTCATACGTCGGATACAAGGTATGCCCTAATGAGAGAAAGAGCTATCTCATGGGATGCGTGAAAGCTACTACCCCGGTAGAAAGATCTACCTCCTCGAAAGTGTGAAAGCCACCTTTGGCGGCCGCCTAGGAAAGGACTACTTTCAAGGATGTGTGAAGCTACTACTTCCTTCTCTCTTTAGTTTTGTTTTTGTATATAAATAAGTCCTTGCTAACAAAAGTTTGAGGAGTACTCGTTGGTTCCCTTGAGTGAAATCACACACACTAACACATTTTCGAGTTTTTATCCTTTTTTATTCGAGTTTTTAGCTAGAACAATGATAACCTTATGCATTGTTTTGATTTCCCCTTGATAAACGTCTAAATGTACGTATTTTATACATATACTTGCGCATGTTTATCCATATTTTGTTGATGAGTCGATGCCTTTTTCTGTCTAAATTGGGTTATTTCATGTTTCAGGTACAAAAGAAGCCTAGGTGAGCTCAACGACACGATTTGAGAAGAAATCCATGCCGAAATCGTCGTTTTGGGGTCACGGCACTGTAGCAACACTGTAGCAGCTTGAAGCACGAACATTTGAAGAAAATTCTAAGTCTGGGAACCCTCACGGGCAACCTCACGGGCGTGAGATCAACCGCAAGCAAATCAGAGACCAAAACTACTGTAGCTAGAGTACTGTAGTGATTTTAATGTAGCAGTACTGTAGCAACTTATTCAGATTTTCGGCCCGTTTTCTCGGCAACCTCACAGCCCGTATATTGACCATGAAGCCGCTCGTGAGTGATCCCGAGCACACCTTTAAATTGGGTTTTAGGCCATCCTTTCTCTTGACTTTTGGCCACCATTCTCCTCCACCACCATCTAGGGTTAGATCCAGGCTGGAGAAGGCATCTTTGAAGAGCAAATCAAAGGGAGAAGAAGATCACACCCAAGGGAACGCATCTAGGAGTTCGTCAACACCGATCCACGGATTCCCATCACCATCTTCTTCTAGTCTTCATCTTAGGGGAGTTGCTATGAACTTCATTTTGTATTACTTGTTTTGTATGCATTCTTCTTTGTTGATGATGAACTAGACTCCCAAGGTCGCCGGGCATCCAGTGAACCTTGGGACGAACTTTCTTGTATGGATGCTTTGTGTATATTTTTGGTATTTGGTTTGGTTGTGGTCTAAGCTTTGTGTTCTTTAATGTATCAAATTGCATGAGAAATCTGTGGTTTGAATTCTAGGTTGTACTTGGTTGCGTGACCATCGCCCTTGTACTAGACGCACTTGGCTTAGAAGGGATACATGTATGAATACGCCGTGACCATCGGGTATTTCGTACCCCTCCAACCATTAGGGGTGAACCTAGATGTTGAGTATAACCCTAATTAGTGATTTCTCTATTCTTAGTGCAATCGTGTGAAGATTTGGGCGGAAGTGATTCTGTATTCCAATACTTGTACCGGATTAGGGGTTATCACCGTGACCATCGGGGTGACCTATCTTTGGATGTCTCTTGGCCTAACCATCATTACCTTCATTACTCTAGCATCCTTCTAGCTTTAGTAGTCCCGAGGGGATCCTCGCCCTGGGACCTCGCACTCTTATCGCTAATTGTTTCCTTAATGTGCTTGTGTGGTGTGCCTTAGTCCACTTGTTCATAGTTTTCTCTTTATTATTCTTATTATCTTGTTTTTATCATATATTTGGTAGATTAGACAGTGTCGTCTAGGAGGAAGTAATAGCAGCTTTTGGGACCCCAGGGAATACGACCCCCTCATGCCTGCGCGAGGGGTATTACTTGGCGAACCTTGCGCTTGTAGCCAATCATCACCCCTTACCTGTAGAATGCTTCTTTTGCATATTTTTGGTGAACCTAAGGCCGAGCACTTTCAATTGTTCTTCCCAAGTACTTTCACGTTTTATTTTTGCTTGAGGACAAGCAAAAGCTTAAGTGTGGGGGGATTTGATAAGTGCTCGTGTTATAGTAATGCGAAGTGTTATTATCTTGCAATGAGCATTGATTTAAACAGATTTCATCACTAAAAAGTGTGCAATTGTTTACTTTTGTGCATTTTAGGGTTGTGAAGATAAAATGAAGGAAAGGAACAAAGTTAGATCGTGTTTGCCACTGTTGGGAAGATTTTCGGACTAAGCAAGGAACGAGGCATGAGCATAGACTTGTGAGTGTGTGCCAACCTCCTTTGGAGGGGTACAAAGGCAGTCACATTCACAATAACTCTAGCTCATGCTAACAATAAAGACTTCACCAATTAGGAGACTCGAAGCAATCGGCACCATCTACCGTTGATTGTGTGCCCAATTCAATTGCCTCGATGAAGAACGATGAATTCTGGAGCGTTTCGGCACAGTACTGTAGCAGTACTGCAGGGAAATGATGTAGGAAAACACTATAGCAAGTTACTGTTTACTGTCGGCCGAAATTCAACATTCCCGAAATTTCACACGGGCGTGTGGAAATTCCACACAGCCGTGTGAAATCCCGATTTCAGCAATTTTAAAGCCGCAACTTAATATTATAAAAGCCCGATTTGGAGACTTTTTGAGAGATCTTTTTTTGACCTATCTTTCTTCCCAACTTCTGGAGTGCGGCTAGGGTTTTGGAGAAGACTTCGTGGAGATTTAGAGCGCGTCTTCGCATCGTCACCGACTTCTAGCGACCGCACAAGACCACGGCCACACCATACACAAGGGGGTTTTCATCGATGTCTTTATTTTGTGCTTTCTTATATACTTTGATGAACATGTATAGCTCCATGAGGAGCTAAACCCCTTGTGGGTATTCGGACTTGTAAACTCTAGGGTTATTATGTTTCTTTGACATTGTTATTATACTTTTCCATTATTGATGAATAAGAATTGAGTTTCAATCTTGATTTTATCTTGCTATTGGTTTCCCTTAGAGGTAACACTAGGGTTGAGAACAATCTATGTTTTCCTTGAGAGGTGTGACAACTCCTATAGGATTAGACTCTTTAAGATTGAAGAGGGTTGAGAGGGAGAGCTATGAGGTAGCGATGTACCCCTTTTCCCTCCGGTGTGATTTCTCCCTATCTCCGTTTCCTTGATTTATTAGCGGTCGACATAGAGTGAAGTGCTAGATAGATATACTCCCCTGGGGCTTAGTTACGCGAGTGACAGAGTGAAGGGTTGAAGTGAATCCTACGCACTGGGGCTTAATCGAGACTAGGGTTCTTCCTCCTGGACCAAAGGGTTAGAACTACACTACCACACCCCTTGCGTGTGTACCCCGCAAGTGCACGGGTTGTCGAAGTAATAAAATACCCTGGTGAGTGGGTAGTCATATCCACAGGGAATAGTGTTTAGAAACAAGTGTTATCACTATTTAGCTATGATGGGAATCGATGATGAGAAAAGTATGTATGTATAGATGTAAGAGAAAATAAAAGAGTGCAAGAAGAATAATGAGGGTAGGAGAAGTAATCGATATAACGATGGGGTACCCGGACAAAGCTCCCCCTAGGACTAATACTTCTAGTGCAAAACTTGTATTATGCTCTACAATTGATGCGTATTAAGTCGAGGATATCCTTAAACTCACGGTCCCAAAACTTAAGGTCATCCGTGACTAACCCCAACATTATGTCCCGGTATTAGGATTCACTACGACCCTTGACTCTTGTTGACCTGTCAACTAAGCCCCAGGGGAGTCTATCTTCCTAACCCTAGCACTACGTGGGATTGCTTTAAGCTCTAGGGATTCCTAGTGATAAAACCTGTTCCTCTATGTAGTTCTAACCCTTTGGTCCATGTGGAAGAACCCTAGTCTAGATTGAGCACTAACACTCTATCTTGACCGCTAATTAACCAAGGAAACGGAGGTAGGGAGAAATCACACCGGAAGGGAAAGGGGTACGTCGCTAACTCACAACTCTCCCTCTCAACCCTCTTCAATCTTAAGGAGTCTAACCCTATAGGAGTTGTCACACCTCCAAAGGATAACCTAGATTGCTCTCAACCTTAGTGTCACGGCTAAGGGAAAACAATAGCACAAGATAATTAAAATTGAAACTCAATTAAATTCATTAATAAAGAAAGCATAATAAAAGTCATAGAAAACAATGTCATCCTAGGGTTTACAACTCCGAATACCCACTAGGGTTTAGCTCTCTATGGAGCAATACAAAATCAATAAAGAGGTTAAGAACATATGCAATAAAACCATAAAGAAAACCCCCTTGTAGATCGTATCGATGGTCTTGTGGAGTCGCACGTCTTCTCCAACGAAGCCCTTGTCAAGCCTAGGGCAGACCTCGCCGAATCGATGTCAACAAAAGCTCCCCTTCCAATAGATATCGATGCTGATGCCGTATAATCGCCTCCAAAGACCTTCAACAACCTCTCCAAACCCTAGCCGAAAGCCCCCAAAAGATAGGCAAGAGATAGAAGGGGGGTTCCCAAATAGATCTGAAAATGGGCTATTTATAGGCTGAAATCGGGCTGAAATCGGAGTTCCACACGCCCCTGTGGATTTTCCACACGGGCTGCAGAATTTCCACACGCCCGTGTGTTAATTCCACACGGCCGTGTGGAAATTCTGTTTTGCTGATTTTCGGCGTGCTGTGAACAGTACCCTGCTACAGTGCCTTTGCTGCAGTACTTTAGCTACATTACATGGCCATGTGGAATTTCCACAAGCCCGTATGAACTCTCTGAAATCCTGATTTTCTGCAGAAAGTGAACAGTAGCTTACTACAGTGATTTTGCTACAGCCTCGCCGAAATGCTCCCGAATTCATCATTCTTCATCGAGGCCGTTGAATTGGGCACACAATCAACGTTAGATTATGTCGATTACTTCATTTCTCTTCATTGGCAAAGTTCTCCAATGCTACATGAGTTATAGACTTTTGTGAGTGTGACTACCCTTGTGCCCCTCCAATGGAGGTTGGCACACACCCACAAGTCTAGACTCGTGCCTTGTTCCTTGCTTGGTCCAAGAACTCTTCAACAATGGAGAACATAACCTACTCTTGCTTCTTTTTCTATAAATCTTCTCCACAACCCTTCAATGCACAAAAGAACACAAATACACACTAATTAGTGATTAAATCTGAGAAACGTAATGCGCAATGTAAGATAATAATACTTCATATTACTATAACACAAGCACTTATCATACACATAGGAACAGGTTTTATCACTAGGAGTCCCTAGAACTTAATGCAATTCCATGTAGTGTGAGGCTTAGGTAGATGTACTCCCCTGGGCTTAATCATGCGAGCGATAGAGTGAAGGGTCGATGTGAATCCTAATACCGGGGTATAATGTTGGGGTTAGTCACGGTTGTCTTTAGGTTTGGGACCGTGAGTCTGAGGATTTCCTCTACTCAATTGGCATCAATAGGAGAGTATAATAGCATAGTCTTGCACTAGAAGCATAGATCCCAGAGGTAGCTTATCCGGATACCCCGCTTCATTCATTGTTAAATCCTCTCTATTCTCCTTTACATGCACTTTCTCATCTTCCATCTTTCTATTTAATTTCTCGTCTTTTAGTATAATTGTTTCCATAATTCACTCATCGAATCAATTGATCACTTTTTTGTACTTCGCATAGTTTTAATAGTGAAATCTCGTATTCTAACTGCCTATTCCCTGTGGATTCGACTACCCTCTCACCGGGGTAACTTTTATTACTTCGACAAACCCGTGCACTTTTGGGTGGCATGTCACCTGTCAACTAAGCCCTAGGGGAATCCATCTTCCTAAGCCTTGCACTATATGGAATTTTTTTAAGTTCTAGGGATTCCAAGTGATATACCCTGTTCCTACGTATAGCTCTAACCCTTTGGTCCAGGTGAAAGAACCCTAGTCTAAATTAAGCCCCAACACTAGGATTCACTACAACCCTTCACTCTATTGCTCGCGCAACTAAGCCCCAGGGGAGTTTGTCTCCTAGCACTTCGCTCTATCTCGACCGCTAAGGACTCTTGGAACACGAAGGTAGGGAGAATCACACAGGAAGGGAAAGGGGACGTTTCGCTACCTCATGACTCACCCTCTCAACCCTATTCAATCTTAAGTAGTATAACCCTATAGGAGTTATCACACCTCCAAAGGATAACCTAGACGATTCTCAACCCTAGTGTCACGGCTAAGGGAAAATCGATACAAGATGCAATTAAGATTGAAACTCAATTTTATTCATCAATAAAGAAAAGCATAACAACATGTCAAAGAAACATAATCATCACAGGGTTTAAAAGTCTGAATACCCACAAGGGGTTTAGCTCCTCATGGAGCTATACAAATCCATCAAACTATAAAAATAAACACAAATAAAAAGCATAAATGAAAACCCCCTTACGTAGAGTGTGGGCGTGCTCTTATGCGGCTGTTGGACGTCGATGTCAACGCCGATGATGCACTTCGATCCTCCACAAGGTCCTCTCCAAACCCTAGCCACAACCCTCTAGATGTTAGGTTAAAAGGTAGGCAAAAAGATCCAGAAAAAGTCTCAAAAGTGGACTTGAATATTGTTGAGTCGCGGCTTCAAATCGGCTGACTCGGGAATTCACACGGCCGTGTGGAACAGTAACTTGTGCCTTATTCCTTACTTGGTCCGAGAATTCCGCAACAACGGCGAACACGATCTAACTCTGCTCTATTCCTCCAAACTAGCTTCACAACCCTACAATGCACGAAAGTACACAAATGCACACAATTTAATGATAAAATCTGATAAAAGTAATGTTCATTATAACATCATAACACTTCACATTATTATAACACGAGCACATATCAAACTCCCCCACACTTAAGCTTTTGCTTGTTCTCAAGCAAAGATAAAATTTTAAAGTACTTGGGAAGAACAACTAAAAAGTGCTCGGCCTTGGGTTCACCAAAAGTGTGCAAAAGAAGCATTCTACAAGTAAGGGGAAATCAAAACAATGCATAAGGTTATCATTGCTCTAGCTAATAACTTGAATAAAAAAGGATAACAACTCGAAAATGTGTAACTGTATGCAAACTCGCTCAAGAGAACCCAAAAAGTACTCCTCAAACTATTGTTATAAGGACTTATTTATGTACACGAAGTAGAGAGGTAGTAGCTTCACACAACCTCTAAGGTAGCCCTTTCCTAGGTGGCCGCCAAAGGTAGTAGCTTCACACTTTCGAGGAGGTAGCTCTTTCTACTGGGGTAGTAGCTTTCATGCTTCCCATAAGATAGCTGTTTCTCTCATTAGGGCATAACTTGTATCTGACTTATGAGAGTAGATACATACTTCATAGGAGGCAGCTCTTTCCATCACAAATGTGCAATTAAAAGCTAAACAAATATTTACAAGCTCACAAGTTTTTTTTCAGCAATATAGAACTTAAAAACTCACTAAAAACAATACTAGACTAGTCCTTAAAACTTTGAGCTTGAGTTTCCAAAAGATTTCAAGAGTGACTAGTGCAATAAGAGATAATCGAGCAAAAAATCCCAAAAATTCAAGTGAAACTAGAGCATGATAGCATACAATGTTAAAAATTCTCCTAAACTCTAAGAATACAACCGTTGCAACTAAGGTGAACCGCCACGGGCTACGTGAGCATAAACAATTGAACGCACAAGTAATGGTGTGTGCAATGTGAACTCCCCCCAACACTTAAGATGTACATTGTCCCCAATGTACGTATGCAAGCATAATAAAATGTATAGCAAGTAAAATAATTAGCGTGAAAGTGGGCAATTAAAACATTACTCCCCTGAACTCCAAGTGTTGCATTTGATGGAGCTAGGTTCATTGAGAGTTCAGTCTCAATGGGTTGTGAATCACACACGGTCCCAGGAACGTGCCTATTACTATTCCTCAAATTACTTTCATCCAAGACAATCTATACACATACACAAGGGTGATAAGTGCTTGTGTTATAGTACCACGAAGCGTTATTATCTTACATTGAGCATATCTTTTATCAGATTTTATCACTAAATGCCGTGCATTTGTGTATTCTTGTGCATTGACGGTTTGTGGAGCTAAATTGGAGAAGAAGAACGAAATTAGGTCATGTTCGCCAATGTTGGGAAGTTTTCGGACCAAGTATGGAACAAGGCACGAGCTTGGACTTGTGAGTGTGTGCCAACCTCCTTTGGAGAGGCACAAAGGCAGTCACATTCACAACAAGTCTAACTCATATAGCTTAGAAGAACTTCACCAAGAAGAAGATTTGAAGCAATCGGCACGACCTACCATTGTTTGTGTGCCCAATCAATGGCCTCGATGAAGAACAACGGATTCGGGAGTGTTTCGGCGAGTACTGCAGCAGCAATGTAGCTTGTCACTATAGTAAAAACACTGTAGCAAGCTAATGTTCATTTTCTGCCGAAAATCAGGGTTTCAAAGGATTCCCACGGGCATGTGGAAATTACACACGGCCGTGTGAATTGATTTTTCAGCCAGACAGAAACTTCACACGGGCGTGTGAAAATTCCACACGGCCGTGTGAAGCCCCCAATAAGTACGATTATAAAGCCGCGATTCAACATTATAAAAGGGGATTTTTGAGACCTTTTGGGATATCTTTTGACCTATCTTTCCCCCCAACTGTTGGAGAGACGGCTAGAGTTTTGGAGAGGATTTCGTGGAGGTTTAGAGCGCGTCATCGGCATTGTCACCGACGTCCGACGGCCCCACAAGACCACGGCCACACCATACGCAAGGGGGTTTTCATCGATTTCTTTACTTTGTGCTTTCTTTCATACTTTGATGAACATGTATAGCTCCATGAGGAACTAAACCCCTTGAGGGTATTCGGACTTGTAAAATCTAGGGTTATTATGTTTCTTCGACATTGTTATTATGCTTTTCCATTATTGATGAATAAAAATTGAGTTTCAATCTTAATTTCATCTTGCTAATGTTTTCTCTTAGATGTGACACTAGGATTGAGAACAATTTAGGTTACCCTTTGGAGGTGTGACAACTCTTTTAGGGTTAGACTACTTAAGATTGAAGAGGGTTGAGAGGGAGAGTTGTGAGGTAACGATGTACCCCTTTCCCCTCCGACGTGGTTTCTCCCTACCTCCGTTTCCTCGATTTCATAGCGGTCGAAATAGAGTGAAGTGCTAGGCAAATAAACTCCCCTGGGGCTTAGTTATGCAAGTAACAGAGTAAAGGGTTGAAGTGAATCCTACGCGCTGGGGCTTAATCTAGACTAGGGTTCTTCCACCTGGACCAAAGGGTTAGAACTACGCATAGGAATAGGTTTTACCACTAGGAATCCCTAGAGCTTAAAGCAATCCCACCTAGTGTGAGGTTTAGGTAGATATACTCCCTTGGGGCTTAGTCGTGCGAGCGACAGAGTGAAGGGTGACGTGAATCCTAATACCGGGGCATAATGTTGGGGTTAGTCACGGTTGTCCTTAGGTTTGGGACCGTGAGTTTTAGGATATCCTCGACTCAATTAACATCAATTGGGAAGTATAATAGCATAGTTCTGCACTAGAAGCATAGATCCTAGAGGTAGCTTGTCCGGATACCCTATTTCATTCATTGCTAGTCCTCTCTATTCTCTTTTACTTGCACTTTCTGATCTTCCATCTTTCTATTTAATTTCTTGTCTTTTATCCTGTTTGCTTCTATATTCACTCATTGATCCAGATATTGCTTTTCCATACACCGCATAGCTTAATTAGTGAAATCTCGTATTCTAAAGCCCTATTCCCTGTGGATTCGACTACCCTCTCACCTGGGTAAATTTTATTACTTCGATAAACCCGTGCACTTACGGGATACACGCAAGGGGTCGTGTCAAAGGGGTTCAGTATAGCTCAAGAAAAATCAAAATAAAACTCGAGTATATAAAGATAAATAAATGAAATACAGCTCAAGGAAAAATAAAAGAAACACGACAGATAAACTCAGAAGGAAGGTCCTTTCTAAGTGCTACAAGTCCAAAATATGGAACAAAATAACAGAAAACAAAGATAAAACTATGACGCCTTAGCGTCAGTGTCCTGTGGTGGAGCCTTTTGTACTGTGGAAGGCTCTACTGGTACTAGTGGATCGATAGGTGATGATGCTGCTGGTGATGGTGGTGGAGTAGAAGCTCGAGGTTGGACCATGAAAGATAAAGTCATGGCTCCCTCAAGTAGCCGCTGGACAATGTCTAATCGAGCGATGACCTCGGTATGCTATGCTGCCTATGCTACCCTGACCTCGGCCACCTCGGTCTGAAGGACATCCACAACACTCTCGAGGCGCTCAAGTCTGTCTTAGCCTCGAGAAAGCGAAAAGATGCGCACTAGAGGTGGCTTCGGTGTTGTGGGTGGTGCCTCTGCCTCTGGCTGTACTGGAGGTGGCTCCAATGCTGGTTGCGATCCCTATGCATGCTCCCCCTCAACCTCGGTCTGATATGGCTGGAGTACGATCAAAATATAGACCCCAGGTTCCCCTCCACGGACCATACACATCAGCCTCAGGGTCTCCTTGCCTAAGGGAGCCCGTACAGCAGTCTTCTTTGCCCTACGTATCCCATCTCTAAGTCCCAATCTAACGATCAATCGGGTGATGTATGGGCCCGTGAAGATAACTCCAACCCTGGGGTACTAGCCCTGGTATCGTATGTACTCAGCTACTATGTGCCCCAGGTGGAGTGGCTCGCTCTCTAGCATAGAATATAAATATAAAAGCTCTTGGCGGCTAAGGACCCCGGTACTATCTCCATGGCCATTCACTGATCTGCTAAGCACGGCGTGGAGGTACCTGTAGGAAGCCCTGGATAGGCACGTGGCCTTGGACACTCCAGGGTCATACTGCCCCTGGCCACATAATCTTCTATAGGTGCGCTGCGGGGTCAAACTAGCCAGATAATCCGTGGGTAATTGCTCGTACCCCTCTGTCTCATTGTATGCCTCATAGTACATACCCATCCTCACTAAAAACTGTGTCATGCTCAAGCTAAAGTGCCGACAGAGAGCCCATAACTGAATAGTATCAACATCAGTGAAGCTGTCGTACCCTCGGTCAAACTCGAAAGAAGATAGGACCTCGAGCATGATAGATCGGATATCTGGTTCTCGAATGGATAATAAACGGTCCCAACTACCGACTACGAGCATCTCATCAATCTCATCTGCCATGCAACCTCCCCCCTGTATCTCCTTAACCATGCTCAAGTCGGGGTATCATGAATTGCCGAATCTAAATTTCATTAAGCGCTCAAAACAAGTCCGATGCTCGGGTGAAGAAAACTCGATCTGTTCAGGGGGTGGAGACTGCTCTAGTGGGGGTGATAACACACGAGGATGTTTGTCGGCCGCTTTCTTAGCCCTGGAGGCCATATCTACAAGATTGAAAAGAAAACCGATCAAATCCAATTCAAAAAAAACAATCTGCAGAAATCCACACGGCCATGTGAAGTTTCGGGCGAATAGAGCCACATGGCCGTGGAGGCTGAAAATCCATATTTTACACCACAATTAATTCTAAATTCATTTGAAATGCATTCGCATACAATTAAATCATGCAAACCAAGCGAAATAATCTAACAGAACAAATCAAATCAAAATTGACAAAGAGAAAAGTGAAAAAAGGCTTGCCGACGAAAAGAGAGTAAAAATAAAGAATAAACGCCTTAATCGATACCCAAAAACCTCAGAAAACCACTAAAAAAAGGACGGGCTAACTCGGTAGAATGTTTAGAGGGTGTTTGTTTGGAAGTGAAAAGAACAAAGGGCATGGTGGATTGATAAGAAAAATCACGGCTTTTGGCTTCCTAGAATCCACACGGCCGTGTGCCTCTACTATGAATGTTCACAAGGCCCACCACAGGCACTTGTGGCCTCTCTGGTTACCCTCTAAACAACCCCAGAAGGCCGTGTGAGTCCCCCACATGGCCGTGTGCCTTCGCAGGGGAGCTTCAAAGGGGCAGCCACACGCCCCTGTGTGCTCTCGAGAAAATGCCTAAGGTCTCTGAAAACATCCACACTGCCGTGTGCCCAACCTGGCCAAGAACACAAGGCCGACCACAGGCACACCCACATGCCCTTGTGGCCTCTCTGGATCTCCCAAGAAATCTCTAAGTGTTCCACACGACCGTGTGAGAAATCCACATGGCCGTGTGCCTTTCACAAGCTCTCTCACAGGGGTAGCAACACACCCCTGTGTCTTCTCGGGAAAGAAGGGAACTCTCTATAGAGGTTCACACGACAGTGTGAAAACTCCACACGGCCATGTACCTTAACACATGGGCACTCATAGGGACACCCACACGGCCCCTATGACCCTCGGGAATGAGAGTTCAGGTTCTGCAGACATCCACACGCCCGTGTTCCCTTCACAGGGTTGGTCACAGGGGCAGCTACACGGCCCTTGTGATGCTCGGGACGAGCTTTGAGATGGCTCACATGGCTGTGTGGAAACTTGACACAACCCCTTGCGTGTACCCTGCAAGTGCACGGGTTTGTCGAAGTAATAAATTTACCCTGGTGAGTGAGTAGTCGAATCCGCAGGGAATAGGGAATTAGAATACGAGATTTCACTAATAAAGCTATGCGGAATATGAAAAAAAACAATAGTGGGATCAATGATTGAATATAAAATCAAACATAATGAAAAGCAAGAAATTAAATAGAAAGATGGAAGATGAGAGAGTGCAAGTAAAAGAGAATAGAGAGAATTACTAATGAATGAAATAGGGCATCCGGACAAGCTACCTCTAGGGTCTATGTTTCTAGTGCAGGACTATACTATTATACTCTCCTATTGATGTTTAATTAAGTCGAGGATATCCTAAGACTCATGGTCCCAAACCTAAGGACAACCATGACTAACCCCTACACAATGCCCTAATATTAGGATTCACATCACCCATCACTCTGTCGCTCGCATGACTAAGCCCCAGGGGAGTATATCTACCTAACCCTCACACTACGTGGGATTGCTTTAAGCTCTAGGGATTCCTAGTGGTAAAACCTGTTTCTATGTGTAGTTCTAACACTTTGGTCCAGGTGTAAGAACCCTAGTCTAGATTAAGCCCTAATGCGTAGGATTTACTTCAACCCTTCACTCAATTACTTGCGTAACTAAGCCCTAGGGGAGTTTATCTTCCTAGCACTTGACTCTATTTCGACCGTTGTGAAATCATGGAAACGGAGGTAGGGAGAAACCATGTCGGAGGGGAAAGGGGTACATCGCTACCTCACAACTCTCCCTCTCAACCCTCTTCAATCTTAAGTAGTCTAACCATAAGGAGTTGTCACACCTCCAAAAGGCAACCTAAATTGTTCTCAATCCTAGTGTCACATCTAAGAGAAAGCAATAGCAATATGAAATTAAGATTGAAACTCAATTTTATTCATCAATAATGGAAAATCATAATAACAATGTCAAAGAAACATAATAACCCTAGAGTTTACAAGTCCGAATACCCTTAAGGGGTTTAGCTCCTCATGGAGCTAAACATGTTCATCAATGTATAAAAGAAAGCACAAAATAAGGACATCAATGAAAACACCCTTGCGTATGGTGTTGACGTGGTCTTGTGCGGACGTCGAACGTCGGTGACGATGCCGATGACGCGCGCTAAACCTCCACGAAATCCTCTCCAAAACCCTAGCCGCACTCCCCCAAGTTAGAGAGAAAGATAGGTCAAAAGATATCCCAAAAGGTCTCCAAAATCGCCTTTTATAATGTTGAGTCGCGGCTTTAAAATCTGACTTATCAGGGGCTTCACACGGCCGTGTGGAATTAACACACGGCCGTGTGAAATTTCTGTCTGCTGAAAAATTAATTCAAACGGCCGTGTGTTAATTCCACACGGCCGTGTGAACTCTCTGGAATTCTGAATTTCAGCCGAAAGTGAACAGTAATGATGAGTGCTCGTGTTGTAATGATGCGAAGCATTATTATCTTGCAATAAGCATTAATTTAATCAGATTTTATCACTAAATAGTGTGCATTTGTTTACTTTTGCGCATTGTAGGTTTATGGAGCTAATTTGGAGAATAGGAACGAAATTAGATCGTGTTCGCCGTTGTTGGGGAGTTTTCAGACCAAACAAGGACAAGGCACAAGCCCGGACTTATGAGTGTGTGCCAACCTCCTTTTGGAGGGGCACAAAGGCAGTCACATTCACAACAAGTCCAACTTGTGTAGCTTAGGAGAACTCTACCAAAGAGAAGACTTAAAGTAATCGACACGATCTACCATTGATTGTGTGCCCAATTCAATGGCCTCGGTGAAGAACAATGCATTCGGAAGCATTTCGGCAAGTACTGTAGCAACACTGTAGCTTGTTACTGTAGCAATTCACTGAATTAAGTTACTGTGCATTTTCTGCTGAAGATCGGGAGTCCAGAGAGTTCACACGGGCGTGTGGAATTAACACACGGCCGTGTGAAATATTTTCCAGCAAGCCAGAGACTTCATACGGGCGTGTGGAAATTCCACACGGCCGTGAGAAGTAATTTTTCAGGAAATACAGAAGCTTCACACGGGCGTGTGGAAATTCCACACGGCCATGTGAAGCCCCGATAAGTTCAAAATTAAAGCCGCACTCAGCCTATTTAAAGCCTGATTTGGAGACTTTTTGGGCATCTTTTCACCTATCTTTCTTCTCAACTTCTGGAGGGTGCGGCTAGGGTTTCGGAGAGGATTTTATGGAGGATTGGAGCGCGCCATCAGCATCGTCACCGACGTTCGACGGCCGCACAAGACCATGGCCACACCATACGCGAGGGGGTTTTCATTGATGTCTTTAGTTTGTGCTTTCTTTCATAAATTGATGAACATGTATAGCTCCATGAGGAGCTAAACCCCTCGTAGGTATTCGGACTTATAAACCCTAGGATGATATTGTTTCTATGACTTTTATTATGCTTTCTTAATATAATGTTCTATTATTGAGTTCCAATCCTGCATGCCAATTGTATGAGATTTTCCCTTCGCCGTGACACTTGGGTTGAGAATCTATTAGGTTATCCTTTGAGGGTGTGACAACCTCTATAGGATTAGACTACACAAGGTTGGAGAGGGTTGAGAGGGAGAGTTGTGAGGTAGCAATGTACCCCTTTCCCCTCCGGTGTGGTTTCTCCCTACCTCCGTTTCCTTGTTTCATTAGCGGTCGAGATAGAGTGAAGTGCTAGGTAGATAAACTCCCCTAGGGCTTAGTTACGTGAGTAACAGAGTGAAGGGTTGAAGTGAATCCTACGCACTGGGGCTTAATCTAGACTAGAGTTCTTCCACCTGGACCAAAAGGTTAGAACTACACATAAGAACAGGTTTTACCACTAGGAGTCCCTAGAACTTAATGCAATTCCACGTAGTGTGAGGTTTAGGTAGATATACTCCTCTAAGGCTTAGTTGACAGGTCAACGAGAATCAAGAGTCGTAGTGAATCCTAATGCCGGGGCATAGTGTTGGGGTTAGTCACGGTTGACCTTAGGTTTGGGACCGTGTGTTTAAGGATATCCTCGACTCAATTAACATCAATAGGAAAGTATAATAGCATAGTCTTGCACTAGAAGCATAAGTCCTAGAGGTAACTTGTCCGGATACCCTATTTTCATTCATTGCTAGTCTCTCTCTTTTACTCTTTACTTGCACTTTTCTTTCTTTCATCTTTCTATTCATTTCCCTTGCTTTTATTCTAATTTCCATAAATCCACTTATCACTCCGATTATTGTTTTCTCATATATCATACGACTGAATAGCAATTTCTCGTATTTTTAATTCCTATTCCCTGTGGATTCGACTACCCACTCACCAGGGTAATTTTATTACTTCGACAAGGCCGTGCACTTGCGGTACACACGCAAAAGGTCGTGTCAAGTTTTTGGCGCCGTTGCCAGGGAATAGGCGTATTTTTTATACTTGTTTTTGCTACTCTAGTCATTCACTTCGTTATCTATTTCATACTTTCTTTGACTATCATTGTTCTTATTTTTCTTTTCTTCGTGTTGGCCTCAGGTTATGACCCGCGGGAACCCTTCGATTCTCGTTGAAGGAGACCCGGACATTGGTAGGAGAACACACCGTAAAGGGAAAGAGCCTGTGGAAGAACAATCCAAGCAAGCCAGCATAGATTCAGAAGGGTCGGAAGCTATGGCAGAACATAACGAACAATAAAGGACATTGGCCGATTTTGCTGGACCCAATCAAGCATTGTGAGGCCCCCAATTACCGCAAATAACTTTGAGTTGAAGCCATCGTTCATTCAAATGTTGCAACAGTCCGCATAGTTTAATGGGTTGGCTGATGAAGATCCTAACAACCATCTAGAGAACTTTCTTGAAGTGTGCGACATGTTGAAGATCAATGGAGCAACGGACGACGCAATCAGGTTGAGAGCCTTCCCATTTTCATTGAAGGGAAAAGCAAGACATTGGTTACATTCACTACCGAGAGCATCTATTACTACATGGTAGGAGATGACCGAGGCATTCTTGGCTAGGTATTTCCCTCCGGGAAAATCGGCTAGGCTCCGGAATGAAATCTCATCCTTCATGCAAGTGGAATTGGAATATCTATTCGAGACATGGGATAGGTTCAAGGAGCTCCTCCGAAAGTGCCCGCAACATGGATTCCCCGAGTGGATGATTATTCATACCTTCTACAACGGGTTGAATCCAAGCACTAAGCAACTTTTAGATGCGGCGACAGGAGGGACTCTAGGAAGCAAGACTCCTGATGAAGCCCGGCACCTTATTGAAGAGATGGCAATGAATAGCTATCAATGGAATACAAGGGACCGAAATAAGGTGGCCGGAATTCATGAGGTTGATGCAGTTACATCTTTGGCGGCACAAGTAGAGTCATTGAGTAAGAAGTTGGATGCTCTAACTTCACCAAGAGTTGCGGCCATCACTACGTGTAACGGTTGTGGGGGAGGTCATGCTTCAAGTGATTGTCCGATTGCTATTGGGGGCGCTAGTACGGTGGAGCAGGCTGATTTTGTGGGAAATAATTATAAAGGACAAGGCCAAGGCAACCCGTGCAGCGGAACATACAATCCGGGGTGGAAGAACCACCCAAATTTCTCTTGGAGCAATCAAGGGCAGTCACAACAAAAGAATAATGCACCACCGGGATTTCAAGGTCAACAAGCACCGAATTTAGAAAGCCGAGTGACAGGGTTAGAAGGGAAGATGACCGATCAAGAAAGAGCTCTCACACGGTTTGTTTCTTCATCGGATGCTAGATTTCAGTCGGTGGAAGCTACACTTCGCAATCACACCGCCTCCTTACATAATTTGGAGAATCAAGTGGGGCAAATTGCGAAGACATTGGCGGAAACACCTCAAGGGAGTTTGCTTAGCAATACAGAGACTAATCCAAGGGAGCAACTAAAGGCAATCATCTTGAGGAGTGGGAAAGAGGTCGAGAGAAATCTCCCTCTAGAGAAGAGAGAATCATCCGAACTTGAAGAGGTAGACGGAGAAGTAACAAAGAAAAAAGAGGTGGCACCCCCACCGTACAAGCCGAGGATTCCCTACCCTTCAAGATTGAAGAATGATCAAGACAACGAACAATACAAGAAATTTCTGGGTATTTTCAAGCAATTGCACATCAACATCCCATTCGCGAAGGCATTGGCCCAAATGCCTAAGTATGCGAAGTTCTTGATGGACCTCTTAACCAACAAGAGGAAATTAGAGGAGAGTGCATCTGTAATCCTTGATGCCAATTGCTCGGCCGTATTGCAAAAGAACATGCCGAGCAAAAGAAAAGATCCCGGGAGTTTCATAATACCATGTAACATCGGCAACATGGGTGAAGAGATGGCATTGGCCGACTCGGGGGCAAGTATCAATGTCATGCCCTACACATTCTTCCAAAAGCTAGGCCTGGGCGAGCCAAGACCCACTCGGATGACACTTCAACTCGCGGACCGATCGGTGAGGCATCCGAGGGGGATTGTGGAAGATGTGTTGGTGAAAGTCGACAAATACATATTTCCTGTTGACTTCGTGGTGTTGGATGTCGATGAGGATGTCGAGGTTCCATTGATCCTTGGAAGACCATTCTTGCGCACTTCCAAGGCCTTGATTTACATGGACGGCGGGGAGCTAACATTGCGAGTGGGAGAAGACAAACTTATATACCGCCTCGCCGAAGCCATGAGATACTCTCTTGATTTTGATGATACCTTATATTTCCTTGACACCACCGATGAACTAATAGATGATTATGTGCAAGAAATGATGAACCCAGATCCATATGAAGGTTGGCCGGAACAAGACTTGGAGATTGAAGAAGAAGTACTCTCCATTGGTCTAGTCAAGGGTGACTTCAAGCAAGAAACGGAGTGTATGAAAAAGATGCTTTGGAGGATGAAGAGGTCGAAAAGACACCACAAAAAGAACCCCAACAAAAAGGGGAATGAACATTCAAGGAATAGGGGTGATTCACCTTTTGGTGGTAACAAATTTTACAACTCCCCCTCTGCTCTACAAAGGTTATGTAATGCATGCTTTCAGGTTGTAGGGAAGAGGGCAAACTTCATTCATGAACCTCCATAAGGTAAGAAAGGTACGTCAAGCTAAGTGACGTTAAACAAGCGCTTCTTGGGAGGCAACCCAAGGTTTTACAGTTTTTCTAGGACCTAGTTTAGCTTTAGATTGAATAAAAGTCTTAGTATTGGTGTCCTGAATTTTTTATGATTAAGCTGTAAACTTTTTGTGGAATTTTGATGTTTCCGTGTGCCTAAATGATAACCGATGAAGTTTGAGTCGGTTGAGTGTGTTTTCCATGGTATCTGGTCATGTTTTAATGGTTTTCACAGTCTCTGAGCATCATAGTTTTGTTTCTGATTTTTCTGTAAAGTCTGTGAAATTTTCTAAGTAAACCAGAGAAAACACACGGCCGTGTGGAATAAACACACGGCCGTGTGTTACCATCAGGGCTCAACCAGTGAAGCCACAGGGGCGTAACCTTGCCCCTGTGAAAAACTCCAGAAGGGGCACACGGCCGTGTGGAATTAACACACGGCCCTGTGGATTTTTGCAGAACTTATACTCTCATCCCAGAGAGTCCACAGGGGCGTGTGGGTGCCCCTATGAGAAACCTTGTGCTATGGCACACGGCCGTGTGGAATTAACACACGACCGTGTGAATACTCTGCATAACCCCTCTTTCTCCCGAGAATTCACAGGGGCATGTAGCTGCCCCTGTGAGAGGACTTGTGAATGGCACACGGCCGTGTGGAGTTTTCACACGGCCGTGTGGACTACTTAGCAATTCTAGGGATGAACCAGAGAAGCCACAGGGGCGTGTGGGTGCCCCTGTGGCTGGCCTTGTGTTCTTGGCCAAGTTGGGCACACGGTCGTGTGCAATTAACACACGGGCGTGTGAAATATGATAGAGGCCTTCTGAATTTTCCCGTGAATCCACAGGGGCGTGGACCAGCCCCTGTGAGAACCCCTGTGATGGCACACGGCCGTGTGGAATTAACACACGGCCGTGTAAGGTAGTCCAGAGAGTGAACAGATTGCGCACAGGGACGTGTGTTGGCCCCTGTGAACCCTAATTTCAGAGGCACACGGCCGTGTGAATTTCCAGGACTTCAAAAGCCGCGCGTTTTCATTTATAGTTCACTCGTGCCTCTTGATTCTTCCACTCTAAACTTCTCTATTACCCTCTCTACTAGTTTCCCGACCGTCTCAGAGGATTTTTGAGGTTTTATTGGAGTTTTTCCGGCCAATTCTAAGTAATTCTTCATCCACTCCGTCGGTAAGAACTTCAAGCCTACTTTCTTCGATTCTTCTTGATTGGATTCGTTCTTTTGGATTATTTCGCTTGTTTTTAATGCCCATAATGTATGCGAATGTATTTAAAATGAATCTGGAACGAATTAGAATGGGAATCGAAGATTTTAACTCCCACGGCCGTGATGCTCTGTCCGCCCGATGATCCACACGGGCGTGTGGAATTAACACACGGCCGTGTGGATTTCTGCAGAGTGAAGTATTTTAACTTGTTTTTGATCTCTTTCTCTTTCAATCTTGCAGATATGTCTACTAGGCCTAGGAAATCGGTCGGCAAGCATCCACGAGTAGCTACTCCACCCCCCGAGGAGATGGAGTTTGATATACCCGAGCACAGAGAACGGTTCAAGAAACTTTCAGCACTTCGATTTGGACAGTCGTGCTACCCGGATTTGAGCGTATTGAGAGACATACAGGGGGGCGATGCCATAGCCACAGAGGTGGAGGAGTTGCTGGCTGTAGGCAGTTATGGTCGAATGTTATCTATTCGAGAGCCAGCAATTCGAGCAATCACTCTCGAGATTTTATCGACATTCGAGTTCGACCGAGGGTTTGATAGCTTCACAAATGGCGAGACGATCCAGTTTCGTGCCCTTGGTCAACACTTCAGCATCAGCGTTTGATGGCTCACCCGCAAGTGCACGGGATCGTCAAGTAATACCCCTCACGCACGCGCGAGGGGGTCGTATTCCCAAGGGCCCGAGAATCTACCCTTACTTCCTCTTCGTATGATTGTTTGGCCGATAAAGTCAAGTGTTGTGCAAAAGAAAGTAAAAAGATGATTAACATGCAAATAAAGTGCTCTAAGGTGGAGGCAATAATCGAGGGGTAAAGCAATACAATGAGAGGGTCACGGATGAGGATTACAAAGGGGGCTACTAAAGTGCGGGAGTTGCCTTACTAGCATGCAAATGGGTAGTTTGGACCGAGAAACCCGAAGTTAGACCAACCCGATGGTCACGGAAATTGGTCCCTAATCCGGTACAAGTATCGAATACGGAATTCCTTCCGCTCGAATCCTCACACGATTGCAAAGGGAGTAAAAGGTTTCTCAAGTTAGGGCGAAGACACAATCTAGGTCAACCCTAACTATTGGATGGGTACAAATACCCGATGGTCACGGCGTATTCATACATGTATCCCTACCAAGTTTGGTGAGCCTAATACTAGGGCAATGGTCATGCTTCCTAGCATTATCTAAACAATGATACACAGAGTTCTCATGCATACCAAGCAATCAAATACACCAAACAAGGTTCACAAACAAGTCCCAAAATGCATAAATCAAGTCAAGCAAGCATCCTACACAAGTTCACCCCCAAGGTTCACCTACATCCGGTGACCTTGGGGTTTAGTTGCCCATGAATACAAAATACACAAGAGAATACATCAAAACAACCAAATACATAGATAAGAACACCCCCCTCAAAAGATAGAGGCCGAATGACGTTCCAAAGACGCCACCAAAGAGGCGGCTTCCCTTTTCGATTCTCCTCTCAACTAAGGATCAAGAAGGTGGATCTCGTCGAATGTCGCTCTCCTCGTCATTCTCTCCCCGGAAATGGCCTCTGACGGCAGCTCCTAGCTCCGATTTGAAGATGGTAGCAAGTTGGCTCAAGACCTAGGCTCCTCTCTCTCAAAAATGAACTACTTTCCCTTTAAAAACCCAATTCCAGCAACTCATGCGGGCGGGCATACGGGCCGACAGACCGGCACTGTAGCACCCAGAGTTTCGTGTAAGTTGCTGCAGTGAGTGCTACAGTAAACCTGCGAGGGATTCGAAAATGGTGTTTTCTTTGCCGATTTCTTCTAAAATTTCGTTGTCGAGCTTCCCACGGTATCTTTTGTACCTGTAACACGAAATAAACCAATTTAGACTGAAAACGGGCATCCACTCATATAAAAATACTCAAAGAATACGCGAACATACACAAATAATACTTACAGTTAGGCGTTTATCAGCGTTACCCAGTTCTCGATCGTGATGGGCCTGTATGATCAGCCATATACCGAGACAGAGGAGTACGCATTACTGCCCACTGATTATCCGGGGACCCTGACACCTCAGAGGATCTACAGGGCGTTGTGCGGGGATGGGCAGTACGAGCCGGGGGTTTCGAAGGCGACATTTCTTTCCCGGCCAGCGCACAGGTACATTCATGCCATCCTGAGCAGGTCTATCAGTGGCCGAGGGGACAGTACAGGGGTACTGAGCAGACAAGAGCTGCTATACTTACACTCCATGGTACAGGGTGAGCCATTCCACCTGGGGCACATTCTAGCCGAGTACATGCGCCACCAGGGCCAGTACCCCAGGGTTGGAGTCATCTTCGCAGGTCCCTACATCACACGCCTCATCATAGGCCTGGGACTCAGAGATGGGGTGCGCGGGGCCGAGAAGATCGCTACACCAGCCCCGCTCACCAGAGAGACATTGAGACTTATGGGGATGGTCTGCAGATCAGGGCCGGGAGTCTATACTATGATCATACCCCAGTCAGAGCAGGCCGAGGGGTCCCATGCAGCGTTAGAGCCACCCCCAGTGGATACAGAGGCAGGGGCAGAGGCCGAGGCACCCCCCACAGCATCGGAGCCACCTCCAGTGTGCATCTTTTCTCCCTCTCAAGGCCAGGACAGGTTCGAGCGCCTCGAGAGCGCCGTGGGTATTATGCAGACAGAGCTGGCCGAGATGAGGGCCGCACAGGTAGCAGGGTTTGCCGAGTTGAGGGCCACTCAGGCATCGCAGTTCGCTCAGCTATCGGCACAGCTTGCCACAGTGATATAGTTGTTCGAGCGATCAGTGGTGCGACCTCGACGAGTCCCTTCACCGACTCCACCTCCATCTCCATCAGCATCAGATCCACCAGTCCCAGCAGTAGCAGCAGCACCAGAGGATCCACAGCAGGACACCGACGCTGAGGCGTCGTAGTTTTATTTTATTTCACTTTTGTCGCACTTTTATTTTCATATTCTGTTGGACTTGTAGTACCCAGAAAGGACTCTCCCTCTGGGTTTGCATTTATTTTTATCTTGTTTTGTCTCGAGTTGTATCTCATTATCATATCTTTATATACTCGAGCTTTATTTTAGTTTTTATTGAGTTATACTGAACCCTTGTGTATGTGTGCGCAGATGGTCTTGGATGTAAGGAATTTGAGGAATAGTCATAGGCACGGTCAAGGACCGTGTGTGCTCCACAAACCATTGAGACTCAACTCTCAATGACCTAGCTCCATCAAACGCAACACTTGGAGTTCAGGGGAGTAATGTTTCATTGCCCACTTCCACACTAATTGTTTTTAAATGTTTACTCATTATTGTGCTTACATGCGTACATTGGGGACAATGTACATCTTAAGTGTTGGGGGGAGTTCACATTGCACACACTTTTACTTGTGCGCTCAATTGTTTATGCTTATGTAGCCTATGGCGGTTCACCTTAGTTGTAACGGTTGTATTCTTAGAGTCTAGGAGAATTTTTAACATTGTATCTATCATGCTCTAGTTTTTACTTGAATTTCTAGGGAATTTTTTCTCGATTACAACTCATTGCACTACTCACTCTTGAAATCTTTTGGAAACTTGAGCTCGAAGTTTTAAGGACTAGTTTAGTACTACTCTAGTAAGTTGTGAAGTCTTACGTAGCTAAAAAAAAAAAAAAAAAAAAAAAAAAAAAAAAAACCTAGCTTGTGAATATTATTATAGCTTTTATTTGTGCATTTGGGGTGGAAAGAGCTACCTCCTATGAAGTATGAAGCTACTCTCATAAGTCGGATACAAGTTATGTCCTAATGAGAGAAAGAGCTATCTCATGGGAAGCGTGAAAGCTACTACCCCGGTAGAAAGAGCTACCTCCTCGAAAGTGTGAAAGCCACCTTTGGCGGCCGCCTAGGAAAGGGTTACCTTAGAGGTTGAGTGAAGCTACTACTTCCTTACTTTGTGTATATGAATAAGTCCTTATAACAAGAGTTTGGGGAGTACTCGTTGGTTCTCTTGAGTGAAAACTCGCACACACTTACACGTTTTCGAGTTATTATCCTTTTTGATTCGAGTTTTTGACTAAAGTATTGGTAATCTTATGCAATATTTTGATTTCCCCTTACTTGTAGAATGCTTCTTTTGCATACTTTTGGTGAACCTAAGGCCGAGCACTTTCAATTGTTCTTCCCAAGTACTTTCACGTTCTATCTTGCTTGAGGACAAGCAAAAGCTTAAGTGTCGGGGGATTTGATGAGTACTCGTGTCGTAATGATGCGAAGCATTATTATCTTGCAATAAGCATTAATTTAATCAGATTTTATTACTAAATAGTGTGCATTTGTTTAGTTTTGCGCATTGTAGGTTTATGGAGCTAATTTGGAGAATAGGAACGAAATTAGATCGTGTTCGCCGTTGTTGGGGAGTTTTCGGACCAAACAAGGACAAGTCACAAGCCCGGACTTGTGAGTGTGTGCCAACCTCCTTTTGGAGGGGCACAAAGGCAGTCACATTCACAACAAATCTGACTTGTGTAACTTAGGAGAACTCTACCAAAGAGAAGACTTGAAGCAATCGACATGCTCTACCATTGATTGTGTGCCCAATTCAATGGCCTCGGTGAAGAACAACGTATTCGTAAGCATTTCGGCAAGTACTGTAGCATTACTGTAGCAAGTTACTGTGCATTTTCTACCGAAGATCGGGAGTCTAGAGAGTTCACACGGGCGTGTGGAATTAACACACGGCCGTGTGAAATATTTTCCAGCAAGCCAGAGACTTCACACGGGCGTGTGGAAATTCCACACGGCCGTGTGAAGTAATTTTTCAGGAAAGACAGAAGCCTCACACGGGCGTGTGGAAATTCCACACGGCCGTGTGAAGCCCCGATAAGTTCAAAATTAAAGCCGCACTCAGCCTATTTAAAGCCCGATTTGGAGACTTTTTGGGCATCTTTTGACCTATCTTTCTTCTCAACTTCTGGAGGATGCGGCTAGGGTTTCGGAGAGGATTTTGTGGAGGATTGGAGAGCGCCATCGGCATCGTCACCGACGTTCGACGGCCGCACAAGACCACGGCCACACCATACACGAGGGGGTTTTCATTGATGTCTTTAATTTGTGCTTTCTTTCATAAATTGATGAACATGTATAGCTCCATGAGGAGCTAAACCCCTCGTGGATATTCGGACTTGTAAACCCTAGGATGATATTGTTTCTATGACTTTTATTATGCTTTCTTAATTTAATGTTCTATTATTGAGTTCCAATCTTGCATGCCTATTGTATGAGATTTTCCTTAGCCGTGACACTAGGGTTGAGAATCTATTAGGTTATCCTTTGAGGGTGTGACAACCTCTATAGGATTAGACTACACAAGGTTGGAGAGGGTTGAGAGGGAGAGTTGTGAGGTAGCGATGTACCCCTTTCCCCTCCGGTGTGGTTTCTCCCTACCTCCGTTTTCTTGTTTCATTAGCGGTCGAGATAGAGTGAAGTGCTAGGTAAATAAACTCCCCTGGGGCTTAGTTACGCGAGTAACAGAGTGAAGGGTTGAAGTGAATCCTACGCACTGGGGCTTAATCTAGACTAGGGTTCTTCCACCTGGACCAAAGGGTTAGAACTACACATAGGAACAGGTTTTACCACTAGGAGTCCCTAGAACTTAATGCAATTCCACGTAGTGTGAGGCTTAGGTAGATATACTCCTCTAGGGCTTAGTTGACAGGTCAACGAGAGTCAAGAGTCGTAGTGAATCCTAATGCCGGGGCATAGTGTTGGGGTTAGTCACGGTTGACCTTAGGTTTGGGACCGTGTGTTTAAGGATATCCTCGACTCAATTAACATCAATAGGAAAGTATAATAGCATAGTCTTGCAATAGAAGCATAAGTCCTAGAGGTAACTTGTCCGGATACCCTATTTTCATTCATTGCTAGTCTCTCTCTTTTACTCTTTACTTCCACATTTCTTTCTTTCATCTTTCTATTCATTTCCCTTGCTTTTATTCTAATTTCCATAAATCCACTTATCACTCCGATTATTGTTTTCTCATATATAGTACGACTGAATAGCAATTTCTCGTATTTTTAATCCCTATTCCCTGTGGATTCGACTACCCACTCACCGGGGTAATTTTATTACTTCGACAAGGCCATGCACTTGCGGTACACACGCAAAAGGTCGTGTCAAGTAACTTGCTACAGTGTTTTACTACAGTAACAAACTACAGTGCTGCTGCAGTACTCGCCCGAAACGCTCCTGAGTCCATCGTTCTTCATCAAGGCCATTGAATTGGGCACACAATCAATGGTAGATCGTGCCAATTGCTTAAAGTCTCTTTCTTGGTGAAGTTCTCCTAAGCAACACGAGTTAGGCTTGTTGTGAATGTGACTGCCTTTGTGCCCCTCCAAAGGAGGTTGGCACACACTCACAAGTCCAAGCTCGTGCCTTGTTCCGTGCTTGGTCCGAAAACTTCCCAACATCGGCGAACACGACCTAATTTCGTTCTTCTTCTCCAATTTAGCTCCACAAACCTTCAATGCACAAGAATACACAAATGCACGCCATTTAGTGATCAAAACTGATAAAAGATATGCTCAATGTAATATAATAACGTTTCGCGGTACTACAACACAAGCAATTATCAAAATTCCACATTACCGTGTGTTTTCTTTGGATGACTTAGAAAAATTACAGGCTCTGCACAATATTTCAGAAACAAATTCATAACACTTAGAGCCTGTATAGATGACAACAACATGACCAGAGATCCATGAAAACACACTCAAACAACCCGAAACTTTGTCAATCAACTTTTAGGCACAGGAAAACATCAACGATCCACAAGAAAATCACAGTACATGTATGTAAAACTCAGGACACCAACACTAAAAACTCTTATTCATGTTATAACTATGCTAAATCCTAAAAAAACCAGTAAAAGCTTGGGTTGCCTCCCGAGAAACACTTGTTTAACATCACTAACCTTAACCTGCTTGTTTAAACTCATGAGGGCTCATGAATGAATGTTGCCCTCTTTCTTACCACCTGGAAACATGCATGACAAAGCTTATGTAGTTTAGAGGGAGAGTTAGCAATTTTGTTACCACACAAGGGTGAAACACCCTTACTCCTTGCTTGCTCATCCCAATTGACCTTGGGCTTTTCGTGTGGCGCCTCCTTGCTCTCCTTATCTTCCTTCTCATCTGTTTCATGAGTCCCGGTTCTGGCTTGACTTCCTTCTAAACTAGACCGAGTGATAGTACTTCTTCTTCGATCTCCACATCTTGGTCCGGCCACCCTTCATTCGGGTCCGGGTTCATCATTTCCTGCACATAATCATCTATTAGCTCATCAGTGTTGTCAAGGAAATACAAAGTATCATCAAAATCAAGAGAGTGTCTTATGGCTTCGGTGAGGCGGTATGTAAGCTTGTCATCTCCAACTCGCAATATGAGCTCTCCACCGTCCATGTCAATAAGAGCCTTGGAAGTGTGCAAGAAAGGCCTTCCAAGGATCAACGGCATCTCTACATCCTCATCGACGTCTAACACCTCAAAGTCAACAGAAAATATATACTTGTCCACTTTCACCAACACATCTTCCATAATCCCCCTCGGATGCCTCACCGATCGATCTGCAAGCTGAAGTGTCATCCGAGTCGGTCTAAGCTCGCCTAAGCCTAGCTTTTGGAAGAAAGTATAGGGCATGACATTGATACTTACCCCAGAATCGGCCAATACCATTTCTTCACCCAAATTGGCAATGTTGCAAGGTTTAATAAAACTTCCGGGATCTTTTCTCTTACTCAGCATGTTCTTTTGCAAGACGGACGAGCAATTGGCATCAAGAACTATAGCTGCATTCTCTTCCAATTTCCTCTTGTTAGTCAAGAGGTCCTTCAAGAAGTTCGCATACTTGGGCATTTGGGTGAATGCCTCCGCGAATGGTATGTTGATGTGCAATTACTTGAAGATACCCAGAAATTTCTTGTATTGCTCATTTTCTTGGTGATTCTTCAAACGTGAAAGATAGGGGATTCTCGGCTTGTAGGGCGGAGGTGCCACCTCTTTTTCCTTTGACACTTCTTCCTCTACCTCCACGACCTCGGGTGCTTCCTTTGTCTTCTCTAGAGGGAGATTTCTCTCGACCTCTTTTCCACTTCTCAAGGTAATTACCTTCAATTGCTCCCTAGGATTGCTCTCAGTATTACTAGGCAAGCTACCTTGTGGTTTCTCGACCAATGTCTTCGTAATTTGCCCCACTTGATTCTCCAAGTTGTGTAGTGAGGCGGTGTGGTTGCGAAGTTGACAGGCTCCCCGAAAGTGCACGGGTTTGTAGAAATAATAAAAGTTACCCCAGTGAGAGGGTAGTCGAATCCACAGGGAATAGGGAGTTAGAGTATGAGATTTCACTATTAAAACTATGCGAAGTACGGAAAAGTAATAATCGATTCGTGTGTGAATTGTGAGAACAACTATACTAAAAGATAGGAAATTAAATAGAGAGAGGTGAAAGATTAGAAAGTGCAATAAAAAGAGATTAAGGAGGATTTAACAATGAATGAAGTGGGGTATCCGGACAAGTTACCTCTAGGATCTATGCTTCTAGTGCAAGACTATGCTATTATACCTTCCTATTGATGCTAATTGAGTCGAGGAAATCCTAAGACTCACGGTCCCAAACCTAAGGTCAACCGTGACTATCCCCAACATTATGCCCCGGTATTAAGATTCACAACAACCCTTCACTCTATCGCTCGCACGATTAAGTCCCAGGGGAGTACATCTACCTAAACCTCACACTACGTGGGATTGCATTAAGTTCTAGGGATTCCTAGTGATTAAACCTGTTCCTATGTGTAGTTCTAACCCTTTGGTCCAGGAGGAAGAACCCTAGTCTAGATTAAGCCCCAGTGCATAGGATTCACTTCAACCCTTCACTCTGTTACTCGCGTAACTAAGCCCCAGGGGAGTTTATCTACCTAGCACTTCACTCTATCTTGACCGCTAATAAATCAAGAAAACGGAGGTAGGGAGAAATCACACAGGAAGGGAAAGGGGTACATCGCTACCTCACAACTCTCCCTCTCAACCCTCTTCAATATTGAATAGTCTAATCCTATAGAAGTTGTCACACCTCCAAAGGAAAACCTAGATTGCTCTCAACCCTAGTGTCACATCTAAGGGAAAACATTAGCAAAATAAAATCAAGATTGAAACTCAATTCTTATTCATCAATAATGGAAAAGCATAATAACAATGTCAAAGAAACATGATAACCCTAGAATTTACAAGTCCGAATACCCACAAGGGGTTTAGCTCCTCATGTAGCTATACATGTTCATCAATGTATGAAATAAAACACAAAGTAAAGACATAGATGAAAACCCCCTTGCGTATGGTGTGGCCGTGGTCTTGTGCGGCCGCCGGACATCGGTGATGATGCCGATGACGCGCTCTAAACCTCTACGAAGTCCTCTCCAAAACCCTAGCCGCACTCCCAGAAGTTGGGGAGAAGAATAGGTCAAAAGATATCTCAAAAAGTCTCCAAATCGGGCTTTTATAATGTGGAGTCGCGGCTTTAAATTTGCTGAAAACGGGATTTCACACGGCCGTGTGAAGTTTCTGGAAATCTGATTTTCGACCGACTGTGAACAGTAACTTGCTACAGTGTTTTTGCTACAACAATTTGCTACAGTACTGCTACAATGTTGTGCCAAAAACGCTCCCGGATTCGTCGTTTTCATCGAGGCCGTTGAATTGGGCACACAATCAACGGTAGATCGTGTCGATTGCTTCGAATCGCCTAATTGGTGAAGTTCTCATTGTTGGCATGAGTTAGACTTATTGTGAATGTGACTGCCTTTGTGCACCTCCAAAGGAGGTTGGCACACACCCACAAGTCTATGCTCACGCCTTACTCCTTGCTTAGTCTGAAAATCTTCCCAACAACGCCAAACACGACCTAACTTCGTTCCTTTCCTTCATTTTATCTTCACAACCCTACAATGCACAAAAGTAAACAATTGCACACTTTTTAGTGATAAAATCTGATTAAATTAATGCTCATTGCAAGATAATAACACTTCGCATTACTATAACACGAGCACTTATCAGAAGTGTAGCTTCCACCGATTGAAACCTAGCATCCGACGAAGAAACAAACCTTGTGGGGGCTTTCTTTAGATCTGTCATCTTTCCTTCTAGCCCGGTCACTCGGATCTCTAAGTTCGATGCTTGTTGACTTTGAAAACCCGGTGGTACATTGCTCTTTTGTTGTGACTGTCCTTGGTTGCTTCATGAAAAGTTCGGGTGATTTTTCCATCACTGGTTGTAGGTTCCACTGTACGGGTTGCCTTGGCCTTGTCCTATATATGCATTGCCAACAAAATCGACCTGTTCTACCGCACTAGTGCCCCTAATAACAATAGGGCAATCGCTCGAAGCGTGACCTCCCCCACAACCGTTACAAGTAGTGATGGCCGCAACTCTTGTTGAAGCTAGAGCATCTAGCTTCTTACTCAATGATTCTACTAATGCCACCAATCTATCTCATGAAGACCGGCAACTTTCTTCCTATCCCTTAAGTTCCATTGATAGTTATTCAAAGCCATCTCTTCTATAAGTTGGCGGGCTTCACCGGGAGTCTTGCTTCCTAAGGTACCCCCTGCTGCCGCATCCAATATCTGTTTGGTGCTCGGATTCAACCCGTTATAGTAGGTATAAATGATCATCCAATCAGGAAATCCGTGTTATGGGAGCTTTAGTAGGAGCTCCTTGAACCTATCCCACGTCTCAAAGAAAGACTCCAATTCCTTTTGCATGAAGGAACAGATCTCATTCCGAAGCTTTGTTGATTTACGGGGAGGGAAATATCGGGCCAAGAACGCTTCTACCATCTCCTCCCATGTGGTAATAGATGCCCTAGGTAATGAGTGCAACCATTGCTTCGCTCTTCCCTTCAAGGATAATGGGAAAGCCCTAAGTCTGATGGAATCATCTGTTACTCCATTAATCTTCAGCATGTCGCACATCTCCAAGAAGTTCCCGATAAGACTGTTGGGATCCTCATCAGCCAATCTATTAAACTGTGTTGTTTGCTGCAACATTTGGATGAAACCAAGCTTTAGCTCCAAATTCTGAGCCGTGATTGGAGGCCTCACTACGCTTGATTGAGTGCCCAAGATTGCGGGTCTAGCAAAATCGGATAAGGTCCTCTTTTGTTCATTTTGCTCTGTCATTGTTTCTGACGCTTCTATTTCTATATCGGCTTGATTTGAATGTTCATGTACAGTTTCCTTCCCTTTTTGATGTGTTCTTCTACCAATGTCCGGGTCTCCTTCAACAAGAATCGAAGGGTTCCCGCGGGTCATAACCTGCAACCGAAAACAAAGAAAAGAAAACAAATAAGAACGATGATAGAAAAATAAAGTGTGAAATAGAAAATAAAGTGAATAGTGATAAACACCTAACTGGACGTATTATTTATGTATGTTTGAATATTTATTGAGTATTTTTATATGTGTGGATGCCCGTTTTCAGTCTAAATTGGTTTATTTCAAATTACAGGCACAAAAGATAACGTGGGGAGCTCGACAATGTGATTTCAGAAGAAATTGGCAAGGAAAAGACCATATGCGCACCGTATGGGGACCGTATGCCAGGCCGCATGGCATCTCGAGAATGAGTTTTTAAGGCTTGGAAGTTCATTTTTTTTTTTGCAGGAGGAAGCCCTAGGTCTTGAGCATACTTGCCACCATCTTCAAATCGGAGCTAGGAGCAGCCGTTGGAGGCCATTTTCGGGGAGAGAACAACGAGAAGAGCAACATACGACAAAATCCACCTCTTTGATCCACATTTGAGGGGAAGAACGACAAGGGAAGCCACCCCTTTGGTGGCATCTTTGGAAGCCTCATTCGGCCCTTATCTTTTGAGGGATTGTTTTCTTTGTATTGTTTGGTTGTTTTCATGTATTTTATTGAGTATTTTGTATTCATGAGAAACTAAACCCCAAGGTCACCGGATGTAGGTGAACCTTGGGGGTGAAGTTGTGTAGGATGTTTGCTTAATTAGTTTTATGCATTTGGGACTTGTTTGTGAACCTTGTTTGGTGTATTTGAATGCTTGGTACGCATGAGAACTCTGTGTATCAATGTTTAGAAAATGCTAGGAAGCATGACCATTGCCCTAGTATTAGACTTACCAAGCTTGGTAGGGATACATGTACGAATATGCCATGACCATCGGGTATTTGTACCCCTCCAATTGTTAGGGTTGACCTTGGTTGTGTCTTCTCCCTAACATGAGAAACCTATCATTCTCATTGCAATCATGTAAGGATTCGAGCGGAAGGAATTCCGTACTCGATACTTGTACCGGATTAGGGACCAATTTCTGTGACCATCGAGTTGGTCTACTTTAGGGTTTCTCGGGCGAAACTATCCCTTTGCATGCTAGTTAGGGCAACTTTCGCACTTTAGTAACCCCCTTGGGAATCCTCATCCGTGACCCTCTCTTTACATTGTTCTTATCCTCCAATTTTCACCTCCGCCATAGAGCACTTCACTTGCATGTTAATTGTCTTTTTACTTTTCTTTGCATAACACTTGAATTGTTTGGCCAAACAATCATACGAAGAGGAAGTAAGGGTAGATTCTCGGGCCCTTGGGAATACGACCCCCTCGCCTATGCGTGAGGGGTATTACTTGGTGACCCTGTGCACTTGCGGGTCATGCATCAAGTTTTTGGCGCCGTTGCCGGGGACCCCACGCGAGATATCCGGAAAACATAGAGTTGGTTGATTTGGCCATTGTTTTGTTTCGCGTTTTCCCTCATTGTATATATTTTACCATTATCTCATTTGCATTGTTATTTCTCTTACTTTCTTCAATTTCTTAGTCTTGACTCTTGTTATCTTGCGAGGTACCCATCTTATGACAAGAGCAAGTCAAGAGAATTTAGTTGAGGCTGACGATGAAATTGAGTGAACTTTGCATCAAAGGTTGAGAGAAGTGACAGAAAGTTCAAGGCAACAAGAAATCCGGCTCGAATCTAGTGAGCCGTCCATCATGGCCGAACCGAGGAGAACATTGTCGGATTATGAGAGGTCTCAGTTTACAGTGGAAGAATTCAATGTGCAAGCGCCTACAGTGCCAGCTAACAATTTTGAATTAAGGCGAGCTCAATAGGAATGATTCAAAATTTAGTCCAGTTTGATCGGTTGGGCGATGAAGACCCACACGCAATTAGATTGAGGTTAAATCAGTATCCAATGACACTATTAGATTGAGGTTGTTTCCATTTAGTTTGAGGGGCGCAGCATATCGATGGCTTACCTTTTTGGCCCCTGGATCGATCACCACATGGAAGGAGATGGTTGAGAAGTTTCTTGCCCGTTATTTCCCACCAAGCAAGGCCGCACGACTGAGACAAGAGATTTCATCTTTTAGACAGGGGGACAGTGAAACGTTCTTTGAAGCACACGAACGATTCAAAGATCTCCTGCGCAAGTGTCCTCACCACGGATTCCCTACTTGGATGAGAGTGCAAATGTTCTATAACGGGCTGAATTATGCATCAAGACAACTCATAGATGCTACAGCAGGTGGCTCACTGAGTAATAAACTCCCTGAGGAGGCTGAAAAATTGATTGAAGACATGGCCAGTAACGAGTGCCATTGGAGCACTAGGTAGAAACCCCCGAAAGTGGCAGGAATTTATGAAGTTAGTGAGCACACCACTTTGGTTGCAAAGGTTGACGCCTTGGCGCAAAAAGTTGATCAGCTCTTATTGAGGACCAGTGTTGTTCCTAAGGCAGTGATGTCTTGTGACACTTGTGGTGCTGGGCATGCAACTTCTCAATGTCCTATATTCATTACCCCCTCGGCACCTGTGGAAAATGTTGACTACGTTGGTGGTGGAACTAGAGGACCGGGGAATCAATATGGCAACACTTACAACTCGGGATGGAGGAGCCACCCAAACATGTCATGGAGCCAAGGGCAAGCACAGCAGAGACCCCCGCCACCTCAAGCAAACCAATACTAAGCACCTCCTAAACAAGAGAGGAAGTTCACTACCGAGGAAATTTTGGCCAAATTCATGATCAAATTTTGGCACCATACTAAGGAATGTACAAGCCTCCATCTAGTCGCTTGAAAACCAAGTTGGGCAGCTTGCCAGGGCCCACTCTTATCATCTTCGGGCAGCTTGCCGAGTAACACTGAGAACAACCCGAGGGAGCATCTAAAAGCTGTTATATTGAGAAGCGGGAAGTAGTTGGAGGCAAGGACTGAGGAGAGGCCAAGTGCTTCTAATGATAGGGTAACTGCACTGGAAGACCCTGACATAAGGAAAGATGGTAGTGATGAGAATAAGAACAAGCATAAGTATGATGTCCAAAATTCCAAGCCCTGAAGGGAAATGAGGACAAGCTTGTTGTGCCTTACCCATCAAGACTGAAACAAGATAAGGAGGATGCCTAATTTAAAAAAATTTTAACCATATTCAAGCAACTCCACATCAACATCCCATTGGTTGAGGCCTTATCCTAAATGCCCAAGTATGCCAAATTTATGAAGGACCTCATCACGAATAAAAGAAAATTGGAAGAATTGGATTCTGTGACTCTGACAGGGAATTGCTCTGGGTTGATTCAAAAGAAATTGTCGAAAAAACTCACTAATCCCTGTAGTTTCATTATTCCATGTGTGCTTGGTGATGGAATACAAGAAAATGCATTGGCCGACCGCATGACCCACACGCATGACCCTACAACTTGCCGACCGTTCATTGTGAAGACCACGAGGGGTAGTTGAAGATGTTCTTGTTAGGGTTGATAAACTCATCATTCCGGTGGACTTCGTTATACTTGATGTGGACGATGATGTGGAGGTCCCCATAATTCTTGGCCGCCCTTTCCTTAACACATCCGGTGCTTTAATTGATGTTAAGGGTGGTAAGATGACTCTCTAAGAGTGGGAGATGAGCAAGTGATCATCACTCTCCCTGAAGCAATGCGGCACCCACTCGATCACGATGATAGTTTGTATTTCATGGATAAAACTAATGTGATTATTTCTGATTGTGTGCAGGAAGTCTTAGCTCTGAACCCGCTTGATGAAATTTTGGGTGAGCTTGGGGATGAAGAAATTGAAGAAAACGATGCCTCGCCTTCACTAATGCAACATGTTGCATAAGTCACGTGTGAATCTCCACTACATGACAAAGAGAAGAAAACCATGAAGAAGTTGTGGAGAAAGACGAAGAAAAAGCTAAGAAAAGAAGTTAAGGCCGCAACATGGTCACCCAAAGAGGTAGATCGTTTAATCTTTCAGAATCAGAGAAAATTCAAGCTCTTTTCGTGCCTTTCAATGAATTTCTTGTGGAACAACATTTCACACAAGGTTGGAGGTAATTGGACTTCCTTTGATCCACCATGATGACTAGGTAAGATACGTTGAGCTAAAGACATTAAACAAGCGCTCCTTGCGCTGCAACCCAAGCATTTGAATTCCTTGCAAGTTCATTTTCGTATTTTTAGTTTGTGTGTTCGTGTGTTTTTCATATTTTTGAAGTGTTAGTTCTTGTTGTTCTTTGAATTCTAAGTGTGTCATTGTGGTTGTTTAGCTACCTTTCTCAATTTTTTTTTATCATGATCTTCAATGGTTATCATGTGCTCTTTAATTTTTGATTCATTTTGACGCATCAAACTTCATGTTCTTAATGGTTGTTAGTGATTTCGGCTTTGTTTTACATGAGTTTTTTAGATGTTTGGAAGAGTCTTTGATGCAAAATCTGGGAATTGGTCGTTTCTTGACCGCATACATGCCCATATATGATTCCAGCAACTCATGCAGGCATGCATGCGTCCGCATGAGTGCTCGGGATGCCAAACACGAGAGTCATGCAGGAAACCATGTGCCCGCATGACCCCTTGGGATAGCTATCCCCAGACTCATGCCGCCAACCATGCCGGCGCATGGCTGGCCACATTGTTCGCCGAGTGCCTTAACCCCTCTCTTCACTGAATGTTCTCACTATTCACTCATTTTCTCATCTTCTTCTCATCTCCTCTCCATTTCTCCAATATTTTTCTTCATTCTTATTGCACTAGAAAGCTCTCCTCATCCTAGAAAACAAATTTTTGAAAGATCTTGGAGGTTTTATCGAGTTTTTAGCCGGATTTCACTTCACTCTCACTTTGGTGCCCTAGCTTAAGGTAAGCTCCATAACTTTCCATTTCTAGGGCTTTTCTTTGTGTTTTTTGGTTGAAATTCTTGGGAATCATGTTGTGAATGCTTCTTGTAAATGTTTGCTTTAAATTTGAAGCTTTGTAAAATTTGTTTGCTACTTTTACAAGGAGATACTCTTGCCAAATTTTCCCGGATTTACTGTAGCAATACTTAGAATTCAGGCCATTAACTCCATTGAGCATTCTTGTCATATATTTTTGGTTTGATGAAGCTTGTATGGTCTTGTAGGGATGCCGACCAAGCATGTGGGTTCAAAGCAAGCCTTGAGGAGCTCTCCACCACCCGCTTACGAGCCAAGATTCACCGATGATGCCCACAAGACCCGTTATGCCCTATTGTCGAGAAAGAACTTCGGCGTTGTCCTCAAGATTGATTGGGAAACTTTGAGGATTTTGAGCCTAGAGTGTACCATTCGAGAATACATATCGCATGGTGGTTGGGACAGAGTTTTTGAGATCGAAGAGCCCACCTACAAGGAAATTACGTTGGAGGTACTAAGCTCGATCGAGGTGTATACTCCGCACCCCTTCACCCGACATGTTGGCCATGAATCCTTTAGGGCATTCGGTAAGAAGCACAAGATTTCTCAAGACCAGTTGGGTGTTTATCTTGGGCTCTACACAGACGAGGACATTCACACTTCTGAGTTCAAGGATTTACCTCGAGATTTCCCGCGCCCAGTCAACCATAAATCTTTCTGGAAGTCCATCGCTTGCACGTCATCAATGAAGGCTTCCACGATGTCGAACCCAGCTCATAGATATATTCAGGCTTTGCTATCCAGAAGTGTGAGCGGTCAATCTGATTCTACCGGGGTAGTGACACGTACTGACTTGCTTATGCTTTACAGCATCGTTGAGCGCTACCCCATACACCTGGGCAATCTTTTTGCTGAGTTTCTTGCCCTCCAGGGGACCTCGACTCGTCTTGGGATGATATTTGCTAGCCCATACATTACACATCTGCTTAGGGGCGTTGGTTTGATTGAGCTCACCTGGGGCATGCTAGTTGTGGGGGCCATTGTCCCGCTTGGATTGCCGACCTTACTTGCTATGGGGATGGTTATGAGGTCAGGGACCACATATCGGCTTAAACGCCCGGCAAGCGGAATGTCACGGGACCCTGGGACCTCACAGGATTCTGAGGCAGGATCTGACTCCGAGTCAGAGTCTACTCCCGAACCTGAGCCCGACACCGGAGCTAGTACATCTTCTCTTGAGGCTAGGTTCGCAGAGTTTGACCTCGAGCTTCAGCAGTAGTTGCAGACACTAGAGAGGGGACAGAGCCGCATTGAGAGTAGCGTTGCTGAGATCCTCACATTCCTGCACAGCTCATCTTCATATGCCAGCATTTCATCTGCCACGACCACGCGCATGGCGTCACCACCTCCACTAGATCGTTAGACTCATGACACCGACTTTCAGTCTTTATTTTTTTTCTTTTCATGTGTTTGTATTTTGGTTGGATGTACTTAGACCTATTTTGGTGTATGTTGTACTGTTTAGTTAGTTAGGGTTTCGGTCCTACTAAACTATTTCTTTTTATCTAGTTTGGATTTTATCTGTTCACTCTCCTTATTAATTTTTTGAGTTGTGATGCATATCCTGTTGTTTTCAGGACTGATCACTGAGGATGCTTCACACTGCATGGCCCTAGTGACTTACCCCTGTCCGTGTTCACTATGGATTCACTGCATCAACTAATTGGGGAAGTCTCCTTGCTTCATCTCCTTATTTTTAATGCATACTGATAAGTGCTTGAGTATACATGTTTTACCTACTTGTTTTACATACATTGAGCATCATTTTACCATTGATTATGTCTCATAAAATGTATTTTGGTGTTCTTTTATGCAATTAGGTTGTGGAAGTGTTAAAGGAGGAAAAGGAAGCAAAGATGGGTTATAAAGACGTATTGTTGGGAGCTTTTGTACAACACAAGTGTCAAGGCACAAGAGGGGATCATGCACATGAGGGTGTGTGCCAACTTCCTGAAGAATTCAAGATAATTTGTGTGATGGAAGGGCACAAGGGTAGTCACACCTTCATGTCCCAACTTGTGTGAAGATAGTTCAAGATCTCAAATGATGATTCGAAGGAGGAGAAGTCTTATAACTCACCATATGGACGTGTGCCCGACCATGTGGCTGACACGACCCCTTGCGTGTATCCCGCAAGTGCACGGGTTTGTCGAAGTAATAAATTTACCTTGGTGAGAAGGTAGTCGAATCCACAGGGAATAGGGAGATAGAATATAAGGTTTCACTAATTAAGCTATGCAGAATACGGAGAACGATAATAAGATTGATGAGTGAAAACAATGCAAAGCAATAAACTAAGTAGAGAGATGGAAGAAAGAAGTGCAAGTAGGAAAATCGAGAAGGACTAACAATGAGTAAAAGGGGGTATCCGGACAAGCTACCTCTAGGGTCTATGTTTCAAGTGCAAGACTATGATATTATACTCTCCTATTGATGTCAATTGAGTCGAGGATATCCTAAGACTCACGGTCCCAAACCTAAGGACAACCGTGACTAACTCCAACACTATGCCCGGTGTTAGGATTCACAACACCCTTCACTCTGTCACCTAGATGACTAAGCCCCAGGGGAGTCCATCTGCCTAAACCTCACACTATGTGGAGTTGCATTATGCTCTAGGGATTCCTAGTGATTAAACCTGTTCCTATACGTAATTCTAACCCTTTGGTCCAGGTGGAAGAACCCTAGTCTAGATTGAGCCCCAGCAAATAGGATTCACTACAACCCTCCATTCTATTACTTGCATAACTAAGCCCTAGGGGAGTTTATCTACCTATTGCTTCACTCTATTTCGACCGCTATTAAATCAAGGAATCGGAGGTAGGGAGAAATCACATCGAAGGGGAAAGGGGTACATTGCTACCTCACAACTCTCCCTCTCAACCCTCTTTAATCTTGAGTAGTCTAATCCTATAGGAGTTATCACACCTCCAAAGGAAAGCCTAGATTGCTCTCAACCCTAATGTCACGTTTAAGGGAAAACAATATGAAAGGATAATCAAGATTAAAAACTCAATTTTATTCATTAACGATGGAAAGCATAATAATCAATGTCAAGAAACATAAGAAACCCTAAAGTTTACAAGTCCGAATACCCCACGAGGGGTTTAGCTCCTCATAGAGCTATACATGTTCATCAACGTGAGAAATAAAGCATAAAACATAGACATCAATGAAAAACCCCCTCCAATTGGTGTGGCCGTGGTCTTGTGCAAACGTCGAACCTCGAAATCGATGCCGACGACGCACTAGAACCTCCACAAAATCCTCTCCGAAACCCTAGCCGCGCTCCAGAAAGTTGGGGAAAAGATAGGTCGAAAGATTCCTCAAAAGGTTGCAAAAATCCCCTTTTATATTGTTGAATCGTGGCTTTAAAATTGGACTTATCGGGGGCTTCACATGGCCGTGTGGAATTTCCACACGCCCGTGTGAAGCTTCTGTCTCGGCTGAAAAATTAATTTCACACGGCCGTGTGGAATTTCCACACGCCCGTGTGTCTTCACTGGATGGCTGAAATCGCAAAACACACGGCCGTGTGGAATTTCCACACGCCCGTGTGACTTCTCTATCTGGCTGGAAAATGGCTCACACGGCCGTGTGGAATTTCCACACACCCGTGTGACTTCTCTGGAACACTAATCTTCAGCTGAACAGGCTTGGTAACTTGCCGAAACGCCTCCCAGGTCCATTGTTCTTCATCGAGGCCATTACTTGGGCACACAAGCAACGGTAGGTCGCGCCGATTACTTCAAGTCTTCTTCTTTCGCGAGATTCTCCTAAGTAACACGGATTGGACTTGTTGTGAATATGACTGCCTTTGTGCCCCTCCAAAAGAGGTTGGCACACATCCACAAGTCCAAATACGTGCTTCGTTCCTTGCTTGGTCCGAGAACATCCCAACATTGGCGAACGCGACCTAATTTCATTCTTCTTCTCCAATTAGGCTCCACAATACCTTCAATGCACAAGAGAACACAAATGCACACATTTAGTGATAAAACCTGATAAAAGGTATGCTTAATGTAAGATAATAGCGCTTCGTGATACTATAACACAAGCACTTATCAAACCCCCCCACACTTAAGCTTTTGCTTGTCCTCAAGCAAAATAGAACGTGAAAGTACTTGGGAAGAACAAATGAAAGTCCTTGGCCTTAGGTTCACCAAAAGTATGCAAAAGAAGCATTCTACAAGTAAGGGGAACTCAAAACATTGCATAAGGTTACCAATGCTCTAGCTAAAAACTCGAATCAAAAAGGATGAAAACTCGAAAATGTGTTAGTGTGTGCGATCTTACTCAAGAGAACCAACAAGTACTCCTCAAACTTTGGTTAGAAAGGACTTATTTATATACAAAAACAAAGAAAAATAGTGATGGAAGTAGTAGCTTCACACATCCTTGAAGGTAGCCCTTTCCTAGGCGGCCGCCAAAAGGTGGCTTTCACTCTTTCGAGGAGGTAGCTCTTTCTACCGGGGTAGTAGCTTTCACGCATCCCATGAGATAGCTTTTTCTCTCATTAGGGCATAACTTGTATCCGACTTATGAGAGTAGCTGCATACTTCATAGGCGGTAGCTCTTGCCACCCCAAATGCATAATTAAAACAAAGCTAATATTTACAAACTCATATATATATATATATATATATATATATATATATATATATATATATATATATATATATATATATATATTTATATATATATATTTTTTTTATATATATATGCATTTTCCAAAGTAAAACTAAGAACAACGATAAACTTGTCCTTAAAAACTTCAAGATTGAGTTTCCAAAAGATTCCAAGAGTAAGTTGTGTACTAAGATGATTCGAGCAAAAATTCCCTAAAATTCAAGTGAAAACTAGAGTATGATAGGATACAATGTTGAAAAATCTCCTAAACTATAAGAATACAACCGTTGCAACTGAGGTGAACCGCCATAGGCTACATTAGCATAAGCAATTGAACACACAAGTAAAGGTGTGTGCAATGTGAACTCCCCCCCACACTTAAGATATACATTGTCCTCAATGTACGCATATAAGCACAATAATAAGTGAAAACGATAAAAGCAATTAGTGTGGAAGTGGCAATTGAAACATTACTCCCCTGAACTCCAAGTGTTGCGTTTGATGAAGCTAGGTCATTGAGAGTTGAGTCTCAATGGTTCGTGGAGTACACACGATTCCATCACCGTGTTAATGACTATTCCTCAAAATCCTTACATCCAAGACCATCTGCGCACACATAAACGAGGGTTCAGTAAAGCTCAATAAAACTCGAGTATATAAAATGTAAAGCAATGAATACAACTCGAGATAAAAAGAAAAAGCAAAATAAAAGCTATACTCAGAAGGAGAATCCTTTCTGAGTACTACAAGTCCAAAATAAAGTAAAGATATACAGAAATGACAAATAAAAGAAAAGAATCTAAAATCTAAGACGCCTCAGCGTCGGTGTCCTGAGTGGTGGCCTCTGGTGCTGCTGGAGGCTCTGGATTTGCTGGTGATGCTGGAGCTGCTGGTGCTGAGGGAGGTGGTGGAGTGGACACTCGAGGTCGGACCACGAAGGAGGAGGAGGCGACAATCTGCTCGAAGGTCTGTCGCAAGCTCTAGAACTGCGCCATCACCTCCTGGTGCTGTGTAATCTGTGTGGCCCTAACCTCGGCCACCTCGGTCTGTAGGATCCCCATTGCGCTCTCGAGGCGCTCCAGTCTGTCCTGGCCTCGAGACGGTGAAAACATCCGCACTGGAGGTGGCTCCGGCGCGGTGGTGGGTACCTCGGTCTCTGTGTCCTGCGGGGGTGGCTCCAATGCTGCTCGGGATCCCTCGCCCTGCTCTGTATGGGGTATAATCCAGGTATACGTCCCTGATCCTCCTCTGCGGATCATACCCATCAGCCTCAAGGTATCTGTACCCAGGGGAACTGGTACACTCGTCTTCTCTGCTCCCCTGACTCCATCTCTGAGCCCCAGGCCAATGAGAAGTCTGGTGATGTAGGGGCCTGCAAAGATAACTCCTACCCTAGGGTACTGGCCCTGATGGCGAATGTAGTCGGCCACAATGTGCCCCAGGTGGAGTGGCTCACTCTCCACCATCGAATACAAGTAGAGGAGCTCCTGGCGACTCAGAACACCAGTACTGTCTTCCCTGCCACTAATAGATCTGCTCATAACTGCTGTAGACATCTATAGGCAGGTCGAGAAAGGCATGAAGCCTTGGAGACACCCGGCTCGTACTGACCCTGACCACAAAGTCTGCTATACGCCTGCTGCGGTGTCACGGTACCCGGGTAATCTGTGGGGAGCAATGAGTACTCCTCTGTCTCAGTGTACGCCTCATCATATAGACGCATCCCAATCGAAAACTGGCTCATACTGAGGCTGTAATGTCGACCGAGGGCTCTGAACTGAACTGTGGTGCCCTCGGTGAAGCTGCTGTACCCCCGGTCGAACTCAAACGACGCCAAGACCTCCAAGGTGAGCGGTCGGATCACCGTGTCCCGGATAACCATCAATCTCTCCCAGCTACCGACTGAGAGCAGCTCGCTAATCTCATCTGCGACGCTGTCTCCCCCCTGAATACTCCTCACTATACTCAAATGCAAATATCTCGTCTGTCCAAAACGGAGTCCTGATAAACGCTCGAACCGAACCTGATGCTCGGCTATACTGAACTCTGTCTCTGCTGGAGGAGGTGTGGGCTCATGTGGACGCTTCCCTGTCGATTTCCTGGGTCTAGAAGACATTCCTGTAAGATTGGAAAAGAAAACAATCAAAAACAGTTCAAAATAACCAATCTGCAGAAATCCACACGGCCGTGTGTTAATTCCACACGCCCGTGTGGAGTTTCTGACGGGCAAAGCATCACGGCCGTGGGGTTAAAAATCCACAATTTACATCTAAATTCGTTCTAATTTCATTCTAAGCATGCTCGTATGTAATGTAAACATTCAAACCAAGCAAAATTGTATAAAAGAACGAATTGAATCAAGAATTGACGAAGAAAAAGGTATTGAAGGTCTCACCGGCGGTGGAGATGAAAAACAAAGTAATACGGCCGGAAAACTCGAACAAATTCCTTCAAAAACCTCAGAGAAAGTCGGGGAAGTGATAGAGAGGGTAGGAGAGAAGTTTAGAGTGGAGAAGGAAGAGGCACAAGTGATTTCTATAAGAAAAACGCGCTGCTTTTGAAGTTCTGGAAATTCACACGGCCGTGTGAAGTAACCACACGGCCGTGTGCCTCAGAAATTAGGGTTCACAGGGGCTAACACACGCCCCTGTGAGCACTCTGATCATTCTCTGAACTACCTCACACGGCCGTGTGTTAATTCCACACGGCCGTGTGCCTCCACAGGGGTCTACACAGGGCCACCCACACGGGCCTGTGGACTCTCGGGAGAACACAGACGCTCTCTGAAAAATTTTCACACGGCCGTGTGCCCAACTTGGCCAAGAACACAAGGCCGTCCACAGGGGCACCTCACACGCCCCTGTGGCTTCTCTGACTCTCCCGAGAAACAATAAATGTTTCACACGGCCGTGTGAATAATCCACACGGCCGTGTGCCTTGACAAGCTCTCCCACAGGGGCTCACACACGCCCCTGTGGTTTCTCGGGATGAAAGGGAATTCCTGCAGAATTTTCACACGGCCGTGTGGAAATCTCACACGGCCGTGTGCCTTAGCACAGTGGCACTCACAGGGGCATCCACACGCCCCTGTGGACTCTCTGGAAGAGAGTTGAAGTTCTGCGAAATTTCACACGGCCGTGTGTTAATTCCACACGGCCGTGTGCCCCTTCTGAAATTTTTCACAGGGGCAAAGTCACGCCCCTGTGTCTTCTCTGGTTGAGCTCCAATTGGTAACACACGGCCGTGTGTTTTCTCTGGTTTACTTAGAAAATTTTACAGACTCTCAGAAAAATTCAGAAACTCTTTTAAAACACTTAGAGCCTGTATAAACCATAAAAACACGACCAGAGACTATCGAAAACACACTCAACCGACTCAAACTTCGTCAATTAACGTTAAGGCACACGTAAATAATCGAAAATCCACACGAAAACTCAGCATATGCACATGAAAATTTGGACACCATTGCTAAGACATTTATTCAACCCTAAAACTAAACTAGGTCCTAGAAAAACTGCAAAACGCTTGGGTTGCCTCCCAAGAAGCGCTTGTTTAACGTCACTTAGCTTGACGTACCTGTCTTACCTTACGGAGGTTTGAGAAAGAATACCTCCTTGTCATCATTGCACACTTCTCCACTGAAATAGGGCTTCAACCGATGCCCATTCACTTTAAATGTACCCTTCTCCGGGTGAGTGATCTCCACTGCCCCCTGGGTGAATACTTGCGTAACAGTATACGGGCCAAACCATCTTGATTTGAGTTTTCCGGGGAAGAGCCGCAATCGCGAGTTGAATAACAACACTTTATCACCCACTTTGAATTCCTTTGGTGATTTAATGTGTTTATCATGCCACTTTTTGATCTTCTCCTTATAGATTCTAGCATTCTCATATGCTCTCAATCTCCACTCGTCAAGTTCATTAAGATGAAGCAACCTCTGCTCACCGGCTTTTTTCAAATCAAAGTTCATTGTCTTGATTGCCCAATATGCCTTGTGTTCAAGCTCCACCGGTAAATGACATGACTTCCCATAAACCAAATTGTATGGAGTAGTCCCTACAGGAGTCTTGTATGCTATCCGATGGGCCAATAGTGTGTCATCTAACCTTTCAGACCAGTCTCGCTTCCCTTGCTCTACAGATTTTGTTAGGATCCTCTTAAGCTCTCTGTTGGTCACCTCAACTTGTCCACTTGTTTGTGGATGATACGGGGTTGCAAGGCAATGGTGTACTCCGTATCTTTTCAATACCTTATCCAATTGGAGATTACAGAAATGTGTTCCACGATCACTGATAATCACTCGTGGAGTGCCGAACCTAGTGAACAACCGCTTTAAGAATTTTACCACTGTCCTTGCATCATTTGTTGGCAAAGCTTGAGCTTCGACCCATTTAGAGACGTAGTCTACGGCCACCAGTATATATTGATTCCCGTTAGATTTCGGAAACGGTCCCATGAAGTTAATGCCCCATACATCAAAAACTTCGCAGAATTGCATAGGATTCTGAGGCATCTCGTCTCTTCGCGATAGATTCCCTGCCCTTTGGCAGCTATCACATCGAAGAACAAACTGGTGTGCATCTTGGAATAGAGTCGGCCAATAGAATCCTGCGGATAAGACCTTTTCGGCAGTTCTACTCGAGGCATAATGGCCTCCAACCGGACCGGAATGGCAATGAGCAAGAATATCCCATCCTTCTTCTCTTGAGACACATCTCCGAACAACCTGATCCGCACAAATACGGAAAAGGAATGGATCATCCCAGAAGTAATGCTTCAGGTCGCTAAAGAATTTCTTCTTTTGTTGGAATGTAAGCCCTTGCTTGAGTATCTTTCCGGATAGGTAATTGGCAAAGTCTGCGAACCATGGCGCATCATCTGATGGTGAGTCTAGGTCTTTGATTGAGTATAGATGTTCTTCCGGGAAGGAATCATTAATTTCCTTACTCAATGGCTCTTGAACAAAACTCCCTTCTAGCCTAGACAAATGATCTGCTACCACATTTTCAGTCCCCTTCTTGTCCTTTATTTCCATATCAAATTCCTGCAGCAGTAATATCCACCTAATTGACCTTGGCTTTGCATCGGCTTTGTTCATGAGGTAACGGAGAGCTGAATGATCTGAAAAAACAATCACCCTTGACAAGATAAGATACGATCTGAATTTGTCTAGGGCGAACACTACTGCTAACAGTTATTTTTCTGTGGTGGTGTAATTCTCTTGTGCACCTGTGAGAGTCTTGCTAGCGTAATAAATGGGCTGAAATTGTTTTTCTTTCCTTTGCCCCAAAACTGCTCCAACAGCATAATCACTTGCGTCACACATGATCTCAAAAGGCTCATTCCAATCAGGTGTGATCAAAATTGGAGCTTGCACCAATTTGTCCCTTAACACATTGAATGCCGTCTTACATTCTTCCCCAAAATCAAATGGAGCATCTTTTTCAAGAAGTTTAGTTAGTGGTTGTGTGATTTCTGAGAAATCCTTAATAAATCGTCTATAAAACCTTGCATGACCCAAGAAGCTTCGAATGCCCTTTACATTTGCTGGTGGAGGAAGCTTGCCAATAACTTCAATCTTGGCTTTGTCTACCTCTATACCCTTCCGAGAGATCTTATGTCCTAAAACAATACCTTCTCGTACCATGAAATGACACTTCTCCCAATTGAGAACAAGGTTTGTTTCTTCACACCTTGTTAGCACTCTCTCCAAATTTTTTAAACACAGATCAAAGGAGTCACCAAACACCGAGAAGTCATCCATGAACACCTCCATTATATCTTCCAAAAGGTCATCAAAGATAGCAGTCATACATCGTTGAAACGTTGCGGGTGCGTTGCAAAGTCCGAAAGGCATTCGTCTATATGCAAACGTACCATAGGGGCAAGTGAAGGTAGTCTTCTCTTGATCTTCCAGGGCTATAGGGATCTGAAAATACCCTGACATCTCGTCGAGGAAACAGTAAAACTCATGCCCGGCTCACCGCTCTAACATTTGATCTATGAAAGGCAATGGAAAATGATCCTTTCGGGTTGCATCGTTCAACCTTCTGTAGTCAATACACACCCTCCATCCTGTGACCGTTCTGGTTGGAATAAGTTCATTCTTTTCATTCTTTATCACTGTCATTCCACCTTTCTTTGGAACCACTTGCGTTGGACTGACCCAAGCACTGTCAGAGATGGGATAAATAATTCCTGCATCCAACAACTTCACCACCTCTGCCTTGACAACCTCTTTCATGTTTGGGTTCAGTCTTCTCTGGGGCTGAATTACTGACTTGAAATTATCCTCCATTAGAATTTTATGTGTGCAAAACGAAGGATTTATTCCCTTCAAATCTGAAATCTTCCAAGCAATAGCAGGCCTGTGCTTCTTTAACATGTTCACCAACTTCTCTTTCTGTTCTAATGAAAGATCAGAAGCTATGATAACAGGGAGTTTCATTCCGTCTGCTAGATATACATACTCCAGATGCTGCGGTAATGTTTTTAACTCCAAATCAGGTGGTTCTTCAATGGACGGCCACAAACGGTTCTCTCTCAATTGATCAATCTCTTCAAACTGACATGATTCTTGTTCTTCTACACTTTCCGTGTTGTTCTGTAAAACTTGGCTATTGGGATGATCTTGGGGTTCCACTGCAACCTCTATACTACACGCTTTACGGGTTAAATCAATTATTTCTACTGAAAAGACCTCCTGTTTCTACTCTTGACAATATGATTCAAACTGGGAGAGAACTCTCTCTAGAGTCTCTCCTGACTCTTCCCTTGAAGCGGTTGCAGACCTTTCAAATTCATCCAATACCCCATACAATTCACATCCTATGTGCTGTTCCATGCAAGACAGATAAACCTTGGTGTCTTCTTCAACGAAAGGAGTGAGAATTATTTGCTCATACTCAATACCACTCATAACTGCTTGTACTGTGAATGACTGAAATTTCTATTCCACCTCTTCTACAAATCTTGTAAGTGTATCGATCATTTCAGTTGCATAAAGCATCCCTTCTTTTCTGTACTTAAGATCAAGTCAGTGCAAACCACTAAGAACAATGGTAGATAAGGAAAATATGAAATAGAATGCGAAGTGAATAGCTAAAATAGTGAAAACAAATATCTAAAACGCCTATTCCCCGGCAACGGCGCCAAAAACTTGACACGACCCGTTGCGTGTATCCCGCAAGTGCACGGGTTTGTCGAAGTAATAAATTTACCTTGGTGAGAAGGTAGTCGAATCCACAGGGAATAGGGAGATAGAATATAAGGTTTCACTAATTAAGCTATGCAGAATACGGAGAACGATAATAAGATTGATGAGTGAAAACAATGCAAAGCAATAAACTAAGTAGAGAGATGGAAGAAAGAAGTGCAAGTAGGAAAATCGAGAAGGACTAACAATGAGTAAAAGGGGGTATCCGGACAAGCTACCTCTAGGGTCTATGTTTCAAGTGCAAGACTATGATATTATACTCTCCTATTGATGTCAATTGAGTCGAGGATATCCTAAGACTCACGGTCCCAAACCTAAGGACAACCGTGACTAACTCCAACACTATGCCCGGTGTTAGGATTCACAACACCCTTCACTCTGTCACCTAGATGACTAAGCCCCAGGGGAGTCCATCTGCCTAAACCTCACACTATGTGGAGTTGCATTATGCTCTAGGGATTCCTAGTGATTAAACCTGTTCCTATACGTAATTCTAACCCTTTGGTCCAGGTGGAAGAACCCTAGTCTAGATTGAGCCCTAGCAAATAGGATTCACTACAACCCTCCACTCTATTACTTGCGTAACTAAGCCCTAGGGGAGTTTATCTACCTATTGCTTCACTCTATTTCGACCGCTATTAAATCAAGGAATCGGAGGTAGGGAGAAATCACATCGAAGGGGAAAGGGGTACATTGCTACCTCACAACTCTCCCTCTCAACCCTCTTTAATCTTGAGTAGTCTAATCCTATAGGAGTTGTCACACCTCCAAAGGAAAGCCTAGATTGCTCTCAACCCTAATGTCACGTTTAAGGGAAAACAATATGAAAGGATAATCAAGATTAAAAACTCAATTTTATTCATCAACGATGGAAAGCATAATAATCAATGTCAAAGAAACATAAGAAACCCTAAAGTTTACAAGTCCGAATACCCCACGAGGGGTTTAGCTCCTCATAGAGCTATACATGTTCATCAACGTGAGAAATAAAGCATAAAACATAGACATCAATAAAAAACCCCCTCCAATTGGTGTGGCCGTGGTCTTGTGCAAACGTCGAACCTCGAAATCGATGCCGACGACGCACTAGAACCTCCACGAAATCCTCTCCGAAACCCTAGCCGCGCTCCAGAAAGTTGGGGGAAAAGATAGGTCGAAAGATTCCTCAAAAGGTTGCAAAAATCCCCTTTTATATTGTTGAATCGTGGCTTTAAAATTGGACTTATCGGGGGCTTCACACGGCCGTGTGGAATTTCCACACGCCCGTGTGAAGCTTCTGTCTCGGCTGAAAAATTAATTTCACACGGCCGTGTGGAATTTCCACACGCCCGTGTGTCTTCACTGGATGGCTGAAATCGCAAAACACACGGCCGTGTGGAATTTCCACACGCCCGTGTGACTTCTCTGTCTGGCTGGAAAATGGCTCACACGGCCGTGTGGAATTTCCACATGCCCGTGTGACTTCTCTGGAACACTAATCTTCAGCTGAACAGGCTTGGTAACTTGCCGAAATACCTCCCAGGTCCATTGTTCTTCATCGAGGCCATTACTTGGGCACACAAACAACGGTAGGTCGCGCCGATTACTTCAAGTCTTCTTCTTTCGCGAGATTCTCCTAAGTAACACGGATTGGACTTGTTGTGAATGTGACTGCCTTTGTGCCCCTCCAAAAGAGGTTGGCACACATCCACAAGTCCAAATACGTGCTTCGTTCCTTGCTTGGTCCGAGAACATCCCAACATTGGCGAACGCGACCTAATTTCATTCTTCTTCTCCAATTAGGCTCCACAATACCTTCAATGCACAAGAGAACACAAATGCACACATTTAGTGATAAAACCTGATAAAAGGTATGCTTATTGTAAGATAATAGCGCTTCGCGATACTATAACACAAGCACTTATCAGTGGCCTCAAGACGAGAGAGTTTGGATCATGGTTATGAAGAGTGCTGTAGCAAAAACACTGTTCATTTCACTGTAGCAGCACTGTAGCGGAATTACTGTTCACGCGACCGCGTCAAAATCCCACGTGACCGCGTGGGAATTCTGCAGCCCACGCGATCGCGTGGGATCTCACGCGGTCGCGTAAAGACACGTGACTAGCGCGATTCAGACTTATAAATAGGCCGTTTCGCCGATTCTTTTGATATCTTTTGTGAGGCTTTTGAGAGGCGAAGCGGCTAGGGTTTGAGGAGGAGGTCTTTGCCGAATTGGAGGGCCGTTCTTCACCAACTTTGATAGTTCTTTCCTCCGTCATAGCATCGAGGGAGTCATTGGCGACCTAGCTTCGGAGAAGGATCCTTCAAGACGTTGAGCGACCCATCAAGGCCATCATCACGACTTCAAGGGGGTTTACTTCCTTGGTTTACATTGCTTTTCATTGTGTTATGTTTTGCTTTGTAATAAGCCCCATGGAGGGCTAAACCCTAGTAGATACTTGGGCATGTGAACCCTAGGTTTTGATTCATGTATTGACTTTCTTTATGCTTTCTTTTAAGTCCGAGTTTATTTGAGTTTTAATCTTGTTTAATCATTGCTTGCCTGCCTTATTGATTCGTATGGTTGTTTGGTATGTTTGATTTGTTTCCTTGGTGAGAGAGAGGTCTCCATTAGGGATTAGAACATACAAGGTTAAAGAGGGTTGAGAGGGTGAGTCTTGAGATAGAGGAGTGTCCCCTTTCCCTTCCGATTGAGTGTTTCCTATCTCCGTATTCCCTAAGTTTTATGCAACCATATGGGGTGTGAGGCGTGAGATTGATAGATTTCTCCGCCGGGACCTTTGTAGGGGGTTAGGGATCTTCCGCCTAGAAGTAGGGTTAGATCTAATTTTAGGAATCGGTTTCACTCTTAGGTATCCCTAGAACTCATTGCGGTCATATGGGGTGTGAGGTGTTGAGATTGAGCGATTTCTCCGCCGGGACCTTGTAGGGGACTAGTATCGGTGGCCTTGAGGCAGGGACCGATTATTCTTGGATTACCTCGACTCATAGAACTCGGTTAGAAGCATTTAGTTAGTCTTGCACTTCATGATAGAGCCTAGGGGGAGCATTGCCCGGGTATCTCATCTTTATTGATTGAGATCTCCCTTTATTTACCCTTTGGCTATTCATCTCTGGTATTAATTTCTATGCACACTAGATCACCACAAAATCACATTAGTCGTTAGGCTAGATTGCAGAGAAGAAGTTAGTACTAGTAGCCCTGTTCCCTGTGGATTCGACTACCCTACTCACCGGGTATAATTATTACTTCGACAACCCGTGCACTTGCGGTACACACACGCAAAAGGGTCGTGTCAAGTTTTTGGCGCCGTTGCCGGGGAATAGTATACTAGGAACGCTAGGACTTTGTTGCTCTAGCCATTTATCATTTTCGTTATCTTATCTATTTCATACTTTCTTTTTCTTCCACCGTTCTAATTTGTTTTATTTTGACTTGTGCTAATTTTTCTTGCAAGGTACTTGAATGATGATTGATCCAATTACAAAGTTATATTTTCATATTGAAGATTTCAGTGGAAAACTTGATAGACTTATTTCTGCACAACAACAACAAAGCAACCAATATCGCAGCACATATCATCCAAATCAATGGAGCTACCCGAACCACTTGTGGAATATTGATGGACAGCAATGGGAAGCACCTATAGAAGAATTTCAGATGGATGAGAAGCATGAGGAGGATGTACTTCGGTTGGAAAGCGTATTACTCAAATTCATTGAAGCAACCGATGCCCGCTTCGAAAATGTTGAAGCCACCTTAAGATGTCATGAAATCTCCATCAAAAACATTGAGCATCACATAGGAGAGATTTTAGACACACTTGCTAGGGAAAAAGAAGAATTTGAACAAGCAAGTCAAGTTTCTTCCATGCATGACAAAGCTATGAACCACATTGATGAAGAAAGGCAAATTGAGTACATTGCTGCAGAAATTGAAAGGATAGAATAAGAACATCATTTTCAGAATTTGGATTGCTTGAATGAAGATTATGCTTGTGTGCAACGAAATTTTCAAGGGGATTTGCTAACATCATGTTCCTTTCAAGCTGAAAATACACAAGAAGAAGCAAGTCCTAAGGTAATGGAGCAAGCACCTTTCTTTCGGATTAATCAACTCATTGAATGCAAGAAAGATATTTTGGGTTTGGGAGAAGATGTGGGTAGGATATTTAAACCATCCAATGACCCACCGATGCTAAGCTTGGACAATTCCCAACCCAAATTGTTTCCTTGGAGGCCAAAAGGTAAGATGGTTGGACTCTCCAACAAAAACTCCACCCCGGCAAGTAAATTTTTGGTTTAAAGGAAGTAGCTATGCAATGTCTAGTCGGGAGGAACACACTCTTTTCAAGCCTCCATAAGGTAAGGAAGAGGTACGTCAAGCTTAGTGACGTAAAACAAGCGCTACTTGGGAGGCAACCCAAGTTTTAATTGCTTTCTACTTTAGATTTTAAATTCTATAGTAATAATTACCATGAGTGTGTGCCTTAATTAATTTTTGTTGGTGTTGAACTTTTCAAGGAAAATTTTTGGTGATTTGAAGTGTTTTTCACATGTATGACATGATTCAGGGTGCAATGCATGATAATTGTTGAAGAATAGGGTTAATTTTGAAGTTTGGAGAGACGCGTGGACTGTCTGCAGAAATTCTGCAGCTCACGTGGCCGTGTGAGATTCTCACGCGGCCGTGTACAGTACCCACGTGAGGCAAGAAAACCATAAGAATTTTCCATGACCCTCACGGGCCCGTCTGCTACCCCGTGAGGCACTTCCAGAGATTTCAACATTATCCTCACTGCCCAGTCTACGACCCAGTAATGACTTTCCAGAGATTTTTGCCTATCCTTCACTACCCAGTTAACTGCCCAGTTAACCACCCAGTTAACTACCCAGTGAGGCTCGGGATTTGGGGTTTTCTTGATCCAATCTACATCCATACGGCCCCCTTCACGGCCCGTATGCTTCGGGGGTATAAATTGGGAGTTCTAGGGCTAAAGAAGGGACCTTTGGCCGGCACATCAAAGTGGAGAACGAAGATACCTTTGAGAAGATGACGATTTGGAGCCAAAGAAGGAGGCAAGAGCATCATCAACAAGGGGAGAGCTTCACCATCAAGGAAGCAAGGTGCCAAGCCGAGGGGAAGCGTCATTCGGCAACTCTTTGGGCGAGGGAAGCGTCATTCGGCCGGACCTCCACCTTCTTCTTCATCATTTCATCTAGGGAGTGTCATTTATGAGCTTTTTATGTGATTTGCTTTACTTTGTTGTTATGGTTTGTATGATGGCACACTAGACCCCCAAGGCCACCGGATGTCGGTGAACCTTGGGGGGTTCATAATGTATTTTGGATGATTTGCACTTAATATCATGTTTGGGTTGATTTATGAATTTGTTCATTGTATTTCATGCCTAGAGCTACTTGAAGGAGAAATCCGTAGTTCTTTATTGAGTTGTACACGTAGACGTGACCTACTCGCGTGTATTAGATCTTTCATGAACAAATAGGGGTTTCTTGTATTGGTATTGCCGAGAAATTGGGTATCAATAGCCCTCCGATCTATAAGGGTAAACTAGGGTTTAGGGTACCCTTATTTTGGGATCTCCTTGTACTTAATGCAATCGTAGGAATGCCGGTTAGGAAGAAATTCCACTAGGTATTCGTATGGGATTAGGGCTCAATCACCGAGAAATTGGGGTTGATCTAATCTTGAGATCCTTCGGTCTAAATCATCCTAACCATCTTTTTAGTGTTCATCCATGTTTCATGATGACCCCTCAAGGGGATCCGCATCCATAGGCCTTCACACATCACTGTAGCACTTGCAACCGTTTGTTTGACTTTTAATTCGTTTATACATATTGTTCTTGTTAGAATACCACAATCATGCATGAGATGTTAGGTTAGAAAATAGGTGATGAAGGAGTAATAGTAGACCCTTAGCCCCGTGGAATATGATCCTCGTGCTTTTGCACTAGGTATTACTTGGCGACCCCGTACACTTGCGGGATTCCTCTACCAAGTTTTTGGCGCCGTTGCCGGGGACATTTAAGGGATTCTAGGAAACTTCTAGCTTATTGCTCTAGCCATTTTCTTATTGTTTCTTTTCTTTTGTTTTATTTTCATTTCCTTTGAGTTTAATTTGTTCTTTCTTTTTTTTTTATTTGTGCAAGGTACTGTGTATGACACGTGGAAATCCGGCGGACTTAGTTGAGCCGGATAGTGAAATTGAGAGGACCTTGCATCGTAGGAGAAGAGAAATTGGTGAAAGCTCAAGTGTGCAAGACATTTTGGTTGAGGATCTATCATCATCCGTCATGGCCGAGGAGCGACGAACATTGTCCGAATATGAAAGGCCACAATTTACGGGTGAAGAATTCAGTGTCCATGCACCTACTATTGCAACCCATAATTTCGAAATCAAAGCAAGCACAATTAGCATGATCCAGAATTCAGTCCAGTTTAATGGTCTCACGAATGAAGATGCACACGATCACCTTTCCCGTTTCCTCCAAATTTGTTCTACATTCAAGATAAATGGGGTAACGGATGATGCTATCCGATTGCGACTTTTCCCATTCAGTCTTAGGGACGCGGCATACCGATGGCTCACATCTCTACCACCGGGTTCAATCAAGACATGGAAAGACATGGTCGAGAAATTTCTTGGGAGATACTTTCCTCCTAGCAAAGCGGCAAGGTTAAAGCAAGAAATTTCATCCTTTAAGCAAGGAGAGTCTGAAAGTTTATTTGAAGCTTATGAGAGATTCAAGGACCTCCTTTGAAGATGCCCTCACCACGGGTTTGCTTCATGGATGCGGATACAAATCATCTACAATGGGCTGAATTATGCCACCCGCCAACTCATTGATGCCGCGGCGGGTGGGTCACTTAGCAACAAGTGCCCTGATGAGGCCGAGCAACTACTTGAATCCATGGCAAGTAATGAATCTCATTGGGCCTCGAGAGGAACACCACAAAAGGGGGCCGGGATATATGAAATCAATGCCAATGATGCTCTCGCCGCAAAGGTTGACTTGTTATCTAGGAAGCTAGACACGCTCTTGGGTAGCAGTTTGAAGTCTGAAACAGTGATGAGTTGTAGCACTTGTGGTGGTGGACATGGGGCCGCCCAATGTCCTATTGCTAGCTCCTCCGTCGCACCCATTGAGACTATTGACTACATCGGGGCCCAAGGCCGCAAGGAAATCCGTACAGCTCTACCTACAATCCGTGGTGGAAATACCACCCTAACTTCTCTTGGAATCAAAGACAACAACAAAAGGGTGGCCCCACTCAGAATCCTCAAGCACAACCACCTTTGCAAGAGAAGAGGTTTACCACCGAAGATGTACTTGCCAAGTTCATGATTGGCACCGAATCAAGATTTAATAATGTGAATTCTCAACTCAATGACTTTGGGTCCATTTTGAGAAATCTTCAAGCCTCGGTGCAATCTCTTGAGCATCAAGTGGGGCAACTTGCCAAGGCAAATGCAGAACGACCTTCAGGAAGTCTTCCTAGCAACACTGAAGAGAACCCAAGGGAGCACTTGAAGGCCATTGCCTGATACGATTACCGCAAGTGCACGGGTCGCCAAGTAATACCCCTCACGCACGCGCGAGGGGGTCGTATTCCCAAGGGCCAAGGAACTACTATTACTCCCCCTTTATCTATTTCCTAGCCTAACAACTCGATTGTCATGCAATACTTACAAAATGGAGAAAGAAATAACTATAATGAAATCCAGGCTACTACTACACACATTTAGCAAACAAGGGAGAATCAAACATGCGAAGGCGTGATTTGGACAACGAATCCCCCTAGGGTTGTCATTAAGTCCTGAATTTAGGATGAAATGTTATGATGGTAGTTGGGCCAAGAGATTCCTAAATTAGGTCACCCCGATGGTCACGGTGATAACCCCTAATCCGGTACGAGTATTGGAATACGGAATTACTTCCGCCCAAATCCTCGCACGATTGCCTTACGCCTAGGGAAATCTCAAATTAGAGTCAAACACAGTATCTAGGTTCAACCCTAATGGTTGGAGGGGTACAAATACCCGATGGTCACGGCGTACTCGTACATGTATCCCTTCCAAGCCTAGTGTGTCTAGTACAAGGGCGATGGTCACGCAACCAAGTACAACCTAGAAGTTGAAATACAGAGTTCTCATGCAAATCAACACATCAAAGTACACAAGGCTTGAACCACAAACTACAAGATTCCATAAAAGAAATACAACATCAAACAATGCATCAATAAAGATGTTCATCCAAATTACAAGCAACCAACCCTAAGGTTCATCATGCCCAAATCACAAATAAGTTAGTTCCTCATGAAAGAGGAAAACTCATACAACTACAAGGAATAACAAAACAAGAAATGAAGAACCACTCCCTCTAGCCTTGGAATCCCTTGATGGATGAAAACCCTAAAAATATGCCTCAATGTCTTGGATCTTCCCTCCAAACTCCTCCTTCGACGTTGTCTGCCTCTTGGTGAAGCTTCGTGCCGTAGATCGCCGGAAATCGCCGCCAAAATGGGTGGGGCGGCGGCCCAAAAGTCTCCCCAAAAGAATCCTCCTCCAAAATGTGACAAAAAAGCCCTTAAAAACAATTCCAGTGACCTATGCGGCCTCCCATGCGGCCCCGCATGCGGGGAGAGAAAATTCCGGAGAAATCCCGAAAATCGCGTAAGTTTCTACAGTGCAGCTACAGTGAAATTGCTACAGTAGATATGCTACAGTGGAACTGCTACAGTACAGCATGCGGCCTCTGCAGTACCCGCATGGTAGCCCGCATGAATTTCCTGACCAAGCCGTTTCTTCAAGTGTTCGTGCTACAGTAGTTGCTACAGTTCCACTACAGTACCAGGGGCTCGAAAATTGTATTTTCCTTGCCAATTTCTCCTTAAATCATGTTGTCGAGCTTCCCACGGCAACATTTGTACCTGTAACACGAAATAAACCAATTTAGACCGAAAACGGGCATCGATTCATCAACAAAATACGGAAAAGTATGCGCAAGTATACGTATAAAATATATACATTTAGACATTTATCATTGCCCTTAGAAGTTGAAAGCAAGTGGAGACAAGGGTCGAAATTAACCCAAGTGTCAAGGAAGCCGGGATAACCCTTGTGGAAGATCCCAAATCTGTTGAAGAAATTGTTAAGAAGGATGATCGGGAAGGAAACAATGAATCTCATCTTCGGGGAAAATCAAATCCACCCGAGTACAACCCTCCAATTCCTTATCCGGCTAGATTGAAACAAGACAAGGAGGATGTGCAGTTTAGAAAATTCATCAACATCTTCAAACAACTCCACCTCAACATCCCGATCGTTGAAGCTTTAACGCAAATGCCCAAGTATGGCAAGTTTCTGAAGGAGCTCCTCACCAATAAAAGAAAATTAGAAGAGAAAGGCACCGTGGCACTCTCGGGAAATTGTTCGGCTATTTTAGAAAAGAAGCTCCCACAAAAATTGAGAGATCCGGGAAGTTTTATAATTCCTTGCGTGCTTGAAGGAGGAGTTGAAGAAAATGCATTAGCGGATTCGGGGGCAAGCATCAACGTCATGCCCTACACCATGTATTTGAAGCTTGGCTTGGATGAGCTTAAACCCACAAGGATGACTTTACAATTGGCGGATCGATCAACAAGAAAACCTCGTGGGATTGTGGAGGACGTGATTGTTCGAGTTGATAAATTGGTCTTTCCCGTGGATTTTGTTATCATGGATATTGATGAAGATGTGGAGACACCGTTAATTCTTGGTCAGCCATTCTTAAGTACCTCGGGTGCCCTAATTGATCTCAAGGGAGGAAAACTAACACTTAGGGTTGGTGAGGAGGAAGCAGTGTACACATTGCCGGCGGCCATGAAGCACTCTCTTGACCATGATGACAAACTTTATTTTATTGATGAAACTGACCTCTTGATTTCTGATTGTGTGCAGGAGGTATTGTCGTTGAATCCCTTGGACGAGTATTTGAAAGAGCTAGGGGATGAAGAACAACAAGGAGAAGCCCACTCCCCCCCTCCAAATAACAACCTAAAGCAACCAAAGGAGAAGGCAATATGCACCAATGCCAAAGAAAAGGAGAAAAAGGAATCAATGTTGAAGACAATTTGGAGGGAAGTACGAGGGAAAAGAAAGAAAGGTACCAACCCCCGTCGTTCAAAATCTCATGGAGGGAAGGTAAAATTTGAACCCCTCTTTGATCATGAAAAAGTTGATGTCTATTCGTTGATGTCTTTGAACTTGCCGGGTAACAATGTTGTTTCAAGCTTAACCGGGGGTAACTTCAAGCTCTTTGAACCCCCATGAGGTAAGAAAGAAGGTACGTCAGGCTCGTTACGTTAAACAATCGCTTCTTGGGAGGCAACCCAAGCATTCGGAGGTCTTTAGTTCACTTTTCGTATTTTGGATGTTCATCTTATTGTTGTAGTTGCCGTTTTTCTTTACTAGCTTTGAAATTGAATAAGTCCATGCTAGCTATTTTCTTGTCATCTTGAGAGTGGTGTAATCATTTTATTTGTTGAGTGTTGCTTGTTTTTGTTGTCATTTTGTGCATTAGATCAATTTTTTTCATGTTTCTTTCGAGTTGGAGGTGTTCTATAATGTTTCAATGTTATCCTTAACCATTTGGAGAAGCAAAATTTCAATCTTTGAGTGATTTCCAAGTCCTCACGGCCTCAAGGGGCCGTAAGTTGGGCCGTCTGCCCTACACCCGAGAGACTTGCCTATGGCTCACGGCCTCCCTCACGGCCCCCTTGGGGCCGTCTGGCCAACAAACAGAGCATTTGGCCTAGGCCTCACGGCCTCCCTCACCCCGTGAGAGACCCCGTGAGGCACGGGTTATATCTCGGGCTGAACTCTAAAGTGGGTACCTCTCCACCGTTTTCTTCATATCTCTTTCGTTTCTCATCCGTTTTCCCTCATTCTTTCACCGTTTTTCTCCATTTTTCTTCCTCTACACGAATCTCCTACTTTAAAGGACTTAAATTGCATTATTTATTGGGAGTTTTGTCATCATTTTCACCGATCTTCCAAGGTACCCCTTTCTAAGCCCTAGGTGTTGGGCATGCATGTTTACTCTTCCTCTCCCCTATTTTTCAAGTTGAATGGATGCCAATGTTGTGGGAGATTGGTTGTTTGTTGTTTTTGTGGGTTTTTAGAGTGATTTGAAAGCTTTGTAAAAAAATTTTATGCTCCATGTACAAGGGAAGCTCTTGCAAAATTTTTTTGGGAGCTACTGTAGCAATTCTTGAATTCTTTCACACTCCTCCATGAGTACCCTTGATTTTGTTGTATTTGGGCCTATTATTGTATCATCTTTGTTATCCAATAGCAACACTTGCAATACGAGTGAATTGGACATCATGATATTGAATGAACATGGATTTGCTTGGATGATGTTTTTGTTCCATTGTTTTTCTTTTGTTAGTTGTTTGTTGTGTTTGTGTTTATTCTTGTTATGTTCTTTTTGTGTTTGGTTTTAGTTTTTGCTTGATTACTCCCCGTCCCTCCTTTCTAAATTTCTTGGAATGATGATGTGCCCTTTTTGCCTTGCAGGGCATTGAGGGTAGTTTGGTGAGCCTTGCCACATTTTGTGGAAGCCGGGCCCGACATGTAGAGCTCACCGTACATTTGTTTGGGTCACATCTCACCATTTATACAAGATAAACCGGGGAAGCTCGTTTCCACCCTCCTCTATTGTTCTTATTGAATATATATCATTGTTATCCATGACTAGTGTACATTGAGGGCAATGTACAACACTAAGTGTGGGGATGGGTGTATTACATGTTTAGGGCCATATTTGCATGCTAGTGTTATCAATGATGTTTTTGTTCATTCTTGTGAAATTCTTTTAGCATGGATTAATGATTGATGTGAGTTACATATTCTTTGTGCCCTATTGAATCATGTTTCACCTCTAGTATTGTCTTGTGCACTGAATTTTTTGTTGATGCCCTAGGAATAGCCAACTTGAGTACTTTAACTCTCTTGTATGCTTAACACACAACCTTGAGTACTTGGCCTTAGAAGACTAAGTTCTATCCTTCAATGAACTCTTAAGAACTTCTATGCCTTGTTGAGCTAGTCCTAGTTTTGTGACTTGTAGTGCAGTCTAAAGACATGATCTAGGGTTAAAAAAAAAAAAAAAAAAAATGAGTCTATGTCAGTATTCCTCTGCTAAGGAAGCATGAATGCGTCTATGTAGACTGTAATCGAGTAGTTGGGTGGCTCTTGTGCCTAACCAGCATGTGCACCCTCCAGAAAGATTTTTTGTGCAATCTATGTTAGGCGGACTCAAAAAAAAAAAAAAAAAAAAAAAATCCCTAGTGATCTCTTAGACTGCCAACTTAATGTTTGGAGAGAAAGTGGATTTTAGTTTCAAGTGTAAGACTTAGAAGGTTCTCACTTGTTCATTGAGGTGGCACTTAGCAATTTAAGACCCGGTATTCTTGTATGTGGAGTGATTAGCATCTAGAGCTGTGCTGATTGAAGTCAGTAGGCTAGACCAAGTTAGGGCAAATGAGATAAAAGATTCACTTGCACTGCACAGACATACAAGAGGTGAGACAGGATCTTTTTGTTATACTTATTGATTGTAACTCAACATCTATATATCGTTATCCATTGCTTGTAGAATTTCGTTCTATTCGAGCCGGAGATAATACATTTAGCCACTTATCTTTCCCTCTATTCTTCATGATTTGTTTTGCTTGGGGACAAGCAAACGCTTAGTGTGGGGATGTTTGATAAGTGTCTAAATGTATGCATTTTAGTACACGTATTTGTTGCACTTTGCATGTATTTTATGACATTTTGATGCCCGATTTATGCTTAATCGAGTATTACTTTCTTTGTAGGGCATGTATAAGCCATGGAGAACACGAAGACATAATTTGGGCACAAAAGAGAAGAAAAACCGGGGTCGCGGTACTGTAGCAGATCTACTGCAGCAGAAGAACTGTAGCATACATACTGTAGCAGCTGGTGGGCCTTCGGGCAAGAAAACCATAAGAATTTTCCATGACCCTCAAGGGCCCGTCTGCTACCCCGTGAGGCACTTCCAGAGATTTCAACATTATCCTCACTGCCCAGTCTGCGACCCAGTAATGACTTTCCAGAGATTTTTTCCTATCCTTCACTACCCAGTTAACTGCCCAGTTAACCACCCAGTTAACTACCCAGTGAGGCTCGGGATTTGGGGTTTTCTTGATCCAATCTACATCCATACGGCCCCCTTCACGGCCCGTATGCTTCGGGGGTATAAATTGGGAGTTCTAGGGCTAAAGAAGGGACCTTTGGCCGGCACATCAAAGAGGAGAACGAAGATACCCTTGAGAAGACGACGATTTGGAGCCAAAGAAGGAGGCAAGAGCATCATCAACAAGGGGAGAGCTTCACCATCAAGGAAGCAAGGTGCCAAGCCGAGGGGAAGCGTCATTCGGCAACTCTTTGGGCGAGGGAAGCGTCATTCGGCCGGACCTCCACCTTCTTCTTCATCATTTCATCTAGGGAGTGTCATTTATGAGCTTTTTATGTGATTTGCTTTACTTTGTTGTTATGGTTTGTATGATGGCACACTAGACCCCCAAGGCCACCGGATGTCGGTGAACCTTGGGGGGTTCATCATATATTTTGGATGATTTGCACTTAATATCATGTTTGGGTTGATTTATGAATTTGTTCATTGTATTTCATGCCTAGAGCTACTTGAAGGAGAAATCCCTAGTTCTTTATTGAGTTGTACACGTAGACGTGACCTACTCGCGTGTATTAGATCTTTCATGAACAAATAGGGGTTTCTTGTATTGGTATTGCCGAGAAATTGGGTATCAATAGCCCTCCGATCTATAAGGGTAAACTAGGGTTTAGGGTAACCTTATTTTGGGATCTCCTTGTACTTAATGCAATCGTAGGAATGCCGGTTAGGAAGAAATTCCACTAGGTATTCGTATGGGATTAGGGCTCAATCACCGAGAAATTGGGGTTGATCTAATCTTGAGATCCTTCGGTCTAAATCATCCGAACCATCTTTTTAGTGTTCATCCATGTTTCATGATGACCCCTCAAGAGGATCCGCATCCATAGGCCTTCACACATCACTGTAGCACTTGCAACCGTTTGTTTGACTTTTAATTTGTTTATACATATTGTTCTTGTTAGAATACCACAATCATGCTTGAGATGTTAGGTTAGAAAATAGGTGATGAAGGAGTAATAGTAGACCCTTAGCCCCGTGGAATACGATCCTCGTGCTTTTGCACTAGGTATTACTTGGCGACCCCGTACACTTGCGGGATTCCTCTACCAAAGGGGAAATCAAAACACTGCATAAGGTTACCAATGCTCTTGCTAAAAACTCGAATCAAAAAGGATAAAAACTCAAAAATGTGTTAGTGTGTGCGATTTCACACAAGAGAACCAACGAGTACTCCTCAAACTTTTGTTAGAAAGGACTTATTTATATACAAAAACAAAAATAAAAAGGAAAGGAAGTAGTAGCTACACACATCCTTGAAGGTAGCCCTTTCCTAGGCGGCTACCAAAGGTGGCTTTCACTCTTTTGAGGAGGTAGCTCTTTCTACCGGGGTAGTAGCTTTCACGCATCCCATGAGATAACTCGTTCTCTCATTAGGGCATAACTTGTATCCGACTTATGAGAGTAGCTACATACTTCATAGGTGGTAGCTCTTTCTACCCCAAATGCATACATAAAACAAAGCAAATATTCACAAACTCAAATATTTTTTTTCTCTTTTCCATATTTTTTTTTTCATTTTCTCCATCTTTTTCATTTTTTATATATATATGTATTTTCCAAAGTAAAACTAAGAACGATGATAAACTTGTCCTTAAAAACTTCAAGATTGAGTTTCCAGAAGATTCCAAGAGTGAGTTGTACAATACGAGATAATCGAGCAAAAATTCCCCAAAATTCAAGTAGAGACTAGAGCATGAGAGGATACAATGTTAAAAATTCTCGTAAACTCTAAGAATAGAACCATTGCAACTAAGGTGAACTGCCATAGGCTACATGAGCATAAAAAAATGAAAGCACAAGTAAAGGTGTGTGCAATGTGAACTCCCCCCCACACTTAAGATGAATATTGTCCCCAATGTACGCATATAAGCACAATAAAAATATAGCAATCAAACAAAAATATGTGGGAATGGGCAATTGAAACAATACTCCCCTGAACTCCAAGTATTGTATTTGATGGAGCTATGTTCATTGAGGATTGAGTCTCAATGGGTTGTGGAGCACACACGGTCCCATGACCGTGTTCATGACTATTCCTCATTTTCCTTACATCCAAGACCATCTGCACATATACACAAGGGTTCAGTATAGCTCAATAAAAAACTCGAGTATGTATAAAGATAAAGCAAAGAATACAATTCGAGATAAAAGAGAACAAAATAAGGGATAGAATCAGAAGGAAGATCCTTTCTGAGTGCTACAAGTCCAAAATAGAATGAAAAGTACAAAAAACGAAAATCAAAAGCAAGCAAAAACTAAAACTACGACGCCTCAGCGTCGGTGTCCTGTGTAGTAGCCTCTAGTGCTGCTGGAGCTAGTGCTGGTGGATCTGCAGCTGCGGGGGCTGGAGAAGATAGTGGTGGAGTAGGGGTCCGGGGCTGGACCACAAATGGTGATGACATGGCCTGCTCAAGTAAACGCTGGATGGTATCAAGCCGTGCCATCGTCTCAGCATGCTGTGCTGTCTGTGTGGCCCTAACCTCGGCCACCTCAGTCTGAAAGACACCCACAGCGCTCTCGAGGCGTTCCAGTCTATCCTGGCCTCGAGAAGGTGAGAACATGCGCACCGAAGGTGGCTCCAGTGCTGTGGGTGGTGTTTGTGCCTCTCTATCTGCTGGGGGTGGCTCTAGTGCTGCTTGTGACCCCTCGGTCTAGTCTGGCTGGGGTATGATCCATGCGTAAGTCCCTGATCCAGCTCTACGGATCATACCCATAAGTCTCAGTGTCTCTGTGCCTAAAGGAGCTGGTACCATCGTCTTCTCGGCCCCCGAACTCTGTCTCTGAGACCCATCCCGATCAGGAGTCTAGTGATGTAAGGTCCCGAGAAAATCACTCCAACCCTAGGATATTGGCCCTGATGGCGCAAATACTCTGCTAGGATGTGCCCTAGGTTGAGTGGTATGCTCTGAGCCATAGAATATAGATAGAGAAGCTCCTGTCGGCTCAAAACTCCAGTGCTATCACCTCGGCCACTTACTGATCTGCTCAAAATGGCGTGTACATATCTGTAGGCCGGGTGGGATAGGCACGTAGCCTTTGAGACCCCTGGCTCATACTGACCCTCTCCGCACAACACCCTATAGGCTCTATGTGGAGTAAGATCGCCCGGATAATCAGTGTGGAGGCCCTCGTACTCCTCCGTTTGTGTATAAGTCTCATCATATAACCCCATCTAGATCGAAAACTGAGTCAGGCTGAGGCTAAAATGCTATCCCAATACTCTGAACTGAATCACGTCAGGAGTAGAGAAGTCCCCGTATGATCTGTCAAACTCGAACGAGACTAAGAACTCAAGTGTCACCGCTCGAATAGCTAGATCTCTGATAGTTAGTAACCTCTGCCAACTACCTACTGAAAATAACTCCTCGACCTTGTTTTCGACATCATCGCCCCCCTGTATCCCTCTAATTGTACTCAAGTCCAGGTATCGTGACGGGTATGATGCTCGGGTATACTGAACTCGGGCTCCTCCATAGGGGGTGATGGATCACGAGGATGCTTGCCAGTTGATTTCTTAGACCTAGAAGACATAGCTGCGATATTGAAAAATAAAATGGTACAAAATCAGTTCAAAAACTCAATCTTCAGAAATCCACACGGCCGTGGGGAAATTCTACACACCCGTGTGGATTATCGGGCGGACAGAATATCACGGCCGTGGAGTCCAAAATTTTGATTTTACACTCGAATTTGTTCTAAATTCCTTCTAAACATGTTCACATATAGTATACTCATTCAATACAAGTGAGATAATCGAAGAGAACTAGTTAAATCAAGAATTGAAGAAGTTTTAGGGCTTGAAGTTCTTACCGACGGTGTGGATGAAGAAATTACATAAATCGGCTGGAAAAACTCCAATAAAACCTCCAGAAAACTCAGAGAAGGTCGAGGAATCGACAGAGAGGGTTGGAGAGTGATTTAGAGTGAAGAAATGAAGAGGAACAAGTGAATTCCAAAAGAAAAGTGTGCGGGTTTTGAAGTTCTGGGAATTCACACGACTGTGTGGCATTTCAACACGGCCGTGTACCTATACAATTAGGGTTCACAGGGGCCAACACACGCCCCTGTGTGCACTCTGGTTACTCTCTCAACTATCCCAACACGGCCGTGTGTTAATTACACAAGCCCGTGTACCTTCGCATGGGAGCTCACAGGGGCAATGACACGCCCCTATAGAATCTCGGGAGAAATCTGAGGTCTCTGAAAATTATCACACGCCCGTGTGTTAATTCCACACTCCCGTGTGCCCAACCTGACCAAGAACACAAGGCTGGCCACAGGGGCACCCACACGCCCCTGTAGCCTCTCTGACTTGCCCGAGAAACCCTAAGTATTCCACACAGCCGTGTGAAATATCCACACCTCCGTGTGCCTTTCGTAAGCTCTTCCACAGGGGCACACACACGTCCCTGTGTATTCTCGGGATGAATGGGTTGTCTCTGCAGAGTTTCACACGACCATGTGCCTTAACACAATGGCACTCACAGGGGCACCCACACGTCCCTGTAAACTCTCTGGAAAAGAGTTTAAGTTCTGCGAGATTTCACACGGCCGTGTGGAAATTACACACGGCCGTGTGCCCCTTCTGAGGTTGTTCACAGGGGCATAGACACGCCCCTGTGCCTTCACTGGTTGAGCCCTAATTAGTAACACACGCTCGTGTGGAAATTCCACACGGCCGTGTGTTTTCTTTCGTTTACTTAGAAAAATTCACAGACTTACAAAAAAATTCAGAAACATAAATATGATGCTTGGAGCCTGTGAAACTATCAAAACACGACCAGATACCATAGAAAACATGCTCAACCAGCTTAAACTTCATCAATTATTGTTTAGGCACACGAAAACATCATTAATCCAAAAGAAAAGCACAGCATAAGCACATGAAATTCAGGACACCAAACCTAAGACTTTTATTCAACCTAAAACTAAACTGAGTCCTAGAAAAACTGTAAAAGCTTGGGTTGCCTCCCAAGAAGCGCTTGTTTAACGTCACTTAGCTTGACGTACCTGATCTTACCCTATGGAGGTTCATGAATAGAAGTTGCCCTCTTCCCTACAACCTGAACGCACGCATTACATAATCTTTGTAGAGTAGAGGGAGAGTTGTCGAATTTGTTAGCACAAAAGGGTGAAATACCCTTCATGAATGCTCATCCCTCTTCTTTTTGGGGTTCTTCTTGTGGCATCTTTTCGACCTCTTCATCCTACGAAACATCTTCTTCATACGCTCCCTCTCCATCTTGATGTCTGTCTTTACTGGACCAAGCGAAAGTACTTCTTCTCTTTCGATCTCCACGTCTTGGTCAGGCCATCCTTCATATGGATTCGGGTTTAACATTTCCTGCACATATTCATCAATACACTCATCAGTAGCATTAAGATAATATAGAGTGTCATCAAAATCAAGAGAATATCTCATGGCTTCGGCGAGGCGATAGGTAAGCTTGTCATCTCCAACTCTAAGTGTGAGCTCTCCACCGTCCATGTCTATCAAAGCCTTGGAAGTGCGCAAGAACGGCCTCCCAAGAATCAGCGGTACTTCGACATCCTCATCCACATCAAGCACAACAAAGTCCACCGGAAATATGTACTTGTCTACCTTCACTAACACATCTTCCGCAATCCCCCTCGGATGCCTTACCGATCGATCCGCAAGTTGAAGTGTCATCCGAGTTGGTCTAGGGTCACCCAAACCTAGCTTTTGGAAGAATGTGTTGGGCATGACGTTGATACTTGCCCTAAAATCGGCCAATGCCATTTCTTCACCCAAGTTGCCGATATTACATGGTATTATAAAACTCCTGAGATCTTTCTTCTTGCTTGGCATGTTCTTTTGCAATACGGCCGAGCAATTTGGATCAAGGATCACAGATGCACTCTCCTCCAATTTCCTCTTGTTGGTCAAGAGGTCTTTCAGGAACTTCACGTACTTGGGCATTTGGGCCAATGCCTCCGCGAATGGTATATTGATGTGCAATTGTTTGAAGATACCCAGAAATTTCTTGTATTGCTCATTGTCTTGGTCATTCTTCAATCGTGAAGGGTAGGGGATCCTCGGCTTGTAGGGTGGTGGTGCCACCTCTTTCTCCTTTGGTGCTTCCCCTCTTACTTCTTCAATTTCGGGTGCTTCTTTTGTCTTTACTAGAGGAAGATTTCTCTCAACCTCTTTCCCATTCCTCAAGGTGATTGCCTTTAGTTGCTCCATTGGATTAGTCTCCGTATTGCTAGGCAAGCTACCTTGAGGCCTTTCCGCTAATGTCTTCGCAATTTGCTCCACTTGATTTTACAAATTATGTAGGGAGGCGGTGTGATTGTGAAGAGTAGCCTCCACCGACTGAAACCTAGCGTCCGATGAAGAAACAAAACGTGTGAGTGCTCTCTTAAGGTCAGTCATCTTTCTTTCTAGCCCGGTCAATCGGCTTTCTAGATTCGGAGCTTGTTGACTTTGAAATCCTGGTGGTGCACTATTTTTCTGTTGTGACTGTCCTTGATTGCTCCAAGAAAAATTTGGGTGGTTCTTCCACCCCGGGTTATATGTTCCACTGTACGGGTTGCTTTGGCCTTGTCCTCTATAAGAATTTCCAACAAAATCAGCCTGCTCTACCGCACTAGTGCCTCCAATAGCAATAGGACAATAACTCGAAGCATGTCCTCCCCCACAACTGTTACAAGTAATGATGGCCGCAACTCTTGGTGAAGCTAGTGCATCTAGCTTCTTACTCAATGATTCCACTTGTGCCTCCAAAGATGTAACCGCATCAACCTCATGAATTCCGGCAACCTTCTTTCTGTCCCTTGAGTTCCATTCATAGCTATTCATAGCCATCTCCTATACAAGGTGCCGGGCTTCACCGGGAGTCTTGTTTCCTAGAGTTCCTCCAGCCGCCGCATCTAAGACTTGCTTGGTACTCGGATTTAACCCGTTATAGAAGGTGTGAATGATCATCCACTCGGGAAATCCATGTTGCGGGCACTTGCGAAGGCGCTCCTTGAACCTATCCCATGTCTCGAATAGAGACTCCAATTCGATTTGCACAAAGGATGATATCTCATTCTGGAGCCTTGCTTACTTTCCCGGCGGAAAGTATCTAGCCAAGAATGCCTTGACCATCTCCTCCCACGTAGTGATAGATGTTCTTAGTAATGAATGAAGCCAATGTCTTGCTTTTTCCTTTAATGAAAATAGGAAGGCTCTCAAACGAATCGCGTCGTCTGTCACTCCATTAATCTTCAACATGTCGCACACTTCAAGGAAATTCTCTATATGACTGTTGGGATCTTCATCGGCCAACCCATTAAATTGTGCGTACTGTTGTAACATCTGAATGAACGACGGCTTCAACTCAAAATTCATTGCCGTAATTGGGGGCCTCACATTACTCGATTGGGTCCCCATGACTGCAGGTCTAGCAAAATCGGACAATGTCCTCTGCAGTTCATTCTGTTTTGCCATTGTTTCTGACCCTTCTGTCTCAATATCGGCTTGATTAGAAGCTTCATGCGCAGGTTCTTTACCCTTGAGATGTGTTTTTCTTCCAATGTCTGGATCTCCTTCAACAAGAATCGAAGGGTTCCCGCGGGTCATAACCTGAAGCCAAAGCAAAGGAAAGAAAAATAAAAACAATGATAGATAAAGAAAGTGTGAAATAGAAAGTGAAGTGAATAGATAAAATAGTGAAAAACAAATATCTAAAATGCATATTCCCCTGCAACGGCGCCAAAAACTTTGACACGGCCAGAAAGTGTACGGGTTTGTCGAAGTAATAAAATTTACCCCAGTGAGTGGGTAGTCGAATCCACAGGTAATAGGGTGTTAAAATATGAGATTTCACTATTTAAGCTATGTGGAGTATGGAAAGATAAGAATAGAATCAATGAGTGAATATGGAAGCAAATATAATAAACGACAAGAAATTGAATAGAAAGATGGAAGATAAGAAAGTGCAAGTAAAAGAGAATAGAGAGAAACTGGCAATGGATGAAATAGGGTATCTGGACAAGCTACCTCTACGATCTATGCTTCTAGTGCAAGATGATGCTATTATACTTTCCTATTGATGTCAATTGAGTCAAGGAAATCCTTAGATACATGGTCCCAAACCTAAGGACAACCGTGACTAACTCCAACATTATGCCCCGGTATTAGGATTCACGTCAACCCTTCACTCTGTCACTGGCACGACTAAGCCCCAAGGGAGTATATCTACCAACACCTCACACTACGTGGGATTGCTTTAAGTTCTAGGGACTCCTAGTGGTAAAACCTGTTCCTATGTGTAGTTCTAACCCTTTGGTCCAGGTGGAAGAACCCTAGTCTAAATTAAGCCCCAGTGCGTAGGATTCACTTCAACCCTTCACTTTGTTACTTGCGTAACTAAGCCCCAGGGGAGTTTATCTACCTAGCACTTCACTCTATCTCGACCTCTAAGAAATCAAGGAAACGGAGGTAGGGAGAAACCACATCGGAGGGGAAAGGGGACGCTTCACTACGTCACGACTCACCCTCTCAACCCTCTTCAATCTTAAATAGTCTAATCCTGTAGGAGTTGTCACACCTCCAAAGGACAACCTAGATTGTTCTCAACCCTAGTGTCACGTCTAAAGAGAAACATTAACAAGATGAAATTAAGATCGAAACTGAATTTTTATTCATCAATAATGGAAAAGCATAATAACAATGTCAAAGAAACATAATAACCCTAGAGTTTACAAGTCCGAATACACACAAGGGGTTTAGCTTCTCATGGAGCTATACATGTTCATCAAAATATGAAAGAAAGCACAAAGTAAAGACATCAATGAAAACCCCCTTGCGTATGGTGTGGCCGTGGTCTTGTGCGGTCGCCGGACGTCGGCGACGATGCCGATGACGCGCTCTAAACCTCCACGAAGTCCTCTCCAAAACCCTACCCGCACTCTCCAGAAGTTGGGGAGAAAGATAGGTCCAAAGATATCTCAAAAGTCTCCAAATCGCTCTTTATATTGTTGAGTGCGGCTTTAAAAATCGGACTTATGGGGACTTCACACGGCCGTGTGGAATTTCCACACGGGCGTGTGAAGTTTCTGGCTTACTGGAAAAATTAATTCACACGGCCGTGTGAATTCTCTGGAATTCTGAATTTCGGCCGAAGATGAACAGTAGCTTGCTACAATATTTTTACTACAGCAACTTGCTACAGTGTTGCTACAGTATTGTCCCGAAACGCTCCCGAATTCGTCGTTCTTCATTGAGTCCGTTGAATTGGATACACAATTAATGGTAGATTGTGCTGATTGCTTCAAATCTCCTAATTGGTGAAGTTCTCCTTGTTAGCATGAGTTAGACTTATTGTGAATGTGACTGCCTTTGTGCCCCTCCAAAGGAGGTTGGCACACACTCACAAGTCTCTACTAATGCAGTGCTCCTTGCTTAGTCCAAGAATCTTCCCAACAATGACGAACACGATCTAACTTCATTCCTTTCCTTCTCTTTATCTTCACAACCCTACAATGCACAAAAGTAAACAAATACACACTTTTTAGTGATAAAAACTAATTAAATTAATGCTCATTGCAAGATAATAATGCTTTGCATTACTATAACACGAGCACTTATCAGTGCTTTACCCTTATTGCATGCTTGTTTTACCTATGATAGCAATGACACTTAGTTTAGGAATTCCTAGCATGAAGGGTAGACAGTTATGAGTTGTATTTTATTATTGTGCTTAAATGGTGACCTGCTTTATCTTTCGTGCACTGACAGACTTTTGCACATTTACTTCCACCTTATACACTCCAACTAACCCATTACAATGTCTTGGCATTAAAATGTTATAGTCTACTTTCAATGGCTTTTTGATAGCCTTTTATTCCACTGCTAGTACAGCATGAATGCATCTATGTGAACTGTAATCAAGTAGGATGGGTGGCTCTTGTGCCTAGCCAGCATGTGCATCCGTTTGAAAGATTTTTGTGTAGTCTACGTTAGTCGGACTCAGAAAAAAAACTATGCATATATGTAAGTAAAGAATAAAGTATCTTGTCTATATCCCTTGGAGCCTGTTGCATAGCCACTTGAGAGACAAAGTTTTATTCAGGACCCGAAGGACCCTTAACTGGGTATTGAGGATGCCTTTAACAGATTAATGCCGACTGCATTGTATGTGGAGTGATTGGACACCTTTTGGTGATCCATGGTATGGAGGTTGAGGTTGGAAGTCAGCACACACTCACCAGTGTACTTTAGATGAAACATGACTATCCTTACCCAGTTGCCAACAGAATAACTCATTATCTGTTTTTCCTTCTATTATTGCTTGTGGGGTCTTTTACTGTTGAGCTTGAGGTCGTACAGTTAGTCGTTTATCTTCTTGCCCCTGTTCTTCATGTTTGTTTGCTTGGGGGCAAGAAAACGTTTATGTGTGGGGATGTTTGATAAACGCCTAACAGGCACAGAAGATACCGTGGGGAGCTCGACAACCATTTTCGAGCACGGTACTGTAGCATTTACTGTAGCACTCCACTGCAGCAACTTACACAAAATTCAGGTGCTACAGTGCCCGTATGCGGACCGTATGCCAAGCCGCAAGGCATCCCGAGAATGAGTTTTTAAGGCTTGGAAGTTCATTTTTTTTAGGAGGAAGCCCTAGGTCTTGAGCATACTTGCCACCATCTTCAAATCGGAGCTAGGAGCAGTCGTTGGAGGCCATTTTCGGGGAGAGAACGACGACGAGAGCGACACACGATGAAATCCACCTTTTTCATCCACATTTGAGGGGAAGAACGACAAGGGAAGCCACCCTTTTTGTGGCGTCTTTGGAAGCGTCATTAGGCCCCTATCTTTTGAGGGAGTGTTTTCTTTGTAATGTTTGGTTGTCTCCATGTATTTTATTGAGTATTTTGTATTCATGAGCAACTAAACCCCAAGGTCACCGGATGTAGGTGAACCTTGGGGGTGAACTTGTGTAGGATGTTTGCTTAATTAGTTTTATGCATTTGGGACTTGTTTGTGAACCTTGTTTGGTGTATTTGAATGCTTGGTATGCATGAGAACTCTGTGTATCAATATTTAGAAAATGCTAGGAAGCATGACCATTGCCCTAGTATTAGGCTCACCAAGCTTGGTAGGGATACATGTACGAATACGCCATGACCATCGGGTATTTGTACCCTTCCAATTGTTAGGGTTGACCTTGATTGTGTCTTCTCCCTAACATGAGAAACCTATCATTCTCATTACAATTGTGTGAGGATTCAAGTGGAAAGAATTCCGTACTCGATACTTGTACCATATTAGGGACCAATTTCTGTGACCATCGGGTTGGTGTACTTTAGGGTTTCTCGGGCCAAACTATCCCTTTGCATGCTAGTTAGGGCAACTTTCGCACTTTAGTAACCCCCTTGGGAATCCTCATCCGTGACTCTCTCTTTACATTGTTCTTACCCTCCGATTTTCACCTCCGCCTTAGAGCACTTCACTTGCATGTTAATTGTCTTCTTACTTTTCTTTGCATAACACTTGAATTGATCGGCCAAACAATCATACGAAGAGGAAGTAAGGGTACATTCTCGGGCCCTTGCGAATACGACCCCCTCACGCGTGCGTGAGGGGTATTACTTGGCAACCCGTGTACTTGCTGGTCACGCATCAAATAGCTAAAATAGCAAAAAGCAAGTATCAAAATACACCTATTCCCCAGCAACGGCGCCAAAAACTTTGACAAGGGCACGAAAGTGCACGGGTTATCGCAATAATAATAGTACCCCAGTGAGAGGGTAGTCAAATCCCAGGGAATAGGGATTAAAGACACAAGTGTTCCGTATTTGGCTAGTGCATTGTACGAAGAGTGAGAATAGAATCAATGTGTGGTTGCAAAGCAATTAAATGAAATAAGAAATAAAAGAGAAATATTGAAGATAGGAGAGTGTGACATGACCCCTTTGCTTGTATCCCGCAAGTGCACGGGTTGTCGAAGTAATAAAAGTTAAACTGGTGAGAGGGTAGTCGAATCCAAAGGAAATAGGGATTTAGAATACGAGATTTCACTAATTAAGCTATGTGGTGTATGGAAAAGCAATATCTGGATCAATGAATGAATGTAGAAGTAAACAGAATAAAAGACAAGAAATTAAATAGAAAGATGGAAGATCAGAAAGTGCAAGTAAAAGAGAATAGAGAGGACTAGCAATGAATGAAATAGGGTATCCGGACAAGCTACCTCTACGATCTATGCTTCTAGTGCAGGACTATGCTATTATACTTCCCTATTGATGTTAATTGAGTCGAGGAAATCCTTAAATACACGGTCCCAAACCTAAGGACAACCGTGACTAACCCAATCATTATGCCCCGGTATTAGGATTCACATCACCCTTCACTCTGTCGCTCGCACGACTAAGCCCCAGGGGAGTATATCTACCTAAACCTCACACTACATGGGATTGCTTTAAGCTCTAGGGATTCCTAGTGGTAAAACATGTTCCTATGTGCAGTTCTAACCCTTTGGTCCAGGTGGAAGAACCCTAGTCTAGATTAAGCCCCAGTGAGTAGGATTCACTTCAACCCTTCACTCTGTTACTTGCGTAACTAAGTGATAAACGCCTAAACATACGTATTTTCCATGTATTCGGGTGTATGTATTATGTATTTTTCTATGAGTTGACACCTGTTTTTGGTTTGAATTGGTTTCTTTTGTGTTACAGGTACTGATGTGACCCCTTCGAGCTCGTTGATAGAATTTGAGAAGAAATCGGCAATGAAAACACTATTTCTGAGCCGGGGGGGGGGGGGGGGGGGGGTACTGTAGTGACTACTGTAGCAGATACTGTAGCACGAGCCATTTGGCGAAATGGCTAAGTTTGGAGGTTCATGTGGGCTGTCATGCGGGCACTGCAGAGGCCGCATACGATACTGTAGCAGTTCTACTGTAGCGGCATTGTAGCAACTTACGCGATTTCGGGATTTTCTCGGGAATTTTCTCTCCCCGCATGCGGGGCCGTATAGGGGGCCGCATAACCCACTGGAAAAGGTTTTTAAGGGTTTTGAGTTTATTTGGAAGGGAGGAGGCTAGGTCTTGAGAGAAGCTACACTTCACCATCTTCTTTGGGAGCTTGAGGCCGGCTTTTGGAGGCATTTCTTGAGGAGAGGACGACGGGGAGAGCACGAGACGACGAATCCACGCCTTCGATTTGCATTTGAGAGGAAGTTTGACAAAGGAAGCCACTCCTTGGGTGGCTTCTTTGGAAGCGTCATTCGACCTTGATCTTTTCAGGGGGTGTTTTCATTATGCTTTTGGTTGTTTTTATGTACTTGCTCGCTTACTTTGTGATCATGAACAACTAACCCCAAGGTCACCGGATGTAGGTGAACCTTGGGGGTGAACTTGTGTATTTTGGATGCTACTCTTTAGTTTATGTACTTGGTTTGGTTTGTGATCCTTGTTTGGTGGTTCTTGAATGCCTTGATATGTATGAGAACTCTATATGTCAATTCCTAGACAATGCTAGGTTGCATGACCATTGCCCTAGTATTAGGCTCACCAAGCTTGGAAGGGAATACATGTACGAATACACCGTGACCATTGGGTATTTGTACCCTTCCAATTGTTAGGGTTGTCCTTGATTGTGTTTCAACCCTAGCTTGGGGAAATCCACTAAACCCTTTGCAATCGTACAAGGATTTGGGCGGAAGCAATTACGTATTCCAATACTTGTATTGGATTAGGGACCAACGCCGTGACCATCGGGTTGGTCTAATCTAGGGTTTCCCGGTCCAAACCACCCACGTGCATGCTAGTTAGGGCATCCTTAGCACTTTAGTAGCCCCCGAGGGAATCCTCATCCGTGGCTATTCCCTCACCTTGATTTTTCCCCTCCGTATTTATACTTGCTATTTGCATGCTCTTTGTTTTAGTAGGTTTTGGTAGTTCTTCTTCCAAGTGATTGATTAGGTCAAACAACATTGTGATAAGGAAGTAAGAATAGCTTCTCGGGCCCTTGGGGATACGATCCCCTCGTGTTCGCACGAGGGGTATTACTTGGCAACCCCGTTCACTTGCGGGTGAGCGATTCAAGCGCGATTCAACCAAGTTTTTGGCTGCCGGGGACCCACGAGGAATATTCGGAAAACTTAAAACGTGTTGATTTGACCATTTTTATTCTTTGTTCGTTTTTATCATTCTTGTTTATTTTGTTTCTCTCTTTAAACCATGGCTTCGACTAACACTTGGGCCTACAATCATTATGCACAGGAACCATTTTTCCCTTATTCGAATGCACCATTTAGGTTGGATGAGATGTGCCCCAACACTGAACAGTGGATAAGAACGGCGGATGATGCCAGGGCCGCTACATTTGTTAAAGAACAAGGGGCTCAGTCGGTGTTTGGCAAATTTTTGGAATCTATTGGGGAACGACCGGTAACAGAAACCTGCTCACCAAACCACCAACCTGAATCCTTTAATCGTGAGCTAAGAAGAGATGTTGAGTATCCTGCTGATTCCTTGATGCCTCTTGAGGGTGTGTCAGATCAAACTCAGACCGGAAATTCAGAGGCAAATCCGCATGTGCCAGAGGGTAATGCAGGTGTGATTGAAAATGCGCTTCAATGTGTGGAAGAAGTGTTAGGCGTTGTTGTCACAGGTGCGGGGGACTACAGTGACGCCGAACAGTTTGATCTCGGGAATTATGGGAAGCAGATGCCATCAATCGAGGAACCCCCAGAATTAGAGTTGAAGCCTCTCCCCGAACATTTGGAATATGCTTTCTTGCAAAAGGGGTCCAAGCTTCCAGTCATTATTGCCTCAGATCTCACTGTTAGGCAGAAGGAGCAGCTTCTTGAGGTGCTTAAGAGACACAAAACGGCTATTGCGTAGAAAATCTCGGATATTAAGGGAATTAGTCCGTCTTTCTGCACTCATAAGATCCTCATGGAGGACAACCATAAGCCTCGGGCAATTCCCCAACGGAGACTCAACCCTAACATGAAAGAGGTTGTAAGGAATGAAGTCATTAAACTTTTGGATGCAGGCATTATTTATCCCATCTCTGACAGTGCATGGGTAAGCCCAGTGAAGGTGGTACCAAAGAAAGGAGGGATGACGGTTATTGCTAATGAAAAGAATGAACTTGTTCCTACCAGGACTGTCACAAGTTGGAGGGTATGCATTGACTACAGGAAACTCAATGATGCCACGAGGAAAGATCACTTTCCCTTACCCTTCATTGATCAGATGCTTGAGCGACTGGCGGGAGATTCTTATTACTGTTTCTTTGATGGTCTCTCCGGGTATTTTCAGATTCCCATTGCCCCAGAAGATCAGGAGAAAACAACCTTCACTTGTCCCTATGGCACATTCGCTTACCGTCGTATGCCTTTCGGGTTATGCAATGTACCGGCGACATTTCAGAGATGCATGATGGCAATTTTCGAAGATATGGTGGAGGATATCATGGAAGTGTTTATGGATGATTTCTCGGTCTTTGGTGACTCATTCGAGCTATGCCTTAGAAATCTTGAACGAGTTTTGGACAGATGCGAAGAAACTAATTTGGTGCTCAGTTGGGAAAAATGTCACTTTATGGTCAAGGAAGGCATAGTTCTCGGGCATAAAATCTCACAAAAAAGGATTGAGGTGGATAAAGCAAAAGTTGTAACCATCGAAAAACTTCCTCCTCCCACTTGAATTAAAGCAATCAGAAGTTTTTTAGGGCACGCTGGGTTTTATCGAAGGTTTGTGAAAGACTTTTCATCAATTGCTCGACCGCTTACAAAACTGCTTGAAAAGGATGCCCCTTTTGAGTTCAATGACGATTGTATGAATGCCTTCCTTACCCTGAAGAAAAAGCTTGTGGAAGCATCGATCATGGTCTCCCCGGACTAGAATCTACCGTTTGAGTTAATGTGTGATGCAAGTGACTTCGCAGTGGGGGCCGTACTTGGGCAGCGACGAGATAACCATTTCCATCCTGTTTATTATGTAAGCAAAACTTTGAATGATGCTCAAGAAAATTACACCACCACTGAGAAGGAAATGCTCGCGGTCGTTTTCGCATTTGACAAATTCCGGTCATATTTAGTGCTATCCAAGGTGATTGTGTATACTGATCATTCGGCATTGAAGTACCTGTTGAGTAAGCCTGATGCCAAGCCTCATCTAATCCGTTGGGTTCTACTGCTACAAGAATTTGATTTGGAGATAAGAGATAAAAAAGGGGCAGAGAACTTAGCAGCTGATCACCTCTCGCGCCTTGAGAACCCATATGAGGGTTTCTTGCAAAAAGGAGAAATAAATGACACCTTCCCTGGGGAGCAGCTCTACAGCATAAGTGTAATTGAGCAGGATGAGACTCCGTGGTTCGCTGACTTTGCAAACTATTTGGCGGCAAGAACCTTCCCAAAGTGGCTCACATCTCAACAACGAAAAAATTTTTTCGCCGATCTTAAACATTATACTTGGGAGGATCCATTCCTATTCAGGACTTGCTACGATCAAATTGTGAGAAGGTGCGTCTCAAAGGATGAGGGGCATGATATCCTGTTACATTGTCATTCAGGGCCTGCTGGGGGCCATTACAGTGGGGCCAGAACAGCTAAGAAGGCACTTGACGCAGGGTTCTACTGGCCCACCATGTTCCAAGATGCGCAGTCATTGGTACAGCATTGTGATCGGTGTCAGAGAGTGGGTAATTTATCAAAACATGATGAAATGCCTCAAACTTGGAACCAAGCTTATGAAGTCTTTGCTGTGTGGGGAATAGATTTCATGGGTCCGTTCCCTAGTTCCCAAGGCAACAAGTATATCTTGGTCGCAGTGGACTATGTCTCCAAGTGGGTGGAGGCCCAGGCCTGCTTGTTTTGTGATGCAAGGGTGGTTGTGAAATTTTTAAAAAAATTGTTCTCTCGGTTTGGAACTCCCAGGGCAATCATAAGTGACAGGGGAACACATTTTTGCAATTCTCAATTCGGAAAAAGCCCTTAAACGATACGGGGTATCTCACAGAACATCGACCGCCTATCACCCTCAAACAAGTGGTCAAGTTGAAGTGTCAAACAGGGAGTTAAAGCGGATCCTGGAGAAGACTGTCAGTTACCACCGGAAAGATTGGGCAGACCAGCTCGAGGATGCGCTTTGGGCGTACAGAACTGCATTCAAGACCCCTACGGGATCCACGCCCTACCGACTGGTCTATGGAAAAGCATGTCATTTGCCGGTGGAACTTGAGCACAGAGCATATTGGGCGATAAAGCAACTCAATTTCGACCCCCATCTTTGTGGTCACAAGAGAAAATTTCAACTAAACGAGTTAGAGGAGTGGCGAGCTTTGGCATACGAAACTTCAGTCCGGTACAAAGAGAAGATGAAGGAATACCACGACAGACACATAAAGCAACCTAAGTGCTTCCAAAGTGGGGATCATGTTCTTCTTTTCAATGCGAGGTTGAGACTTTTCTCGGGGAAATTAAAATCGCGATGGCACGGGCCATATACGGTCACGCAAGTATTCCCTCATGGTGCCGTCGAGATATCTCATCCACAACATGGGACATTTAAAGTCAATTGACACCGGTTGAAACATTACTTTCCGGGTAACAATTCTTCATCGAAAATTGGAGGTATTTCTCACCCCTTTGTCCCACCTTGAATTGAGGTAAGTCATGTCGAGCTAAAGACATTAAAAAAGCGCTTTTTGGGAGGCAACCCAAGTCTTTCAATTCATTGCAATCATTCTTTCTTTTTATTCTTTGCGGTTGTGTTTAGTTTTTTTTTTGTATTTTTGTGTGGTGCTTATGAGTTTGAGTCTTGTTGATTTTTGTGCTTGTGGTTGTTGTTTAGTCGAATTCCATAATTTATTTAATCTTGTTGCACCATAGATTTCATGATCTTTGTATTTTTCCTTGAGTGTTGGTGCCTCATTCTCCATGTTTTCAATGATTTTTGAGTGTTTTCGGCTTTGTTTTCATGTGATTTTTGAGTGCTAGGTTGAGTTCATTGTTTAATTTGAGAGTGTTCGGAGTTGAAAAAATTCGTAGGCCTTGTGTGGCCTGTCATGCGGCCGCACAAGGGGCCGCATACTTTTTCCAGAGAGGTATGCGGCCTGCTATGCGGCCGCATGAATTTTCCAGAGAGGAATGCGGCCTGCTATGCGGCCGCATAGCAGGCCGCATGATTTATCCCGAGAGCCATGCGGGCAACCATGCGGCCGCATAGGGGGCCGCATGGTCACCCGATTTCTTCTTCTACCTCTCTTCACTCCACCCCCTCACTATTCACTCAATTTTCATCAAACTTCTTCTCTTTTCTCCTTCATCTCTCCACCATTTTTCTTCATTCTTTTTGCATCCAAACACTCTCTTCATCCTAGCAAGCATATTTTTGGAAGATTTTCAAGGTTTTATCAAGGTTTAAGCCGATTTTCACTTCATCTTCTTATTGGTGCCCTAGTTCAAGGTTTGTGTTCTTATCACTCACTCTTTGGTTTTTGGTGGTTGAAACGATTGGAAAACATGATGTTTTTCATGGTGAATGCTTCTTGTAATTATTTCTCTTGAATTCCAAGCTTTGTACATTTAGATTGTCACTTTTACAAGAAGAAACTCTACCAAAATTTCCCCGAAATTACTGTAGCACAAGCCAAAAATCAGCCTTTGTTATTCATTAACCAATTTTCTTAAGTTTTTTTTTTTTGGCTTGATGATGGTTCTCTTGTTTTGTAGGGATGCCGATCAAACACGTGGCTTCGAAGCGAGTTAGGAGAAGCTCTCCACCACCCGTTTGCGAGCCTACATTCAAGAACGATGCCCACAAAGCAAGGTTCGCTTTCTTGTCGAAGAGGAGGTTTGGCACGGTGCGCGTGATCGATTGGGAGGCCTTGAAGACATTGGACATTGACGATACCTTTCGAGGCCTCATCTCCCATGGTGGATGGGATGACATTCTTGAGATCGATGAGCCCACTTATCGGGAGTTGAACTTGGGGGTGTTGAGGACGTTTGAGGTCTCCGGGCATTCTCCTCTTATGCGCCAGGCTAGCACCATTACTTTTAGAGCCTTTGGTAAGCGGCACAGGATCACCGACGACCAGTTGGCCATATACCTTGGGTTTCACACTTATGAGTCCCTCACCGATTCGGAGCTCAGGAATTTACCTCGTGATTTTCCACGCTTCACTTGCCCTGTCTCTTTTTGGAAGTCCATTGCTAGTGCACAATCGAAGAAGGCTTCTTTGATGACAGACCCCGTTCACAGGTACTTGCAGGCCCTACTATCCAGAAGTGTGAACGGTCGCGCTGACTCTACTGGGGTGGTTTCCCGTACCAATCTTCTTATGATGTACAGTATTCTTGAGCGGTACCCCATCCACATGGGCCATCTGTTCGTCGGACTTATCGAGCATCAGGGGACTTCTACTCGCCTTGTGGCTATATTTGCCGGGCCGTATATTACACGCATCATCAGGGGCCTAGGACTGATTGAGCTCACCCAGGGCATGAGCATTGTGAGCACCGTCGCACCACTTAGTCTGTCGATCCTGCTTCATATTGGGATAGTTGAGAGGTCGGGAGACACTTAACGCCTCCCGCGCGGTGGAGGCACGAGTTCCCATGACCCCGACACCTCTCGGGATTCTGAGTCAGGATCCGAGTCTGATTCAGGGTCTGCCCCTGTACCCGACACAGCACCTAGCGGGAGTCGACCATCATTTGAGGAGAGTTTCGCGGAGTTCCGCATCGAGGTCCGTCAGCAGTTGCAGACCCTTGGGACCTCTCAGGAGGCGTTGACAGCATTAGTGCGAGATTTAGCCATATCACAGGGCTGCATCGAGAGCAGCATGGCCGAGATCTTATCATACATGCACGACGCTTCATCTTTTGTCGGCACCTCCTCCACAGCTACCACGTGCTTTGTACCATCCCTTCCTCCAGATCTCTAGACTCACAGCACCACTTTAGTTGTTTCTGTTGTTTGTACTGTTTTTTTTTTATTATTTATAGACTTGTTTGTTGGTTTGTATTATTGTACTTTTCAGTTAGTAAGGGTCCTGACCCTCCTAAACTGTACTTCCTCGTTTTTGATTCGTGCTTACTTGTCCCACTCTCTATTTATTTCTTCGGGTGTGATTTGCTTTCTTTCTATTTTCAGGACTGATCGCTGTAGGAGCTCCGCACCCCTTGCGCCCCTCAGCTTTCCCCAGTTCATGCGTATTTGGAGTTCATATTATCGACCATTTGGGGAAGTTTCTTTACCTCATTCCTTTATTTTTTCTGGCATGTCTCGCATCTTACTCTGCTGATTTATGTACATTGAGGGCAATGTACAACTTTAGGTGTGGGGATGGGGTACTTTACTAGTTTTGCATGCATGAATACCGATGATAGCCATGATTTTAATGTTTAGCACTTCCTAGCTTAAAAAATTTTAGAAATGAGCTGTATTCTTATACTGTGCTTGAATGATGCCCTGTTTTATTTTTAGTGCTTTTTCATGCTCTATCATGATTGCTCCTACCTTGTACACTCTAACCAACCCATTATGATGATTTTGGTATTGGACTGTTAAATTCTTTGTTCAATATTCTTTTAAGAGCTTTTGAGTTCCTTTTTTGTTTTCTGTAGCCTTAAGTGAACTTGTGTGATAGGTTTCCAAGGGACTGAGATACAGTGTGTATAGTCAAAAAAAAAAAAAGTGGAGTCTATGACAGTATTCCTCTGCTGTCACAGCATGAATGCGTCTATGTAGGCTGTAATTGAGTAGGTTGGGTGGCTCTTGTGCCTAATCAGCATGTGCATCCTTCTGAAAGATTTCTTGTGCAGTCTATGTTAGCCGGACTCAGAAAAAATATATATATATATATTTTGTATATTTGTGAATAGGTAAATAAGTATCTCTGTTGCGTCCCCTGGAACTTGTTACACAGTCGCTTAAGTGCTAGAGTCTTATTTAGGAACTCAAAAGACTTTTAATTGAGTATTGAAGAGGTCTTTAACTGCCTAATACCACTCTCACCATATGTGGGGTGAATGGACCCCGTGGGTAATCCAGGGTGTGGAGGTTAAGGTTGGGAGCCAGCACACACTCACGGAAGCACTTTGAATAAAACAGGGCTACCATTACTCGATCACTCACTGTACAGCTCATTTTCTAGATTTCTTTTCACCTGTGCTAGTGGAGTACTTACCAGTTGAGCTTGAGGTCGTATGTTTAGTCATTTATCATCGTGCCCCTGTTCTTCATGTGTGTTTGCTTGGGGACAAGCAAATGCTTAGGTGTGGGGATGTTTGATAAACGCCTAAACAAACGTATTTTCCATGTATTCGGGTGTATGTATTACGTATTTTTCTATGAGTTGACACCTGGTTTTGGTCTGAATTGGTTCATGCGGGCTGTTATGCGGGCACTGCAGAGGTCGCATACGGTACTGTAGCAGTTCTACTACTGCAGCGGCGCTGTAGCAACTTACGCGATTTCGGGATTTTCTTGGGAATTTTCTCTCCCCGCATGCAGGACCGTATAGGGGGCCGCATAACCCACTGGAAAAGGTTTTTAAGGGTTTTGAGTTCATTTGGAAGGGAGGAGGCTAGGTCTTGAGAGAAGCTACACTTCACCATATTCTTTGGGAGCTTGAGGCCGGCTTTTGGAGGCATTTCTTGAGGAGAGCACGAGACGACGAATCCACGCCTTCGATTTGCATTTGAGAGGAAGTTTGACAAAGGAAGCCACTCCTTGGGTGGCGTCTTTGGAAGCGTCATTCGGCCTTGATCTTTTCAGGGGGTGTTTTCATTATGCTTTTGGTTGTTTTTATGTACTTGCTCGCTTACTTTGTGATCATGAACAACTAACCCCAAGGTCACCGGATGTAGGTGAACCTTGGGGGTGAACTTGTGTATTTTGGATGCTACTCTTTAGTTTATGTACTTGGTTTGGTTTGTGATCCTTGTTTGGTGGTTCTTGAATGCCTTGATATGTATGAGAACTCTATATGTCAATTCCTAGACAATGCTAGGTTGCATGACCATTGCCCTAGTTTTAGGCTCACCAAGCTTGGAAGGGAATACATGTACGAATACACCGTGACCATTGGGTATTTGTACCCCTCCAATTGTTAGGGTTGTCCTTTGATAAACGCCTAAACATATGTATTTTCCATGTATTCGGGTGTATGTATTACGTATTTTTGTATGAGTTGGCACCCGTTTTTGGTCTGAATTGGTTTCTTTCGTGTTACAGGTACTGATGTGACCCCTTTGAGCTCATTGATAGAATTTGAGAAGAAATCGGCAACGAAAACACTATTTCATAGGGGGTACTGTAGCGACCACTGTAGCAGATCCTGTAGCACGAATCCTTTGGTGAAAATGGCTATGTCTGGAGGTTCATGCGGGCTGTCATGCGGGCACTGCAGAGGCCGCATACGGTACTGTAGCAGTTCTACTGTAGCGGCACTGTAGCAACTTACGCGATTTCGGGATTTTCTCGGGAATTTTCTCTCCCCGCATGCGGGGCCGCATAGGGGGCCGCATAACCCACTGGAAAAAGTTTCTTTTAAGGGTTTTGAGTTCATTTGGAGAAAAGAGAGCCCTAGGTCTTGAGCCAACTTGCCACCATCTTCAAATCGGAGCTAGGAGCTGCCGTCGGAGGCCATTTCCGGGGAGAGAACGACGAGGAGAGCGACATACGACGAGATCCACCCTCTTGATCCTTAGTTTGGAGGAGAATCGACAAGGGAAGCCACCCCTTTGGTGGCGTCTTTGGAACGTCATTCGGCTTCTATCTTTTGAGGGGGTGTTCTCATCTATGTATTTGGTTGTTTTGATGTGTTTTCTTGTGTATTTTGTATTCATGGGCAACTAAACCCCAAGGTCACCGGATGTAGGTGAACCTTGGGGGTGAACTTGTGTAGGATGCTTGCTTGACTTGATTTATGCATTTGAGACTTGTTTGTGAACCTTGTTTGGTGTATTTGATTGCTTGGTATGCATGAGAACTCTGTGTATCATTGTTTAGATAATGCTAGGAAGCATGACCATTGCCCTAGTATTAGGCTCACCAAGCTTGGTAGGGATACATGTATGAATACGCCGTGACCATCGGGTATTTGTACCCCTCCAATTGTTAGGGTTGACCTAGTTTGTGTCTTCTCCCTAACTTGAGAAACCTTTTGCTCCCTTTGCAATCGTGTGAGGATTCGAGCGGAAGGAATTCCGTATTCGATACTTGTACCGGATTAGGGACCAATTTCCGTGACCATCGGGTTGGTCTAACTTCGGGTTTCTCGGTCCAAACTACCCATTTGCATGCTAGTTAAGGCAAGCCCCGCACTTTAGTAGCCCCCTTGGTAATCCTCATCCGTGACCCTCTCTTTATATTGTTTTATCCCTCGTTCATTGCCTCCACCATAGAACACTTTATTTGCATGTTAATCATCTTTTTACTTTCTTTTGCACAACACTTGACTTGATTGGCCAAACAATCATACGAAGAGGAAGTAAGGGTAGATTCTCGGGCCCTTGGGAATACGACCCCCTCGCGCACGCGTGAGGGGTATTACTTGACGACCCGTGCACTTGCGGTCAACCCATCAAGTTTTTGGCGCCGTTGCCGGGGACCCACGAGAAATATCCGGAAAACTTAGAGTTGGTTGATTTGGCCACTATTTTGTTTCGTGTTTTTCATCATTGTATATATTTCGTCATTTTTTCTTTTACATTTTCATTTCCTTGCTTTCTTAAATTTCTAAGTCTTGGCTCTTATTATTTTGCGAGGTACCCATCTTATGACACGAGCTAGTCAAGAAAATTTAGTTGAACCCGACGACGAGATTGAACGAACCTTGCATCAACGATTGAGAGAAGCAACAGAAAGTTCAAGGCAACAAGAAATTCGGGTCGAGTCTAGTGAACCCTCCGTCATGGCTGAACCAAGAAGAACATTATCCGATTATGAGAGGCCCCAATTCACCGGTGAGGAGTTCAGTGTGCAAGCCCCAATTGTGCCAGCTAATAACTTTGAAATCAAGGCAAGCACAATAGGAATGATTCAAAATTCAGTCCAGTTCGATGGGTTAGCCGATGAAGACCCACATGCCCACCTGTCCCGCTTCCTCCAAATATGCTCCACTTTCAAGATTAACTCAGTGTCCGATGACGCCATAAGATTGAGGTTGTTCCCGTTCAGTTTGAGAGGAGCAGCATATCGTTGGCTCACTTCTTTGGCCCCCGGATCGATCACTACTTGGAAAGAGATGGTCGAGAAATTCCTTGCCCGATATTTTCCACCAAGCAGGGCGGCCCGACTGAGGCAAGAAATTTCATCCTTCAGGCAAGGGGATTCAGAAACACTTTTTGAGGCCCACGAACGGTTCAAGGATCTCCTGCGTAAGTGTCCTCACCACGGGTTCCCTGCGTGGATGAGAGTGCAAATGTTTTGTAATGGGTTGAACTACGCTGCGAGACAACTGATTGATGCTGCAGCAGGAGGATCTCTAAGTGCAAAGTTACCTGAGGATGCTGAGGCTCTTATTGAAAACATGGCTAGTAATGAGTGTCACTGGAGTACTCGGCAGAAGGCACCAAAGGCTGCAGGCCTGTATGAGGTGAATGAGAATACTGCGTTGACTGCTAAGGTTGAAGCCTTATCGAAGAATGTTTCAGACAACAATGCCTTAGTCAGTACATTAGCACAGAAAGTTGAACAGTTGATGCTCGGGTCTAGCTCCACTCCTAAGGCAGTGATGTCTTGTGACACTTGTGGTGCCGGGCATGCAACTTCTCAATGCCCTATTTTCATTGCTCCCTCGGCACCTGTGGAAAATGTTGACTACGTTGGTGGTGGACCTAGAGGATTTGGGAATCAATTTGGCAACACCTACAACTCGGGATGGAGGGGCCATCCAAACTTATCATGGAGTCAGGGACAAGCACAACAGAGAGCCCCACCACCCCAAGGAAGTCAGTTCCAGGCGCCTCCTCAACAAGAAAGGAAGTTTACTACAGAGGATGTTTTGGCTAAATTCATGATCAATTCCGAAAAACGGTTTCAATGTATCGAGAAAAGGTTGGATGACTTCGGTACTGTGTTGAGGAATGTTCAAGCATCCATGCAAACCCTTGAGAACCAAGTGGGACAGCTTGCTCGAGCGCATTCTGATCATCCTTCGGGTAGCTTGCCAAGCAACACCGAAAGCGACCCTAGGGAACACTTGAAAGCCGTTACACTGAGGAGTGGAAAGCAATTGGAAGCAAGGGCCGAGACGAGTCCAAGTGCTTCTAATGATAGGGTAGCCGATCGGGAAGACCCTCATTTGAACAAGAAGGAATGTAAGGATAATGGGAAGGAATGTGGTGACGATATCCAAAAATCCCCGGTCCCAAAGGTGAGCGAGTACAAGCCCGTGCTGCCTTACCCGACAAGATTGAAACAAGACAAGGAGGATGCCCAATTTAAAAAGTTTTTGAACATATTCAAGCAACTCCACATTAATATTCCATTGGTTGAGGCCCTTTCACAAATGCCCAAGTATGCCAAGTTCATGAAAGACCTCATCACGAACAAAAGAAAACTAGAAGATGTGGACTCGGTGACACTATCGGGGAATTGCTCCGCTTTGATTCAAAAGAAGTTGCCAAAGAAACTCAATGATCCCGGTAGTTTCGTCATCCCGTGTGTACTTGGTGAAGGAATACAAGAGAATGCTTTAGCCGACTCGGGAGCGAGCATTAATGTGATGCCCTACAAGTTATTTTTGAAGCTAGGGTTAGAAGACTTAAGGCCTACACGAATGACCCTACAACTTGCCGACCGTTCGGTGCGGAGACCAAGGGGTGTTGTCGAAGATGTCCTTGTAAGGGTTGACAAGCTCATCATCCCCGTTGATTTTGTGATACTTGATGTTGATGATGATGTTGAGGTCCCCATCATTCTCGGTCGGCCATTCCTAAATACTTCGGGTGCATTGATTGATGTCAAGGGCGGAAGGATGACATTAAGAGTTGGTGATGAGCAAGTTGTCTTTACTCTCCCCGAAGCAATGCGGCACACACTCGATCATGATGACAGTTTATACTATACTGATTTAACTGATGTCATTGTTTCCGATTGTGTGCAGGAAGTTCTTGCCTTAAACCCGTTGGATGAGATTTTGGGGGAGTTAGATGACGATGGGATTGAAAAACGTGATGCCACACCTATACCGATGCAACAAGTTGCACAAGTAATGGTTCGACCTCCGCCTCATGACCAAGAAAAGAAAGCCTTGAAGAAGATGTGGAAGAAGACAAAGAAAAAGCCTACAAAAGTTGTGAAGGTTGTATCATCGCCGCCCATGGATGTAGATGACATACTCATGGAAAATCAAGGGAAGTTCAAGATCTTTTCATGCCTCTCCATGAATTTCTCGGGTAACAACATTTCACACAAGAATGGAGGTAATTTGACTTCCTTTGATCCACCATGATGTCAAGGTAAGAGACGTCGAGCTAAAGACGTTAAACAAGCGCTTCTTGGGAGGCAACCCAAGTCTTTAAATTCATTGCATCTATTTTTTTTTCTTCTTAGTTGTTGTTGTGTTTGGGTGTTTTTCGTATTTTTTGTGGTGCTTTTGAGTTTGAGTGTTGTTGATTTCTTTGATTGTGGTGGTTGTTTAGTCGTTTTCCTTAATTTATTTTACCATGTTGCACCCTTGGTTTGATGATCATTGTATTTTTCCTTAAGTGTTGGTGCTTCAATCTCCATGTTTTCAATGATTTTTGAGTGTTTTCGGCTTTGTTTTCATGTAATTTTTGAGTGCTAGGTTGAGTTCAAAGGTTGATTTGAGAGTGTTTTGAGCTGAAAAAATTCCTGGGCCTTGTGCGGCCTGTCATGCGGCCGCACAAGGGGCCGCACAAATTTTCCCGAGAGCAATGCGGCCTGCTATGCGGCCGCATAGCAGGCCGCATAGATTTTCCAGAGCCTTATGCGGGGTACCATGCGGCCGCATAGCAGGCCGCATGGATTTTCCAGAGAGTTATGCGGGGTACCATGCGGCCGCATGGTAGGCCGCATGGTCACCCAGCCCCTATTTCCCCCTCTCTTCAGCCCACTTCCTCACTATTCACTCAATTTTCATCAAACTTCTTCTCTTTTCTCCTTCATCTCTCCACCATTTTCCTTCATTCTTTTTACATCCAAACGCTCTCCTCATCCTAGCAAACGAATTTTTGGAAGATTTTCAAGGTTTTATCAAGCTTTAAGCCGGATTCCACTTCATTTTTACTTTGGTGCCCTAGATTGAAGTAAGTTCCATATCTCTCCATTTCTAGGGCTTTTCTTTGTGTTTTTGGGCTGATTTTCTTGGGAATGTGGTTGTGAATGTTTCTTGTGAATGTATGTGTTGAATTTCAAGGTTTGTAAAATTTGTTTGCTACTTTTACAAGAAGAAACTCTTGAAAAATTTTCCCGAAATTACTGTAGCAACAATAAGATTTCAGCCCATTGATGCCATTGTGCATTCTTTTCATATATTTTTGGTTTGATGAAGCTTGTATGGTCTTGTAGGGATGTCAACCAAGCATGTGGCTTCAAAACGATCCCGGAGGAGCTCTCCACCGCCCGTCTTTGAGCCAAGATTCACCGACGATGCCCACAAGACCCGTTATGCCCTCTTTGTCGAGGAAGAATTTTGGTGTTGTCCGAAAAAAATTGATTGGGAAACCTTGAGGGTTTTGAGCCTCGATCATACCATCCGGGAGTACATATCACATGGCTTCACCACCTCCACCAAATCATTAGACTCATGACACCGACTCTTAGTTTTTATTTTTCTTGTTGTGTGTATTTTGTTGTTGCGCACTTAGACTTATTTGTTTGTTTGTTATATCGTTCAGTTTGTTAGGGTTTCGGCCCTACTAAACTTCTTCTTTTTATTTATGCAGTTTGGATTTTATTTGTTCGCTCTCTTTATTTATTTATCGAGTTGTGATGCATTTCCTGTTGCTTTCAGGACTGATCGTTGAGGATGCTTCACACTCCATGGCCCTAGTGATTTACCCCTGTTTGTGTTCACCTTGAATTCACTGCATCAACTAATTGGGGAAGTCTTCTTGCTTCATCTCCTTATTTTTATTGCATACATATCATCATGTTCTGCTGATTCATGTACATTAGGGACAATGTACGATTCTAGGTGTGGGGATGGAGTGTTTTACTCTTATTTACATGCTTGTTATACCGATGATAGCAATGACGCCTAGTTTAGGACTTCCTAGCATGAAGGTTCGACAGTTATGAGTTGTATTTCATTATTGTTCCTAAATGACGTCCTGCTTTATCTTTAGTGCACTGACAGACTTTTACACTTGTACTTCCACCTCATACACTCCAACTAACCCATTACAATGTTTTCGGCATTAATTTGTTAATGTCTACTTTCAATGCCTTTTTAAGAGCTTTTGAGGTCCTTTGTTGTTTCCTTAGCCTCAAGTGAGTTTGTTAACAGGTTTTATACCAGGGAATACGAGATATATTGTATACAGGTAAAAAAATAAAAAAAATAAACAAAAAAAAAACAAAAAAAAAAAACAAAAAAAAACAAAAAAAAAAAAAAACAAAAAAAAAACAAAAAAAAACAAAAAAAAAAAACAAAAAAGTGGAGTCTATGACAGTATTCCTCTGCTAGTACAGCATGAATGCGTTTATGTGGACTGTAATCAAGTAGGATGGGTGGCTCTTGTGCCTGGCCAGCATGTGCATCCGTCTGAAAGATTTTGTGCAGTCTACGTTAGTCGGACTCAACTCAAAAAAAAAAAAAAAAAAAAAAAAAAAAAAAAACCCTTTGCAAATATGTAAATACAGCATATAGTATCTTATTCGTATCCCTTGGAACCTGTTACACAACCACTCGAGAGCCAAAGTTTCATTCAGGACCCGAAGGACTTTTAACTGGGTATTGAGGGTGTCTTTAACAGATTAATGCCATTTTCATTGTATGTGGAGTGAATAGTATGGAGAATGAGGTTGGAAGTAAGCACACACTCACCAGTGCACTTTAGATGAAACAGGACCATCCATACCCAGTTGCCAACAGAACAACTCATTATTTGTCCTTCCTTCTATTTGTGCTAGTGGGGTCCTCTACTGTTGAGCTTGAGGTCGTACATTTAGTCGTTTATCTTCTTGCCCCTGTTCTTCATGTTTGTTTGCTTGGGGACAAGCAAATGCTTAGGTGTGGGGATGTTTGATAAACGCCTAAACATATGTATTTTCCATGTATTCGGGTGTATGTATTACGTATTTTTGTATGAGTTGGCACCCGTTTTTGGTCTGAATTGGTTTCTTTCGTGTTACAGGTACTGATGTGACCCCTTTGAGCTCATTGATAGAATTTGAGAAGAAATCGGCAACGAAAACACTATTTCATAGGGGGTACTGTAGCGACCACTGTAGCAGATCCTGTAGCACGAATCCTTTGGTGAAAATGGCTATGTCTGGAGGTTCATGCGGGCTGTCATGCGGGCACTGCAGAGGCCGCATACGGTACTGTAGCAGTTCTACTGTAGCAGTTCTACTGTAGCGGCACTGTAGCAACTTACGCGATTTCGGGATTTTCTCGGGAATTTTCTCTCCCCGCATGCGGGGCCGCATAGGGGGCCGCATAACCCACTGGAAAAAGTTTCTTTTAAGGGTTTTGAGTTCATTTGGAGAAAAGAGAGCCCTAGGTCTTGAGCCAACTTGCCACCATCTTCAAATCGGAGCTAGGAGCTGCCGTCGGAGGCCATTTCCGGGGAGAGAACGACGAGGAGAGCGACATACGACGAGATCCACCCTCTTGATCCTTAGTTTGGAGGAGAATCGACAAGGGAAGCCACCCCTTTGGTGGCGTCTTTGGAACGTCATTCGGCTTCTATCTTTTGAGGGGGTGTTCTCATCTATGTATTTGGTTGTTTTGATGTGTTTTCTTGTGTATTTTGTATTCATGGGCAACTAAACCCCAAGGTCACCGGATGTAGGTGAACCTTGGGGGTGAACTTGTGTAGGATGCTTGCTTGACTTGATTTATGCATTTGAGACTTGTTTGTGAACCTTGTTTGGTGTATTTGATTGCTTGGTATGCATGAGAACTCTGTGTATCATTGTTTAGATAATGCTAGGAAGCATGACCATTGCCCTAGTATTAGGCTCACCAAGCTTGGTAGGGATACATGTATGAATACGCCGTGACCATCGGGTATTTGTACCCCTCCAATTGTTAGGGTTGACCTAGTTTGTGTCTTCTCCCTAACTTGAGAAACCTTTTGCTCCCTTTGCAATCGTGTGAGGATTCGAGCGGAAGGAATTCCGTATTCGATACTTGTACCGGATTAGGGACCAATTTCCGTGACCATCGGGTTGGTCTAACTTCGGGTTTCTCGGTCCAAACTACCCATTTGCATGCTAGTTAAGGCAAGCCCCGCACTTTAGTAGCCCCCTTGGTAATCCTCATCCGTGACCCTCTCTTTATATTGTTTTATCCCTCGTTCATTGCCTCCACCATAGAACACTTTATTTGCATGTTAATCATCTTTTTACTTTCTTTTGCACAACACTTGACTTGATTGGCCAAACAATCATACGAAGAGGAAGTAAGGGTAGATTCTCGGGCCCTTGGGAATACGACCCCCTCGCGCACGCGTGAGGGGTATTACTTGACGACCCGTGCACTTGCGGTCAACCAATCATCCTTGATTGTATTTCAACCCTAGCTTGGGGAAATCCACTAAACCCTTTACAATCGTACAAGGATTTGGGCGGAAGCAATTCCGTATTCCAATACTTGTATTGGATTAGGGACCAACCCCGTGACCATCGGGTTGGTCTAATCTATGGTTTCCCAGTCCAAACCACCCACGTGCATGCTAGTTAGGGCATCCTTAGCACTTTAGTAGCCCCCGAGGGAATCCTCATCCGTGGCTATTCCCTCACCTTGATTTTTCCCTTCCGTATTTATACTTGCTATTTGCATGCTCTTTGTTTTAGTAGGTTTTTGGTAGTTCTTCTTCCAAGTGATTGATTAGGTCAAACAACATTGTGATAAGGAAGTAAGAATAGCTTCTCGGGCCCTTGGGGATACGACCCCCTCGTGTTCGCGCGAGGGGTATTACTTGGCGACCCCGTGCACTTGCGGGTGAGCGATTCAAGCGCGATTCAACCACTAAGCCCCAGGGGAGTTTATCTGCCTAGCACTTCACTCTATTTCGACTGCTATGAAATCATAGAAACGGAGGTAGGGAGAAACCACATCGAAGGGGAAAGGGGTACATCGCTACCTCACAACTCTCCCTCTCAACCCTCTTCAATCTTAAGTAGTCTAACCCTAAAGGAGTTGTGACACCTCCAAAGGGTAACCTAAATTATTCTCAATCCTAGTGTCACATCTAAGAGAAAACATTAGCAAGATGAAATTAAGATTGAAACTCAATTTTTATTCATCAATAATGGAAAAGATTAATAACAATGTCAAAGAAACATAAAAACCCTAGAGTTTACAAGTCCGAATACCCTCAAAGGGTTTAGCTCCTCATGAAGATATACATGTTCATCAAAATAGAAAAGAAAGTACAAATCAAAGACATTTGATAAGTGCTTGTGTTATAGTACCGCGAAGCGCTATTATCTTACGTTGAGCATATCTTTTATCAGTTTTTATCACTAAATAGCGTGCATTTGTGTATTCTTGTGCAATGAAGGTTTGCAAAGCCAAATTGGAGAAGAAGAATGAAATTAGGTCGTGTTCACCGATGTTGGGAAGTTTTCAGACCAAGCACGGAACAAGGCACGAGCTTGGACTTGTGAGTGTGTGCCAACCTCATTTGGAGGGGCACAAAGGCAGTCACATTCACAACAAGTCTAACTCGTGTGGCTTAGGAGAACTTCACCAAGAAGGAGACTTGAAGCAATTGGCATGATCTACAATTGATTGTGTGCCTAATTCAATGGGCTCAATGAAGAACGACGGATTCGAGAGCGTTTCGGGCGAGCACTGTAGCAAAACACTGTTCACTTTCGACCGAAATTCAAAATTCCAGAGAATTCACACGGGCGTGTGGAATTAACACACGGCCGTGTGAATTAATTTTTCACCAGACAGAAACTTCACACGCCCGTGTGTTAATTCCACACGGCCGTGTGAAGCCCCCGATAAGTCAAATTTTAAAGCCGTGATTCAACATTATAAAGGCAATTTTGGAGACCTTTTGGGATATCTTTTGACCTATCTTTCTCTTCAACTTGGGGAGTGCGGCTAGGGTTTCAGAGAGGATTTCATGGAGGTTTAGTGCGCGTTATCGGCATCGTCACCGATGTTTGACGGCCGCACAAGACCACGGCCACACCATACGCAAGGGGGTTTTCATTGATGTCCTTATTTTGTGCTTTCTTTCATACATTGATAAACATGTATAGCTCCATGAGGAGCTAAACCCCTTAAGGGTATTCGGACTTGTAAACTCTAGGGTTATTATGTTTCTTTGACATTGTTATTATGCTTTTTCATTATCGATGAATAAAATTGAGTTTCAATCTTAATGTCATCTTGTTAATGTTTTCTCTTAGATGTGACACTAGGATTGAGAACAATTTAGGTTGCCTTTTGGAGGTGTGACAACTCCTTAGGGTTAGACTACTTAAGATTGAAGAGGGTTGAGAGGGAGAGTTGTGAGGTAGCGATGTACCCCTTTCCCCTCCGACATGGTTTCTCCCTACCTCCGTTTCCTTGATTTCATAGTGGTCGAAATAGAGTGAAGTGCTAGGCAGATAAATGATAAACGCCTAACTGTACGTATTATTTATGTATGTTCGTGTATTTTTCGAGTATTTTTATATGTGTTACAGGTACAAAAGATACCGTGGGAAGCTCAACAACGAGATTTTAGAAGAAATCGGCAAAGAAAACACCATTTTCGAGTCCATGGTACTGTAGCATCACTGTACCACGAGGATTTTGGCGAAACGGCTAAGTCTGGAATTTCATACGGGCGCTGGACTGGCCGCATACAGCTCCTGTAGCAGCGATACTGTAGCAGGAGTACTGCAGCATTTTACTGTAGCGCTCACTGCAGCAACTTACACGAAACTCGGGTGCTACAGTGCCCGTATGTCGGCCCGTATGCCAACCCGCATAAGTTGCTGGAATTAGTTTTTAAAGGCCTTGAGGGCATCATTTCTCTTGACTTTTGGCCACCACTTCTCCTCCACCACCATCTATGGTTTCAAGAGCTTCAAGACTGCGGGAGAAGGCTGATTTAGGGTGCAAATCGAAGGGGAGAAAAGGAGCGCGATCAAGGAGAAGATCTAGGAGCTTGTTGGCGTGGATCCATCAAGTTCTCATCACCACCTCTAGTCTTCATCTTAGGGGAGTTTGTTATGTGCTTTAGCTTGTATCTCTTGTTCTTTAGACTTTCTCCTTTATTGATGTTGAACTAGACTCCCAAGGTCACCGGGCATCCGGTGAACCTTGGGATGAACTTGCTTGTATGGATACTTTGAGTATATTTTTGGTATTTGGTTTGGTTGTGGTCTAAGCTTTGTGTTCTTTATTGTATCAAATTGCATGAGAACTCTGTGGTTTGAATTCTAGGTTGTGCTTGGTTGCGTGACCATCGCCCTTGTACTAGACATGCTTGGCTTAGAAGGGATACATGTACGAATACGCCGTGACCATCGGGTATTTCGTACCCCTCCAACCATTAGGGTTGAACCTAAACGTTGTGTTTGACCTTAATTAGGGATTTTCCTAGGCGCATTGCAATCGTGTGAGGATTTGGGCGGAAGTGATTCCATATTCCAATACTCGTACCGGATTAGGGGTTATCACCGTGACCATCGGGGTGACCTACCTTTGGACATCTCTTGGCCTAACCACCATTGCCTATGTTATTCGAGTATCCTTCTAGATTTAGTAGTCCCGAGGGGATCCTCGCCCGGGGACCTCGAACATTCATTGTTACTTGCTTCCTTAGTATGCTTATGTGGTGAGCCTTAGTCCCTGTGTTTATAGTTTTCTATTTGTTATTCTTCTTATCTTACTTTTATCATACAATTGCTAGGTTAGGAAATAGATGAAGTGGAAGTAATAGTAGTTCCTTGGCCCTTGGGAATACGACCCCCTCGTGCTTGCGCGAGGGGTATTACTTGGCGACCCGTGCGCTTGCGGACACTCATCAAGGTTTTAGCGCCGTTGCCGGGGAATTCAAGGAATACTAGGAAAACCTATAGTCTATTGCTCTAGCCATTTTTCTCTTGTTGTACATATTATTTTAGTGTCTGTTGTGTTTGTTTTGTTTTTCTTTGTTTCACTTTGTGTTTTCTTTTCCTTGTACATATTATTTTATTTTATTATCTACTTTCGTTTTCTTGTTTTCCTTTGTGTCACTTTGTGTTTCTTTTTGTGCGAGGTACACTACTCTTGACAAATGCAAGCTGAAAATTGCCCTCCAAGTCCTAACCATGGAACATCGCAAGAGAGGAAGTACACTACCGAGGATGTATTGGCCAAATTTATGATCAACACAGAAAGAAGGTTTCAGAGCTGCGAAAAGAGACTTGATGAGTTTGGCACCATACTGAGGAATGTCCATGCCTCCCTTCATTCTCTTGAGAACCAGGTTGGACATCTTGCTAGGACCCAATCTGAACAATACTCGGTCCTTGATGCCAAATATGAAGCTAGATTTGAGGTCATCCATGCCACACTTTCGGCTGTGCAAGCTTCTTCTCTTCACAAGCTAGAGAGCCGGGTTGAATAACAAATTCGTGAGCCAATAATGGAAGGCCCAACTACAACCTATAATGAAAAAGAAGAGAACTTTGGTATATTGGAGGTTGAAGGAGTCGAGAGAGCACAATTGATAGCACTTGAGCAAGCCATTTGTATAAAAGCTAACAAGAAAACAGAGCACAAGAAAGAATTATTTAGGACAAAAGAAATTATGGGTTGGGGGTTGAAGCCATCCAATGACCCACCTATGCCGAGGTTAGACACGTCCCAACCAAAACTATTTCCTTGGAGGCCCAAACGATTTTTGTGTGTAATTAAAGGAAGATTGACATTGGTTGAAGAAGGAGATGTGGGTAGGAGGTTTACGCCCCCAAAGGACCCATCCATGCCAAGTTTGAAATTTTTTCAACCTTACTTATTCCCTTGGAGGCCAAAACAAGCTTTGTGGATGCTCCAAGGAAATTCAGCCGGGACCAAAGTAGAGGCGGGGAGGAGATTCAAGCCATCCAAGGATCCGCCAAAGTTTAAATTGTGCAATGCCCGTCCCAAGCTCTTTCCATAGAGGCCAAAAGGTAACTCATGCTTGGTCTCCACTTTGACACAATCCCGGAAGGTACGCTTCACTTTTCTTGGTAGTTCTTATGCAACCTCTAGCCGGGAGGAACACACCATCTTAAAGCCCCCTTGAGGTAAAACACGTCGAGCTAATGACGTTAACAAGAGCTTCTTGGGAGGCAACCCAAGCATTAAATTTCATTGCATGTGTGTTTTCGTATTTTGATGTGTTTGCTTGCTTGAGTGTTCTTTAGATTTCAAGTGTGTTGTTGTGGTTGTTTAGCCATTTTTCTTAATTTTTTCGATCATGTTCGTCAATGGTTCTTGTGAGTTCTTTGTGTTTTCATTCATCTTCATGCATTAAATATCATGTTTTTGGTTGTTGTGGGTGAATTCGGCTTTGTTTTTATGTGGTTTTTGGGTGTTTAGATGAGTCTTTGATGAAAAACCTGGATTCTGCCCGTTTCTTGAGCATATGCTTGCCCATATAGAAAATCCAGAAAGTCATACGGGCAAGCATATGCCCGTATGCTTGCCCGCATGGATGCTCGGGCTGAACTTTAAAATGGGTACCTCTTCACCATTTCCTTCATATCTCTCTCATTTCTCATCCGTTTTCCCTCATTCTTTCACCGTTTTTCTCAGTTTTTCTTCCTCTACATGAATCACCTACTTCCTAGGACTTAATTTGCATGATTTATTGGAGGTTTCACCATCATCTTCACCGATCTTCGCCGAATCAAGCTTTGGAGCCCTAACTTGTGTTTTGAAGCAAATGTGTTTCTTTTTCTTGATTTTCATGCTTATGCTTCAAACTTTGGTGAATGATGTATGAATGTGTAATATTTTATTTATTTATATTTTGTGACATTATTTGTAAATTTTTGGGCTTCAAAAACAAGGGGAAACTCTACCTCTTTCAACACTGTGCTACAGTAACTTTGGGCTGAATTTCTCTTGAATTTATTTGTTCGCTTGTAGCATCATTGTGAATATCCTACAACACTTGCAATAAAAAGAATTGGACTTCATGATCTTGATTGCTCAAAGAACTTGCTTGGATTATCTCTTGTTTAATTGTTTTTGTGTTGTTAAGTGTTTGTTTGATTGTTTGTGTGTGTTCTTTTTCCTTGTGTGTGATGGAATGGATACCTTGAGATGATGTTCCTTTCTACCTTGCAGGGTGGAATGGGGGCATCAAGCACACTTTCTTTCTCCATTTTGTACAAGAACCCTTGGTGGTCACCCCGATTTCATGGACTTCAAGACTTATGTTTTGAGACTCGGGGAAGTTCACGAAATACTCCTACTATGTTTTTATTGTCTATCTTGTTGCATTTTATTGTTTAGGCACATTGAGGGCAATGTGCATCTTTATGTGGGGGGTGGAGTTGGATTTTCATGAACTTTGAAATTTCTTTGCAATTGCATGCTTAACAACCTATGATAGCTATGATTTTATTGTTAAGGACTTCCTAGCTTGGTAGAATGATAGTTGTGAGCTGTACTTTACCTGTGCTTGAATGTAGTTCTGTTTCATCTTTAGTGTACCCTTATACTTGTTCATGATCACTTTCACCTTGTACACTCCAACCAACCCATTGCAATGTTATTGGCACTAAAATGTTAAAGTCTACTTTCAATGCTCTTTTAAGAGCTTTTGAGGTCCTTTATTAATTTCTTTTGGCCTTAAGTGAGGTTGTTTAACAGGTTTTATACCAGGGGATATGAGACACATTGTATATGTGTATTAAAAAAAAAAAAGTGGAGTCTATGACAGTATTCCTTTGCTAGTACAGCATGAATGCGTCTATGTGGACTGTAATCAAGTAGGATGGGTGGCTCTTGTGCCTAGCCAGCATGTGCACCTGTCTGAAAGATTTTTGTGCAGTCTACGTTAGTCGGACTCAGAAAAAGAAAAAAAAAAAGAAGAGAAAAAGTATGTATATATGTAAGAAAAGAATAAAGTATCTTGTCTGTGTCCCCTGGAACCTGTTGCACTGCCACTTGAGAGCCAAAGTGTTATTTAGGACCCAAAGGACTCTTAACTAGGTATTGAGGGTGTCTTTAACACTTTAATGCCGTCTTCATTGTGCGTGGGGTGAATGGTCATCCTGGGGTAATCTAGGCTGTGGAGGTCAAGGTGGGAGTTTACACACACTCACGGCGGCACTCTAGGAGAAACAGAACTAATATTACATCACTATTCATTGAACATCTCACTTCTTCATTTCTATCTATTTGTGCTTGCGGAGTTCTTTACTATTGAGCTTGAGGTCGTACATTTAGCCGTTTATCTTCTTGCCCCTATTCTTCATGTTTGTTTGCTTGGGGACAAGCAAACGCTTAGGTGTGGGGATGTTTGATAAACGCCTAACTGTACGTATTATTTATGTATGTTCGCATATTTTTCGAGTATTTTTATATGTGTGGATGCCCATTTTCGGGCTAAATTGGTTTATTTCGTGTTACAGATACAAAAGATACCGTGGGGAGTTCGACAACGAGATTTTAGAAGAAATCGGCAAAGAAAACACCATTTTCGAGTCCATGGTACTGTAGCATCACTATACCACGAGGATTTTGGCGAAACGGCTAAGTCTGGAATTTCATACGGGCAACCATACGGGCACTGGACTGCCGGCATACAGCTCCTGTAGCAGAGTTACCGTAGCAGAGTTACTCACTGCAGCAACTTACACGAAACTCGGGGTACTATAGTGCCCGTATGTCGGCCCGTATGCCAGCCCGCATAAGTTGTTGGAATTAGGTTTTAAAGGCCTTGAGGGCATCATTTCTCTTGACTTTTGGCCACCACTTCTCCTCCACCACCATCTAGGGTTTCAAGAGCTTCAAGGCTGCGGGAGAAGGTTGATCTAGGGTGCAAATCGAAGGGGAGAAAAGGAGCGCGATCAAGGAGAAGATCTAGGAGCTTGTTGGAGTGGATTGATAAGTGCTTGAATATACATGTTTTACCGACTTGTTTTACATACATTGAGCATCATTTTACCATTGATTATGTCTCATAAAGTGTATTTTGGTGTTCTTTTATGCAATCAGGTTGTGGAAGTGTTAAAGGAGGATAAGGAAGCAAAGATGGGTTATAAAGACGTATTGTTGGGAGCTTTTGTACAACACAAGTGTCAAGGCACAAGAGGGGATCATGCACATGAGGGTGTGTGCCAACTTCCTGAAGAAATCAAGATGATTTGTGTGATGGAAGGGCACAAAGGCAGTCACACCTTCATGTCCCAACTTGTGTGAAGATAGTTAAAGCTCTCAAATGATGATTCGAAGAAGGAGAAGTCTTATAACTCACCACATGGACGTGTGCCCGACCATGTGGCCTCAAGATGAGAGAGTTTGGATCATGGTTATGGAGAGTACTGTAGCAAAAGCACTGGTCATTTCACTGTAGCACAACTGTAGCAGAATTACTGTTCACGCGACCGCGTGGGAATTCTGCAGCCTACGCGATCGCGTGGGATCTCAGGCGGTCACGTGAAGACACACGGCTGGCACGTTTTCAGGTTTATAAATACCCCGATTTGCCGATTTTAAAAGGACTTTTCGCGCACGTTTGAAGGCAAGAGCGGCTAGGGTTTCAAGGACGAGGTCTTTGGCGATATTGGGAGTCGTTCTTCACCAACTTCGATAGATCTTTGGATGATATAGCATCGGGGAGCCATTGGCAACCTAGCTTCGGAGAAGGTTCCTTCGAGACGTTGAACGATTCATCAAGGCCATCATCACGAATTCGAGGGGGTTTATTTTCATGGATTACATTGCTTTTTTCTTCATTATCTTTAGCTTTGTAATAAGTCCCATGGAGGGCTAAACCCTAGTAGATACTTGGGCATGTGAACCCTAGGTTTCGATTCATGTATTGACTTTCTTTATGCTTTCTTTTAATTCGAAGTTTATTTGAGTTTTAATCTTGTTTAATAATTTCTTGCATGCCTTATTGATTCGTATGGTTGTTTGGTATGCTTGATTTGTTTCCTTGGTGAGAGAGAGATCTCCATTAGGGATTAGAACATACAAGGTTAAAGAGGGTTGAGAGGGTGAGTCTTGAGATAAAGGAGTGTCCCCTTTCCCTTCCGATTGAGTGTTTCCTATCTCCGTATTCCCTAAGTTTTATGCAACCATATGGGGTGTGAGGTGTGAGATTGATAGATTTCTCCGCCGGGACCTTTGTAAGGGGTTAGGGATCTTTCGCCTAGAAGTAGGGTTAGATCTAATTTTAAGAATCGGTTTCACTCTTAGGTATCCCAAAACTCATTGCGGTCATATAGGGTGTGAGGTGTTGAGATTGAGTGATTTCTCCGCCGGGACCTTGTAGGGGACTAGTATCGGTGGCCTGGAAGAAGGGATTGATTGTTCTTGGATTACCTCGACTCATAGAACTCGGTTAGAAGCATTTAGTTAGTCTTGCACTTCATGATAGAGCCTAGGGGAATCATTGCCCGGGTATCTCATCTTCATTGATTGAGATCTCCTTTACCTTTTCCTTTTATTTGTTTTCTTTCCTGCGATTTTCTTATTTTACACATTACATCCATTCCTCTATATCATTATTTCGATTAGATAACTAAGAATCAGTCATTACTAGTACTTCCGTTCCCTGTGGATTCGACTACCCACTCATCGGGGTAATTATTACTTCGACAACCCGTGCACTTGGGGAACACACACGCAAGGGGTGTGTCATGGATCCATCAAGTTCTCATCACCACCTCTAGTCTTCATCTTAGGGGAGTTTGTTATGTGCTTTAGCTTGTATCTCTTGTTCTTTAGACTTTCTCCTTTATTGATGTTGAACCAGACTCCCAAGGTCACCGGGCATCCGGTGAACCTTGGGATGAACTTGCTTGTATGGATACTTTGAGTATATTTTTGGTATTTGGTTTGGTTGTGGTCTAAGCTTTGTGTTCTTTATTGTATCAAATTGCATGAGAACTCTGTGGTTTGAATTCTAGGTTGTACTTGGTTGCGTGACCATCGCCCTTGTACTAGATATGCTTGGCTTAGAAGGGATAGATGTACGAATACGCCGTGACCATCGGGTATTTCGTACCCCTCCAACCATTAGGGTTGAACCTAGACATTGTGTTTGACCTTAATTAGGGATTTCCCTAGGCGCATTGCAATCGTGTGAGGATTTGGGCGGAAGTGATTCCGTATTCCAATACTCGTACCGGATTAGGGGTTATCACCGTGACCATCGGGGTGACCTACCTTTGGACATCTCTTGGCCTAACCACCATTGCCTATGTTATTCGAGTATCGTTCTAGCTTTAGTAGTCCCGAGGGGATCCTCGCCCGGGGACCTCGAACATTCATTGTTACTTGCTTCCTTAGTATGCTTATGTGGTGAGCGTTAGTCCATGTGTTTATAGTTTTCTATTTGTTATTCTTCTTATCTTACTTTTATCATACAATTGCTAGGTTAGGAAATAGATGAAGGGAAAGTAATATTAGTTCCTTGGCCCTTGGGAATACGACCCCCTCGTGCTTGCGCGAGGGGTATTACTTGGCGACCCGTGCGCTTGCGGATACTCATCAATAAACTCCCTTGGGGCTTAGTTACGCAAGTAACAGAGTGAAGGGTTGAAGTGAATCCTATGCATTGGGGCTTAATCTAGACTAGGGTTCTTCCACCTGGACCAAACTGTTAGAACTACACATAAGAACAGGTTTTACCATTAGGAATCCCTAGAGCTTAAAGCAATCCCACGTAGTGTGAGGTTTAGGTAGATATACTCCCCTGGGCTTAGTCGTGCGAGCGATAGAGTGAAGGGTGACGTGAATCCTAATACCGGGGCATAGTGTTAGGGTTAGTCACGGTTGTCCTTTGGATTGGGACCGTGAGTCTTAGGATATCCTCGATTCGATTAAACATCAATAGGAAAGTATAATAGCATAGTCCTGCACTAGAAGCATAGACCCTAGAGGTAGCTTGTCCGGATGCCCTATTTCATTCATTACTAGTCCTCTCTATTCTCTTTTACTTGCACTCTCTCATCTTCCATCTTTCTATTTAATTTCTCGTCTTTTAGTATAATTGTTTCCATAATTCACTCATCGAATCAATTGATCACTTTTCCATACTTCGCATAGTTTTAATAGTGAAATCTCATATTCTAACTCCCTATTCCCTGTGGATTCGACTACCCTCTCACCGGGGTAACTTTTATTACTTCGACAAACCTGTGCACTTTCGGGCTTGCTGTTAACATTGATGAAAACCCCCCTTGTATATGGTGTGGCCGTGGTCTTGTGCGGCCGTCGAACGTTGGTGACGGATGCCGATGACGCTCGCTAAACCTCCACGAAATCCTCTCCAAAACCCTAGCCGCACTCCCCAAGTTGAAGAGAAAGGTAGGGCAAAGGATATCCCAAAAGCTCTCCAAAATCCCTTTTTATATAGTTGAATCGAGGCTTTAAAATCGGACTTATCGGGGGCTTCACACGGCCATGTGGAATTTCCACACGCCCGTGTGAATTCTCTGAAACCCTGATTTTCGGCAGAAATTGAACAGTAACTTACTACAGTGTTTTGCTACAATAACAAGCTACAGTACTTGCTGAAATGCTCCCGAATCCGTTGTTCTTCGTTGAGGCCATTTGTTGGGCACACAAACAATGGTAAGTCGTGCCGATTACTTCAAGTCTCCTTCTTTGTGAAGTTCTTCTAAGCTACACGAGTTAGACTTGTTGTGAATGTGAGTGCCTTTGTGCCCCTCAAAAGGAGGTTGGCACACACTCACAAGTCAAGCTCGTGCCTTGTTCCTTACTTGGTCCAAAAACTTCCAAACATCGGCGAACACGACCTAATTTCGTTCTTCTTCTCCAATTTAGCTCCACAAACCTTCAATGCACAAGAGTACACAAATACACACCATTTAGTGATAACAACTGATAAAAGATATGCTTAATGTAAGATAATAACGCTTCGCGGTACTATAACACAAGCACTTATCAAACCCCCCCACACTTAAGTTTTTGCTTGTCCTCAAGCAAAATAGAACGTGAAAGTACTTGGGAAGAACAATTGAAAGTGCTCGGCCTTAGGTTCACCCAAAGTATGCAAAAGAGGCATTCTACAAGCAAGGTGAAATCAAAACATTGCATAAGGTTATCATTGCTCTAGCTAAAAACTCGAATAAAAAAGGATAACAACTCGAAAACATGAAAGTGTGTGCGAATTCACTCAATAGAACCAACGAGTACTCCTCAAACTCTTATTAAAAAGGACTTATTTATACACAAAAAAGTAAGAGAGGAAGTAGTAGATTCACACATCCTCGAAGGTAGCCCTTTCCTAGGCGGCCGCCAAAGGTGGCTTTCACTCTTTCGATGAGGTAGCTCTTTCTACCGAGGTAGTAGCTTTCACGCATCCCATGAGATAGCTCTTTCTTTCATTAGGTCATAACTTGTATCCGACTTATGAGAGTAGCTTCATACTTCATGAGTGGTAGCTCTTTCCACCGCAAATGCATAAATAAAAGAAAGCAACTCTTCACAAACTCATATTTTTCTCTTTTTTTTTTTCTTTTTCTTTTTCATATTTTTTTCAATTTTACCTCTTTTTCTTTTTCATCATATTTTTTTTATATGCATTTTCCACAGTAAACCTAAGAACGTCAATAAACTTGTCCTTAAAAACTTCAAGATTGAGTTTCCAAAAGATTTCAAGAGTGAGTAGTGCAATAAAATGTAATCGAGTAAAAATTTCCTAAAAATTCAAGTGAAAACTAGGGCATGATAGGATGCAATGTTAAAAATTCTCCTAAACTCTAAGAATACAACCATTGCAACTAAGGTGAACCACCACGGGCTACATGAGCATAAATAATTGAGCGCACAAGTAGAGCTGTGTGTAATGTGAACTCCCCCCCACACTTAAGATGTACATTGTCCCCAATGTACGCATGCAAGCACAATAATAAGTAAACAAATAAAAACAATTAGTGTGGAATTGGGCAATTGAAACATTACTCCCCTGAACTCCAAGTGTTGCGTTTAATGGAGCTAGGTCAGTGAGAGTTGAGTCTCAATGGTTTGTGGAGCACACACGGTCCTATGACCGTGTCTATGACTATTCCTTAGATTCTTTTCATCCAAGACTATCTGCGCACACACACACACAAGGGTTCAGTATAGCTCAAGAAAAACCAAAATAAAGCTCGAGTATATAAAGATATGAAAAATAAAATACCACTCGAGATGAAATAGAAGAAAAATAAAAGCAAAATCAGAAGGAGGGTCCTTTCTGGGTACTACAAGTCCAACAGAATACAAAAATAAAAGTGCTACAAAAGTAAAATAAAAATAAAACTACGACGCCTCAGCTTCGATGTCTTGTGTCGCGATCTTCGGTGGTGCTGTCGGTGCTGCTGATGCCTGTGGATCTGTCCATCTAAAAGAATAAGATTGACGAAGTGGAAGGGGAAGAGAAAGCTTACCGACGAAGAATAAATCAAAAACTTGAAGAACGATCGGAAAACAACTAAAAAACCCTTTAAATAAGCGAAGAGAAAGTCGAGAAAATGAAGGAGAGCATTTCTTCGCTTGCGGAGGATTTTAAGAAGTGAAAAGATAAAATTAGAAATAAAGAAAACTCACATCCTTTCAAGTTCTGGGCATCCACACGGCCGTGTGGAAATTACACACGGTCGTGTGCCTCCACAAGAAGGTTCACAGGGGCAGTCACACACCCCTGTGTGCTCTCTATTTGACTCTAAAACCAATCACACGGCCATGTGGGAAATCCCACACGGCCGTGTGTCGGACCCACAAGGGCTTCCACACACGCCCATGACTTTTTACTCTTTTTTTTTTAACCTCTGTTTAAATATTCACATGGCCGTGTGAGACATCCACACGGCCGTGTGCCCGACCAACAGGGGCATCCACACGCCCCTGTGGCTTCTCTGTTTTCCCGAGAATTCTTCCAAGTGTTCCACACGGCCGTGTGGAAATACCACACGGCCGTGTGCCATTCACAGCATACCCACAGGGGCATCCACACGCCCCTGTGTATTCTCGGGATGGGAGGATAGTATCTGCAGAATTCCACACGGCCGTGTGCCATAAGACACGGGCACTCACAGGGGGCTCACGCGCCCCTGTGGACTCTCTGGACGGAGAGTTTGTGTTCTGCAGGGATCCACACAGCCGTGTGCCTTCACTGGGTCGTTCACAGGGGCATGAACACGCCCCTGTGGACTCTCTGTTTGAGCTTTGAATGGTAACACATGCCCGTGTGGAAATTCAACACGGCCGTGTGTCTTCTCTGGATGACTTAGAAAATTTACAAGCTCTACAGAAAATTTCAGAAACGCGTTTATAACACTTAGAGCCTGTATAGATAATAAAAACATGACCAGAGATCTATGGAAACATGCTCAAATGACTCAAAACTTCGTCAAACAACATTTAGGCACACGAAAACATCAAAGGATCAATGAGAAATTCACAGCACACGCATATATGATCAAGACACCAACACTAAAACTCTTATTCATGCTAGAACTAAACTAAGTCCTAGAAAAAACTGTAAAACCTTGGGTTGTCTCCAAAGAAGCGCTTGTTTAATGTCACTTAGCTTGACGTACCTGATCTTACCTCATGGCGGTTTGAGAAAGAATACCTCCTTGTTATCACCACAAACTTCACCAGCAAAGTACGGCTTCAACCGATGCCCATTCACTTTGAATGTACCCTTCTCCGGATGAGTGATCTCAACTGCCCCATGGGTGGATACGTGCGTGACTGTATATGGGTCAAACCATCTTGATTTGAGTTTTTCGGGGAAGAGCCGTAACCATGAGTTGAACAACAGCACCTTGTCACCCACTTTGAATTCCTTCGGTGGCTTAATGTGTTTGTCATGCCACCTTTTGATCTTTTCCTTATAGATTCTAGCATTTTCATACGCTTTCAATCTCCACTCATCAAGCTCATTAAGATGGAGTAATCTTTGCTCACCGGCCTTTCTCAAATCAAGGTTCATCGCCTTAATTGCCCAATACGCTTTGTGTTTGAGCTCCACCGGTAAGTGACATGATTTCCCATAAACCAAATTGTACGGTGTAGTTCCTATAGGAGTCTTGTATGCTGTTCGATGGGCCCAAAGTGTATCATCCAACCGTTCAGACCAATCCCGCTTTCCTTGCTCTACAGATTTCGTCAAAATTCTCTTGAGCTCTCTATTGGTCACCTCGACTTGTCCACTAGTTTGTGGATGGTACGGGGTCGCGAGGCGATGGTATACTCCGTATCTTTTCAACACTTTTTCCAGTTGGAAGTTGCAGAAATGTGTTCCTCGATCACTAATGATAACTCGTGGAGTACCAAACCGAGCAAATAACCTTTTCAAAAATTTTACCACCGTCCTCGCATCATTTGTTGGTAATGCTTGAGCTTCGACCCATTTGGAGACATAATCGACTGCTACCAATATGTACTGATTCCCATTGGACTTCGGAAACGGCCCCATGAAATCAATGCCCCAAACATTGAAAACCTCGTAGAATTGCATAGGATTCTGAGGCATCTCGTCTCGCCACGACAAATTTCCAGCCCTTTGGCAACTATCACATCAAAGAACAAATTGGTGTGCATCTTGGAATAAAGTCGGCCAATAGAACCCTGCGGCCAAGACCTTTTCTGCAGTTCTACTTGATGCATAATGGCCTCCAACCGGTCCGGAATGACAATGAGCAAGAATATCCCATCCTTCTTTCCTTGAGACACATCTTCCAACCACAAGGTCTGCACAAATGCGAAAAAGGAATGGATCATCCCAGAAGTAATGCTTCAGGTCACTAAAGAATTTCTTCTTCTGTTGGAGTGTAAGTCCTTGTTTGAGCACCTTTCCGGATAAGTAATTGGGAAAGTCTGTGAACCATGGATCATCACCTGATGACGAGTTTGAGTCCTTAATCGAGTATAGATGTTCTTCCGGAAAAGAATCATTGATTTCCCTACTCGATGGCTCTTGTCCGATACTTCCCTCTAACCGGGATAAATGTTCTGCCACCACATTTTCAGTCCCTTTATTGTCCTTTATCTCCATATCAAACTCTTGCAGTAGCAATATCCACCTAATTAACCTTGTCTTTGCATCGGCTTTGTTCATGAGGTAACGGAGAGCCGAATGGCCTATATAAACAGTGACTCTCGACAAGATAAGATATGGCCTGAATTTGTCTAGAGCAAAAACAACTGCTAATAACTCCTTCTCTGTGGTGGTGTAATTCTCTTGTACACCCGTGAGAGTCTTGCTAGCATAATAAATGGGTTGAAACTGTTTACCCGTTCTTTACCCCAAAAGCGCTCCGATAGCATAGTTGCTTGCGTCGCACATGAGCTCAAACGACTCATTCCAGTTGGGCGTGATCAAAATTGGAGCTTGAACCAGTTTTTCTTTTAACACATTGAATGCCACCGTGCATTCTTCCCCAAAGTCGAACGGGGCATCTTTTTCAAGGAGTTTGGTCAACGGTTGTGTGATCTTCGAAAAATCTTTGATAAACCGTCTATAAAACCCCGCATGACCCAAGAAACTCCAAATCCCCTTTACATTTGTTGGTGGAGGAAGCTTGTCTATAACTTCAATCTTGGCTTTATCCACCTCCATGCCTTTTCGGGAGATCTTGTGCCCTAGAACAATGCCCTCTTGCACCATGAAATGACACTTCTCCCAATTAAGAACAAGGTTTGTTTCTTCACACCTCATTAGTACTCTCTCCAAATTTTTCAAACACAGATCAAATGAGTCGCCAAACACCGAAAAGTCATCCATGAAAACCTCCATTATATCTTCCAAAAGGTCATCAAAAATAGCAGCCATGCACTGTTGGAACGTTGCGGGTGCATTACACAGTCCAAATGGCATTCGTCTATATGCAAATGTTCTGTAGGGGCAAGTGAAGGTAGTCTTCTCTTGATCTTCCGGGGCTATAGGAATGTGGAAATACCCTGACATCCCATCTAGAATACGAGATTTCACTAATTAAGCTATGTGGTGTATGGAAAAGCAATATCTGGATCAATGAATGAATGTAGAAGTAAACAGAATAAAATACAAGAAATTAAATAGAAAGATGGAAGATCAGAAAGTGCAAGTAAAAGAGAATAGAGAGGACTAGCAATGAATGAAATAGGGTATCCGGACAAGCTACATCTAGGATCTACGCTTCTAGTGCAGGACAATGCTATTATACTTCCCTATTGATGTTAATCGAGTCGAGGATATCCTAAGACTCACGGTCCCAAACCTAAGGACAACCGTGACTAACCCCAACACTATGCCCCGGTATTAGGATTCACGTCACCCTTCACTCTATCGCTCGCACGACTAAGCCCCACGGGAGTATATCTACCTAAACCTTACACTACATGGGATTGCTTTAAGCTCTAGGGATTCCTAATAGTAAAACCTGTTCCTATGTGTAGTTCTAACCGTTTGGTCCAGATGGAAGAACCCTAGTCTAGATTAAGCCCCAATGCATAGGATTCACTTCAACCCTTCACTCTTTTACTTGTGTAACAAAGCCCCAGGGGAGTTTATCTGCCTAGCACTTCACTCTATTTCGACTGCTATGAAATCAAGGAAACGGAGGTAGGGAGAAACCACGTCGGAGGGGAAAAGGCATCCTAAATTATTCTCAATCCTAGTGTCACATCTAAGAGAAAACATTAGCAAAATGAAATTAAGATTGAAACTCAATTTTATTCATCAATAATGGAAAAACATAATAACAATGTCAAAAAAACATAATAACATTAGAGTTTACAAGTCCGAATACCCTTAAGGGGTTTAGCTCCTCATGGAGCTATACATGTTCATCAATGTATGAAAGAAAGCACAAAATAAGGACATCAATGAAAACCCCCTTGCGTATGGTGTGGCCGTGGTCTTGTGCGGTCGTCGAACGTCGGTGATGATGCCGATGACGCGCGCTAAACCTCCACGAAATCCTCTTCGAAACCCTAGCCGCACTCCCCCAGTTGAAGAGAAAGATAGGTCAAAAGATATCCCAAAAGGTCTCCAAAATCGACTTTTATAATGATGAATCATGGCTTTAAAATTTGACTTATCGGGGGCTTCACACGGCCGTGTGGAATTAACACACGGGCGTGTGAAGTTTCTGTCTGCTAAAAAATTAATTCACACGGCCGTGTGTTAATTCCACACGCCCGTGTGAATTCTCTGGAATTCTAAATTTCAGCCAAAGTGAACAGTAACTTGCTACAGTGTTTTCCTACAGTACAAACTACATCGTTGCTACAGTACTCGCCCGAAAACGCTCCCGAATCCATCGTTCTTCATCAAGACCATTGAATTGGGCACACAATCAATGGTAGATCGTGCCGATTGCTTCAAGTCTCTTTCTTGGTGAAGTTCTCCTAAGCCACACGAGTTAGGCTTGTTGTGAATATGACTGCCTTTGTGCCCCTCCAAAGGTGGTTGGCACACACTCACAAGTCCAAGCTCGTGCCTTGTTCTGTGTTTGGTCCGAAAACTTCCCAACATCAGTGAACACGACCTAATTTGGTTCTTCCTCTCCAATTTAGCTCCACAAACCTTCAATGCGCAAGAATTCACAAATGCACACCATTTAGTGATAAAAACTGATAAAAGATATGCTCAATGTAAGATAATAACGCTTCACGGTACTATAACAGAAGCATTTATCAAATCCCCCCACACTTAAGCTTTTGCTTGTCCTCAAGCAAAATAGAACATGAAGTACTTGGGAAGAACAATTGAAAGTGCTCGGCCTTATGTTCACCAAAAGTATGCAAAAGAAGCATTCTACAAGTCAGGGGAAATTAAAACATTGCATAAAGTTACCATTGTTCTAGCTAAAAAAACTCAAATAAAGAAGGACAATAACTCGAAAACGTGAAGTGTGTGCGAATTCACTCAAGAGAACCAACGAGTACTTCTCAAACTCTTGTTACAAGGACTTATTTATATATACAAAGTAAGGAAGTAGTAGCTTCACTCAACCTCTAAGGTAGCCCTTTCCTAGGCGGCCGCCAAAGGTGGTTTTCACACTTTCGAGGAGGTAGCTCTTTCTACCGGGGTAGTAGCTTTCATGCTTCCCATGAGATAGCTCTTTCTCTCATTAGGGCATAACTTGTATCCGACTTATGAGAGTAGCTACATACTTTATAGGAGGTAGCTCTTTCTACTCCAAATGCAAAGATAAAAGCTATAATCACAAGCTCATAATAACTTTTTTTTTTAACTACATAGAACTTCACAACTTACTAAAGTAATACTAAACTAGTCCTTTAACCTTCGAGTTTGAGTTTCCAAAAGATTTCAAGAGTGAGTAGTGCAATAAGATGTAATCGAGCAAAAATTCCCTAAAAATTCAAGTGAAAACTAGAGCATGATAGGACACAATGTTAAAAATTCTCCTAAACTATAAGAATACAACCGTTGCAACTAAGGTGAACCGCCATAGGCTACATGAGCATGAATAATTGAACGCACAAGTAAAAGTGTGTGCAATGTGAACTCCCCCCCACACTTAAGATGTACATTGTCCCCAATGTACGCATGCAAGCACAATTATAAGTAGCAAATAAAAACAAATAGTGTGGGAGTGGGCAATTGAAACATTACTCCCCTGAACTCCAAGTGTTGCGTTTGATGGAGCTAGGTCATTGAGAGATGAGTCTCAATAGTTTGTGGAGCACACACGGTCCTATGACCGTGCCAATGACTGTTCCTCAAAATCCTTACATCCAAGACCATCTGCGCACACATACACAAGGGTTCAGTATAGCTCAATAAAACTCGAGTATATAAAATATGAAGCAATAAATACAACTCGAGATAAAAGAAAAGCAAAATAAAAGATAAACTCAGAAGGATAATCCTTTCTGAGTACTATAAGTCCAAAATAAAATAAAAAGTACAAAAATGAAAATCAAAAGTAATAAAAACTAAAACTAAGACGCCTCGGCGTCGGTGTCCTGGATAGTGGCCTCTGGTGCTGCTGGAGGCTCTGGAGATGTAGGTGGATATACTGATGCTGGAGGAGATGGTGGTGGAGGAGTGGGGTCTTTGGGTCGGGCCACAGATGGTCCTGACACGACCTGCTCTAGAAGTCTTTGTATGGTGTCAAGCCGTGCCATAGTCTCTACGTGCTGTGCAACCTGTTCGGCCCTGATCTCGGCTTGCTCTGCCTGTAGCACGCCCACTGCGCTCTCGAGGCACTCCAACCTGTCCTGGCCCCGAGAGTGCGAGAACATGCGCACCGGAGGTGGCTCCGGCGCGGTGGGTGGTGCCTATGTCTCTGCATCAGTCGGGGGTGGCTCTAACGCTGCCTGTGACCCCTCGGCCTGATCTATCTAGGGAATGATCCATGTATATGTCCCCGATCCTGCTCTGGGGATCAACCCCATCATCTTCAGTGTATCTGTACCCAGAGGAGCTAGAACACTACTCTTCTCTGCCCCTCGCACTCCGTCTCTGAGACTCGTCCTGATCAGAAGTCTCGAAATGTAGGGACCTGCGAAGATCACTCCAACCCTAGGGTACTGGCCCTGATGGCGCAAATACTCTGCTAGGATGTGCCCTAGGTAGAGTGGTACCCTCTGAGCCATAGAGTATAGATAAAGAACTCCTGCCGGCTCAGAACTCCAATGCTATCAACCAGGCCACTCACTGATCTACTCAGAATAGAATATACGTATTTGTAGGCCAGGCGAGATAAGCATGTGGCCTACGAGACTCTTGGCTCATACTGGCCCTCTCCGCACAAATCCCTGTAGGCCCTCTGCGGAGTAAGACTGCCCGGGTAGTCGGTAGGAAGACCCTCATACTCCTCCGTCTGTGTATAGGCCTCATCATATAACCCCATATGGATCGAAAACTGCGTCACGCTAAGGCTAAAATGCTGTCCTAATACCCTGAACTGAATCGCGTCAGTAGTAGAGAAGTCTCTGTATGATCTGTCGAACTCGAACGAGGCCAAGAACTCAAGTGTCACTCCTCGAATGGCTGGATCTCTGATCCTCAGTAATCTCTTCTAACTACCCACCGAGAGTAGCTCCTCAACCTTGTCGGCAATGCTATCACCCCCCTGAATCCCTCTAACAATGCTCAAGTCGGGGTATCGTGACTTGCCAAACCGCAGTGTAAATAACCGCTCCAACCTGGTCTGGTGCTCAGGTATACTAAACTCAGTCTCCTCTGGAGGCGGTGTAGGCTCGCGAGGACGCTTACTGGCCGATTTCTTAGACCTAGAAGACATATTTGCAAAATTGCAAAAGAAAATTTTAAAAATCAGTTCAGAAACTCATTCTGCAGAAATCCACACGGCCGTGTGGAAATTCCACACGCCCGTGTGGAGCTTCTGGTGGATAGAGCATCACGGCTGTAGGACTAAAATTCCAAGATTTACAACTAAATTCGTTCTACATTCATCTAAAACATGTTCGCAAACATAATAAGCATTCAAAACAAGCAAAATCATCAAATAGAACGAATCAAATTAAGAATTGACGAAGAAAAAGGCTTGAAGTCCTTACCGACGAAGTGGATGAAGAAATGTTTTAAAATTGGCCGAAAAAACTCCAATGACACCTCACAAATCCTCTGAGACGGTCGAGAAAGTAATAGAGAGGGTAGAGAAGAGTTTAGAATGAAAATGTCAAGAGGTACAAGTGAAAACCAAAAGAAATCGCGCGGCTTTTGACGTTCTGGGAAATCACACGGCTGTGTGGAAATTCCACACGACCGTGTGCCTCTGAAATTAGGGTTCACAGGGGCCATCACACGCCCCTGTGTGCATTCTGTTCACTCTCTGGGCTACCCGACACGGCTGTGTGAACAATCCACACGGCCGTGTACCTTCATAGTGGGATCCACAGGGGCCCCCACACGGCCCTATGGATTCACGGGAAAATACAGAAGGTCTTTGAAAATTTTCACACGGCCGTGTGTTAATTCCACACGGCCGTGTGCCCCACCTGGCCAAGACACAAGGCCGCCCACAGGGGCCAACACACGCCCTTGTGGTCTCTCTGACTTGCCCGAGAAACACTAAGTATTTCACACGGCCGTGTGAATAATCCACACGGCCGTGTGCCTTTCACAAGCTCCCCCACAGGGGCACCCACACGCCCCTGTGTATTCTCGAGAAGAAGTGGTTTTTCTCTGCAGAGTTTCACACGGCCGTGTGCCTTGGCACAGTTGCACTCACAGGGGCACTCACACGGCCCTGTGGACTCTCTAGAAAAGAGTAATGCCTGGCATAGTGTTGGGGTTAGTCACGGTTGACCTCAGGTTTGGGACCGTGTGTTTAAGGATATCCTTGACTCATTAAACATCAATAGGAGAGTATAATAATGTCATCTTGCACTAGAAGCATAAATCATAAGGGTAGCTTGTCCGGGTACCCTATTTCACCCATTGATTGTCCTTCTCTTATTACTCTTACTTGTACTCTCCTGCCTACCATATTTCTCTTTTATTTCTTGTTTTTCTAAATTACTTTGGCAACAAAACATTGATTCTATTCTCATTTTCTGTACACCGCACTAGCTAAATAGCGAACACTTGTATCTTTGATCCATACTCCCTGAGGATTCGACTACCCTCTCACCGGGATACTATTGTTACTGTGACAACCCGTGCACTTTCGGGCTCCTATCAGCGCCTGAGAAGATGACTCCACATCTGGGATACTGGCCTTGATGGTATATGTACTCTGCTAAGATGTGCCCCAGATGGAGTGGTTCACTTTGTAACATCGAATGCAGGTAAAGCAGCTCCTGTCGCCTCAGCACTGTCATCCTATCACCTCTGCCACTCACTAATCCGGTCATAATGGAATGAGCATATCTTTATGCTGGCGGATATAGGCATGTCGCCTTGGATACTCCCGGCTCATACTGACCCTCCCAACATAATACTCCATGCGCCCTCTGAGGTGTTAGACTTCCAGGGTAGTCGGTAGGGAGCTGCTCATACTCCTCTGTCTCGGTAAACACCTCATCATATAGCCCTATCTTAATTGACAACTGCATCACACTCATGCTGAAGTGTTGACCGAGTGGACAAAACTGAATGGTATCTACATCAGCGAAATTGTCGTACCCTCTGTCAAACTCGAAGGATGATAGAACCTCGAGTGTGAGCGACAGAATAGCCGGCTGTCGAATGGACAATAGACGGTGCCAGCTACCCACTGCTAGTAACTCCTCAACCTCATCAGCGATGCTATCTCCCCCTTGTATCCCTCTAACTGCGCTCAAATCTGGGTACCGTGACTGACCGAACCTGAGTCTCACCAAATGCTCAAATCGAGCCTGATGCTCGGGTATGGCGAAATCAATCTACTTTAGTAGCGGAGACTGCTCACGAGGATGTTTACCAGCCATTTTCTTCGATCTGGAAGCCATATCTGCGAGACTGAAAAGAGAAATGATAAAATAAAATTTAATAGTTCAATCTACAGAAATCCACACGGCCGTGTGGAAATTCCACAAGCCCGTGTGGATCTTGGAGATGTGAAAGCCGCACGGCTGTGGCCCTTTCAAAAATCTCTAAATACAACATAATTAACTGTAAATCCTTTCTAGATAAATTTGTAAGTAATATAAGAATGTAATCCAAGTGAAATTAACCACAAAGATAAAAAAAAAAAAATCAAGATTGACGAAGAGAAAGTTAAGAGGAAGCTTACTGATGAATAGAGAAAGCCGGGAGACTTTGAGGGAGTGTTCTCAGAACATTTGGAGATTAAGAACAAAGAGGCACAAGTGGATATATAAGAAATGTCATGGCTTTTGGCTTTCTGCGCATCCACACGGCAATTAGAATTCCACACGGCTGTGTGCCTCTACTGAGAGGGATCATAGGGGCAGTCACACGCCCCTGTGTTCTCTTTGTTCGCTCTCTGTACACCACACCAAACGGCTATGTGCCTTCACAGGAGAGCCTCACAGGGGCATCCACACGCCCCTGTGTGCTCTAGAGAAAAATCTTAAGGCTTATGCACACATCCACACGGCCATGTGGAAATTCCACATGGCCGTGTGCCCAACCTGGGCAAGGTACAAGGCCGCCTACAGGGGCACCCACACGCGCTTGTGCCTTCTGATGGGCATCGCGCGACTCTCCTGCCTCAAGTGCACGGGTCATCAAGTAATAACCTCTCACGTGAGCACGAGAGGGTCGTATTCCCAAGGGCCCCAAGATCTGCTATTACTTCCTCCTAGGTATCACTATCTAGTCTACCAAATCAGGAGTTTGTTGTATAAAAATAGAAATACGAAAATAAATAAAAGAAAAACTATAAACAAAATGGACTAGGGCACACCATACAAGCAACCTAAAGAGCAAGTAGCAATGAGAACTAGAGGCCTCGGGCGAGGATCACCTAAGGAGAAGAACTAGTTAGGATGAATATAGGAAATTTAGTGCTAAGTTGGCTAGGTTTGATACGCTAGACTCAGGAGTCGACTACGCCGAAACCTCCGTAGTGTAGCCCCCCTAATCCATTACAAGTTCCTCTATCCAGAAGATACCCCTACGATGTCATTTTGAATAGGGAGTCTTGATTAGGGTTATTCTAATGCGCGCTTTCGGCTAAAACAACCCTAACCACGCGGGGAGCTACCGGCACCCGGAACCTCCGGTGTACCAGCACATTGAATCCCCCTTCAATCATTGTGCGACCTAATAAATGCAAGTATCACGCCATACACATACAATTCATGAATCAAAACCTACGGAATCCATCCATTGTAGGTTGAACATCAAAACAATAGATTAAAATCAAACAAACAAGCCAACAATCATTCATAAACAAATATCATCATCCATACAAGTTCTCCTCCCAAGGTTCACCGGAGCCCGGTGGCCTTGGGAGTCTAGTTCCACATCAAAAGAGAGAATACACAAAATAATCAATGAAAATGCTCATAAGAATCTCCCTCAGATGTAGGCTAGAAGGTTGTGATGAAAGCTCGCCGGATCCACGCCTATCAAGCTCCTTGATGACAACCTTGAGTGCTTCCTTCTTCTCCCCTTGAGTTTTGCTCTTCAAATTGCCTCTCCCATGGTGGAAAATGGTGGAGATGAAGGTGGAGAATGGAGGAGATGATGGTGGAGAAGGATGGAGGAGAGGGTGGCGAAAGACAAGTCTCCCAAAAGCCCTAACTTCTCTTATAAAGCTTCAAAAACCAATTTCTGCCTGTGTGTGAGCGGGCTGCACACAGCCCGCACACCCTTCTGTCTCCTCTGTGCAGGTGGTGTGCGGGGCCGCACAGTGCCCGCACACTACTACAGTAACTGTGCTATAGTTAAATCGCTGCAGTGTTGGTGCTACAGTAACACTGCTACAGTGACAGTTCCTGGAAATCCACTCTTTTCTTGTCCGAAATATGAGGATGCGTGTGAGCTTCAATAAATTCTTCACTTCGTAGCGACACAAGGCTCAATAACGTGCGAGATGATCTACCGATGTCCTGAAACAATAATAAAAAATAAAGCACGTAAAGGGCATCGGAGTCATACAAAAGTGCATGAAAGTGGGTAAAATATATATACTGAAAGTGATGTATTTAGACACTTATCACCTTCTTTGGATGAGCTCAGAACTACAACACACGCGGGTGTGTCTTTTCTGGGTGACTTAGAAAAATTTACAGGCTTTATAGAAAAACTAAGACATGCAAACACAACACTCAGGGCCTGTATGGACAATAAAAAACATGACCTGAGATCCATGAAAACACACTCGAATGACCCAAAACTTTGTCAATTAACATTAGGCACACCAAAATCATCAAGAGATCCGTGAGAAAACCACAACACATACATGTATAAAAAAGATACCAACACTAACACTCTTATTCATGCTAAAACTAAACTAACTCTTAGAAAAATAGTAAAAGCTTGTGACACACCTTGTGTGTATCCCGCAAGTGCACGGGCTTGTCGAAGTAATAAAAGTACCCTGGTGAGTGGGTAGTCGAATCCACAGGGAATAGGGATTTAAAACACAAGAATTCGCTATTTAGTTATGCAGTGTACGAAAAGTAATAATCGGAGTGATGAGTGAATTTATGGAAGCAATTAGAATAAAAGACAAGAAAGTAAATAGAGAGATGAAAGCCAAGAGAAAAGCAAGTAGAAGTTAAAAGAGAAAGACTAGCAATAGATGAGATAGGGTATCCAGACAAGCCACCTCTAGGACTTATGCTTCTAGTGCAAGACTATGCTATTATACTTTCCTATAGATGATAATTGAGTCGAGGATATCCTTAAACTCACGGTCCCAAAACTTAAGGTCAACCGTGACTAACCCCAACATTATGTCTCGGTATTAGGATTCACTACGACCCTTTACTCTTGTTGACCTGTCAACTAAGCCCCAGGGGAGTCTATCTTCCTAACCCTAACACTACGTGGGATTGCTTTAGGCTCTAGGGATTCCTAGTGATAAAACCTGTTTCTCAATGTAGTTCTAACCCTTTGGTCCAGGTGGAAGAACCCTAGTCTATATTGAGCCCTAACACTCTATCTTGACCGCTAATTAACCAAGGAAATGGAAGTAGGGAGAAATCACACCGGAAGGGAAAGGGGTACATCGCTACCTCACAACTCTCCCTCTCAACCCTCTTCAATTTTAAGTAGTCTAATCCTATAGGAGTTGTCACACCTCCAAAGGATAGCCTAGATTGTTCTCAACCCTAGTGTCACGGCTAAGGAAGAACAATAGTAAAAAATAATTAAAACTGATCCTAGGAAAAGCATAATGGAAAGAATAATAACAATGTCATAGAAACATAATGATCCTAGGGTTTTACAAGTCCGAATACCCACGAGGGGTTTAGCTCCTCATGGAGCTATACATGTTCATCAAAATATGAAAGAAAGAATAAAGTAAAAGCATTGATGAAAACCCCCTCGCGTATGGTGTGGCCGTGGTCTTGTGCGGCCGTCGAACGTCGATGTCGATGCCGATGACGCGCTCCAATCCTCCACAAAGTCCTCTCCATAACCCTAGCCGTACTCTTCAGAAGTTCTAGATGGATAGGTCAAAAGATATCTAAAAAGTCTCCAAATAGGGCTTTTAATAGGCTAAGTACGACTTTAAATTTGGACTTATCGGGACTTCACACGGCCGTGTGGAATTAACACACGGGCGTGTGAAGTTTCTCTCTGCTGAAAAATTAATTCACACGGCCGTGTGAATTCTCTGGAATTCTGAAATTCGGCCGAAAGTGAACAGTAGCTTGCTACAGTACTTGCCGAAAACGCTCCCGAATCCGTCGTTCTTCATCGAGGCCATTGAATTGGGCACACAATCAATGCTAGATCATGTCGATTACTTCAAGTCTCTTTCCTGGCAAAGTTCTCCTAAGCAACACGAGTTTAGACTTATTGTGAATGTGACTGCCTTTGTGCCCCTTCAAAGGAGGTTGGCACACACTCACAAGTCTAAGCTCGTGTCTTGTTCCTGGCTTGGTCCAAAAACCTCCCCAACAACGGCGAACACAATCTAACTTCATTCTTCTTTTCCAACTTGGCTCCACAAACTTATAATGCATAAGAATACACAAATGCACACTATTTAGTGATAAAATATGATAAAATGTATGCTCATTGTAAGATAATAACGCTTCGCATTACTATAACACAAGCACTTATTAGCTTGGTTGCCTCGCAAGAAGGGTTTGTTTAACGTCACTAAGCTTGACGTACCTAAACTTACCTCATAGTGGATCATGAATGAAAGTTGCCCTCCTTCCTACTAACACACCCCTTGCGTGTGTGTACCGCAAGTACATGGGTTGTAGAAGTAATAAAGTTGCCTGGTGAGTGAGTAGTCGTATTTAAAGGGAATAATATTTAGAAACAAGAGGTATCACTATTTAGCTTTAAAGGAAGTCGATGATGAGAGAAATATATATATAAATTTAAAAGAAAATAAGAAAGCACAAGAAGAGTAATGAGGATGGGAGAGGTAATCGATATAAAGATGGGGTACTCGGACAAAGCACCCCTAGGACTAATGCTTCTAGTGCAAGACTAGTATTATACCCTCTAATTGATGTAAAATGAGTCGTGGAAATCCTTAAGCACACGGTCCCAAACCTAAGGTCAAGTGTGACTAGTTACAACATTATCCCCCGGCATTAGGTTTCACTACGACCCTTAACTCTCGTTAACCTATCAACTAAGCCCGAGGGGAGTCCATCATCCTAAGCCTCACACTACGTTGAACTGCTTGGGGTTCTAGGGATTCCAAGTGAAAGACCCTGTCCCTAAGTATAGTTCTAACCTTTTGGTCCAGGTGAAAGAACCCTAGTCTCTATTAAGCCTAAGCACTAGATTCAGTACAACCCTTCACTCTGTCAGGGGAGTCCATCTCCTAGCACTTCACTCTACTTCGACTACAAAGAACTCTTGGAAATGGAGGTAGGGAAAATCACACCGGAGAGGAAAGGGGACGTTTCGCTACCTCACGACTCACCCTCTCAACCCTCTCCAATCTCGAGTAGTCTAATTCTATAGGAGTTGACACACCTCCAAAGGACAACCTAGATGACTCTGAACCCTAGCGTCATGGCTAAGAGAAAATCAATACAATTAACATGCAAGATTGGAACTCAATTGAATGCATCAATTAAGAAAGCATAATAAAAGTCATAGAAACAATATCATCCTAGGGTTTACAAGTCCGAATACCCACTAGCATTTAGCTTTCCATGGAGCAATACAAAGTCAATAAAGAGTTTAAAAACATATGCATAAAAACCATAAAGAAAATTGGTGTGTGTCCCGCAAGTGCACGGGGTCACCAAGTAATACCCCTCCCGCACGCGCGAGGTGGTCGTATTCCCAACGACCCGAGAATCTACCCTTACTTCCACTTCGTATGATTGTTTGGCCGGTCAATTCGAGTGTTGTGCAAAGAAAGGTAAACAGACAAGCAACATGCAAGAAAATTACTCTAAGGCGGAGGCAATAATCGGAGGGTAAGAACAGTGTAAAGAGAGGGTCCCTGATGAGGATTCCCAAGGGGGTTACTAAAGTGTGAAAGTTGCCCTAACTAGCATGCAAATAGGTAGTTTGGACCGAGAAACCCTAAATTAGACCAACCCGATGGTCATAAAAATTGGTCCCTAATTCGTTACAAGTATCGAGTACGGAATTCCTTCCGCCCGAATCCTCACACGATTGCAATGAGAATGATAGGTTTCTCAAGTTAGGGAGAAGACACAATCAAGGTCAACCCTAACAATTGGAGGGATACAAATACCCGATGGTCATGGCGTACTCATACATGTGTCCCTACCAAGCTTGGTGAGCCTAATACTAGGGCAATGGCCATGCTTCCTAGCATTTTCTAAACATTGATACACAGAGTTCTCATGCATACCAAGCATTCAAATACACCAAACAAGGTTCACAAACAAGTCCCAAATGCATAAAACTAATCAAGCAAACATTCTACACAAGTTCACCCCCAAGGTTCACCTACATCCGGTGACCTTGGGGTTTAGTTACTCATGAATACAAAATACTCAATAAAATACATGGAAACAACCAAACAATACAAAGAAAACACACCCTCAAAAGATAGGGGCCGAATGACGCTTCCAAAGACGCGACCAAAGGGGTGGCTTCCCTTGTCATTCTTCCCCTCAAATGCGGATCAAGGAGGTGGATTTCGTCCTATGTCACTCTCCTCGACATTCTCTCCCCGGAAATGGCCACCAACGGCTTCTCCTAGCCTGGAATTGATGATGGTGCCAAGTAGAACAAGAGCTATGGCTTCCTACCCTCTAAGAAAATGATCTTTTTGCAATTAAATGGTCATTATCGGGATGCCATGCGGCCTGACATATGGTCCGCATACTGGTACTATGGCACCCCGAGTTTTGTGTAAGTTGCTGTAGTGAGTGCTACAGTAAAATGCTACAGTGCTCTGCTGCTGGGCTATATGCGTCAGTTATGCGCCCGTATGGGTGCCCGCATGAACCTCCAGACTTAGCCGTTTCACCAAAGTTCTCGTGCTACAGCGCTGCTACAGTACCGTCTCGAAAATGGTTTTTTCCCTGCCGATTTCTTCTAAAACCACGTTGTCGAGCTCCCCATGGTATCTTCTGTGCCTGTAACATGAAATAAACCAATTTAGACAGAAAACGGGCATCCACACATATAAAAATACTCTATAAATATGCAAACATACATAAATAATACGTCCAGTTAGTCGTTTATCAAACATCCCCACACCTAAACGTTTGCTTGCCCCTAAGCAAACAAACATGAAGAACAAGGGCAAGAAGATAAAAGAATAACTATACAACATCCAGCTCAATAGTAGAGGACCCCACAAGAACAGATAGAAGGAAAGACAGATAATGAGTTGTTCTGTTGGCAACTGGGTACGAATAGTCCTGTTTCATCTAAAGTGCACTGGTGAGTGGGTGCTGACTTCGAACCTCAACCTCCATACCATGGATCACCCAAAGGTGTCCAATCACTCCACACAAAATGAAGTCGGCATTAATCTACTAAAGATACCCTCAATACCCAGTTAAGAGTCCTTCGGGTCCTGAATAAGACTTTGGCTCTCATGTGGCTGTATAACAGGCTCTAAGGGATATAGATAAGATACTTTATTCTTTACTTACATATATACATAGTTTTACTTTTTTTTTTTTTTGGTCTGAGTCCGACTAACGTAGACTGCACAAAAATCTTTCAGACGTATACACATGCTGGCGAGGCACAAGAGCCACCCATCCTACTTGATTACAGTCCACATAGATGCATTCATGCTATAATAGCAGAGGAATAGTGTCATAGACTCCACTTTTTTTTAAAAAAAAAATATTGTATCTCGTATCCCCCGATATAAAACCTGTTAAACAAATTCACTTAAGGCCAAAGAGAACAACAAAGGACCTCAAAGGCTCTTAAAAAGGCATTGAAAGTCAACTTTAACATTTTAATGCCAAAACATTATAATGGGTTAGTTGGAGTGTATAAGGTGGAAGTAAATGTGCAAAAGTTTGTCAGTGCACTAAAGATAAAGCAGGACATCATTTAAGCACAATAATAAAATACAACTCATAACTGTCAACCCTTCATGCTAGGAAGTCCTAAACTAGGTGTCATTGCTATCATAGGTAAACCAAGCATGCAATAAGGGCAAAGCACTCCATCCCCACACCTAGAATCGTACATTGTCCCTAATGTACATGAATCAGCAGAACAGGGTGATAGGTATGCAATAAAAATAAGGAGATGAAGCAAGGACACTTTCCCAATTAGTTGATGTAGTGAATCCAAAGTGAACACGGATAGGGGTAAGTCACTAGGGCCAGGAAGTGTGAAGCATCTTCAATGATCAGTCCTGAAAACAATAGGAAATGCATCAGAACTCGAAAAATAAATAGGGAGAGTGAACAGATAAAATCCAAACTAGATAAAAAGAAATAGTTTAGTACGGCAGAAACCCTAACTAACTAGACAGTACAACATACACCAAAATAAGTCCAAGTGCAACAATGAAAATACAAACAACATGAAAAGGAAAATAAAGACTGAAAGTCGGTGTCATGAGTGTGCTAACTTCCAGAAGAATTCAAGCCAATATGTGTGATGGAGTGGCACAAAGCAGTCACACCTTCATGTTCCTTCTTGTGTGAAGATACCTAAAGCTTCCAAATGATGGTTCGATGGAGGAGAAGTCTTATAACTCACCACATAGACATGTGCCCGACCATGTGGCCTCAAGATAAGAGAGTTTGGAAAGCAATTTATGAAGAGTACTGTAGCAAAACTGTTCATTTCACTATAGCAGAAATCACTGTTCACGTGACCGAGTCGAAATCCCACGCGACCGCGTGGGACCTCCCGTGGTCGCGTGGAGGCACGTGACTGGCATGCTTCCGGCTTATAAATAGCCCTTTTTGCCGATTCGTTTGGTATCTTTTGTGTGGCTTTTGAGAGGCGAAGCGGCTAGGGTTTGAGGAGGAGGTCTTTACCGAATTGGAGGGCCATTCTTCACCAAATTTTATAGTTCTTTCCTCCGTCATAGCATCGAGGGAGTCATTGGCAACCTAGCTTGGGAGAAGGATCCTTCAAGACGTTGAGCGACCCATCAAGGCCATCATCATGAATTCCAGGGGGTTTACTTTCATGGATTACATTGCTATTTATTTCGTTATCTTTTGCTTTGTAATAAACCCCATGGAGGGCTAAACCCTAGCAGGTCTCCATTAGGGATTAGAACATACAAGGTTAAAGAGGGTTGAGAGGGTGAGTCTTGAGATAGAGGAGTGTCCCCTTTCTCTTCCGATTGAGTGTTTCCTATCTCCGTATTCCCTAAGTTTTATGCAACCATATGGGGTGTGAGGTGTGAGATGGATAGATTTCTCCGTCGGGACCTTTGTAGGGGGTTAGGGATCTTTCACCTAGAAGTAGGGTTAGATCTAATTTTAGGAATCGGTTTCACTCCTAGGTATCCCTAAAGTTCATTGCGGTCATATGGGGTGTGAGGTGTTGAGATTGAGCGATTTCTCCTCCGGGAGCTTGTAGGGAACTAGTATCGATGGCCTAGAGGCAGGGATTGATTATTCTTGGATTGCCTCGACTCATAGAACTCGGTTTAGAAGCATTTAGTTACTCTTCCACTTCATGATAGAGCCTAGGGGGAGCATTGCCCGGGTATCTCATCTTCATTGATTGAGATCTCCCTTGATTTACCTTTTGCCTATTCATCTCTGGTATTAATTTCTATGCACACTAGATCACCACAAAATCACATTAGTCATTAGGCTAGATTGCAGAGAAGAAGTTAGTACTAGTAGCCCTGTTCCCTGTGGATTCAACTACCCTACTCACCGGGTATAATTATTACTTCGACAACCCGTGCACTTGGGGTACACACATGCAAGGGGTGTGTCAAGTTTTTGGCGCCGTTGCCGGGGAATAGGATACTAGGAACGCTAAGTCTTTGTTGCTCTAGCCATTTATCGTTTACGTTATCTTGTCTATTTCACACTTTCTTTTTCTTCCACCGTTCTCATTTGTTTTATTTTGACTTGTGTTACTTTTTCTTGCAAGGTACTTGAATGATGATTGATCCAATTACAAAGTTATATTTTCAAATTGAAGATTTCAGTGGAAAACTTGATAGACTTATTTCTGCACAACAACAAAGCAACCAATATCGCAGCACACATCATCCAAATCAATGGAGCTACCCAAACCACTTTTGGAATATTGATGGACAGCAATGGGAAGCACCTATAGAAGAATTTCAGATGGATGAGAAGCATGAGGAGGATGTACTTCGGTTGGAAAGCGTATTACTCAGATTCATTGAAGCAACCGATGCCCGCTTCGAAAATGTTGAAGCCACCTTAAGATGTCATGAAATCTCCATCAAAAACATTGAGCATCACATAGGAGAGATTTTAGACACACTTGCTAGGGAAAAAGAAGAATTTGAACAAGCAAGGCAAGTTTCTTCCACACATGACAAAGCCATGAACCACATTGATGAAGTAGGGAAAATTGAGTACATTGCTGCAGAAATTGAAAGGACAGAAGAAGAACATCATTTTCAGAATTTTGATTGCTTGAATGAAGATTATGCTTGTGTGCAACGAAATTTTCAAGGGGATTTGCTAACATCATGTTCATTTCAAGCTGAAAATACACAAGAAGAAGCAAGCCCTAAGGTAATGGAGCAAGCACCTTTCTTTCGGATTAATCAACTCATTGAATGCAAGAAAGAGATTTTGGGTTTGGGAGAAGATGTGGGTAAGATATTTAAACCATCCAATGACCCACCGATGCTAAGCTTGGACAATTCCCAACCCAAATTGTTTCCTTGGAGGCCAAAGGTAAGATGGTTGGACTATCAAACAAAAAATCCATCCCGGCAAGTAGATTTTTGGTTTAAAGGAAATAGCTATGCAATGTCTAGTCGGGAGGAACACACTTTTTTCAAGCCTCCATAAGGTAAGGAAGAGGTACTTCAAGCTTAGTGACGTAAAACAAGCGCTACTTGGGAGGCAACCCAAGTTTTTAATTGCTTTCTAGTTTAGATTTTAAATTCTATAGTAATAATTTCCATGAGTGTGTGCCTTGATTAATTTTTGTTGGTGTTGAACTTTTCAAAGAAATTTTTTGGTGATTTGAAGTGTTTTTCACATGTATGACATGATTCAGGGTGCAATGCATGATAATTGTTGAAGATTAGGGTTAATTTTGAAGTTTGGAGAGCCACGTGGACTGTCTGCAGAAATTCTGCAGCTCACGTGGCCGCGTGAGATTCTCACACGGTCATGTACAGTACCCACGCGGGGGTGTGGAATTCCCACACCCCCATGTGGCCTATAAACAAAGATGAAGAGTCATTATTCATTATCCATAACTTACAACTCTTCATTTTCTCATCTCTTCCTCTCCAAACTTCCCATTCTTAAGATTCCAAATCTATTTTTCTTGAACTTATTTGAGATTTAGAAGTGTTTTGTGGGCATTTGCATCAAGTTTTCTCCATCGATTCGCGTCGGTAAGGACTCATCTCCCCCTATCATGTCCATGCTTTCATGCTCAATTCCATCGGTTTTTCTTGTTTCTTGGATGATATTTTTCATGGAAAACATTGTGAAAACACTTAGAAAACATGTAAATAAAGCTTAGGGAGGCATTGGAGCCCAACGATGGCTCTTTGGCCATGGTTGGACGTCCACGTGGGTGCGTGGCTCGGCCCACGCGATCGCGTGGAGCTCACCACCTCTCAGCCGAAAAGCCACGAGGTCGCGTGGCCCTTCTACCGAGCCAGGACACGCCCACGCGGGCTCGTAGCTATCCTACATGCCCGCGTGGGCTGGAAACGTGGCAAATTAAGCCACGTGGGCGCGTGGCTTGCCGACACGCCCATGTGGATTCCTGCATCTTGCCATATCATGTAAATTTGCACTTCTTTGGCAATGCTCTTGCAGGTATGACACCAAGGACTAAAAAGCTTGCTCCAAAAAAGCCTTGATCGTTTATAGCTGACCTTGGATGAGGACATGCTTTCTAACACACCAGCAGCACCAGCAAATGATGCCAATGCTTGAGGCGTCCCACTCATGAGACTTTAGTTTTCTGTACTTTAGTTTTCATTTCTAGTTTTCTTTATTTTATCTTTTAGACTTTAGTTACCTTTATACTTTGTTTTTATTGTTTCAATTGCATTTTCACCCACATCGTGCTTTTATTGCTTATATTTTTATTGTGCTTACATGTGTACATTGAGGACAATGTACATCTTAAGTTTGGGGGAGGGTTCACCTTATACATGGCCTTTACTTGTGTTTTCATGATCATGCTCATGTTGCCCATGAAGGTTCACCTTAGGGTTGAGAGTTTAATTCTTAGTTTTTGGAGGTTGTCAACATTAGGTTTTATGCATCTCGGGAAAGAGCTACCTTAGAGGACGTGTGAAGCTACTACCTATTCTTTATGTTTATAAATAAGTCCCATTGCTAATAAAGACTTTGAGTAATGGATGTAGTGTTGACATGAGTTGAGCTTTCACACACAAGCTTTCGGACTTTAGTACTTTCATTTTTTATTGGATTATTTGTTAGAGTATTGATTGTTTCAACTATTGTTTGTTTCTCTCCATGATTTTAGAATTTTATTCTTGTACCCTCTTGGTGAACATAAGGCTAAGCACTTCTCTTTGCTTTTCATGAGTTTATAGTTAATTGTGCTTGAGGACAAGCAAAGGCTTAAGTGTGGGGGAGTTTGATAAGTGCTTGAGTATACATTTTTTATCCACTTGTTTTACATGCATTGAGCATCATTTTACCATGGATTATGTCTCATAAAGTGTATTTTGGTGTTCTTTTATGCAATTAGGTTGTGAAAGTATTGAAGGAGGAAAAGGAAGCAAAGATGGGTTATAAAGACATATTGTTGAGAGTTTTTGTACAACACAAGTGTCAAGGCACGAGAGGGGATCATGCACATGAGGGTGTGTGCTAACTTCCAGAAGAATTCAAGCCAATTTGTGTGATGGAGTGGCACAAAGCAGTCACACCATCATGTCCCTTCTTGTGTGAAGATACCTAAAGCTTCCAAATGATGGTTTGATGGAGGAGAAGTCTTATAACTCACCACATGGACATGTGCTCGACCATGTGGCCTCAAGATAAGAGAGTTTGGAAAGCAATCTATGAAGAGTACTGCAGCAACTGTTCATATCACTGTAGCAGTACTGCAGCAGAAATCACTGTTCACACGACCGCGTCAAAATCCCACGCGACCGCGTGGGACCTCACGTGGTCGCGTGGAGGCACGTGACTGGCACGCTTCAGGCTTATAAATAGCCCTTTTTGCCGATTCTTTTGGTATCTTTTGTGTTGCTTTTAAGAGGCGAAGCGGCTAGGGTTTGAGGAGGAGGTCTTTGCCGAATTGGAGGGCCATTCTTCACCAACTTTGATAGTTCTTTCCTCCGTCATAGCATCGAGGGAGTCATTGGCAACCTAGCTTGGGAGAAGGATCCTTCAAGACGTTGAGCGACCCATCAAGGCCATCATCATGAATTCGAGGGGGTTTACTTTCATGGATTACATTGCTCTTTATTTCGTTATCATTTGCTTTGTAATAAACCCCATGGAGGGCTAAACCCTAGTAGATACTTTGGCATGTGAACCCTAGGTTTCGATTCATGTATTGACTTTCTTTATGCTTCCTTTTAGTTACGAGTTAATTTGAGTTTTAATCTTGTTTAATCATTGCTTGCATGCCTTATTGATTCGTATGGTTGTTTGGTATGCTTGATTTGTTGCCTTGGTGAGAGAGAGGTCTCCATTAGGGATTAGAACATACAAGGTTAAAGAGGGTTGAGAGGGTGAGTCTTGAGATAGAGGAGTGTCCCCTTTCCCTTCCAATTGAGTGTTTCCTATCTCCGTATTCCCTAAGTTTTATGCAACCATATGGGGTGTGAGGCGTGAGATTGATAGATTTCTCCGTCGGGACCTTTGCAGGGGATTAGGGATCTTTCACCTAGAAGTAGGGTTAGATCTAATTTTAGGAATCGGTTTCACTCCTAGGTATCCCTAAAGTTCATTGCGGTCATATGGGGTGTGAGGTGTTGAGATTGAGTGATAAGTGTCTAAATGTATATGTTTTAACATACGTATTTTGTTCACGTAGCATGTATTTTTATATGAATGGATGCCCGTTTTATGCTTAATTGAGTATTATTTACGTTGTAGGGCATGGAGGAGACATGAGGAACATGATAATACGATTTGGGCGAAAAAGGTTGAAAATCAGGGTGTCGTAGTACTGTAGCGTATTTACTGCAGCTGGAGTACTGTAGCGAATTCACTGTTGCAGTTGTTGTTGCACCTGAGGAGCTTTGTGCTGGAAATGATGGAAGTGCATAAGAGTGAACAGTGCAGCATACGTTGCTGTATAAGGGGCCGTGAGCATCAAAAGACAGTGGATTTCAACTAGCTCTCACGGCCCCCTATCCACCCCGGGATGCATCTATCCACCCCGGGACATGGGACAAGTTTTGTCTTATTTTAGCCTATCTATCCACCCCGGGATCCATCTATCCACCCCGGGATACTACGGGAGTATTTATAGACGTTTTGAGGGCACAAATAGGGGACTTCTTGGCCGGCATCTAAAAGGGAAGAAACGAAGAAATCTTTGGGAGACGACGATTTGGAGCCAAGGAAGGAGGCAAGAACATCATTTTGAAGGGGAGAAGCTTCACCATCAAGGAGGCAAGGATCCAAGACAAGGGAAGCGTCATTCAGCATCTCTTGGACGGGGGAAAGCATCATTCGTCCGGACCTCCACCTCCTCCTTCATCATTTCATCTAGGGAGTGTCATTTATGAGCTTTTTAAGTGATTTACTTTGTATTTTTGTTATTACTTGCTTGATGGCACACTAGACCCCCAAGGCCACCGGATGTTGGTGAACCTTGGGGGGGTTTATCATGTATTTTGGATGATCTTTACTTAATTGCAAGCTTGGTTTGGTTTAAGATTTAGTTCATTGTGCTTCATGTCTAGAACTACCACATGGAGAGATCCATAGTTCTTTCTTGAATTATACACGTAGATGTGACCTACTCACGTGTATTAGGTCATTAATGAACTAAAAAGGGTTACTTGTATTGGCACCCCGAGAAATTGGGTGTCGATAGCCCTCCGAGCTATAAGGATAGACTAGGGTTTAGTGTATCCTTATTTTGGGATCTCCTTGTACTTAATGCAATCGTAGGGATGTTGGTTAGGAAGAGATTCCAACCGATATCCGTATGGGATTAGGGTTCAATCGCCGAGAAATTGGGGTTGATCAAATCTTGAGATCCTTCGGTCTAAATCAACCAAGCTACCTTTTATCCCTCATCCATGTATCATGATGACCCCTCAAGGGGATCCACATCCATAGGCCTTTACTCTTCATTGTAGCACTTGCGACCACATTGTATGCTTTTAAATTTGTTTAATCATATCATATTTATTTCTTTGCTTTAGTAGAACATACATCCATGCTTGTGTTGTTAGGTTAGATAATAGGCGATGGAGGAGTAAGAGTAGCTCCTTAGCCCCGTGGAATACGATCCTCATGCTTTTGTACGAGGTATTACTTGGCGATCCCATACACTTGCGGGGAAGCTATCATTGAGGGATTTCTCCGCCGGGACCTTGTAGGGACTAGTATCGGTGGCCTGGAGGCAGGGACCGATTATTCTTGGATTGCCTTGACTCATAGAACTAGGTTAAAAAGCATTTAGTTAGTCTTGCACTTCATGATAGAGCCTAGGGGGAGCATTGCCCAGGTATCTCATCTTCATTGATTGAGATCTCCCTTTATTTACCTTTTGCCTATTCATCTTTGGTATTAATTTCTATGCACACTAGATCACCACAAAATCACATTAGTCATTAGGCTAGATTGCAGAGAAGAAGTTAGTACTAGTAGCCCTGTTCCCTGTGGATTCGACTACCCTACTCACCGGGTATAATTATTACTTCGACAACCCGTACACTTGCGTTACACACATGCAAGAGGTGTGTTAGGTGGTGACGCCATGTGCATGGTCATGGCAGATGAAGATGAGCTGCGCAGGAATGTGAGGATCTCATCAACGCTGCTCTCAATGTGGCTCTGTCCCCTCTCTAGTGTTTGCAACTGCTGCTGAACCTCGAGGTGAAACTTTGCAAACCTGGCCTCAAGAGAAGATGTACTGGCTCTGCTGTCGGGCTCAGGCTTGGGAGTAGACTCCGACTCGGAGTCAAATCCTGCCTCAGAATCCCGCGAGGTCCCATGGTCTCGTGACGTTCCTCCTGCTGGGCGTTTAAGCCGATATGTGGTCCCTGACCTCACAACAATTCCTATAGAAAGTAAGGTCGGCAATCCAAGTGGGACAATGGCCACCACAACTCGCATTCCCCGGGTATGCTCAATCAAAACAAGGCCCTTAATCAGGCGTGTAATGTATGGGCCAGAAAATATCATCCCGAGATGAGTCAAGGTCCCCTGGTGGGCAAGAAACTCAGCAACAAGATAGCCCAGGCGTATGGGGTAGTGCTCAATGATGCTATAAAGCATAAGCAAGTCGGTACATGTCACTACCCCGGTAGAATCAGATCGACTTCTCACACATCTGGATAGCAAAGCCTGAATGTATCTGTGAGCTGGGTTTGATATCGTGGAAGCCTTCTTTGATGTCGTACAGGCAATGTACTTCCAGAAAGATTTATGGGTGACTCGGCGTGGGAAATCTCGGGGCAAATTCTTGAACTCAGAAGTGGGAATGTCCTCATCTATGTAGAGTCGAAGATAAACACCCAACTGGTCTTGAGAAATCTTGTGCTTCTTGCCGAACACCCTAAATGATACATGGCCAACTTGTCGGGTGATGGGGTGCGGACTATACACCTCGACCGAGCTAAGTAACTCCAACGTAATTTCCTTGTAGATGGGCCCATCAACCTTAAAAACCTTGGCCCAACCACCATACGATATGTATTCCTAGATGGTATGAGCTAAGTCCAAAATCCTCAAAGTTTCCCAATCAATCTTGCGGACGATACCGAAGTTCTTTCTCGACAATAAGGCATAACGTGTATTGTGGGCATCGTCAGTGAATCTTGGCTCGTGGACGGGTGGTGGATAGCTCCTCCGGACTTGCTTCGAAGCCACATGCTTGGTCGGCATCCCTACAAGACCATACAAGCTCCATCAAACCAAAAATATATGAAAAGAATGCTCAATGGAATGAATGGCTGAATTGTTAGTATTGCTACAGTAAACCCGGGAAAATTTGGCAAGAGTATCTCCTTGTAAAAGTAGCAAACCAATTTTACAAAGCTCCAAATTCAAAGAAAGCATTTATAAGAAGCATTCACAACAACATTCCCAAGAAAATCAGCCCAAAAACACAAAGAAAAGCACTAGAAATGGAGAGTTATGGAGTTTACTTGAAGCTAAGGCACCAAAGTGAGGATGAAGTGGAATCCGGCTAAAAACTCTATAAAACTTCAAAGATCTTCCAAAAACTTGTTTTCTAGGATGAAGAAAGCTTTTTAGTGCAAAAATAATGAAGAAAAATGATGGAGAAATGAAGAGGAGAGTGGAAGAAGAAGATGAGAAAATGAATGAATAGTGGAGAAATGAAGTGGAGGAGGGGCTTAAGGCAATGGGCCAAGCATGCGGCCAACCATGCACCCGCATGGTTGGCAGTATGAGTCTTGGCTTGCCAATGCAGAGAGCTCATGTGGGTGTATGGTCACCCGCATGAGTTTCGGGTTGGGTATACCGAGCGCTCATGAGAGCGCATAGTCGCCCGCATGAGTCTCGGGTTGGGCATGCTGGGCACTCATGCGGGCGCATGGTTGCCCACATGAGTCTCGATGTATATACAGGTGAGCATGCGGTCAAGAAATGACCGTTTTCTAGATTTTACATCAAAGACTCATCCAAACATCCAAAAAACTCATGAAAAACAAAACCGAAATCACTAACAACCATTAAGAACATGAAATTTGATGCGTTACAATGAATAAAAAATTAAAGAACTCATGACAACCATTGAAGATTATGATAAAAAAAATTCTGAAACATAGCTAAATAATCACAACAACACACTTGAAATCTAAAGAGCAACAAGCATCAAGCACAGCAAAAATACGAAAACACACAAACACAGAAACTAAAAACACGAAAACAAAGTTGCAAGGAATTTAAAAGCTTGGGTTGCCTCCCAAGGAGCACTTGTTTAACGTCTTTAGCTCGACGTCTCTTACCTCGTCATCATGGTGGATAAAAGGAAATCGAATTATATCCAACCTTGTGTGAAATGTTATTCCCCGGGAAATTCATTGAAAGGCATGAAAAGAGCTTGAATTTTCCCTGATTCTCAAAAATTAAGCGGTCAACCTCCTCGGGTGACATTGTTATGACCTTGCTTTCTTTCCTTAGCTTTTTCTTCATCTTTCTCCACAACATCTTCATGGTTTTCTTCTCTTTGTCATGTGGTGGAGACTCACACACAACTTGTGCAACTTGTTGCATTAGTGAAGGTGGTGTATCATTTTCTTCAATCTCGTTGTCACGCCCCGACCCGTAGGTCCAGCGCACGACATACCGCCACGACAACCCAGGGAAGATCCAACACTACCTCAACCCTAGGTGGCCGTAAGGCTAACCTGTACCCTGTACAATACATCTATATTCACAATACATAACTCAGCAACAATTACTTGTATTACTCATACAAGGTATCACACACTGATACTCATGACAAGCAGTACTTAAGGAATTTAATAACAACCACTCCAAATAGAGGATACACTCCTCAACAAAACGAGGACTAGACTGGCACACAAAGTGTTACAAGTATGGAGAATCATGATAGGTGACATGACCCCTTGCGTGTATCCCGCAAGTGTACCAGTTGTCGAAGTAAAAAAATTACCCTGGTGAGAGGGTAGTCGAATCCACAGGGAATAGGGATTTAGAATATGAGATTTCACTAATAAAGCTATGCGGCGTATGGAAAAGCAATAATAGGATGAATGAGTGAATATAGAATCAAACAGAATGAAAGACAAGAAATTAATTAGAAAGATGGAAGATCAGAAAGTGCAAGTTAAAGAGAATAAAGAGGACTAACAATGAATGAAATAGGGTATCCAGACAAGCTACCTCTAGGATCTATGCTTCTAGTGCAAGACTATGCTATTATACTTTCCTATTGATGTTAATTAAGTCGAGGATATCCTAAAACTCACGGTCCCAACCCTAAGGACAACCGTGACTAACCCCAACACTATGGCCGGTATTAGGATTCACGTCACCCTTCACTCTATCGCTCGCACGACTAAGCCCCAGGGGAGTATATCTACCTAAACCTCACACTACGTGGGATTACTTTAAGCTCTAGGGATTCCTAGTGGTAAAACCTGTTCCTATGTGTAGTTCTAACCCTTTGGTCCAGGTGGAAGAACTCTAGTTTAGATTGAGCCCCAGCGCTTAGGATTCACTTCAACCCTTCACTTTGTTACTCGTGTAACTAAGCCCCAGGGGAGTTTATCTGCCTAGCACTTCACTCTATTTTGACCGCTATGAAAATTAAGAAAACGGAGGTAGGGAAAAACCACGTCGGAAGAGAAAGGGGTACATCGCTACCTCACAACTCTCCCTCTCAACCCTCTTCAATCTTAAGTAGTCTAACCCTAAAAGAGCTATCACACCTCCAAAGAGTAACCTAAATTGTTCTTAATCCTACTGTCACATCTAAGAGAAAACATTAGCAAGATGGAATTAAGATTGAAACTCAATTTTTATTCATCAATAATGGAAAAGCATAATAACAATGTCAAAGAAACATAAAAACCCTAGAGTTTACAAGTCAGAATACGCTCAAGGGGTTTAGCTCCTCATGGAGCTATACATGTTCATCAAAATAGAAAAGAAAGTACAAATAAAAGACATTGATGAAAACCCCCTTGTATATGTTGTGGCCATGGTCTTGTGCGGCCGTCGAATGTCGGTGACGATGCCGATGGCGCGCGCTAAACCTCCACGAAATCCTCTCCAAAACCATAGCCGCACTCCCCAAGTTGAAGAGAAAGGTAGGTCAAAAGATATCCCAAAAGGTCTCCAAAATCTCTCTTTATAATGTTGAATCGCGCTTTAAAATCGGACTTATCGGAGGCTTCACACGGCCGTGTGGAATTTCCACATGCCCGTGTGAAGTTTCTGTCTGGCTGAAAAATCGATTCACACGGCCGTGTGGAATTTCCACACACCCATGTGAATTCTTTGAAACCCTAATTTTCGGCAGAAATTGAACAGTAGCTTGCTATAGTGTTTTACTACAGTAACAGACTAAAGTGCCACTACAGTAACTTGCCGAAATGCTCCCGAATCCGTTATTCTTCATCGAGGACATTGATTGGGCACACAAACAATGGTAAGTCATGCCGATTACTTCAAGTCTCCTTCTTTGTGAAGTTCTTCTAAGCTACACGAGTTAGACTTGTTGTGAATGTGACTGCCTTTGTGCCCCTCCAAAGGAGGTTGGCATATACTCTCAAGTCCAAGCTTGTGCCTTATTCTGTACTTGGTCCGAAAACTTCCCAACATCGGCGAACACGACCTAATTTCGTTCTTCTTCTCCAATTTAGCTCCACAAACCTTCAATGCACAAGAGTACACAAATACACACCGTTTAGTGATAAAAACTGATAAAAGATATGCTCAATTTAAGATAATAACGCTTCGCGGTACTATAACACAAGCACTTATCAAATCCCCCCACACTTAAGCTTTTGCTTGTCCTCAAGCAAAAAAAATAAAACGTGAAAGTACTTGGGAAGAACAATTGAAAGTGCTCGGCCTTAGGTTCACCAAAAGTATGCAAAAGAAGCATTCTACAAGTAAGGGGAAATCAAAACAATGAATAAGGTTATCATTGCTCTAGCTAAAAACTCGAATAAAAAAGGATAAAAAACTCGAAAATGTGTTAGTGTGTGCGATTTCACTCAAGAGAACCAACGAGTACTCCTCAAAATTTTGTTAGAAAGGACTTATTTATATACAAAAACAAAACTAAAGAGAGAAGGAAGTAGTAGCTTCACATATCCTTGAAGGTAGCCCTTTCCTAGGCGGCCGCCAAAGGTGGCTTTCACACTTTTGAGGAGGTAGCTCTTTCTACCGGGGTAGTAGCTTTCACGCATCCCATAAGATAGCTCTTTGATGACTTGACCGCAAGCGCACGGGTCGCCAAGTAATACCCTCACGCACGCGGGAGGGGGTCTTATTCCCTGGGGCCCCAAGAGCTGCTATTACTCCCCTCTAGATGACACTGTCAAGTCTACCAAATATAGATTTGAAACAATATTAGAAAACTAACAAAAGAGAGAACTATAAACAAGTGGACTAAGGCTCACCACATAAGCAAACTAAGGATGCAAGTAACAATGAAAGTCCAAGATCCCGGGGCGAAGATCACCTCGGGACTACTAAAGCTAGAAGGATACTCAAATTACACAGGCAAAGGTGGTTAGGCCAAGAGATGTCCAAAGGTAGGTCACCCCGATGGTCACGGTGATAACCACTAATCTGGTTGGGGTATTGGAATACGGAATTGCTTCCGTCCAAATCCTCACACGATTGCAATGCGCCTAGGGAAATCCCGAATTAAGGTCAAACACAACATCTAGGCTCAACCCTAATGGTTGGAGGGGTATAAATACCCGATGGTCACGGTGTATTCGTACATGTATCCCTTCCAAACTTGGTGTGTCTAATACTAAGGCGATGGTCACGCAACCTAGTATAACCTAGAAATCGATACACAGAGTTCTCATGCATACCAACACATCAAAGTGCACCAAGCATGAACCATAAACCACACAAATACCATACATGTAAATCAAGTATTCATACAAGAAAGTTCATCCCAAGGTTCACCTGATGCCCGGTGACCTTGGGAGTCTAGTTCATCATCAACAAAGGAGTATGTATACAAAACAAGAAATACAAGATGAAGCTCATAACAACTCCCCTCGAATGAAGACTAGAAGGTGGTGATGAGAACTTGTCGGATCCGTGCCGGCAAGCTCCTAGATGCTCTCCCTCGAGTATGATCTCCTTCTCCCTTTGATTTGCTCATCAAAAATGCCTTTTCCCGCAGCCTTAATGTCCTAGATGATGATGGAGGAGAAGAGGTGGCCAAAGACCCTTCATAATGATGCCCTAGAAACCCTTAAAAACTAATTCCAGCGAGCTATGCGGCCTCCCATATGGCCCTGCATGCGGGGAGAGAAAGTTTCCGAGAAATACCGAAAATCGCGTAAGCTGCTACAGTGCGCTACAGTACGTATGCGGCCTGCAATGCGCCCGCATGGTAGCCCGCATGAATCTCCTGACCAAGTCGTTTCTTCAAGTGTTCGTGCTACAGTAGTTGCTACAGCCGCACAGTGCCGGGGCTCAAAAATAGTGTTTTCCTTGTCAATTTCTCCTTAAATCATATTGTCGAGCTCCCCATGGTAACTTTTGTACCTGTAACACGAAATAAACCAATTTAGATCAAAAACAGGCATCCACACATACAAAAATACTCTATTTATACGTACACATACATGAATAATACATACATTTAGGCGTTTATCAGACATCCCCACACCTAAGCGTTTGCTTGTCCCCAAGCAAACAAACATGAAGAACAGGGGCAAGAAGATAAACAGCTAAATGTACGACCTCAAGCTCAATAGTAAAGAATTCCGCGAGCATAAATGGATAGAAATTAAGAAGTGAGCTATTCAATGAATAGTCAAGTAATATTAATTTTGTTTCTCCTAGAGTGCCCTCGTGAGTGTGTGCTAACTCCCACATTGACCTCCACACCGTGGATTACCCCAGGATAACCATTCACCCCACGCACAATGAAGACAGCATTAAAGTGTTAAAGACACCCTCAATACTCAGTTAAGAGTTCTTCGGGTCCTAAATAAAACTCTGGCTCTTAAGTGATCATGCAACAGGTTTCAGGGGACACATACGAGAAGCTCCTAGATGCTCTCCCTCGAGTATGATCTCCTTCTCCCTTTGATTTGCTCCTGAAAAATGCCTTCTCCCACAGCCTTGATGTCCTAGATGATGATGGAGGAGAAGAGGTGGCCAAAGACCCTTCAAAATGATGCCCTAGAAACCCTTAAAAACTAATTCCAGCGAGCTATGCGGCCTCCCATGCGGGGATAGAAAGTTTTTGAGAAATCCTGAAAATCGCCTAAGTTGCTACAGTGCGCTACAGTTACCCCTGCTGAAGTACCTCTGCTACAATGAAACTGCTACAGTACGTATGTGGCCTGCAATACGCCCGCATGAATCTCCTGACCAAGCCGTTTCTTCAAGTGTTTGTGCTACAGCAGTTGCTACAGTTAGGTGTTTCTCCTTAAATCATGTTGTCAAGCTCCCCATGGTAACTTTTGTACCTGTAACACGAAATAAACCAATTTAGACCGAAAACGGGCATCCACACATACAAAAATACTTTATTTATACATACACATACATGAATAATACGTACATTTGGGCGTTTATCACTCTTTCTCTCATTAGGGCATAACTTGTACCCTACTTATGAGAGTACCTACATACTTCATAGGTGGTAGCTCTTTCCACCCTAAATGCATACATAAAACAAAGCACCTATTCACAAACTCATATATATATATATATATATATATATATATATATATATATATATATATATATATATATATATATATATTTCATATATGCATTTTCCAAAGTAAAACTAAGAACGATGATAAACTTGTCCTTAAAAACTTCAAGATTGAGTTTCCAAAAGATTCCAAGAGTGAGTAGTGCAATAAGATGTAATCGAGCAAAAATTCCCTAAAAATTCAAGTGAAAACTAGAGCATGATAGGACACAATGTTAAAAATTATCCTAAACTATAAGAATACAACTGTTGCAACTAAGGTGAACCGCCATAGGCTACATGAGCATGAGCAATTGAACGCACAAGTAAAGGTGTGTGCAATGTGAACTCCCCCCAACACTTAAGATGTACATTGTCCCCAATGTACGCATGCAAGCACAATAATAAGTAACAAATAAAAACAATTAGCGTGGAAGTGGGCAATTGAAACATTACTCCCCTGAACTCCAAGTGTTGCGTTTGATGGAGCTAGGTCATTGAGAGTTGAGTCTCAATGGTTTGTGGCTCACGGTCCCATGACCGTGCTAATGACTATTCCTCAAAATCCTTACATCCAAGACCTTCTGCGCATACATATACAAGGGTTCAGTATAGCTCAAGAAAAACCAAAACAAGCTCGAGTATATAAATATATGAAAATAAAATACAACTCGAGACAAATAAAAATAGACGGAAAATAAAAGCAAACCCAGAAGGAGAGTCCTTTCTGGGTACTACAAGTCCAACAGAAATAGAAAATAAAAGTGCAACAGAAAATCAGAATAAAAACTATAACGCCTCTGCATCGGTGTCCTGAATAGTGGCCTCTGGTGCTGCTGGAGGCTCTGAAGGTGCAAGTGGATCTGCTGCCGCTGGAGGAGATGGTGGTGGAGGGGTAGAAGCTCGGGGTCGGACCACGAAAGGTGAAGTCACGGCTCGCTCGAGTAACTGCTGTATAAGGTCCAATCGAGCGATGACCTCAGTGTACTGTGCTATCTGTGCGGCCCTGACCTTAGCCACCTGATAAGTGCTTGTGTTATAGTATCGCGAAGCGCTATTATCTTACATTAAGCATACCTTTTATCAGGTTTTATCACTAAATGTGTGCATTTGTGTTCTCTTGTGCATTGAAGGTATTGTGGAGCCTAATTGGAGAAGAAGAATGAAATTAGGTCGCGTTCGCCAATGTTGGGATGTTCTCGGACCAAGCAAGGAACGAAGCACGTATTTGGACTTGTGGATGTGTGCCAACCTCTTTTGGAGGGGCACAAAGGCAGTCACATTCACAACAAGTCCAATCCGTGTTACTTAGGAGAATCTCGCGAAAGAAGAAGACTTGAAGTAATCGGCGCGACCTACCGTTGCTTGTGTGCCCAAGTAATGGCCTCGATGAAGAACAATGGACCCGGGAGGCGTTTCGGCAAGTTACCAAGCCTGTTCAACTGAAGATTAGTGTTCCAGAGAAGTCACACGGGCGTGTGGAAATTCCACACGGCCGTGTGAGCCATTTTCCAGCCAGACAGAGAAGTCACACGGGCGTGTGGAAATTCCACACGGCCGTGTGTTTTGCGATTTCAGCCATCCAGTGAAGACACACGGGCGTGTGGAAATTCCACACGGCCGTGTGAAATTAATTTTTCAGCCGAGACAGAAGCTTCACACGGGCGTGTGGAAATTCCACACGGCCGTGTGAAGCCCCCGATAAGTCCAATTTTAAAGCCGCGATTCAACAACATAAAAGGGGATTTTTGCAACCTTTTGAGGAATCTTTTCGACCTATCTTTTCCCCAACTTTCAGGAGCGCGGCTAGGGTTTCGGAGAGGATTTCGTGGAGGTTCTAGCGCGTCGTCGGCATCGATTTCGAGGTTCGACGTTTGCACAAGACCACGGCCACACCAATTCGAGGGGGTTTTTCATTGATGTCTATGTTTTATGCTTTATTTTTCATGTTGATGAACATGTATAGCTCTATGAGGAGCTAAACCCCTCGAATTGGTATTCGGACTTGTAAACTTTAGGGTTTCTTATGTTTCTTTGACATTGATTATTATGCTTTCCATCGTTGATGAATAAAATTGAGTTTTTATCTTGATTATCCTTTCATATTGTTTTCCCTTAAACGTGACATTAGGGTTGAGAGCAATCTAGGCTTTCCTTTGGAGGTGTGACAACTCCTATAGGATTAGACTACTCAAGATTAAAGAGGGTTGAGAGCGAGAGTTGTGAGGTAGCAATGTACCCCTTTCCCCTTCGATGTGATTTCTCCCTACCTCCGATTCCTTGATTTAATAGCGGTCGAAATAGAGTGAAGCAATAGGTAGATAAACTCCCCTAGGGCTTAGTTACGCAAGTAATAGAGTGGAGGGTTGTAGTGAATCCTATTTGCTGGGGCACAATCTAGACTAGGGTTCTTCCACCTGGACCAAAGGGTTAGAATTACGTATAGGAACAGGTTTAATCACTAGGAATCCCTAGAGCATAATGCAACTCCACATAGTGTGAGGTTTAGGCAGATGGACTCCCCTGGGGCTTAGTCATCTAGGTGACAGAGTGAAGGGTGTTGTGAATCCTAACACCGGGCATAGTGTTGGAGTTAGTCACGGTTGTCCTTAGGTTTGGGACCGTGAGTCTTAGGATATCCTCGACTCAATTGACATCAATAGGAGAGTATAATATCATAGTCTTGCACTTGAAACATAGACCCTAGAGGTAGCTTGTCCGGATACCCCCTTTTACTCATTGTTAGTCCTTCTCGATTTTCCTACTTGCACTTCTTTCTTCCATCTCTCTACTTAGTTTATTGCTTTGCATTATTTTCACTCATCAATCTTATTATCGTTCTCCGTATTCTGCATAGCTTAATTAGTGAAACCTTATATTCTATCTCCCTATTCCCTGTGGATTCGACTACCTTCTCACCAAGGTAAATTTATTACTTCGACAAACCCGTGCACTTGCGGGATACACGCAAGGGGTCGTGTCAAGTTTTTGGCGCCGTTGCCGGGGAATAGGCGTTTTAGATATTTGTTTTTCACTATTTTAGCTATTCACTTCGCATTCTATTTCATATTTTCTTTACCTATCATTGTTCTTATTTTTCTTTTCTTTGTTTTCGGCTCCAGGTTATGACCCGTGGGAACCCTTCAATACTTGTTGAAGGAGACCCAGACATTGGAAGAAGAACACATCGTAAAGGGAAAGAACCTGCAAAAGAAGCATCAAATCAAGCCGATATTGAGACAGAAGGGTCAGAGACAATGGCAGAACAGAACGAGCAGCAGCGAACGTTGTCCGATTTTGCTAGACCCGCAGTTATGGGGACCCAATCAAGCATCGTGAGGCCCCCAATTACAGCAATGAATTTCGAATTGAAGCCGTCGTTCATTCAGATGTTGCAACAGTCCGCACAGTTTAATGGGTTAGCCGATGAAGACCCTAATAGTCACATAGAAAATTTCTTGGAAGTGTGTGACATGTTGAAGATAAATGGAGTGACGGACGATGCAATTCGATTGAGAGCCTTCCCATTTTCATTGAAAGGAAAAGCAAGGCATTGGTTGCACTCATTACCTAGAGCCTCCATTACTACGTGGGAGGAAATGGCCGAGGCATTCTTGGCTAGATACTTTCCACCGGGGAAATCTGCAAGACTCCGGAATGAGATATCTTCCTTTGTACAGATGGAATTGGAGTCTCTATTCGAGACATGGGACAGGTTCAAAGAGCTCCTTCGCAAATGTCCGCAACATGGATTTCCCGAGTGGATGATTATTCACACATTTTACAACGGGTTGAATCCGAGTACAAAGCAACTCTTAGATGCGGCGGCCGGAGGGACTCTTGGAAGCAAGACTCCCGGTGAAGCTCGGCACCTTGTAGAGGAGATGGCTATGAATAGCTATCAATGGAACTCAAGGGATAGAAAAAAGGTTGCCGGAATTCATGAGGTTGATGCGGTTACATCGTTGGCAGCACAAGTGGAATCGTTAAGTAAGAAGCTAGATGCTCTAGCTTCGCCAAGAGTTGCGGCCATCACTACTTGTAACGGTTGTGGGGGAGGACATGCTTCAAGCGATTGTCCTATTGCTATTGGAGGCACTAATGTGGTAGAGCAGGCCGATTTTGTGGGGAATTCATATCAAGGACAAGGCCAAGGCAACCCGTATAGTGGTACATACAATCCGGGATGGAAGAACCATCTGAACTTCTCTTGGAGCAATCAAGGACAGTCACAACAGAACAAAAATAGTGCACCACCGGGATTTCAAAGCCAACAAGCTCCGAATTTAGAAAGCCGAGTGACCGGGTTGGAGGGAAAGATGACTGACCTAGAGAGAGCCCTCACACGGTTCGTTTCTTCTTCGGACGCAAGGTTCCAATCGGTGGAAGCTACTCTTCGTAATCACACCGCCTCCCTACACAACTTGGAGAACCAAGTAGGGCAAATTGCGAAGACTTTGGCGGAGAGACCTCAAGGTAGTTTGCCTAGCAATACGGAGACCAACCCAAGAGAACAACTAAAGGCAATTACCTTGAGAAGTGGTAAGAAGGTTGAGGGACATCTCCCTCTTGAGAAGACTAAGGACTCACCCCAAGTCGTGGAAATAGAGGATGGAGCACCAAAGGAGAAAGAGGTGGCACCCCCACCTTACAAGCCGAGAATTCCCTATCCTTCACGATTGAAGAATGACCAAGACAATGAGCAATACAAGAAATTTCTGGGTGTCTTCAAGCAATTGCACATCAACATTCCATTCGCGGAAGCATTAGCCCAAATGCCCAAGTACGCGAAGTTCTTAAAAGACCTCTTGACCAATAAGAGGAAGTTAGAGGAAAGTGCATCCGTCATCCTCGATGCAAACTGTTCGGCAGTGCTACAGAAGAATTTGCCAAGCAAGAGGAAGGACCCCGGAAGTTTTATCATACCGTGAAATATTGGTGATATGGGTGAGGAGATGGAACTAGCCGACTCGGGGGCAAGCATCAATGTCATGCCCTACACGTTCTTCCAAAAGCTAGGCTTGGGCGAGCCTAGACCTACCCGGATGACACTTCAGCTTGAGGATAGATCGGTGAGGCATCCGAGGGGTATTGTTGAAGATGTGTTGGTGAAAGTGGATAAGTACATTTTCCCGGTCGACTTTGTAGTGCTCGATGTAGACGAGGATGTCGAGGTGCCGCTGATCCTTGGGAGGCCGTTCTTGCGCACTTCCAAAGCTTTGATAGACATGGACGGTGGAGAGCTCACACTTAGGGTTGGGGACGACAAGCTCACTTACCGCCTCGCCGAAGCCATGCGATATTCTCTTGATTTTGATGATGCTCTATATTATCTTGATGTCACTGATGATTGCATTGATGAATATATGCAGGATATGTTTAACCCGGATCCATATGAAGGGTGGCCGGATCAAGACATGGAGACTGAAGAGGAAGAAGTGCTCGCGCTTGTTTCAGTTGAAACAGACATCAAGAAGGAGAAGGAGCTTAGAAAGAAAGTCCTTCGGAGATTGAAGAGGTCGAGACGTCGCCACAAAAAGAACCCCAACAAGAAAGGGGATGAGCATTCACGAAGTAAGGGTGTTTCACCCATGTGTGGTAACAAACTCGATAATTCTCCCTCTACCTTGCAACGATTATGCAATGCTTGCTTTCAAATTATAGGGAAGAGGGCAAATTCCACTCATGAACCTCCGTAAGGTAAGACAGGTACGTCAAGCTAAGTGACGTTAAACAAGCGCTTCTTGGGAGGCAACCCAAGCGTTTTGCAGTTTTTCTAGGACCTAGTTTAGTTTTAGGGTTGAATAAAAGTCTTAGCAATGGTGTCCAAAGTTTCATGTGCATATGCTGAGTTTTCGTGTGGATTTTCGATTATTTACGTGTGCCTTAACGTTAATTGACGAAGTTTGAGTCAGTTGAGTGTGTTTTCGATAGTCTCTGGTCGTGTTTTTATGGTTTATACAGGCTCTAAGTGTTTTAAAAGAGTTTCTGAATTTTTCTGAGAGTCTGTAAAATTTTCTAAGTGAACCAGAGAAAACACACGGCCGTGTGTTATTAACACACGGCCGTGTGTTACCAATTGGAGCTCAACCAGAGAAGACACAGGGGCGTGACTTTGCCCCTGTGAAAAATTTCAGAAGGGGCACACGGCCGTGTGGAATTAACACACGGCCGTGTGAAATTTCGCAGAACTTCAACTCTCTTCCACAGAGTCCACAGGGGCGTGTGGATGCCCCTGTGAGTGCCACTGTGCTAAGGCACACGGCCGTGTGAGATTTCCACACGGCCGTGTGAAAATTCTGCAGGAATTTCCTTTCATCCCGAGAAACCACAGGGGCGTGTGTGAGCCCCTGTGGGATAGCTTGTCAAGGCACACGGCCGTGTGAAACATTTATTGTTTCTCGGGCGAGTCAGGGAAGCCACAGGGGCGTGTGAGGTGCCCCTGTGGACGGCCTTGTGTTCTTGGCCAAGTTGGGCACACGGCCGTGTGGATGTTTCACACGGCCGTGTGAAAATTTTTCAGAGAGCGTCTGTGTTCTCCCGAGAGTCCACAGGCCCGTGTGGGTGGCCCTGTGTAGACCCCTGTGGAGGCACACGGCCGTGTGGAATTAACACACGGCCGTGTGAGGTAGTTCAGAGAATGATCAGAGTGCGCACAGGGGCGTGTGTTAGCCCCTGTGAACCCTAATTTCTGAGGCACACGGCCGTGTGGTTACTTCACACGGCCGTGTGAATTTCCAGAACTTCAAAAGCCGCGCGTTTTTCTTATAGAAATCACTTGTGCCTCTTCCTTCTCCACTCTAAACTTCTCTCCTACCCTCTCTATCACTTCCCCGACTTTCTCTGAGGTTTTTGAAGGAATTTGTTCGAGTTTTCCGGCCGTATTACTTTGTTTTTCATCTCCACCGCCAGTGAGACCTTCAATACCTTTTTCTTCGTCAATTCTTGATTCAATTCGTTCTTTTATACAATTTTGCTTGGTTTGAATGTTTACATTACATACGAGCATGCTTAGAATGAAATTAGAACGAATTTAGATGTAAATTGTGGATTTTTAACCCCACGGCCGTGATGCTTTGCCCGTCAGAAACTCCACACGGGCGTGTGGAATTAACACACGGCCGTGTGGATTTCTGCAAATTGGTTATTTTGAACTGTTTTTGATTGTTTTCTTTTCCAATCTTACAGGAATGTCTTCTAGACCCAGGAAATCGACAGGGAAGCGCCCATGTGAGCCCACACCTCCTCCAGTAGAGACAGAGTTCACTATAGCCGAGCATCAGGTTCGGTTCGAGCGTTTATCAGGACTCCGTTTTGGACAGACGAGATATTTGGATTTGAGTATAGTGAGGAGTATTCAGGGGGGAGACAGCGTCGCAGATGAGATTAGCGAGTTGCTCTCAGTCGGTAGCTGGGAGAGATTGATGGTTATCCGGGACACGGTGATCCGACCGCTCACCTTGGAGGTCCTGGCGTCGTTTGAGTTTGACCGGGGGTACAGCAGTTTCACCGAGGGCACCACAGTTCAGTTCAGAGCCCTCGGTCGACATTACAGCCTCAGTATGAGCCAGTTTTCGATTGGGATGCGTCTATATGATGAGGCGTACACTGAGACAGAGGAGTACTCATTGCTCCCCACAGACTACCCGGGTACCGTGACACCGCAGCAGGCGTATAGCAGACTTTGTGGTCAGGGTCAGTACGAGCCGGGTGTCTCCAAGGCTTCATGCCTTTCTCGACCTGCCTATAGATGTCTACACGCAGTTATGAGCAGATCTATTAGTGGCAGGGGAGACAGTACTGGTGTTCTGAGTCGCCAGGAGCTCCTCTACTTGTATTCGATGGTGGAGAGTGAGCCACTCCACCTGGGGCACATTGTGGCCGACTACATTCGCCATCAGGGCCAGTATCCCAGGGTAGGAGTTATCTTTGCAGGCCCCTACATCACCAGACTTCTCATTGGCCTGGGGCTCAGAGATGGAGTCAGGGGAGCAGAGAAGACGAGTGTACCAGTTCCCCTGGGCACAGATACCTTGAGGCTGATGGGTATGATCCGCAGAGGAGGATCAGGGACGTATACCTGGATTATACCCCATACAGAGCAGGGCGAGGGATCCCGGGCAGCATTGGAGCCACCCCCGCAGGACACAGAGACCGAGGTACCCACCACCGCGCCGGAGCCACCTCCAGTGCGGATGTTTTCACCGTCTCGAGGCCAGGACAGACTAGAGCGCCTCGAGAGCACAGTGGGGATCCTACAGACCGAGGTGGCCGAGGTTAGGGCCACACAGATTACACAGCACCAGGAGGTGATGGCGCAGTTCCAGAGCTTGCGACAGACCTTCGAGCAGATTGTCGCCTCCTCCTCCTTCGTGGTCCGACCTCGAGTGTCCACTCCACCACCTCCCTCAGCACCAGCAGCTCCAGCATCACCAGCAGATCCAGAGCCTCCAGCAGCACCAGAGGCCACCACTCAGGACACCGACGCTGACGCGTCTTAGATTTTAGATTCTTTTCTTTTATTTGTCATTTCTGTATATCTTTACTTTATTTTGGACTTGTAGTACTCAGAAAGGATTCTCCTTCTGAGTATAGCTTTTATTTTGCTTTTTCTTTTTATCTCGAGTTGTATTCATTGCTTTACATTTTATATACTCGAGTTTTATTGAGCTTTACTGAACCCTCATTTATGTGTGCGCAGATGGTCTTGGATGTAAGGATTTTGAGGAATAGTCATTAACACGGTGATGGAATCGTGTGTACTCCACGAACCATTGAGACTCAACTCTCAATGACCTAGCTTCATCAAACGCAACACTTGGAGTTCAGGGGAGTAATGTTTCAATTGCCACTTCCACACTAATTGCTTTTATCGTTTTCACTTATTATTGTGCTTATATGCGTATATTGAGGACAATGTACATCTTAAGTGTGGGGGGGAGTTCACATTGCACACACCTTTACTTGTGCGTTCAATTGCTTATGCTAATGTAGCCTATGGCGGTTCACCTCAGTTGCAACGGTTGTATTCTGATACGATTACCGCAAGCGCACGGGTCGCCAAGTAATACCCCTCACGCACGCGCGAGGGGGTCGTATTCCCAAGGGCCAAGGAACTACTATTACTCCCCCTTTATCTATTTCCTAGCCTAACAACTCGATTGTCATGCAATACTTACAAAATGGAGAAAGAAATAACTAAAATGAAATCCAGGCTACTACTACACACATTTAGCAAACAAGGGAGAATCAAACATGCGAAGGCGTGATTTGGACAATGAATCCCCCTAGGGTTGTCATTAAGCCCTGAATTTAGGATGAAATGTTATGATGGTAGTTGGGCCAAGAGATTCCTAAATTAGGTCACCCCGATGGTCACGGTGATAACCCCTAATCCGGTACGAGTATTGGAATACGGAATCACTTCCGCCCAAATCCTCGTACGATTGCCTTACGCCTAGGGAAATCTCAAATTAGGGCCGAACTCAACCTAGGTCATGCCCTAATGGTTGGAGGGGTACAAATACCCGATGGTCACGGCGTATTCGTACATGTATCCCTTCCAAGCCTAGTGTGTCTAGTACAAGGGCGATGGTCACGCAACCGAGTACAACCTAGAAGTTGAAATACAGAGTTCTCATGCAAATCAACACATCAAAGTACACAAGGCTTGAACCACAAACTACAAGATTTCATAAAAGAAATACAACATCAAACAATGCATCAATAAAGATGATCATCCGAAATACAAACTACCAACCCCAAGGTTCATCATGTCCAAATCACAAATAAGTTAGTTCCTCATTGAAGAGGAAAACTCGTACAAATACAAAGAATAACAAAACAAGAAATGAAGCAAGAAACACTCCCTCTAGCCTTGGAATCCCTTGATGGATGAAAACCTAGAAAATATGCCTTAATGCCTTGGATCTTCGCTCCAATCTCCTCCTTCGACGTTGTCTCCCTCTTGGTGAAGATTCGTGCCGTAGATCGCCGGAAATCGCCGCCAAAATGGGTGGGGCGGCGGCCCAAAAATATCCCCCCAAAGAGTCCCCCCCCAAAATGTGACAAAAAAGCCCTTAAAAACAATTCCAGCGACCTATGCGGCCTCCCATGCGGCCCCGCATGCGGGGAGAGAAAATTCCGGAGAAATCCCGAAAATCGCGTAAGTTGCTACAGTGCAGCTACAGTGAAATTGCTACGGTAGATATGCTACAGTAGAACTGCTACAGTACAGCATGCGGCCTCTGCAGTACCCGCATGGTAGCCCGCATGAATTTCCTGACCAAGCCGTTTCTTCAAGTGTTCGTGCTACAGTGGTTGCTACAGTCCACTACAGTACCAGGGGCTCGAAAATAGTATTTTCCTTGCCAATTTCTCCTTAAATCATGTTGTCGAGCTTCCCACGGCAACATTTGTACCTGTAACACGAAATAAACCAATTTAGACCGAAAACGGGCATCGATTCATCAACAAAATACGGAAAAGCATGCTCAAGTATACGTATAAAATACGTACATTTAGACGTTTATCATATTCTTATAGTTTAGGAGATTTTTCAACATTGTATCCTATCACACTCTAGTTTTCACTTGAATTTTAGGGAATTTTTGCTCGAATCATCTTAGTACACAACTTACTCTTGGAATCTTTTGAAAACTCAATCTTGAAGTTTTTAAGGACAAGTTTATCGTTGTTCTTAGTTTTACTTTGGAAAATGCATATATATAAAATATATATATATATATATATATGAGTTTGTAAATATTAGCTTTGTTTTAATTATGCATTTGGGGTGGCAAGAGCTACCGCCTATGAAGTATGCAGCTACTCTCATAAGTCGGATACAAGTTATGCCCTAATGAGAGAAAGAGCTATCTCATGGGATGCGTGAAAGCTACTACCCCGGTAGAAAGAGCTACCTCCTCGAAAGAGTGAAAGCCACCTTTGGCGGCCGCCTAGGAAAGGGCTACCTTCAAGGATGTGTGAAGCTACTACTTCCATCACTATTTTTTTTGTTTTTGTATATAAATAAGTCCTTTCTAACCAAAGTTTGAGGAGTACTTGTTGGTTCTCTTGAGTAAGATCGCACACACTAACACATTTTCGAGTTTTCATCCTTTTTGATTCGAGTTTTTAGCTAGAGCATTGGTAACCTTATGCAATGTTTTGAGTTTCCCTTACTTGTAGAATGCTTCTTTTGCATACTTTTGGTGAACCTAAGGCCAAGCACTTTCAATTGTTCTTCCCAAGTACTTTCACGTTCTATTTTGCTTGAGGACAAGCAAAAGCTTAAGTGTGGGGGGGTTTGATAAGTGCTTGTGTTATAGTATCGCGAAGCGCTATTATCTTACATTAAGCATACCTTTTATCAGGTTTTATCACTAAATGTGTGCATTTGTGTTCTCTTGTGCATTGAAGGTATTGTGGAGCCTAATTGGAGAAGAAGAATGAAATTAGGTCGCGTTCGCCAATGTTGGTATGTTCTCGGACCAAGCAAGGAACGAAGCACGTATTTGGACTTGTGGATGTGTGCCAACCTCTTTTGGAGGGGCACAAAGGCAGTCACATTCACAACAAGTCCAATCCGTGTTACTTAGGAGAATCTCGCGAAAGAAGAAGACTTGAAGTAATCGGCGCGACCTACCGTTGCTTGTGTGCCCAAGTAATGGCCTCGATGAAGAACAATGGACCCGGAAGGCGTTTCGGCAAGTTACCAAGCCTGTTCAACTGAAGATTAGTGTTCCAGAGAAGTCACACGGGCGTGTGGAAATTCCACACGGCCGTGTGAGCCATTTTCCAGCCAGACAGAGAAGTCACACGGGCGTGTGGAAATTCCACACGGCCGTGTGTTTTGCGATTTCAGCCATCCAGTGAAGACACACGGGCGTGTGGAAATTCCACACGGCCGTGTGAAATTAATTTTTCAGCCGAGACAGAAGCTTCACACGGGCGTGTGGAAATTCCACACGGCCGTGTGAAGCCCCCGATAAGTCCAATTTTAAAGCCGCGATTCAACAATATAAAAGGGGATTTTTGCAACCTTTTGAGGAATCTTTTCGACCTATCTTTTCCCCAACTTTCAGGAGCGCGGCTAGGGTTTCGGAGAGGATTTCGTGGAGGTTCTAGCGCGTCGTCGGCATCGATTTCGAGGTTCGACGTTTGCACAAGACCACGGCCACACCAATTCGAGGGGGTTTTTCATTGATGTCTATGTTTTATGCTTTATTTTTCACGTTGATGAACATGTATAGCTCTATGAGGAGCTAAACCCCTCGAATTGATTATTATGCTTTCCATCGTTGATGAATAAAATTGAGTTTTTAATCTTGATTATCCTTTCATATTGTTTTCCCTTAAACGTGACATTAGGGTTGAGAGCAATCTAGGCTTTCCTTTGGAGGTGTGACAACTCCTATAGGATTAGACTACTCAAGATTAAAGAGGGTTGAGAGGGAGAGTTGTGAGGTAGCAATGTACCCCTTTCCCCTTCGATGTGATTTCTCCCTACCTCCGATTCCTTGATTTAATAGCGGTCGAAATAGAGTGAAGCAATAGGTAGATAAACTCCCCTAGGGCTTAGTTACGCAAGTAATAGAGTGGAGGGTTGTAGTGAATCCTATTTGCTGGGGCACAATCTAGACTAGGGTTCTTCCACCTGGACCAAAGGGTTAGAATTACGTATAGGAACAGGTTTAATCACTAGGAATCCCTAGAGCATAATGCAACTCCACATAGTGTGAGGTTTAGGCAGATGGACTCCCCTGGGGCTTAGTCATCTAGGTGACAGAGTGAAGGGTGTTGTGAATCCTAACACCGGGCATAGTGTTGGAGTTAGTCACGGTTGTCCTTAGGTTTGGGACCGTGAGTCTTAGGATATCCTCGACTCAATTGACATCAATAGGAGAGTATAATATCATAGTCTTGCACTTGAAACATAGACCCTAGAGGTAGCTTGTCCGGATACCCCCTTTTACTCATTGTTAGTCCTTCTCGATTTTCCTACTTGCACTTCTTTCTTCCGTCTCTCTACTTAGTTTATTGCTTTGCATTATTTTCACTCATCAATCTTATTATCGTTCTCCGTATTCTGCATAGCTTAATTAGTGAAACCTTATATTCTATCTCCCTATTCCCTGTGGATTCGACTACCTTCTCACCAAGGTAAATTTATTACTTCGACAAACCCGTGCACTTGCGGGATACACGCAAGGGGTCGTGTCACCACCTCTGTCTATAGTATCCCCACTGCGCTCTAGAGGCGCTCTAGTCGATCCTGGCCTCGAGAAGGTGAGATGGTGGGTCGACCGCAAGTGCACGGGTCGTCAAGTAATACCCCTCGCGCGCGCGCGAGGGGGTCGTATTCCCAAGGGCCCGAGAATCTACCCTTACTTCCTCTTCGTATGATTGTTTGGCCGATCAAGTCAAGTGTTGTGCAGAAAAAAGTAAAAAGATGATTAACATGCAAACAAAGTGTTCTAAGGTGGAGGCAATGAACGAGGGATAAAACAATATAAAGAGAGGGTCACGGATGAGGATTACCAAGGGGGCTACTAAAGTGCGGGGCTTGCCTTAACTAGCATGCAAATGGGTAGTTTGGACCGAGAAACCCGAAGTTAGACCAACCCGATGGTCACGGAAATTGGTCCCTAATCCGGTACAAGTATCGAATACGGAATTCCTTCCGCTCGAATCCTCACACGATTGCAAAGGGAGCAAAAGGTTTCTCAAGTTAGGGAGAAGACACAAACTAGGTCAACCCTAACAATTGGAGGGGTACAAATACCCGATGGTCACGGCGTATTCATACATGTATCCCTACCAAGCTTGGTGAGCCTAATACTAGGGCAATGGTCATGCTTCCTAGCATTATCTAAACAATGATACACAGAGTTCTCATGCATACCAAGCAATCAAATACACCAAACAAGGTTCACAAACAAGTCTCAAATGCATAAATCAAGTCAAGCAAGCATCCTACACAAGTTCACCCCCAAGGTTCACCTACATCCGGTGACCTTGGGGTTTAGTTGCCCATGAATACAAAATACACAAGAAAACACATCAAAACAACCAAATACATAGATGAGAACACCCCCTCAAAAGATAGAAGCCGAATGACGTTTCAAAGACGCCACCAAAGGGGTGGCTTCCCTTGTCGATTCTCCTCCAAACTAAGGATCAAGAGGGTGGATCTCGTCGTATGTCGCTCTCCTCGTCGTTCTCTCCCCGGAAATGGCCTCCGACGGCAGCTCCTAGCTCCGATTTGAAGATGGTGGCAAGTTGGCTCAAGACCTAGGGCTCTCCTTCAAAATGACTTCCTAAAACCCTTAAAAACATCATCCAGAGCGTTATGCGGCCCCGCATGCGGGGAGAGAAAATTCCGAGAAAACTGGGAATTGCGTAAGTTGCTACAGTGTCGCTACAGTAACTGCTACAGCACCGTATGCTACAGTAGAACTGCTACAGTACCGTATGCGGCCTCTGCAGTGCCCGCATGACAGCCCGCATGAACCTCCAGACATAGCCATTTTCACCAAAGGATTCGTGCTACAGGATCTGCTACAGTGGTCGCTACAGTACCCCCCTATGAAATAGTGTTTTCGTTGCCGATTTCTTCTCAAATTCTATCAATGAGCTCAAAGGGGTCACATCAGTACCTGTAACACGAAAGAAACCAATTCAGACCAAAAACGGGTGCCAACTCATAGAAAAATACGTAATACATACACCCAAATACATGGAAAATACGTACATTTAGGCGTTTATCATGAGAACATGCGCACCGGAGGTGGCTCCGACTTGGTGGGTGGTGCATGTGTCTCTGTCTCTACTGGGGGTGGCTCCAAGGCTGCCTGGGATCCCTCGGCCTGATCTAACTGGGGAGTAATCCATATGTAGACTCCTTGTCCTGCTCTGCGGACCATCCCCATCTGTCTCAATGTCTCAATGCTAAGGGGGGCTGGTGTACTGATCTTCTCGGCCCCCCGAACTCCATCTCTGAGCCTTAACCCAATAATCAATCGGGTGATGTACGGGCCTACGAAGATAACTCTGACCCTGGAGTACTGGCCTTGATGGCAAATATACTCTGCCAAGATGTGCCCTAGGTGAAGTGGCTCACTCTCCCGCATCGAATGTAAGTATAGGAGCTCCTGGCGGCTCATGACCCCGGTACTATCTCCCCTGCCGCTGACTGATCAATTCAGAATAGAGTGGATGCATCTCTACGAAGCCCTGGTCAAGCATGTGGCCTTGGACACCCCTGGCTCGTACTGTCCCTGACCATATAATTAGCTGTATATGCGCTGGGTGGTCAGGGTACCCGGATAGTCTGTAGGTAGCAGCGCATACTCCTTTGTCTCTGTGAATGCCTCGTCATAGAGGCCCATCCCAATAAAAAACTGGGTCATACTCAAGGTAAAGTGCCGACTGAGTGCAAGGAACTGAATGGAAGCAACATCTGTAAAGCTATTGTAGCCTCGGTCGAACTCAAAGGTCGATAAGACCTCGAGTGTGAGTAACCTGATAGCTGGCTCTCGAATGGATAATAAACGGCCCCAGCTACCGATAGTGAGCATCCCCTCGATCTCATCTGCGATGCTCTACCCCCCTTGTATCTCTCTGACTGTGCTCAAGTCTAAGTAACGTGTCTGTCCAAAGCGGAGTTTCGCAAGTCTCTTAAATCTCTCCCTGTGCTTTGGTAAATCAAACTCCATCTCCTCAGGAGGTGGGGTAGGCTCACGGGGCCTCCTCCACGCTGATTTCCTAGGCCTAGAAGAGATATCTACAAGATTGAAAGAGAAAAAGATCAAAAACAGTAGAGAATACTCAATCTGCAGAAATCCACACGGCTGTGTCGAAATTCCACACTCCCGTGTGGAGCTTTTGGCAGACAGAGCACCACGGCCGTGAGTTAAAAAATCCAAAATTTACAACCAATTTCGTTCTACATTCATCTCTAAACATGTTCGCATACATAATAAGCATTTAAAACAAGCGAAATCATCCAACAGAACGAATCAAATTAAGAATTGACGAAGAAGAAGGCTTTGAAGTTCTTACCGACGTAGTGGATGAAGGAATACTTAGAATCAGTCGGAAAAACTCCAATAACACCTCAAAAATCCTCGGAGACGTTCGGGAAAGTAGTAGAGAGGGTAAGAGAGGAGTTTAGAGTGGAAGAATCAAAAGGCACGAGTGAAATCCAAATGAAAACGCGCGGCTTTTGAAGTTCTGGGAATTCACACGGCCGTGTGGAAATGCCACACGGCCGTGTGCCTCAAAAATTAGGGTTCACAGGGGCCAACACACGCCCCTTTGTGCACTCTGGACACTCTCTGAACTACCCCACACGGCCGTGTGAGTTACCCACACGGCCGTGTGCCTTCACAGGGGGATCCACAGGGGCTGGTACATGCCCCTGTGAATTCTCGGGAAAACATAGATGGTCTCTAAAATATTTCACAAGGTCGTGTGGAAATTCCACACGACCGTGTGCCCAACCTGGTCAAGAACACAAGGCCGGCCACAGGGGCACCCACACGGCCCTGTGGTCTCTTTGACTTGCCCGAGAAACACTAAGTATTTCACACGGCCGTGTTCCTTTCACAAGCTCTCCCACAGGAGCGTACACACGGCCCTGTGTATTCTCGAGAAGAAAGGTTGTTTCTGCAGAGTTTCACACGGCCGTGTGCCTTAGCACAGTGGTACTCACAGGGGCACCCACACGCCCCTGTGGACTCTCTGGAAAAGAGTTTAAGTTCTGCGAGATCTCACACGGCCGTGTGGAATTCCACACGGGCGTGTGCCCCTTCTGAGGTTGTTCACAGGGGCGTGGACACGCCCCTGTGCCCTCTCTGGCTGAGTCCTAAGTGGTGACACACGCCCGTGTGGAATTTTCACACTGCTGTGTGTTTTCTCTGGTTTACTTAGAAAAATTTACAGACTCTCACAAAAATTCAGAAACACAAATACAATGTTTGGAGCCTGTGAAAACCATCAAAACACGAGCAGATACCATGGAAAATATGCTCAGCCGACTCAAACTTCATCAATAATCATCTAGGCACATGAAAATGTCAACAATCCACAATAAAAATCGCAGCGCATTCATTAAAACTTCAGGACACCAAAACTAAAACTCTTATTCAACCTAAACTGTAAAACCTTGGGTTGCCTCCCAAGAAGCGCTTGTTTAACATCACTTAGCTTGATGTACCTGTCTTACCTTACGGAGGTTTATGAATTGAAGTTGCCCTCTTCCCTACAACCTGAAAGCATGCATTACATAATCTTTGTAGAGTAGAGGGAGAGTTCTCGAGTTTGTTACCACAAAAGGGTGTCACACACTTACTCTGTGAATGTTCATCCCCTTTCTTGTTGGGGTTCTTCTTATGGCATCTTTTCGACCTTTTTACCCTCCGAAACATCTTCTTCATACGTTCCTTCTCCATCTTGATGTCTGTCTTGACTGGACCAATTGCAAGTACTTCTTCTTCTTCTATCTCCATGTCTTGGTCTGGCCACCCTTCATACGGATCTGGGTTTAACATTTCCTGCACATATTCATCAATACACTCATCAGTAACATCAGGATAATAAAGAGTATCATCAGAATCAAGAGAATGTCTCATAGCTTCGGCGAGGCGATAGGTGAGCTTATCATCTCCAACTCTAAGTGTGAGCTCCCCACCGTCCATGTCTATCAAAGCCTTGGAAGTGTGCAAGAACGGCCTCCCAAGATGTACTTGTCTACTTTCACCAAGACATCTTCCACAATTCCCCTCGGATGCCTCACCGATCGATCCGCAAGTTGAAGTGTCATCCGAGTGGGTCTAGGCTCGCCCAAGCCTAGCTTTTGGAAGAAGGTATAGGGCATGACATTGATGCTTGCCCCCGAATCGGCCAATGCCATCTCTTCAACCAAATTGCCGATGTTGCAAGTTATGATGAAGCTCCCGGGATCTTTTCTCTTACTCGGCATGTTCTTTTGTAAGACGGCCGAGCACTTAACATCAAGAACTATAGCTGCACTCTCCTCCAACTTCCTCTTATTGGTTAAGAGGTCCTTCAGGAACTTCGCATACTTGGGCATTTGGGCTAATGCTTCCGTGAATGGTATGTTGATGTGCAATTGTTTGAAGATAACCAGAAATTTCTTATATTGCTCATTGTCTTGGTCATTCTTCAACCTCGAAAGGTAGGGGATCCTTGGTTTGTAGGGTGGTGGTGCCACTTCTTTCTCTTTTGGTGCTTCAACCCCTACTTCTTCAACTTCGGGTGATTCTTTTGTCTTCTCTAGAGGGAGATTTCTCTTGACCTCTTTACCATTTCTCAACGTGATTGCCTTCAATTGCTCCCTTGGATTAGTCTCCGTATTGCTAGGCAAGCTACCTTGAGGTCTTTCCGCCAATGTCTTCGCAATTTGCCCTACTTGATTTTCCAAATTGTGTAGGGAGGCGGTGTGATTGCGAAGAGTAGCCTCCACCGACTGAAACCTAGCATCCGATGAAGAAACAAACCGTGTGAGGGCTCTCTCGAGGTCGGACATTTTCCCTTCTAACCCGGTCACTCGGCTTTCTAGATTCAGAGCTTGTTGACCTTGAAATCCCGGTGGTGCACTGTTTTTCTGTTGTGACTGCCCTTGATTGCTCCAAGAGAAATTTGGGTGGTTCTTCCACCCCGGGTTATATGTTCCACTGTACGGGTTGCCTTGGCCTTGTCCTCTATAAGCATTACTAACAAAATCAGCCTGCTCCACCGCACTAGTGCCTCCAATAGCAATAGGACAATCACTCGAAGCATGTCCTCCCCCACAACCGTTACAAGTAGTGATGGCTTCAACTCTTGGTGAAGCTAGTGCATCTAGCTTCTTACTCAAAGATTCCACTTGTACCGCCAAAGATGTAACCGCATCAACTTCATGAATTCCGGCAACCTTCTTTCTGTACCTTGAATTCCATTGATAGCTATTCATAGCCATCTCCTCTATAAGGTGCCGAGCTTCACCGGGAGTCTTGCTTCCTAGAGTTCCTCCGGCCGCCGCATCTAAGAGTTGCTTGGTACTCGGATTTAACCCGTTGTAGAAGGTGTGAATGATCATCCACTCGGGAAATCCATGTTGCGGGCACTTGCGAAGGAGCTCCTTAAATCTATCCCATGTCTCGAATAGAGACTCCAATTCCATTTGCACGAAGGATGATATTTCATTCCGGAGCCTTGCAGATTTTCCCAGCGGAAAGTATCTAGCCAAGAATGTCTCGGCCATCTCCTCCCACGTAGTGATGGATGCCCTCGGTAATGAATGAAGCCAATGTCTTGCTTTTCCCTTCAATGAAAATGGGAAGGCTCTCAAAAGAATTAAGTCGTCCGTTACTCCATTAATCTTCAACATGTCACACACTTCGAGGAAATTCTCTATATGACTGTTGGGATCTTTATCTGCCAACCCATTCAATTGTGCGGACTGTTGTAACATCTGTATGAATGACAGCTTCAACTCAAAATTCATTGCCGTGATTAGGGGCCTCACAATGCTCGATTGGGTCCCCATGACTACGGGTCAAGCAAAATTGGACAATGTCCGTTGTTGTTCATTCTGTTCTGCCATTGTTTCCGACCCTTCTGTCTCAATATCGGCTTGATTTAAAGCTTCTTGTACAGGTTCCTTCCCCTTGCGATGTGTTCTTCGTCCAATGTCCGGGTCTCCTTCAACAAGAATCGAAGGGTTCCCATGGGTCATAACCTGTAACCGAAAACCAAGAAAAGAAAAATAAGAACAATGATAGATACAGAAAATATGACATAGAATGCGACGTGAATGGCTAAAATAGTGAAAAACAAATATTTAAAACGCCTATTCCCCGGCAACGACGGCAAAAACTTTGACACGACCCCTTGCGTGTATCCCGCAAGTACACGGGTTGTCGAAGTAATAAAGTTACCCTGGTGAGAGGGCAGTCGAATCCACAGGGAATAGGGATTTAGAATATGAGATTTCACTAATAAAGCTATGCGGCATATGGAAAAGCAATAATAGGATCAATGACTGAATGTAGAATGAAACAGAATGAAAGACAAGAAATTAATTAGAAAGATGGAAGATCAGAAAGTGCAAGTAAAAGAGAATAGAGAGGACTAACAATGAATGAAATAGGGTATCCGGACAAGCTACCTCTAGGATCTATGCTTCTAGTGCAAGACTATGCTATTATACTTTCCTATTGATGTTAATTAAGTCGAGGATATCCTAAAACTCACGGTCCCAAACCTAAGGACAACTGTGACTAACCCCAACACTATACCCCGGTATTAGGATTCACGTCACCCTTCACTCTATCACTAGCACGACTAAGCTCCAGCGGAGTATATCTACCTAAACCTCACACTACGTGGGATTGCTTTAAGCTCTAGGGATTCCTAGTGGTAAAACCTGTTCCTATGTGTAGTTCTAACCCTTTGGTCCAGGTGGAAGAACCCTAGTGTAGATTGAGCCCCAGCTAGTAGGATTCACTTCAACCCTTCACTCTGTTACTCGCGTAACTAAGCCCCAGGGGTGTTTATCTTCCTAGCACTTCACTCTATTTCGAACGCTATGAAAATTAAGGAAACAGAGGTAGGGAAAAACCACGCCGAAAAAGAAAGGGTACCTCGCTACCTCACAACTCTCCCTCTCAACCCTCTTTAATCTTAAGTAGGCTAACCCTAAAGGAGTTGTCACACCTCCAAAGAGTAACCTAAATTGTTCTCAATCCTACTGTCACATCTAAGAGAAAACATTAGCAAGATGAAATTAAGATTGAAACTCAATTTTTATTCATCAATAATGGAAAAGCATAATAACAATGTCAAAGAAACATAAAAACCCTAGAGTTTACAAGTCTGAATATGCTCAAGGGGTTTAGCTCCTCATGGAGCTATACATGTTCATCAAAATAGAAAAAAAGTGCAAATCAAAGACATTGATGAAAACCCCCTTATATACGGTGTGGCCGTGGTCTTGTGCGGCCGTCGAACGTCGGTGACGATGCCGATAGTGCGTGCTAAACCTCCATGAAATCCTCTCCAAAACCCTAGCCGCACTCCCCAAGTTGAAGAGAAAGGTAGGTCAAAAGATATCCCAAAAGGTCTCCAAAATCTCTCTTTATAATGTTGAATCGCGGCTTTAAAATCGGACTTATCGGGGGCTTCACACGGCCGTGTGGAATTTCCACACACCCGTGTGAAGTTTCTGTCTGGCTGAAAAAAAGATTCACACGGCCGTGTGGAATTTCCACATGCCCATGTGAATTCTCTGAAACCCTGATTTTCAGCAGAAATTGAACAGTAGCTTGCTACATTGTTTGCTATAGTAACTTGCCGAAATGCTCCCGAATCCGTTGTTCTTCATCGAGGCCATTGATTGGGCACACAAACAATGGTAAGTCATGCTGATTATTTCAAGTCTCCTTCTTTGTGAAGTTTTTCTAAGCTACACGAGTTAGACTTGTTGCGAATGTGACTGCCTTTGTGTCCCTCCAAAGGAGGTTGGCACACACTCACAAGTCCAAGCTTGTGCCTTGTTCCATACTTGGTCCGAAAACTTCCCAACATCGGCAAACACGACCTAATTTCATTCTTCTTCTCCAATCTAGCTCCACAAACTTTCAATGCACAAGAGTACACAAATACACACCGTTTAGTGATAAAAACTGATAAAAGATATGCTCAATGTAAGATAATAACGTTTCGCGGTACTATAACACAAGCACTTATCAATAGGGTTCAATAATACATAGTGGATCCCTATTAATACATTCCAAGACAATAGATAACAGACATAAACTCAAAATGAGAAGACAATGACGACTCTAGCCAAGCACTTCACGACTTCACCTCTACGCTGAGCTATCACCTGGGAGGAAGAAAAAGGGGGTGAGTAACTAGGTTACTCAGTGAGGAGTTAGTCACAGGACTAAAGCTCAAGCATGATTAAATAGAGATAAACATCCTAAAAATATTTCAATACATAACAAGAATGAAGAAAATATTTTGAGTAACAAATATCTCATAATAACATAGCTTTTCTCATTGAAATACAAATAGAGGTTCTTTGAAATCATCATGAAAACGCATGCCATCCTGGACCTAGTATAAGCACAATTCTTATTGATAGAATCAAATATCGAAAAGCATATAAGCAAATAACTCATCGATCACAAATCAACAATAATGTCCAGAATGGCCTCAAAAACTCTCCGTCGCTAACCATGGCCTTGGTTAGATCTGGAGCTATCGAGATTCATATATCTTGGCATTGGCCACTGGGAAGTTCGTGTGGTGACTCTGAACAACCCAACTATACCCATGCTAGAGATCTACACTCCCACCTGACATGGTATAACCGTTTTCGACAGTATTCCACGCCATCTCTATATAGGTCGGCCCGTGGAAACCGTCCACTTCTTACTGCAGCAAGTTCTGGAGCTCGGCTCCCATGTCACTAACAAGAAATTAAACAATAACTCAGCCCGTAGGCTCAATATATATACATCATGATAGCGTAATTCTCAATAAGAGACAATAAGTATTCACAATGGTAATTCTCACCCCGAGGGTGACCAATTTGATCAAAACATTGATAATGAAACCATTTTCATCAAAAGTATCATAAAGAAGTGTCTTTCGAAAATACACTTCGAGCATTTCTTGAATAACATGAAAATCAACTTGTTTTCATATGCCTTTGCTCATCATGATGAGAATATCAATTCTCTTGAAAACACATAGCTTAAAACATGTATTTTGAACATATAGTTTGAAATCATGCGCCACTTACATACACTTTGCAAGAATTCAAGAAATAAGCCAATCTCATAAATCATCATGATTCTAAGCATCATTCTAGGTTTTGAATAAATTTAGCAATAAGAATTTTATAAATTCAAAACAAGAAACTTAATATTAAGAAATATCATGCATGAATCATAGTCCAACTTTGGTAATTTCCCACTCACAAAATTGGCGAACAAAACGCCTCGGTATCACTTCTCCACCGGCTCCTTGCCCTTATGATAAACGCCTAACTGTACGTATTATTTATGTATGTTTGCGTATTTTTATATGTGTGGATGCCCGTTTTCGGTCTAAATTGGTTTATTTCGTGTTACAGGTACAAAAGATACCGTGGGGAGCTTGACAACGAGATTTTAGAAGAAATCGGCAAAGAAAACACCATTTTCGAGTCCCTTGACTGTAGCATCACTGTAGCATGAGGATTTTGGCGAAATGGCTAAGTCTGGAATTTCATACGGGCACCCATACGGGCACTGGACTGCCCGCATACAGCTCCTGTAGCAGAGTTACTGTAGCAGATGTTGTGCCTAGATGTTGTGTTTGACCTTAATTAGGGATTTCCCTTGGCCCACTACAATCGTGTGGGGATTTGGGCGGTAGAAATACCGTAGCGGTGGACATACCATATTCCAATACCCGTACCGGATTAGGGGTTATCACTGTGACCATCGGGGTGACCTACCTTTGGACATCTCTTGGCCTAGCCACCTCTGCCTGTGTAATTCGAGTATCCTTCTAGCTTTAGTAGTCCCGAGGGGTCCTCGCCCGGGGACCTCGCACTTTCATTGTTACTTGCTTCCTTAGTATGCTTAAGTGGTGAGCCTTAGTCCACTTGTTTATAGTTTTTCTCTTATTATTCTTATTATTTTGTTTTTATCATATAACTGTTAGACTAGACAGTGTCGTCTAGGGGGAAGTAATAGCAGCTCTTGGGACCCTAGGAATACGACCCCTGTGTTACGCACAGGGTATTACTTGACGACCCGTGCGCTTGCGGATCACATCCATCACCTTACTTGAAGCCTCACCTCCTAGGAGCAATCAAACAATCAAAACAAGCAACTAAACATCATCAACAACTAGATCAAATGCAATGAGGGATAATGCTTAACATGAGAATGATTGCTTCTAGGGTTTCCTAAACAACATAGAAAAGAGTTCTAGCAAGAAGAAGACCTCTCACAACTCATAAAACCAACAAGGAAAGCAAGAATGATCTAACATGGTCGGTGCTACAGTAATTCCGGGATTAGGGTTTTCAAAGTTCATGGATTTCATGAAGTTAAAGCCATACAACTCAATAAAATCAACCCTCACAAGATTAGCATTCAAAGAGGAATAAAAAGAGAAAGAATCAAGCTCTCACTTGAATCCACAACAAAACCCTAGTTATACTCATCCAAAGAACAAGGAAGAACAAGCAAGGAAGAGGGCTTACCTTGAGTCAAAGGATGATCACTCTTAAGAATCCAAGAACAAGCCCACAAATATTTCCAAAAATCAGCCCTTAAACCCTAGGAATGGTGGAGGAAGAGAAGAGGAATGAATGGTAAAGTTTTGAGGGTAGATAGGTGAAGAGACGGGCTCAAACGGGGCTTTAAATAGATAATCGCACGACATATTATGTGGGACATGGCCTGAACACGGCCATGTTCCCTGTGCTGATCTTTCCAGGCGATTCTGAAAAAGAACATGGTTTGAGTACTCTTAACACGGGGGTGTCAGACCTGACACGGCCTCAACACACCTGTGTTCCTGCCGCTGCAAATCTCAGGAAAATCTCTCACAGAAGCGACACGGGGGTGTTCTTCCTGACAGGGGCGTGTCAGAGCTGAAATCCTAAGTCCCAACACCCGGATTCTCCTGAGAAAATCAGTGGCACTAACAAGGGTTGAGCACGACCATGCTCGCCCTGAAAACAACTTTTTAACTCTAAAAACATCGCCAAACAATCAACAAGATGCCCCTAACCAACGACAATGAGAGGATGACTAAAATGACTAAAATGACAACATGATAAACAAGAGAAAAGACCGAAATACTACACTCATCGTCCCTTAGCTCACCCAAAATTTCATCAAGCGGGTTCAGAGCCAAGACTTCCTGCACAAAATCATAAATAATTACATCAGTCTTATCCATGAAATACAAACTATCATCATGATCGAGTGTGTGCCGCATTGTTTCGGGGAGAGTGATGATCACTTGCTCATCCCCTACTCTTAAAGTCATTTGACTGCTCTTAACATCAATCAAAGCACCGGAAGTGCTTCGAAAAAGGTGACCAAGGATTAATGGAACCTCCGCATCATCATCCACATCTAATATCACAAAGTCTACTAGAACGATGAGTTTACCAACCTTCACAAGAACATCTTTAACCACACCTCTTGGTCTTCGTACTGAACGGTCGGCAAGCTGTAGGGTCATACATGTAGGTCTCAAGTCTTCCAACCCCAACTTCAGAAATAGCTTATATGGCATCATGTTAATGCTTGCACCCGAGTCAGCTAAGGCATTCTCTTGCATTCCCTCACCAAGCACACAGGGAATGATGAAGCTACCGGGATCAGGGAGCTTCTTTGGCAATTTTTTCTAGAGTAATGCGGAGTAATTCCCTGATAATGCCACATAATCTAATTCTTCCAATTTTCTTTTGTTTGTGATGAGGTCTTTCATAAACTTGGTGTACTTGGGCATTTGGGATAGGGCCTCCACCAATGGAATGTTGATATGGAGTTGCTTGAATACGTTCAAAATTTTTTAAATTGAGCATCCTCCTTATCCTGTTTCAATCTTGTCGGGTATGGTACAACGGGCTAGTATTCCTTTTCCTTCGGGACCGGGGGTTGGTGAACATCATCCTTGTACTTCTTCTTACCCTCATCACTACCATCTTTCCCTAAGTCATGGTCTTCTAGTGCGGTTACCCTATCATTGGAAGCACCTGGGCTCCCCTCAGCCCTTGCCTCTAACTGCTTCCCGCTTCTCAATGTGACCGCCTTCAAGTGTTCTCTCGGGTTACTTTCAGTGTTACTTGGCAAACTACCTAAGGCTCGATGAGATTGTGATCTGGCAAGCTGTCCAACCTGGTTCTCAAGAGACTGAATAGAGGCTTGGACATTTCTCAATATAGTCTCGAACTCATCTAACTTTTTTTCTACACCCTAAAACCTTGCTTCAGTATTGATCATGAATTTAGCCAACACATCCTCGGTGGTGCACTTTCTTTCTTATTGCGGAGGTGCTTGGTATTGGTTTGCTTTAGGTAGTGGGGTTCTCTGCTGTGCTTGCCCTTGTCTCCATGACATGTTTGGATGGCTCCTCCATCCCGAGTTATAGGTGTTGCCATATTGGTTCCCCGGTCCTCTAGGTCCACCACCAACGTAGTCAACATTCTCCACAGGTGCCAAAGGGCAATGAATATAGAACATTGAGAAGTTGCATGCTCGACACCACAAGTGTCACACGACATCACTGCCTTAGGAACAAAACTGGACCACAATAAGAGTTGATCAACATTTTGCGCTAAGGCGTCAACCTTTGCAGCCAAAGCGGTGTGATCACTAACTTCACAAATTCTTGCCGCTTTCGGGGGTTTCTGCCTAGTGCTCCAATGGCACTCGTTACTGGCCATGTCTTCAATTAGTTTTTCAGCATCCTCAGGGAGTTTATTACTCAGTGAGCCACCTGCTGCAGCATCTATGAGTTGTCATGAAGCATAATTCAGCCCGTTGCAGAACATTTGTACTCTCATCCAAGCAGGGAATCCGTGGTGAGGACACTTGCGCAGGAGATCTTTGAATCGTTCGTGTGCTTCAAAAAGCATTTCACTGTCCCCTGCCTAAAAGATGAAATCTCTTGCCTCAATCGTGCGGCCTTGCTTGGTGGAAAATACCTAGCCAAGAATTTCTCTACCATGTCTTTCCATGTGGTGATGGAGCCAGGAGCTAAGGATGTGAGCCATCTGTAAGCTGCTCCCCTCAGACTGAATGGAAACAATCTCTGTCTTATGGCACCATCTGACACAGAATTGATCTTGAAAGTTGAACAAATTTGCAGACAGCGGGACAGGTGAGCATGTAGGTCCTCATCAGCTAACACATTAAACTGAACTGAATTCTGTATCATTCCAATTATACTCGCCTTGATCTCAAAATTATTAGCAGCACTGTAGGCTCTTGTACACAGAATTCTTCCACGGTAAACTGAGGCCTCTCATAATCTGACAAGGTCTTTCTCGGTTCGGCCATCACAGATGGTTCACTTGACTCAACCCGGATTTCTTGTTGCCTTGAACTTTCCGTTGATTCTCTCAACCGTTGATGCAAAGTTAGCTCAATTTCGTCGTCGGGTTCAACTAAATTTGCTTGAATTGCTCTTGTCATAAGATGGGTACCTCGCAAAATAACAAGAGCAAAAACTTAGAAATTGAAGAAAACAAAGGAATGAATATGCAAAAGAAAGAATGGAGACAATGAAGAGGAACACAAAACAAAACAATACCAAATCAACCAACTCTAAGTTTTCCGGATATTTCAGGGTCGCCAAGTAATACACCTCACGCACGCGCGAGGGGGTCGTATTCCCAAGGGCCCAATAATCTACCCTTATTTCCTCTTCATATGATTGTTTGGCCGGTCAATTCGAGTGTTGTGCAAAGAAAGGTAAAAAGACAAGCAACATGCAAGAAAATTACTCTAAGGCGAAGGCAATAATCGGAGGGTAAGAACATTGTACAAAGAGGGTCCCGGATGAGGATTCCCAAGGTGGTTACTAAAGTGCGAAAGTTGCCCTAACTAGCATGCAAATAGGTAGTTTGGACCGAGAAACCCTAAATTAGACCAATCCGATGGTCACGGAAATTGGTCCCTAATCCAGTACAAGTATCGAGTACGGAATTCCTTCCGCCCGAATCCTCACACGATTGCAATGAGAATGATATGTTTCTCAAGTTAGGGAGAAGACACAATCAAAGTTAACCCTAACAATTGGAGGGGTACAAATACCCGATGGTCACGGCATATTTGTACATGTATCCCTACCAAGCTTGGTGAGCCTAATACTAGGGCAATGGTCATGCTTCCTAGCATTTTCTAAATATTGATACACAAAGTTCTCATGCATAAAAAGCATTCAAATACACCAAACAAGGTTCACAAATAAGTCCCAAATGCATAAAACTAATCAACCAAACATTCTACACAAGTTCAACCCCAAGGTTCACCTACTTCCGGTGACCTTGGGGTTTAGTTGCTCATGAATACAAAATACTCAATAAAATACATGGAAACAACCAAACAATACAAAGAAAACACTCCTGACACGACCCCTTGCGTGTATCCCGCAAGTGCACGGGCTTGTCGAAGTAATAAAATTACCCTGGTAAGTGGGTAGTCGAATCCACAGGGAATAGGGACTTAAAACACAAGAATTCGCTATTTAGTTATGCGTTGTACGAAAAGTAATAATCGGAGTGATGAGTGAATTTATGGAAGCAATTAGAATAAAAGACAAGAAAGTAAATAGAGAGATGAAAGACAAGAGAAAAGCAAGTAGAAGTTAAAAGAGAAAGACTAGCAATGGATGAGATAGGGTATCCGGACAAGCTACCTCTAGGACTTATGCTTCTAGTGCAAGACTATGCTATTATACTTTCCTATTGATGTTAATTGAGTCAAGGATATCCTTAAACTTACAGTCCCAAAACCTAAGGTCAACCGTGACTAACCCCAACATTATGTACCGGTATTAGGATTCACTACGTCCCTTGACTCTTGTTGACCTGTCAACTAAGCCTCAGGGTAGTCTATCCTCCTAACTCAAACACTATGTGGGATTGCTTTAAGCTCTAGGGATTCCTAGTGATAAAACATGTTCCTTTATGTAGTTCTAACTCTTTGGTCCAGGTGGAAGAACCCTAGTCTAGATTGAGCGCTAACACTCTATCTTGACCGCTAATTAACCAAGGAAACGGAGGTAGGGAGAAATCACACCGGAAGGGAAAGGGGTACATCGCTACCTCACAACTCTCCCTCTCAACCCTCTTCAATCTTAAGGAGTCTAACCCTATAGGAGTTGTCACACCTCCAAAGGATAACCTAGATTGCTCTCAACCTTAGTGTCACGGCTAAGGGAAAAACAATAGCACAAGATAATTAAAATTGAAACTCGATTTATTCATCAATAATGGAAAAGCACAATAGCAATGTCATAGAAACATAATAATCCTAGGATTTTTCAAGTCCGAATACCCAAGAGGGGTTTAGCTCTTCATGGAGCTATACATGTTCATCAAAATATGAAAGAAAGAATAAAGTAAAAGCATTGATGAAAACCCCCTCGCATATTGTGTGGCCGTGGTCTTGTGCGGCTGTCGAACGTCGTTGTCGATGCCGATGACACGCTCCAATCCTCCACAAAGTCCTCTTTGAAACCCTAGCCGCATTGTCCAGAAGTTGGGGAGAAAGATAGGTCGAAAGATTTTTCAAAAAGTCTCAAAATCGGGCCTTTAATAGGCTGAGTGCGGCTTTTAAATTTGAACTTATCGGGACTTCACACGGCCGTGTGGAATTAACACACGGGCGTGTGAAGTTTTTGCCTGCTGAAAAATTAATTCACACGGCCGTGTGTTAATTCCACACGCCCGTGTGAATTCTCTGAAATTTTGAAATTTGGCCGTAAGTGAATTGATAAGTGCTTGTGTTAATAGTATCGCGAAGCGCTATTATCTTACATTAAGCATACCTTTTATCAGGTTTTATCACTAAATGTGTTCATTTGTGTTCTCTTGTGCATTGAAGGTATTGTGGAGCCTATTTGGAGAAGAAGAATGAAATTAGGTCGCGTTCGCCAATGTTGGGATGTTCTCGGACCAAGCAAGGAACGAAGCACGTATTTGGACTTGTGGATGTGTGCCAACCTCTTTTGGAGGGGCACAAAGGCAGTCACATTCACAACAAGTCCAATCCGTGTTACTTAGAAGAATCTCGCGAAAGAAGAAGACTTGAAGCAATCGGCGCGACCTACCGTTGCTTGTGTGCCCAAGTAATGGTCTCGATGAAGAACAATGGACCCGGGAGGCGTTTCGGCAAGTTACCAAGCCTGTTCAGCTGAAGATTAGTGTTCCAGAGAAGTCACACGGGCGTGTGGAAAGTCCATACGGCCGTGTGAGCCATTTTCCAGCCAGACAGAGAAGTCACACGGGCGTGTGGAAATTCCACACGGCCGTGTGTTTTGCGATTTCAGCCATCCAGTGAAGACACACGGGCGTGTGGAAATTCCACACGGCCGTGTGAAATTAATTTTTCAGCCGAGACAGAAGCTTCACACGGGCGTGTGGAAATTCCACACGGCCGTGTGAAGCCCCCGATAAGTCCAATTTTAAAGCCGCGATTCAACTATATAAAAGGGGATTTTTGCAACCTTTGGGGGAGATCTTTTTTGGACCTATCTTTTCCCCAACTTTCTGGAGCGCGGCTAGGGTTTCGGAGAGGATTTCGTGGAAGTTCTAGCGCGTCGTCGGCATCGATTTCGAGGTTCGACGTTTGCACAAGACCACGGCCACACCAATTCGAGGGGGTTTTTCATTGATGTCTATGTTTTATGCTTTATTTCTCACGTTGATGAACATGTATAGCTCTATGAGGAGCTAAACCCCTCGTGGGGTATTCGGACTTGTAAACTTTAGGGTTTCTTATGTTTCTTTGACATTGATTATTATGCTTTCCATCGTTGATGAATAAAATTGAGTTTTTAATCTTGATTATCCTTTCATATTGTTTTCCCTTAAACGTGACATTAGGGTTGAGAGCAATCTAGGCTTTCCTTTGGAGGTGTGACAACTCCTATAGGATTAGACTACTCAAGATTAGAGAGGGTTGAGAGGGAGAGTTGTGAGGTAGCAATGTACCCTTTTCCCCTTCGATGTGATTTCTCCCTACCTCCGATTCCTTGATTTAATAGCGGTCGAAATAGAGTGAAGCAATAGGTAGATAAACTCCCCTAGGGCTTAGTTACGCAAGTAATAGAGTGGAGGGTTGTAGTGAATCCTATTTGCTGGGGCTCAATCTAGACTAGGGTTCTTCCACCTGGACCAAAGGGTTAGAATTACGTATAGGAACAGGTTTAATCACTAGGAATCCCTAGAGCATAATGCAACTCCACATAGTGTGAGGTTTAGGCAGATGGACTCCCCTGGGGCTTAGTTATCTAGGTGACAGAGTGAAGGGTGTTGTGAATCCTAACACCGGGCATAGTGTTGGAGTTAGTCACGGTTGTCCTTAGGTTTGGGACCGTGAGTCTTAGGATATCCTCGACTCAATTGACATCAATAGGAGAGTATAATATCATAGTCTTGCACTTGAAACATAGACCCTAGAGGTAGCTTGTCCGGATACCCTCTTTTATTCATTGTTAGTCCTTCTCGATTTTCCTACTTGCACTTCTTTCTTCCATCTCTCTACTTAGTTTATTGCTTTGCATTATTTTCACTCATCAATCTTATTATCGTTCTTCGTATTCTGCATAGCTTAACTAGTGAAACCTTATATTCTATCTCCCTATTCCCTGTGGATTCGACTACCTTCTCACCAAGGTAAATTTATTACTTCGACAAACCCGTGCACTTGCGGGATACACGCAAGGGGTCGTGTCAAGTTTTTGGCGCCGTTGCCGGGGAATAGGCGTTTTAGATATTTGTTTTTCACTATTTTAGCTATTCACTTCGCATTCTATTTCATATTTTCCTTATCTACCATTGTTCTTAGTGGTTTGCACTGACTTGATCTTAAGTACAGAAAAGAAGGGATGCTTTATGCAACTGAAATGATCGATACACTTATAAGATTTGTAGAAGAGGTGGAATAGAAATTTCAGCCATTCACAGTACAAGCAGTTATGAGTGGTATTGAGTATGAGCAAATAATTCTCACTCCTTTCGTTGAAGAAGACACCAAGGTTTATCAGTCTTGCATGGAACAGCACATAGGATGTGAATTGTATGGGGTATTGGATGAATTTGAAAGGTCTGCAACTGCTTCAAGGGAAGAGTCAGGAGAGACTCTAGAGAGAGTTCTCTCCCAGTTTGAATCATATTGTCAAGAACAGAAACAGGAGGTCTTTTCAGTAGAAACAATTGATTTAACCCGTAAAGCATGTAGTATAGAGGTTGCAGTGGAACCCCAAGATCATCTCAATAGCCAAGTTTTACAGAACAACACGGAAAGTGTAGAAGAACAAGAATCATGTCAGTTTGAAGAGATTGATCGATTGAGAGAGAACCGGTTGCGGCCGTCCATTGAAGAACCACCTGATTTGGAGTTAAAAACATTACCGCAGCATCTGGAGTATGCATATCTAGCAGACGGAATGAAACTCCCTGTTATCATAGCCTCTGATCTTTCATTAGAACAGAAAGAGAAGTTGGTGAACATGTTAAAGAAGCATAGGCCTGCTATTGCTTGGAAGATTTCAGATTTGAAGGGAATAAATCCTTCGTTTTGCACACATAAAATTCTAATGGAGGATAATTTCAAGTCAGTAATTCAGCCCCAGAGAAGACTGAACCCAAACATGAAAGAGGTTGTCAAGGCAGAGGTGGTGAAGTTGTTGGATGCAGGAATTATTTATCCCATCTCTGACAGTGCTTGGGTCAGTCCAACGCAAGTGGTTCCAAAGAAAGGTGGAATGACAGTGATCAAGAATGAAAAGAATGAACTTATTCCAACCAGAACGGTCACAGGATGGAGGGTGTGTATTGACTACAGAAGGTTGAACGATGCAACCCGAAAGGATCATTTTCCATTGCCTTTCATAGATCAAATGTTAGAGCGGTTAGCCGGGCATGAGTTTTACTGTTTCCTCGACGGGATGTCAGGGTATTTTCAGATCCCTATAGCCCCGGAAGATCAAGAGAAGACTACCTTCACTTGCCCCTATGGTACGTTTGCATATAGACGAATGCCGTTCGGAATTTGCAACGCACCCGCAACGTTTCAACGATGTATGACTGCTATCTTTGTTGACCTTTTGGAAGATATAATGGAGGTGTTCATGGATGACTTCTCGGTGTTTGGTGACTCCTTTGATTTGTGTTTAAAAAATTTGGAGAGAGTGCTAACAAGGTGTGAAGAAACAAACCTTGTTCTCAATTGGGAGAAGTGTCATTTCATGGTACGAGAAGGTATTGTTTTAGGACATAAGATCTCTCGGAAGGGTATAGAGGTAGACAAAGCCAAGATTGAAGTTATAGACAAGCTTCCTCCACCAGCAAATGTAAAGGGCATTCGAAGCTTCTTGGGTCATGCAGGGTTTTATAGACGATTTATTAAGGATTTCTCAAAAATCACACAACCACTAACTAAACTTCTTGAAAAAGATGCTCCATTTGATTTTGGGGAAGAATGTAAGACGGCATTCAATGTGTTAAGGGACAAATTGGTGCAAGCTCCAATTTTGATCACACCTGATTGGAATGAGCCTTTTGAGATCATGTGTGACGCAAGTGATTATGCTGTTGGAGCAGTTTTGGGGCAAAGGAAAGAAAAACAGTTTCAGCCCATTTATTACGCTAGCAAGACTCTCACAGGTGCACAAGAGAATTACACCACCACAGAAAAAGAACTGTTAGCAGTAGTGTTCGCCCTAGACAAATTCAGATCGTATCTTATCTTGTCAAGGGTGATTGTTTTTCAGATCATTCAGCTCTCCGTTACCTCATGAACAAAGCTGATGCAAAGCCAAGGTTAATTAGGTGGATATTACTGCTGCAGGAATTTGATATGGAAATAAAAGACAAGAAGGGGACTGAAAATGTGGTAGCAGATCATTTGTCTAGGCTAGAAGGGAGTTTTGTTCAAGAGCCATTGAGTAAGGAAATTAATGATTCCTTCCCGGAAGAACATCTATACTCAATCAAAGACCTAGACTCACCATCAGATGATGCACCATGGTTCGCAGACTTTGCCAATTACCTATCCGGAAAGATACTCAAGCAAGGGCTTACATTTCAACAAAAGAAGAAATTCTTTAGCGACCTGAAGCATTATTTCTGGGATGATCCATTCCTTTTCCGTATTTGTGCTGATCAGGTTGTTCGGAGATGTGTCTCAAGAAAAGAAGGATGGGATATTCTTGCTCATTGCCATTCCGGTCCGGTTGGAGGCCATTATGCCTCGAGTAGAACTGCCGAAAAGGTCTTATCCGCAGGATTCTATTGGCCGACTCTATTCCAAGATGCACACTAGTTTGTTCTTCGATGTGATAGCTGCCAAAGGGCAGGGAATCTATCGCGAAGAGACGAGATGCCTCAGAATCCTATGCAATTCTGCGAAGTTTTTGATGTATGGGGCATTGACTTCATGGGACCGTTTCCGAAATCTAACGGGAATCAATATATACTGGTGGCAGTAGACTACGTCTCTAAATGGGTCGAAGCTCAAGCTTTGCCAACAAATGATGCAAGGACAGTGGTAAAATTCTTAAAGCGGTTGTTCACTAGGTTCGGCACTCCACGAGTGATTATCAATGATCGTGGAACACATTTCTGTAATCTCCAATTGGATAAGGTATTGAAAAGATACGGAGTACACCATCGCCTTGCAACCCCGTATCATCCACAAACAAGTGGACAAGTTGAGGTGACCAACAGAGAGCTTAAGAGGATCCTAACAAAATCTGTAGAGCAAGGGAAGCGAGACTGGTCTGAAAGGTTAGATGACACACTATGGGCCCATCGGACAGCATACAAGACTCCTGTAGGGACTACTCCATACAATTTGGTTTATGGGAAGTCATGTCATTTACCGGTGGAGCTTGAACACAAGGCATATTGGGCAATCAAGACAATGAACTTTAATTTGAAAAAAGCCGGTGAGCAGAGGTTGCTTCATCTTAATGAACTTGACGAGTGGAGATTGAGAGCATATGAGAATGCTAGAATCTATAAGGAGAAGATCAAAAAGTGGCATGATAAACACATTAAATCACCAAAGGAATTCAAAGTGGGCGATAAAGTGTTGTTATTCAACTCGCGATTGCGGCTCTTCCCCGGAAAACTCAAATCAAGATGGTTTGGCCCGTATACTGTTACGCAAGTATTCACCCAGGGGGCAGTGGAGATCACTCACCCGGAGAAGGGTACATTTAAAGTGAATGGGCATCGGTTGAAACCCTATTTCAGTGGAGAAGTGTGCAATGATGACAAGGAGGTATTCTTTCTCAAACCGCCGTAAGGTAAGACAGGTACGTCAAGCTAAGTGACGTTAAACAAGCGCTTCTTGGGAGGCAACCCAAGCGTTTTTGCAGTTTTTCTAGGACCTAGTTTAGTTTTAGGGTTGAATAAAAGTCTTAGCTATGGTGCCCCAATTTTCATGTGCATATGCTGAGTTTTCATGTGGATTTTCGATTATTTACGTGTGCCTTAACGTTAATTGACGAAGTTTGAGTCGGTTGAGTGTGTTTTCGATGGTCTCTGGTCGTGTTTTTATGGTTTATACAGGCTCTAAATGTTTTAAAAGAATTTCTGAATTTTTCTGAGAGTCTGTAGAATTTTCTAAGTAAACCAGAGAAAAGACACGGCCGTGTGGAATTAACACACGGCCGTGTGTTACCAATTGGAGCTTAACCAGAGAAGACACAGGGGCGTGACTTTGCCCCTGTGGAAAATTTCAGAAGGGGCACACGGCCGTGTGGAATTAACACACGGCCGTGTGAAATTTCGCAGAACTTCAACTCTCTTCCAGAGAGTCCACAGGGGCGTGTGGATGCCCCTGTGAGTGCCACTGTGCTAAGGCACACGGCCGTGTGAGATTTCCACACGGTCGTGTGAAAATTCTGCAGGAATTCCCTTTTCAACCCGAGAAACCACAGGGGCGTGTGTGAGCCCCTGTGGTAGAGTTTGTCAAGGCACACGGCCGTGTGGAGTATTCACACGGCCGTGTGAAATACTTAGCGTTTCTCGGGCAAGTCAGAGAGACCACAGGGGCGTGTGTTGGCCCATGTGGCCGGCCTTGTGTCTTGGCCAAGTTGGGCACACGGCCGTGTGGAATTAACACACGGCCGTGTGAAAATTTTCAGAGACCTTCTGTATTCTCCCGTGAATCCACAGGCCCAAGTGGGTGGCTCTGTGTAGACCCCTGTGGAGGCACACGGCCGTGTGGAATTAACACACGGCCGTGTGAGGTAGTTCAGAGAATGATCAGAGTGCGCACAGGGGCGTGTGTTAGCCCCTGTGAACCCTAATTTCTGAGGCACACGGCCGTGTGGGTACTTCACACGGCTGTGTGAATTCCCAGAACTTCAAAAGATGCCGAAGGTTTTTCTTTTGGAATTCACTCGTGTCTCTTTCACTTTCACTCCAAAACACTCTCCGACCTCTTTTGCTGCTTTCCCGACCAATATCTTCGGTCATTAAGGTTTCCTCTCGAGCCCTCCGACCAAACTCCGAATTTTTCTTCATTCCCACCGTCGGTGAGAACAACAAGCCCTTCCTCTTTACTAAATTCCGGATTTTGATCGTTTGTGATAAGAATTTCGTTTGTTTTGCACGGTTTACCTGGCTACTAATGAGTTTACAAGGGTTCCTATGAAAAAATTTTGTGTGACTTTGGAGTTCTGCTTCTCAACCTTGCATCAGTGTCCGCCTGATACTCCACACGGGCGTGTGGAATTTCCACACGGCCGTGTGAATCTTCATTATACCAAAATGACTAATTTTCTTTCAAAACCACTTTGCAGGAATGGCACCGAGGAAAGGCACCAACAAAAGAGCACGAGAACACTCTCCAGAGCCGATCAACGACATCCCATCTGAACACCAAGAAACATATAGACGATTGGCGAAACTCAAAATTGGACAATCTCGATACTTGGACGTAGAATATGTAAAACCAGCTGATTGGGGTATTGAAATGGCGGATGAGATTGAAGAGCTTGTTGCGGTAGGGAGTTGGAAGAGCTTGCTATCAATTCGAGATCCAGCGAACCGTTTGCTTACCTTAGAGATGCTCTCATCATTCAAATTCGACAAAGCAAGTAGAGAGTCGATGAGCGCCAACTCTATACAGTTTCGGGCATGCGGGCATGAGTACAATTTGTCGGTGACACAGTTTTCCATTTACATGGGGTTGTACGACGAGGCATTCACTGAAACGGAGGAGTACGAGAACCTCCCAACTGACTACCCTGGAAATTTGACCCCTCAAAGAGCTTACAAAGTGTTATGTGGACGAGGGAACTATGAGCCAATTGTATCAAAAGCTACTTGTCTATTACGACCGGCTTATAGATACATTCATGCCATTCTGAGTAGGTCAATAAACGGCCGGGGCGATAGCACAGGAGTTCTTAGTCGGCAGGAACTCCTTTATTTATATTCAATGGTACTGAAGGAGCCACTCCATATTGGGTATATACTCGCCGAGTCCATGCGTCATCAAAGTCAATATCCCAGGCTTGGGACGATTTTTGCAGGACCATACATCACAAGACTTATGAAGGGAATGGGTCTTCGGGCTGCAATCAGAGGGATGGAAAAGACAGTCACACCTTCCCCAATCGACTTGGAGATGCTGAGACAGATGGGCATGGCCTGGAGGCATTACCAGCGTTACACGCTATACTGGCCCGAGGCATTCCCGAGCGAGGGATCCCGGGCAGCATTGGAGCCACCCCCGCAGGACACAGAGACCGAGGTACCCCCCACCGCGCCGGAGCCACCTCCAGTGCGGATGTTTTCACCATCTCGAGGCCAGGACAGACTGGAGCGCCTCGAGAGCGCAGTGGGGATCCTACAGACTGAGGTGGCCGAGGTTAGGGCCACACAGATTACACAGCACCAGGAGGTGATGGCGCAGTTCCAGAGCTTGCGACAGACCTTTGAGCAGATTGTCGCCTCCTCCTCCTTCGTGGTCCGACCTCGAGTGTCCACTCCACCACCTCCATCTCCCTCAGCACCAGCAGCTCCAGCATCACCAGCAGATCCAGAGCCTCCAGCAGCACCAGAGGCCACCACTCAGGACACCGACGCTGAGGCGTCTTAGATTTTAGATTCTTTTCTTTTATTTGTCATTTCTGTGTATCTTTACATTTATTTTGGACTTGTAGTACTCAGAAAGGATTCTCCTTCTGAGTATAGCTTTTATTTTGCTTTTTCTTTTTATCTCGAGTTGTATTCATTGCTTTACATTTTATATACTCGAGTTTTATTGAGCTTTACTGAACCCTCCTTTATGTGTGCGCAGATGGTCTTGGATGTAAGGATATTGAGGAATAGTCATTGACACGGTCATGGAATCGTGTGTGCTCCACGAACCATTGAGACTCAACTCTCAATGACCTAGCTTCATCAAACGAAACACTTGGAGTTCAGGGGAGTACTGTTTCAATTGCCACTTCCACACTAATTGCTTTTATCGTTTTCACTTATTATTGTGCTTATATGCGTACATTGAGGACAATGTACATCTTAAGTGTGGGGGGGAGTTCACATTGCACACACCTTTAGTTGTGCGTTCAATTGCTTATGATAATGTAGCCTATGGCGGTTCACCTCAGTTGCAACGGTTGTATTCTTATAGTTTAGGAGAATTTTCAACATTGTATCCTATCATGCTCTAGTCTCTACTTGAATTTTAGGGAATTTTTGCTCGAATCATCTTAGTACACAACTTACTCTTGGAATCTTTTGGAAACTCAATCTTGAAGTTTTTAAGGACAAGTTTATCGTTGTTCTTAGTTTTACTCTGGAAAATGCATAAAAAAAAAAAATGGAAAAATGAAAAGAGAAAAAGAAAAAAAATATATATATATATGAGTTTGTAAATATTAGCTTTGTTTTAATTATGCATTTGGGGTGGCAAGAGCTACCGCCTATGAAGTATGCAGCTACTCTCATAAGTCGGATACAAGTTATGCCCTAATGAGAGAAAGAGCTATCTCATGGGATGCGTGAAAGCTACTACCCCGGTAGAAAGAGCTACCTCCTCGAAAGAGTGAAAGCCACCTTTGGCGGCCGCCTAGGAAAGGGCTACCTTCAAGGATGTGTGAAGCTACTACTTCCACCACTATTTTTGTTTTTGTATATAAATAAGTCCTTTCTAACCAAAGTTTGAGGAGTACTCGTCGGTTCTCTTGAGTAAGATCGCACACACTAACACATTTTCGAGTTTTCATCCTTTTTGATTCGAGTTTTTAGCTAGAGCATTGGTAACCTTATGCAATGTTTTGAGTTTCCCTTACTTGTAGAATGCTTCTTTTGCATACTTTTGGTGAACCTAAGGCCATGCACTTTCAATTGTTCTTCCCAAGTACTTTCACGTTTTATTTTGCTTGAGGACAAGCAAAAGCTTAAGTATGGGGGGGTTTGATAAGTGCTTGTGTTAATAGTATCGCGAAGCGCTATTATCTTACATTAAGCATACCTTTTATCAGGTTTTATCACTAAATGTGTGCATTTGTGTTCTCTTGTGCATTGAAGGTATTGTGGAGCCTATTTGGAGAAGAAGAATGAAATTAGGTCGCGTTCGCCAATGTTGGGATGTTCTCGGACCAAGCAAGGAACGAAGCACGTATTTGGACTTGTGGATGTGTGCCAACCTCTTTTGGAGGGGCACAAAGGCAGTCACATTCACAACAAGTCCAATCCGTGTTACTTAGGAGAATCTCGCGAAAGAAGAAGACTTGAAGCAATCGGCGCGACCTACCGTTGCTTGTGTGCCCAAGTAATGGTCTCGATGAAGAACAATGGACCCGGGAGGCGTTTCGGCAAGTTACCAAGCCTGTTCAGCTGAAGATTAGTGTTCCAGAGAAGTCACACGGGCGTGTGGAAAGTCCACACGGCCGTGTGAGCCATTTTCCAGCCAGACAGAGAAGTCACACGGGCGTGTGGAAATTCCACACGGCCGTGTGTTTTGCGATTTCAGCCATCCAGTGAAGACACACGGGCGTGTGGAAATTCCACACGGCCGTGTGAAATTAATTTTTCAGCCGAGACAGAAGCTTCACACGGGCGTGTGGAAATTCCACACGGCCGTGTGAAGCCCCCGATAAGTCCAATTTTAAAGCCGCGATTCAACTATATAAAAGGGGATTTTTGCAACCTTTGGGGGAGATCTTTTTTGGACCTATCTTTTCCCCAACTTTCTGGAGCGCGGCTAGGGTTTCGGAGAGGATTTCGTGGAAGTTCTAGCGCGTCGTCGGCATCGATTTCGAGGTTCGACGTTTGCACAAGACCACGGCCACACCAATTCGAGGGGGTTTTTCATTGATGTCTATGTTTTATGCTTTATTTCTCACGTTGATGAACATGTATAGCTCTATGAGGAGCTAAACCCCTCGTGGGGTATTCGGACTTGTAAACTTTAGGGTTTCTTATGTTTCTTTGACATTGATTATTATGCTTTCCATCGTTGATGAATAAAATTGAGTTTTTAATCTTGATTATCCTTTCATATTGTTTTCCCTTAAACGTGACATTAGGGTTGAGAGCAATCTAGGCTTTCCTTTGGAGGTGTGACAACTCCTATAGGATTAGACTACTCAAGATTAGAGAGGGTTGAGAGGGCGAGTTGTGAGGTAGCATTGTACCCCTTTCCCCTTCGATGTGATTTCTCCCTACCTCCGATTCCTTGATTTAATAGCGGTCGAAATAGAGTGAAGCAATAGGTAGATAAACTCCCCTAGGGCTTAGTTACGCAAGTAATAGAGTGGAGGGTTGTAGTGAATCCTATTTGCTGGGGCTCAATCTAGACTAGGGTTCTTCCACCTGGACCAAAGGGTTAGAATTACGTATAGGAACAGGTTTAATCACTAGGAATCCCTAGAGCATAATGCAACTCCACATAGTGTGAGGTTTAGGCAGATGGACTCCCCTGGGGCTTAGTCATCTAGGTGACAGAGTGAAGGGTGTTGTGAATCCTAACACCGGGCATAGTGTTGGAGTTAGTCACGGTTGTCCTTAGGTTTGGGACCGTGAGTCTTAGGATATCCTCGACTCAATTGACATCAATAGGAGAGTATAATATCATAGTCTTGCACTTGAAACATAGACCCTAGAGGTAGCTTGTCCGGATACCCTCTTTTATTCATTGTTAGTCCTTCTCGATTTTCCTACTTGCACTTCTTTCTTCCATCTCTCTACTTAGTTTATTGCTTTGCATTATTTTCACTCATCAATCTTATTATCGTTCTTCGTATTCTGCATAGCTTAACTAGTGAAACCTTATATTCTATCTCCCTATTCCCTGTGGATTCGACTACCTTCTCACCAAGGTAAATTTATTACTTCGACAAACCCGTGCACTTGCGGGATACACGCAAGGGGTCGTGTCATGAATAGTAGCTTGCTACAGTGTTTTGTTGCATTAACAAGCTACAGTACTTGCCGAAAACGCTCCCGAATCCTTCGTTCTTCATCGAGGCCATTGAATTGGGCACACAATCAATGGAAGATCGTGCCGATTGCTTCAAGTCTCCTTCTTGGCGAAGTTCTCCTAAACAATACGAGTTTAGACTTTTTGTGAATGTGACTGCCTTTGTGCCCCTCCAAAGGAGGTTGGCACACACTCACAAGTCTAAGCTCGTGCCTTGTTCCTTGCTTGGTCCGAAAACCTCCCCAACAATGGCGAACACGATCTAACTTCGTTCTTCTTTTCCAACTTGGCTCCACAAAACTATACTGCATAAAAATACACAAATGCACACTATTTAGTGATAAAATCTGATAAAATGTATGCTCATTGTAAGATAATAACGCTTTGCATTAGTATAACACAAGCATTTATCAACTCCCTCAAAAGACAGGGGCGGAATGACGCTTCCAAAGATGCCACAGAAAGGGTGGCTTCCCTTGTCGTTCTTCCCTCAAATGTGGATCAATTCGGTGGATTTCGTAGTATGTCGCTCTCCTCGACGTTTTCTCCCCGGAAATGGCATCCAACGGCTTCTCCTATCCCGGAATTTATGGTGGTGCCAAGTAGAACAAGAGCTAGGGCTTCCTCCCCTCTAAGAAAATGAACTTTTTGCCCTTAAATGGTCATTCTCGGGATGCCATGCGGCCTGGCATACGGTCCGCATATGGGCACTTTGGCACCCCGAATTTTGTGTAAGTTGTTGTAGTGAGTGTTACAGTAAAATGCTACAGTACCTGCTATAGTACTATTGCTACAAGGGCTGTATGCGTCACTTATGCGGCCGTAGGGGTGCCTGCATGAACCTCTAGACTTAGTCGTTTCGCGAAAGTTCTCGTGCTATAGCGCTGCTACGATGCTGCTACAGTACCGGCGCAAAAATAATATTTTCTTGCTGACACGACCTTTTGCGTGTGTACCGCAATTGCACGGTCTTGTCGAAGTAATAAAATAATCCCGGTAAGTGGGTAGTCGAATCCACAGGGAATAGTGATTAAAAATATGAGAAATTGCTATTCAGTCGTACGATATATAAGAAAAGAATAATCGGAGTGATAAGTGGATTTATGGAAATTAGAATAAAAGCAAGGGAAATGAATAGAAAGATGAAAGAAAGAAAAGTGCAAGTAAAGAGTAAAAGAGAGAGACTAGCAATGAATGAAAATAGGGTATCCGGACAAGTTACCTCTAGGACTTATGCTTCTAGTGCAAGACTATACTATTATACTTTCCTATTGATGTTAATTGAGTTGAGGAAAATCCTTAAACACACAGTCCCAAACCTAAGGTCAACCGTGACTAACCCCAACACTATGTCCCGGCAATAGGATTCACGTCAACCCTTCACTCTGTTGATTGCTCAACTAAGCCCCAGGGGAGTATTTCTATCTAAGCCTAACACTACGTGGAATTGCTTTAAGTTCTAGGGACTCCTAGTGATAAAACCTGTTCCTATTTGTAGTAGTTCTAACCCTTTGGTCCAGGTGGAAGAACCCTAGTCTAAATTAAGCCCCAGTGCATAGGATTCACGTCACTCCAAAGCCTTGGGGGAGTATTTCTACCTAGCACTTCACTCTATTTCGACCGCTAATAAATCAAGGAATTGGAGGTAGGGAGAAATCACATCGGAAGGGAAAGGGGTACGGTGCTACCTCACAACTCTCCCTCTCAACCCTCTTCAATTTTAAGTAGTCTAATCCTATAGGAGTTGTCACACCTCCAAAGGATAACCTAGATTGTTCTCAATCCTTAGTGTCACGGCTAAGAGAAGACAATAGCAAAAGATAATTAAAATCAAAACTCGAATTTATTCATCAAAATTGGGAAAAGCATAATAACATTGTCATAGAAACATAATTATCCTAGAGTTTTACAAGTCCGAATACCCACGAGGGGTTTAGCTCCTCATGGAGCTATACATGTTCATCAATTTATGAAAGAAAGCACAAACTAAAGACATCAATGAAAACCCCCTCGCGTATGGTGTGGCCGTGGTCTTGTGCGGCAGTCGAACGTCGGTGACGATGCCGATGGCGCGCTCCAATCCTCCACAAAATTCTCTCCGAAACCCTAGCCGCACACTCTAGAAGTTGAGAAGAAAGATAGGTCAAAAGATGCCCAAAAAGTCTCCAAATCGGGCTTTAAATAGGCTGAGTGCGGCTTTAATATTGAACTTATCGGGGCTTCACACGGCTGTGTGGAATTTCCACACGCCCGTGTGAAGCTTCTGTCTTTCCTGAAAAATTACTTCACACGGCCGTGTGGAATTTCCACACGCTTGTGTGAAGTCTCTGGCTTGCTGGAAAATATTTCACACGGCCGTGTGTTAATTCCACACGCCCGTGTGAACTCTCTGGACTCCCGATCTTCGGCAGAAAATGCACAGTAACTTGCTACAATGAATTGCTACAGTAACAAGCTACAATGCTGCTACAGTACTTGCCGAAATGCTTCCGAATACGTTGTTCTTCACCGAGGCCATTGAATTGGGCACACAATCAATGGTAGAGCGTGTCGATTGCTTCAAGTCTTCTCTTTGGTAGAGTTCTCCTAAGCTACACAAGTCGGACTTGTTGTGAATGTGACTACCTTTGTGCCCCTCCAAAAGGAGGTTGGCACACACTCATGATAAACGCCTAAACATACGTATTTTCCATGTATTCGGGTGTATGTATTACGTATTTTTCTATGAGTTGACACCCGTTTTTGGTCTGAATTGGTTTCTTTCATGTTACAGGTACTGATGTGACCCCTTCGAGCTGATTGATAGAATTTGAGAAGAAATCGGCGATGAAAACACTATTCCTGAGGGGGGGTACTGTAGCGACTACTGTAGCAGATCCTGTAGCACTACCCCTTTGGCGAAATGGCTATGTCTGGAGGTCATGCGGTCTGGCATGCGGGCACTGCAGAGGCCGTATACGGTACTGTAGCAGTTTTACTGTAGCATACGGTACTGTAGCGGTTTACTGTAGCTGCACTGTAGCAACTTACACGATTTCGGGTTTTTTCTCGGGATTTTCTCTCCCCGCATGCGGGGTCGCATACGGGGCCGCATGACGTTCTGGATGATGTTTTTAAGGGTTTTGAGAGTTCATTCTTGGAGGAGAGGAGAGACCTTGAGCAAGCTTGACTTTACCACCTTCTTTGGGAGCTTGAGGCCGGCTTTTGGAGGCAATTCTTGAGGAGGAGACGACGGGGAGAGCACGAGACGACGACTCCACACCTTCGATTTGGATTTTAGAGGAAGTTTGACAAGGGAAGCCACTCCTTGGGTGGCGTCCTTGGAAGCGTCATTCGGCCTTGATCCTTTGAGGGAGTGTTCTTATTATGCTTTTGGTTGTTTCCATGTATTTATTTGCATACTTTGTGATCATGAGCAACTAAACCCCAAGGTCACCGGATGTAGGTGAACCTTGGGGGTGAACTTGTGTATTTTGGATGATTCCTTTCTAGTTTATGCATGTGTGTTGGTTTGAGATCCTTGTTTGGTGGTTCTTGAATGCCTTGATATGTATGAGAACTCTATATGTCAATTCCTAGACAATGCTAGGTTGCATGACCATTGCCCTAGTGTTAGGCTCACCAAGCTTGGAAGGGAATACATGTACGAATACGCCGTGACCATCGGGTATTTGTACCCCTCCAATTGTTAGGGTTGTCCTTGATTGTGTTTCAACCCTAGCTTGGGGAAATCCATTAAACCCATTGCAATCGTACAAGGATTTGGGCGGAAGAAATTCCGTATTCCAATACTTGTACCGGATTAGGGACCAAACACCGTGACCATCGGGTTGGTCTAATTTAGGGTTTCCCGGTCCAAACCACCCACGTGCATGCTAGTTAGGGTATCCTTAGCACTTTAGTAGCCCCCGAGGGAATCCTCATCCGTGACCATTCCCTCGCCCTGATTTCCCTCAGTATTTGTATTTATTATTTGTATGCTTTTCATACATCCGTAGATTATTTGTAGTTATCTCCTTTGAGTGATTGCTAGGTTAAACAACATTGTGATAAGGAAGTAAGAATAGCTCCTCGGGCCCTTGGGAATACGACCCCCTCGTGCTCGCGCGAGGGGTATTACTTGGCGACCCCGTGCACTTGCGGGTGAGCGATTCAAACGCATTCTCACCAAGTTTTTGGCGCCGTTGCCGGGGACCCACGAGGAATATTCGGAAAACTTAAAACGTGTTGATTTGATCATTTCATTTTGTTTGTTTTTACCAGTCTTGTATATATTCTGTCAATTCATTTTTATTTTGTTTTTCTCTCTAAACCATGGCTTCGACTAACACTTGGGTCTACGATCATTATCCACAGGAACCATTCTACCCTTACTCGAATGCACCATATTGGTTGGATGAGTTGTGCCCCAACACTGAACAGTGGATAAGAACGGCGGATGATGCCAGTGCCGCTACATTTGTTAAAGAACAAGGGGCTCAGTTTGTGTTTGACAAATACTTCGAATCTATCGGGGAACAACCGGTCACAGAAACCTGCTCTCCAAACCACCAACCTGAATCCTTTCATCATGAGCTAAGAAGAGATGTTGAGTATCCTGCTGATTCTTTGTTGCATCTTGAGGGTGTGTCTGATCAAACTCGAACTGGATATTCAGAGGCAAATCCCCATGTGCCAGAGAACAATACAGGTGTGATTGAAAATGCTCTTCAGTGTGTGGAAGAAGTGTTAGGCGTTGTTGCCCCAGGTACGGGGGACTACAGTGACACCGAACAGTTTGATCTCAGGAATTTTGGGAAGCAGAAGTCATCAATCGAGGAACCCCCAGAATTAGAGTTGAAACCTCTCCCCGAACATTTGGAATATGCTTTCTTGGAAAAGGGGTCCAAGCTTCCAGTCATTATTGCCTCAGATCTCACTGTTAGGCAGAAGGAGCAACTTCTCGAGGTGCTTAAGAGACACAAAAAGGCTATTGCATGGAAAATCTCGGATATTAAGGGGATCAGCCCATCTTTCTGCACTCATAAGATCCTCATGGAGGACAACCATAGGCCTCGAGCAATTCCCCAACGGAGACTCAACCCTAACATGAGAGAGGTGGTAAGGAACGAAGTCATCAAACTTTTGGATGCAGGCATTATTTATCCCATCTCTGACAGTGCATGGGTAAGCCCAGTGCAGGTGGTACCAAAGAAAGGGGGGATGACGGTTATTGCTAATGAAAAGAATGAGCTTGTTCCTACCAGGACTGTCACAGGTTGGAGGGTATGCATTGACTACAGGAAACTCAATGATGCCACGAGAAAAGATCACTTTCCCTTACCCTTCATTGATCAGATGCTTGAACGACTGGCGGGACATTCTTATTACTGTTTCCTGGATGGTCTCTCCGGGTATTTTCAGATTCCCATTGCCCCAGAAGATCAAGAGAAAACAACCTTCACTTGTCCCTATGGCACATTCGCATACCGTCGTATGCCTTTCGGGTTATGCAATGCACCGGCGACATTTCAGAGATGCATGATGGCAATTTTCGAGGATATGGTGGAGGATATCATGGAAGTGTTTATGGATGATTTCTCGGTCTTTGGTGACTCATTCGAGCTTTGCCTTAGAAATCTGGAACGGGTTTTGATCCGATGTGAAGAAACCAATTTGGTGCTCAGTTGGGAAAAATGTCACTTCATGGTCAAGGAAGGCATAGTGCTCGGGCATAAAATCTCACAAAAGGGGATTGAGGTGGATAAGGCCAAAGTTGCAACCATCGAAAAACTTCCTCCTCCTACCTCAGTTAAAGCAATCAGAAGTTTTTTAGGGCACGCTGGGTTTTATCGAAGATTTGTGAAAGACTTCTCATCAATTGCTCGACCGCTTACAAAACTTCTTGAGAAGGATGCCCCTTTTGAGTTCAATGACGATTGTATGAATGCCTTTCTCACCCTGAAGCAGAAGCTTGTGGAGGCACCGATCATGGTCTCCCCGGACTGGAATCTGCCGTTTGAGTTAATGTGTGATGCAAGCGACTTCGCAGTGGGGGCCGTGCTTGGGCAGCGACGAGACAACCATTTCCATCCTGTCTATTATGCAAGCAAAACTTTGAACGATGCTCAGGAAAACTACACCACCACTGAGAAGGAAATGCTCGCGGTTGTTTTCGCATTTGACAAATTCCGGTCATATCTAGTACTATCCAAGGTGATTGTGTATACTGATCATTCGGCATTGAAGTACCTGTTGGGTAAGCCCGACGCCAAGCCTCGTCTAATCCGTTGGGTTCTACTGTTGCAAGAATTCGATTTGGAGATAAAAGATAAAAAGGGGGCAGAGAACCTAGCAGCTGATCACCTCTCACGCCTTGAGAACCCATATGAGGGTATCTTGCAAAAAGGAGAAATAAATGACACCTTCCCTGGGGAGCAACTCTGCAGCATAAGAGTGATTGAGCAGGATGAGACTCCGTGGTTCGCTGACTTTGCGAACTATTTGGCGGCAAGAACCTTCCCAAAGTGGCTCACACCTCAACAACGAAAAAAATTCTTTGCCGACCTGAAACACTATACATGGGAGGATCCATTCCTATTCAGGACTTGCTCCGACCAAATTGTGAGAAGGTGTGTCTCAGTGGACGAGGGGCACGATATCTTGTTACATTGTCATTCGGGTCCTACTGGGGGCCACTACAGTGGGACCAGAACAGCTAAAAAGGTACTTGATGCGGGGTTCTACTGGCCTACCATGTTCCATGATGCGCAGTTAGTGGTGCAACATTGTGATCGGTGTCAGAGAGCGGGTAATTTATCGAAACGTGATGAAATGCCTCAAAATTGGAACCAAGCTTGCGAAGTGTTCGATGTGTGGGGGATAGATTTCATGGGTCCATTCCCTAGTTCCCAGGGCAACAAGTATATCTTGGTCGCAGTGGACTATGTCTCCAAGTGGGTGGAGGCCCTGGCCTGCTCATCTTGTGATGCTAGGGTGGTTGTGAAATTTTTAAAAAAATTGTTCTCTCGGTTTGGAACTCCTAGGGCAATCATAAGTGACCGGGGAACACATTTTTGCAACTCTCAGTTCGAAAAAGCCCTTAAACGATACGGGGTATCTCACAGGACGTCAACCGCCTACCATCCTCAAACAAGTGGTCAAGTTGAAGTGTCGAATAGGGAGTTGAAGAGGATCCTGGAAAAAACTGTCAGCTACCACCGGAAAAATTGGGCAGACCAGCTCGAGGATGCGCTTTGGGCGTACAGAACTGCATTCAAGACCCCTACTGGATCAACACCCTACCGACTGGTCTATGGAAAAGCATGTCATTTGCCGGTGGAACTTGAGCATAGAGCATATTGGGCGATAAAGCAACTCAATTTCGACCCCCATCTTTGTGGTCACAAGAGAAAATTTCAACTAAACGAGTTAGAGGAGTGGCGTGCTTTGGCATACGAAACTTCAGTCCGGTACAAAGAGAAGATGAAGGAACACCATGACAGACACATAAAGCAACCTAAGTGCTTCCAAAATGGGGATCATGTACTTCTTTTCAATGCGAGGTTGAGACTTTTCCCGGGGAACTTAAAATCACGGTGGCACGGGCCATATACGGTCACGCAAGTATTCCCTCATGGCGCCATCGAGATTTCTCATCCACAACATGGGACATTTAAAGTCAATGGACACCGGTTGAAACATTACTTTCCGGGTAACAACTCTTCATCAAAATTTGGAGGTATTTCTCACCCCTTTGTTCCACCCTGAATTGAGGTAAACCATGTCGAGCTAAAGACGTTAAAAAAGCGCTTCTTGGGAGGCAACCCAAGTCTTTAAATTCATTGCATTTATTTTTCTTCTTAGTTGTCATTTTTGTGTTTGTGTGTTTTTCGTATTTTTTGTGTGGTGCTTGTGAGTTTGAGTCTTGTTGATTTTTGTGCTTGTGGTTGTTGTTTAGCCGAATTCCATAATTTATTTCATCTTGTTGCACCATAGATTTCATGATCTTTATATTTTTCCTTGAGTGTTGGTGCCTCATTCTCCATGTTTTTAATGATTTTTGAGTGTTATCGGCTTTGTTTTCATGTGATTTTTGGGTGCTAGGTTGAGTACTTGAGCTAAAAATTTCCTGGACCTTATGCGGCCTACCATGCGGCCGCATGAGGGGCCGCATACAAATTCCAGAGAGGTATGCGGCCTGCTATGCGGCCGCATAGCAGGCCGCATAGTTTTTCCCGAGAGCCATGCGGGCAACCATGCGGCCGCATAGCAGGCCGCATAGTTTTTCCCGAGAGCCATGCGGGCAACCATGCGGCCGCATAGCAGGCCGCATGGTCACCCAGCCCACTTCTCCCTCTTATTCACCTCATTTCAGCACTGTTCATCCATTTTTCATCAAACTTCTCTTCCTTTCTCCTTCATTTCTCCACCATTTTCCTTCATTCTTTTTGCATCCAAACACTCTCTTCAACCTAGCAAACAAGTTTTTGGAAGATTTTCAAGGTTTTATCAAGGTTTAAGCCGATCTTCACTTCATCTTCTCATTGGTGCCCTAGTTCAAGGTTTGTGCTCCTATCACTCATTCTTTGGTTTTTTATGGTTGAATTGATGGGAAAACATGATGCTTTTCATGGTGAATGCTTCTTGTAATTATTTCTCTTGAATTTCAAGCTTTGTACATTTAGATTGTCACTTTTACAAGAAGAAACTCTACCAAAATTTCCCCGAAATTACTGTAGCACTAGCCAAAAATCAGCCTTTGTTCTTCATTAACCAATTTTCTCAAGTTTTTTTTGCTTGATGATGGTTCTCTTGTCTTGTAGGGATGCCGATCAAACACATGGCTTCCAAGCGCGTTAGGAGGAGCTCTCCACCACCCGTTTGCGAGCCTACATTCAAGAATGATGCCCACAAGGCAAGATTTGCGTGTTTGTCGAAAAGGAGGTTTGGCACGGTGCGAGTTATCGATTGGGAGGCTTTGAAGACATTGGACATTGATGATACCGTTCGAGGCCTCATCTCCCGTGATGGATGGGATGATATTCTTGAGATCGATGAGCCCACTTATCGGGAGTTGACTTTGGAGGTGTTGAGCACATTTGAGGTCTCCGGGCATGCTCCCCATTTGCGCCAGGCTAGCACCATTACTTTCAGAGCCTTTGGTAAGCGGCACAAGATCACCGACGACCAGTTGGCCATTTACCTTGGGTTTCACACTTATGAGTCCCTCGCCGATTCAGAGCTCAGGGCTTTACCTCGTGACTTCCCACGCTCGGTGTCCCCTAGTTCCCTTTGGAGGTCTATTGCTAGCTCGTCATCTTCGAAGAAGGCTTCTTTGATGGCCGACCCCGTTCACAGGTACTTACAGGCCCTACTGTCCAGAAGTGTGAGCGGTCGCGTTGATTCTACTGGGGTGGTTTCTCGTACCGATCTACTTATTATGTACAGTATTCTTCAGCGGTACCCCATCCACATGGGCCATCTGTTTGCCGGACTTATTGAGCATCAGGGGACTTCTACTCGCCTTGGGGCTATATTTGCCGGGCCGTATATTACACGCATCATCAGGGGCCTAGGACTGATTGAGCACACCCAGGGCATGAGCATTGTGAGCACCGTGGCACCACTTAGTCTGTCGATCTTGCTTCATATTGGGATAGTTGAGAGGTCTGGAGACACTTACCGCCTCCCGCGCAGTGGAGGCACGAGTTCCCATGACCCCGACACCTCTCGGGATTCAGAGTCTGATTCAGAGTCCGCCCCTGTACCCGATGCAGCACCTAGCGGGAGTCGACCATCACTTGAGGAGAGTTTCGCGGAGTTCCGCATCGAGGTCCGTCAGCAGTTGCAGACCCTTGGGACCTCTCAGGAGGCGTTGACAGCATCAGTGCATGATTTAGCCATATCACAGGGCCGCATCGAGAGCAGCATGGCCGAGATCTTATCATACATGCGCGGCGCTTCATCTTCTGTCGGCACCTCCTCCACAGCCACCACGTGCTTTGCGCCATCACTCCCTCCGGATCTCTAGACCCACAGCACCACTTTAGTTTTTCTTTCTGTTGTTTATACTGGTTTTTATTTCTAGACTTGTTGGTTTGTATTGTTATACTTTTCAGTTAGCAAGGGTCCTGACCCTTCTAAACTGTATTTTCCCGTTTTTGATTCGTGCTTTCTTGTCCGGCTCTCTATTTATTTCTTGGGATGTGATATGTTTCCTCTCTATTTTCAGGACTAATCATTGTAGAGGATTCACGCCCCTTGCACCTCACAACTTTCCCTCGGTCCAGGCACACGTGGAGTTCATCTCATCAACCAATTGGGGAAGTTTCTTTACCTCATTCCCGTACTTCTATGTTTATATTTTTATCTCGCACCTTACTTTGCTGATTCAGGTACATTGAGGGCAATGTACAACTTTAGGTGTGGGGATGGGGTACTTTACTAGTTTTGCATGCATGAATACCGATGATAGCTATGATTTTAGGGTTTAGTACTTCCTAGCTTGAAAGAATGATAGAAGTGAGTTGTATTTTTATAATGTGCTTGAATGATGCCCTGTTTTATTTTTAGTGCTTTTTCATGCTCTATCATGATTGCTCCTACCTTGTACACTCCAACCAACCCATTATGATGATTTTGGTATTGGACTGTTAAATTCTTTCTTCAATATTCTTTTAAGAGCTTGTGAGTTCCTGTTTTGTTTTCTGTAGCCTTAAGTGAACTTGTGTGACAGGTGTCCAAGGGACTGAGATACAGTGTGTACAGTGAAAAAAAAAAAAAAAAAAAAAAAAGTGGAGTCTATGGCAGTATTCCTCTGCTGGCACAGCATGAATGCGTCTATGTAGGCTGTAATTGAGTAGGTTGGGTGGCTCTTGTGCCTAATCAGCATGTGCATCCTTCTGAAAGATTTCTTGTGCAGCCTATGTTAGTCGGACTCAGGAAAAAAAAAAAAAAAAAAAATGTGTATATTTGTGAATAGACAAATAAGTATCTCTGTTGCGTCCCCTGGAACGTGTTACACAGTCGCTTGAGTGTAGAGTTTTATTCAGGAACTCAAAAGACTCTTGACTGAGTATTGAAGAGGTCTTTAACTGCCTAATACCATTCTCACCATATGTGGGGTGAATGGACCCCTGGGGTAATCCAGGGTGTGGAGGTTAAGGTTGGGAGCCAGCACACACTCACGGAAGCACTTTGAATAAAACAGGGCTACCATTACTTGATCACTCACTGTACAGCTCACTTTCTAGATTTCTTTTCACGCGTGCTAGTGGAGTGCTTTACCGTTGAGCTTGAGGTCGTATGTTTAGTCGTTTACCACCGTGCCCCTGTTCTTCATGTGTGTTTGCTTGGGGACAAGCAAATGCTTAGGTGTGGGGATGTTTGATAAACGCCTAAACATACGTATTTTCCATGTATTCGGGTGTATGTATTACGTATTTTTCTATGAGTTGACACCCGTTTTTGGTCTGAATTGGTTTCTTTCATGTTACAGGTACTGATGTGACCCCTTCGAGCTGATTGATAGAATTTGAGAAGAAATCGGCGATGAAAACACTATTCCTGAGGGGGGGTACTGTAGCGACTACTGTAGCAGATCCTGTAGCACTACCCCTTTGGCGAAATGGCTATGTCTGGAGGTCATGCGGTCTGGCATGCGGGCACTGCAGAGGCCGTATACGGTACTGTAGCAGTTTTACTGTAGCATACGGTACTGTAGCGGTTTACTGTAACTGCACTGTAGCAACTTACACGATTTCGGGTTTTTTCTCGGGATTTTCTCTCCCCGCATGCGGGGTCGCATACGGGGCCGCATGACGTTCTGGATGATGTTTTTAAGGGTTTTGAGAGTTCATTCTTGGAGGAGAGGAGAGACCTTGAGCAAGCTTGACTTCACCACCTTCTTTGGGAGCTTGAGGCCGGCTTTTGGAGGCAATTCTTGAGGAGGAGACGACGGGGAGAGCACGAGACGACGACTCCACACCTTCGATTTGGATTTTAGAGGAAGTTTGACAAGGGAAGCCACTCCTTGGGTGGCGTCCTTGGAAGCGTCATTCGGCCTTGATCCTTTGAGGGAGTGTTCTTATTATGCTTTTGGTTGTTTCCATGTATTTATTTGCATACTTTGTGATCATGAGCAACTAAACCCCAAGGTCACCGGATGTAGGTGAACCTTGGGGGTGAACTTGTGTATTTTGGATGATTCCTTTCTAGTTTATGCATGTGTGTTGGTTTGAGATCCTTGTTTGGTGGTTCTTGAATGCCTTGATATGTATGAGAACTCTATATGTCAATTCCTAGACAATGCTAGGTTGCATGACCATTGCCCTAGTGTTAGGCTCACCAAGCTTGGAAGGGAATACATGTACGAATACGCCGTGACCATCGGGTATTTGTACCCCTCCAATTGTTAGGGTTGTCCTTGATTGTGTTTCAACCCTAGCTTGGGGAAATCCATTAAACCCATTGTAATCGTACAAGGATTTGGGCGGAAGAAATTCCGTATTCCAATACTTGTACCGGATTAGGGACCAAACACCGTGACCATCGGGTTGGTCTAATTTAGGGTTTCCCGGTCCAAACCACCCACGTGCATGCTAGTTAGGGTATCCTTAGCACTTTAGTAGCCCCCGAGGGAATCCTCATCCGTGACCATTCCCTCGCCCTGATTTCCCTCAGTATTTGTATTTATTATTTGTATGCTTTTCATACATCCGTAGATTATTTGTAGTTATCTCCTTTGAGTGATTGCTAGGTTAAACAACATTGTGATAAGGAAGTAAGAATAGCTCCTCGGGCCCTTGGGAATACGACCCCCTCGTGCTCGCGCGAGGGGTATTACTTGGCGACCCCGTGCACTTGCGGGTGAGCGATTCAAACGCATTCTCACCAACTCACAAGTCCTTGCTTGTGCCTTGTCCTTGTTTGGTCCGAAAACTCCCCAACAACAGCGAACACGATCTAATTTCGTTCCTATTCTCCAAATTAGCTCCATAAACCTACAATGCGCAAAACTAAACAAATGCACACTATTTAGTGATAAAATCTGATTAAATTAATGCTTATTGCAAGATAATAATGCTTCGCATCATTACGGCACGAGCACTCATCAAATCCCCCGACACTTAAGCTTTTGCTTGTCCTCAAGCAAGATAGAACGTGAAAGTACTTGGGAAGAACAATTGAAAGTGCTCGGCCTTAGGTTCACCAAAAGTATGCAAAAGAAGCATTCTACAAGTAAGGGGAAATCAAAATATTGCATAAGATTACCAATACTCTAGTCAAAAACTCGAATAAAAAAGGATAATAACTCGAAAACATGTAAGTGTGTGTGAGTTTTCACTCAAGAGAACCAACGAGTACTCCCCAAACTCTTGTTATAAGGACTTATTCATATACACAAAGTAAGGAAGTAGTAGCTTCACTCAACCTCTAAGGTAACTCTTTCCTAGGCGGCTGCCAAAGGTGGCTTTCACACTTTCGAGGAGGTAGCTCTTTCTACCGGTGTAGTAGCTTTCACGCTTCCCATGAGATAGTTCTTTCTCTCCTTAGGGCATAACTTGTATTCGACTTATGAGAGTAGCTTCATACTTCATAGGAGATAGCTCTTTCCACCCCAAATGCACAAATAAAAGCTATAATAATATTCACAAGCTAGGTTTTTTTTTTTTTAGCTACATAAGACTTCACAACTTACTAGAGTAGTACTAAACTAGTACTTAAAACTTCGAGCTCAAGTTTCCAAAAGATTTCAAGAGTGAGTAGTGCAATGAGTTGTAATCGAGAAAAAATTCCCTAGAAATTCAAGTAAAACTAGAGCATGATAGATACAATATTAAAAATTCTCCTAGACTCTAAGAATACAACCGTTACAACTAAGGTGAACTGCCATAGGCTACATAAGCATAAACAATTGAGCGCACAAGTAAAAGTGTGTGCAATGTGAACTCCCCCCTACACTTAAGATGTACATTGTCCCCAATGTACGCATGTAAGCACAATAATGAGTAAACATTTAAAAACAATTAGTGTGGAAGTGGGCAATTGAAACATTACTCCCCTGAACTCCAAGTGTTGCGTTTGATGGAGCTAGGTCATTGAGAGTTGAGTCTCAATGGTTTGTGGAGCGCACACGGTCCTTGACCGTGCCTATGACTATTCCTCAAATTCCTTACATCCCAGACCATCTGCGCACACATACACAAAGGTTCAGTATAACTCAATAAAAACTAAAATAAAGCTCGAGTATATAAAGATATGATAATGAGATACAACTCGAGACAAAACAAGAGAAAAATAAATGCAAACCCAGAGGGAGAGTCCTTTCTGGGTACTACAAGTCCAACAGAATATGAAAATAAAAGTGCGACAAAAGTGAAATAAAATAAAACTACGACGCCTCAGCATCGGTATCCTGCTGTGGATCCTCTGGTGCTGCTGCTACTGCTGGGACTGGTGAATCTGATGCTGATGGAGATGGAGGTGAAGTCGGTGAAAGGACTCGTCGAGGTCGCACCACTGATCGCTCGAACAACTGTATTACTTTGGCAAGCTGTGCCGATAGCTGAGCGAACTGCGATGCCTGAGTGGCCCTCAACTCGGCAAACCCTGCTGCCTGTGCGGCCCTCATCTCGGCCAGCTCTGTCTGCATAATACCCACGGCGCTCTCGATGCGCTCGAACCTGTCCTGGCCTCGAGAGGGAGAAAAGATGCACACTAGAGGTGGCTCCGGTGCTGTGGGTGGTGCCTCGGCCTCTGCCCCTACCTCTGTATCTACTAAGGGTGGCTCTAACGCTGCATGGGACCCCTCGTCCTGCTCTGACTGGGGTATGATCATAGTATAGACTCCCGGCCCTGATCTGCGGACCATCCCCATTAGTCTCAATGTCTCTCTGGTGAGCGGGGCTAGTGTAGCGATCTTCTCGGCCCCGTGCACCCCATCTCTGAGTCCCAGGCCTTTGATGAGGCGTGTGATGTAGGGACCTGCGAAGATGACTCCAACCCTGGGGTACAGGCCCTGGTGGCGCATGTACTCGGCTAGAATGTGCCCCAGGTGGAGTGGCTCACCCTATACCATGGAGTGTAAGTATAGCAGCTCCTATCTTCTCAGTACCCTTGTACTGTCCCCTCGCCCACTGATTGACCTGCTCAGAATGGCATGAATGTACCTGTACGCTGGCCGGGAAAGAAATGTCGCCTTCGAAACCCCTGGCTCGTACTGTCCATCCCCGCACAACGCCCTATAGATCCTCTAAGGTGTCAGGGTCCCCGGATAATCAGTGGGTAGTAATGCGTACTCCTCTGTCTCGGTATATGCCTGATCATACAGGCCCATCACGATCGAGAACTGGGTAACGCTGATGCTGAAGTGTCGACCAAGGGCACGAAACTGGATCGTCTCGCCATTTGTGAAGCTATCATACCCTCGGTCGAACTCGAATGTCGATAAAACCTCGAGAGTGATTGCTCGAATTGCTGGCTCTTGAATAGATAACATTCGACCCCAACTGCCTACAGCCAGCAACTCCTCCACCTCTGTGGCTATGGCATCGCCCCCCTGTATGTCTCTCAATACGCTCAAATCCGGGTAGCGCGACTGTCCAAATAGAAGTGCCGAAAGTTTCTTGAACCGTTCTCTGTGCTCGGGTATATCAAACTCCATCTCCTCGGGGGGTGGAGTAGCTACTCGTGGACGCTTGCCGACCGATTTCCTAGGCCTAGTAGACATATCTGCAAGATTGAAAGAGAAAGAGATAAAAAACAAGTTAAAATACTAAATCTGCAGAAATCCACACGGCCGTGTGTTAATTCCACACGCCTGTGTGGATCATCGGGCGGACAGAGCATCACGGCTGTGGGAGTTAAAATCTTCGATTCCCATTCTAATTCATTCTAGATTCATTTTAAATACATTCGCATACATTATGGGCATTAAAACCAAGCGAAATAATCCAAAAGAACGAATCCAATAAAGAAGAATCGAAGAAAGTAGGCTTGAAGTTCTTACCGACGGAGTGGATGAAGAATTACTTAGAATAGAACCTCAAAAATCCTCTAAGACGGTCGGGAAACTAGTAGAGAGGGTAATAGAGAAGTTTAGAGTGGAAGAATCAAGAGGCACGAGTGAACTATAAATGAAAACACGCGGCTTTTGAAGTTCTGGAAATTCACACGGCCGTGTGAACATGTTACACGGCCGTGTGCCTCTGAAATCAGGGTTCACAGGGGCCAACACACGCCCCTGTGCACACTCTGTTCACTCTCTGGACTACCTTACACGGCCGTGTGTTAATTCCACACGGCCGTGTGCCTTCACAGGGGTTCTCACAGGGGCTAGTCCACGCCCCTGTGGATTCACGGGAAAATTCAGAAGGCCTCTATCATATTTCACATGGCCGTGTGTTTATTTCACACGGCCGTGTGCCCAACCTGGCCAAGAACACAAGGCCAGCCACAGGGGCACCGACACGCCCCTGTGGCTTCTCTGGTTCATCCCGAGAACTGCTAAGTAGTCCACACGGCCGTGTGAAAACTCCACACGGCCGTGTGCCATTCTCCAGTCCTCTCACAGGGGCAGCCACACGCCCCTGTGAATTCTCGGGAGAAAGAGGGGTTATGCAGAGTATTCACACGGCTGTGTGTTAATTCCACACGCCCATGTGCCATAGCACAAGGTTTCTCACAGGGGCACCCACACGCCCCTGTGGACTCTCTGGGATGAGAATATAAGTTCTGCAAAAATCCATACGGCCGTGTGTTAATTCCACACGGCCGTGTGCCCCTTCTGGAGTTTTTCACAGGGGCAAGGTCACGCCCCTGTGGCTTCACTGGTTGAGCCCTGATGGTAACACACGGTCGTGTGTTAATTCCACATGGCCGTGTGTTTTCTCTGCTTTACTTAGAAAATTTTACAGACTTCTCAGAAAAATTCAGAAACTCTTGTACAACACTTAAAACCTGTAAAAAATCATGAAAACACGACCAGAGACCACAGAAAACACACTCAACCGACTTAAACTTCGTCAATTATCATTAAGGCACACGTAATTCATCAAAAACCCACAAGAAAATCGCAGCGTAAGCACATGAAAAATTCAGGACACCAAAACCAAGACTTTTATTCAATCTAAAGCTAAACTAGGTCCTAGAAAAACTGCAAAACCTTGGGTTGCCTCCCAAGAAGCGCTTGTTTAATGTCACTTAGCCTTACGTACCTTTCTTACCCTATGGAGGTTCATGAATGAAGTTTGCCCTCTTCCCTACAACCTGAAAGCATGCATTACATAACCTTTGTAGAGCAGAGGGGGAGTTGTCGAATTTGTTACCACCAAAAGGCGAATCACCCCTATTCCTTGAATGTTCATTCCCCTTGTTGTTGGGGTTCTTCTTGTGGCATCTTTTCGACCTCTTCATCCTCCGAAGCATCTTCTTCATACGCTCCGTTTCTTGCTTGAAGTCGCCCTTGACTAGACCAATGGAGAGTACTTCTTCTTCAATCTCCAAGTCTTGTTCCGGCCAACCTTCATATGGATTCGGGTTCATCATTTCCTGCACATAGTCATCTATTAGTTCATCGGTGGTGTCAAGGAAATATAAGGTGTCATCAAAATCAAGAGAGTGCCTCAAGGCTTCGGCGAGGCGGTATGTAAGTTTGTCTTCTCCCACTCGCAATGTGAGCTCCCCGCCGTCCATGTCAATCAAGGCCTTGGAAGTGCGCAAGAATGGTCTTCCAAGGATCAATGGAACCTCGACATCCTCATCGACATCCAACACCACGAAGTCAAAAGGAAATATGTATTTGTCGACTTTCACCAACACATCTTCCACAATCCCCCTCGGATGCCTCACCGATCGGTCCGCGAGTTGAAGTGTCATCCGAGTGGGTCTTGGCTCGCCCAGGCCTAGCTTTTGGAAGAATGTGTAGGGCATGACATTGATACTTCCCCCCGAGTCGGACAATGCCATCTCTTCACCCATGTTGTCGATGTTACATGGTATTATGAAACTCCCGGGATCTTTTCTTTTGCTCGGCATGTTCTTTTGCAATACGGCCGAGCAATTGCCATCAAGGATTACAGATGCACTCTCCTCCAATTTCCTCTTGTTGGTCAAGAGGTCCTTCAAGAACTTCGCGTACTTAGGCATTTGGGCCAATGCCTCCGCGAATGGGATGTTGATGTGCAATTGCTTGAAAATACCCAGAAATTTCTTGTATTGTTCGTTGTCTCGATCATTCTTCAATCTTGAAGGGTAGGGAATCCTCAGCTTGTACGGTGGGGGTGCCACCTCTTTTTCCTTTGTTACTTCTCCGGCTACCTCTTCAAGTTCGGGTGATTCTCTCTTCTCTAGAGGGAGATTTCTCTCGACCTCTTTCCCACTCCTCAAGGTGATTGCCTTTAGTTGCTCCCTTGGATTAGTCTCTGTATTACTGGGCAAACTCCCTTGAGGTCTTTCCGCCAATGTCTTCGTAATTTGCCCCACTTGATTTTCCAAATTGTGTAAGGAGGCGGTGTGATTGTGAAGTGTAGCTTCCACCGACTGAAATCTAGCATCTGATGAAGAAACAAACCGTGTGAGAGCTCTTTCTAGATCGGTCATCTTCCCTTCTAACCCTGTCACTCGGCTTTCTAAATTCGGTGCTTGTTGACCTTGAAATCCCGGTGGTGCATTATTCTTTTGTTGTGACTGCCCTTGATTGCTCCAAGAGAAATTTGGGTGGTTCTTCCACCCCGGATTGTATGTTCCGCTGTACGGGTTGCCTTGGCCTTGTCCTCTATAATTATTTCCCACAAAATCAGCCTGCTCCACCGTACTAGGGCCCCCAATAGCAATCGGACAATCACTTGAAGCATGATCTCCCCCACAACCGTTACACGTAGTGATGGCCCCAACTCTTGGTGAAGTTAGAGCATCCAACTTCTTACTCAATGACTCTACTTGTGCCGCCAAAGATGTAACTGCATCAACCTCATGAATTCCGGCCACCTTCTTTCAGTCCCTTGTATTCCATTGATAGCTATTCATCGCCATCTCTTCAATAAGGTGCCGGGCTTCATCAGGAGTCTTGCTTCCTAGAGTCCCTTCTGCCGCCGCATCTAAAAGTTGCTTAGTGCTTGGATTCAACCCGTTGTAGAAGGTATGAATAATCATCCTGACACACCCCTTGCGTGTGTGTACCGCAAGTGCACGGGTTGTCGAAGTAATAATTACCCTGGTGAGTAGGGTAGTCGAATCCACAGGCAACAGGGCTACTAGTACTAACTTCTTCTCTGCAATCTAGCCTAATGACCAATGTGATTTTGTGGTGATCTAGTGTGCATAGAAATTAATACCAGAGATGAATAGGCAAAGGGTAAATAAAGGGAGATCTCAATCAATGAAGATGAGATACCCGGGCAATGCTCCCCCTAGGCCCTATCATGAAGTGCAAGACTAACTAAATGCTTCTAACCGAGTTCTATGAGTCGAGGTAATCCAAGAATAATCGGTCCCTGCCTCCAGGCCACCGATACTAGTCCCCTACAAGGTCCCGGCGGAGAAATCGCTCAATCTCAACACCTCACACCCCATATGACCGAAATGAGTTCTAGGGATACCTAAGAGTGGAACCGATTCCTAAAATTAGATCTAACCCTACTTCTAGGCGGAAGATCCCTAACCCCCTACAAAGTTCCCGGCGGAGAAATCTATCAATCTCACGCCTCACACCCCATATGGTTGCATAAAACTTAGGGAATACGGAGATAGGAAACGCTCAATCGGAAGGGAAAGGGGACACTCCTCTATCTCAAGACTCACCCTCTCAATCCTCTTTAACCTTGTATGTTCTAATCCCTAATGGAGACCTCTCTCTCACCAAGGAAACAAATCAAACATACCAAACAACCATACGAATCAATAAGGCATGCAAGCAATGATTAAACAAGATTAGAACTCAAATAAACTCGGACTTAAAAGAAAGCATAAAGAAAGTCAATACATGAATCAAAACCTAGGGTTCAAATGCCCAAGTATCTACTAGGGTTTAGCCCTCCATGGGGCTTATTACAAAGCAAAACATAACACAATGAAAAGCAATGTAAACCAAGGAAGTAAACCCCCTTGAAGTCGTGATGATGGCCTTGATGGGTCGCTTAACGTCTTGAAAGATCCTTCTCCGAAGCTAGGTCGCCAATGACTCCCTCGATGCTATGACGGAGGAAAGAACTATCAAAGTTGGTGAAGAACGGCCCTCTAATTCGGCAAAGACCTCCTCCTCAAACCCTAGCCGCTTCGCCTCTCAAAAGCCACACAAAAGATACCAAAAGAATCGGCAAAAGGGTTATTTATAAGCCTGAAACGCGTCAGTCACGTGCCTCCACGCGACCACATGAGATCCCACGCGGTCGTGTGGGATTTTGACGCGGTCGAGTGAACAGTGATTTCTGCTACAGTACTACAGTGAAATGAACAGTGTTTGCTACAGTACTCTTCATGAAACGCGATCCAAACTCTCTTATTTTGAGGCCACATGGTCGGGCACACGTCCATGTGGTGAGTTATAAGACTTCTTCTTCTTCGAATCATCATTTGAGAGCTTTAACTATCTTCACACAAGTTGGGACATGAACGTGTGACTGCCTTTGTGCCCTTCCATCGCACAAATCATCTTGAATTCTTCAGGAAGTTGGCACACACCCTCATGTGCATGATCCCCTCTTGTGCCTTGACATTTGTGTTGTATAAAAGCTCCCAACAATACGTCTTTATAACCCATCTTTGCTTCCTTTTCTTCCTTTAATACTTCCACAACCTAATTGCATAAAAGAACACCAAAATACACTTTATGAGACATAATCAATGGTAAAATGATGCTCAATGTATGTAAAACAAGTAGGTAAAACATGTATATTCAAGCACTTATCACATCCACTCGGGGAATCCATGTTGCGGGCACTTTCGGAGGAGCTCCTTGAACCAATCCCATGTCTCGAATAGAGACTCCAATTCCACTTGCATGAAGGATGAGATTTCATTCCGGAGCCTAGCCGATTTTCCCGGAGGGAAATACCTAGCCAAGAACGCCTCGGCCATCTCCTCCCATGTAGTAATAGATGCTCTCGGTAGTGAATGTAACCAATGTCTTGCTATTCCCTTCAATGAAAATGGGAAGGCTCTCAACCTGATTGCGTCGTCCGTTACTCCATTGATCTTCAACATGTCGCACACTTCAAGAAAGTTCTCTAGATGGTTGTTGGGATCTTCATCGGCCAACCCATTAAACTGTGCGGACTGTTGCAATATTTGAATGAACGACGGCTTCAACTCAAAGTTATTTGCGTTAATTGGGGGCCTCACAATGCTTGATTGGGTCTCCATTACTGCGGGTCTAGCAAAATCGGCCAATATCCTTTGTTGTTCGTTATGTTCTGCTATAGCTTCCGACCCTTCTGAATCTATGCTGGCTTGCTTGGATTGTTCTTCCACAGACTCTTTCCCTTTACGGTGCGTTCTCCTACCAATGTCCGGGTCTCCTTCAACGAGAATCGAAGGGTTCCCGCGGGTCATAACCTGAAGCCAACACGAAGAAAAGAAAAATAAGAACGATGATAGTCAAAGAAAGTATGAAATAGATAACGAAGTCAATTACTAGAGTAGCAAAAACAAGTATAAAAAATACGCCTATTCCCCGGCAACGGCGCCAAAAACTTGACACGACCTTTTGCGTGTGTACCGCAAGTGCACGGCCTTGTCGAAGTAATAAAATTACCCCGGTGAGTGGGTAGTCGAATCCACAGGGAATAGGGATTAAAAATACGAGAAATTGCTATTCAGTCGTACGATATATGAGAAAACAATAATCGGAGTGATAAGTGGATTTATGAAAATTAGAATAAAAGCAAGGGAAATGAATAGAAAGATGAAAGAAAGAAAAGTGCAAATAAAGAGTAAAAGAGAGAGACTAACAATGAATGAAAATAGGGTATCCGGACAAGTTACCTCTAGGACTTATGCTTCTAGTACAAGACTATGCTATTATACTTTCCTATTGATGTTAATTGAGTCGAGGAAAATCCTTAAACACACGGTCCCAAACCTAAGGTCAACCGTGACTAACCCCAACACTATGTCCCGGCAATAGGATTTACGTCAACCCTTCACACTGTTGATTACTTAACTAAGCCCCAGGGGAGTATTTCTACCTAAGCCTAACATTACGTGGAATTGCTTTAAGTTCTAGGGACTCCTAGTGATAAAACCTGTTCCTATTTGTAGTAGTTCTAACCCTTTGGTCCAGGTGGAATAACCCTAGTCTAAATTAAGCCCCAGTGCATAGGATTCACGTCACCCCAAAGCCTTGGGGGAGTATTTCTACCTAGCACTTCACTCTATTTCGACCGCTAATAAATCAAGGAATCGGAGGTAGGGAGAAATCACATCGGAAGGGAAAGGGGTACGGTGCTACCTCACAACTCTCCCTCTCAACCCTCTTCAATTTTAAGTAGTCTAATCCTATAGCAGTTGTCACAGCTCCAAAGGATAACCTAGATTGTTCTCAATCCTTAGTGTCACGGCTAAGAGAAGACAATAGCAAAAGATAATTAAAATCAAAACTCGAATTTATTCATCAAAATTGGGAAAAGCATAATAACATTGTCATAGAAACATAATTATCCTAGAGTTTTACAAGTCCGAATACCCACGAGGGGTTCAGCTCCTCATGGAGCTATACATGTTCATCAATTTATGAAAGAAAGCACAAACTAAAGACTTCAATGAAAAACCCCCTCGCGTATGGTGTGGCATTGGTCTTGTGCGGCAGTCGAACGTCGGTGACGATGCCGATGGCGCGCTCCAATCCTCCACAAAATCCTCTCCGATACCCTAGCCGCACCCTCCAGAAGTTGAGAAAAAAGATAGGTCAAAAGATGCCCAAAAAGTCTCTAAATCGGGCTTTAAATAGGCTGAGTGCGGCTTTAATTTCGAACTTATTGGGGCTTCACACGGCCGTGTGGAATTTCCACACGCCCGTGTGAAGCTTCTGTCTTTCCTGAAAAATTACTTCACACGGCCGTGTGGAATTTCCACACGCCCGTGTGAAGTCTCTGGCTTGCTTGAAAATATTTCACACGCCCGTGTGAACTCTCTGGACTCCCGATCTTCGGCAGAAAATGCACAGTAACTTGCTACAATGAATTGCTACAGTAACAAGCTACGTTGCTGCTGCAGAACTTACCGAAATGCTTCCAAATACGTTGTTCTTCACCGAGGCCATTGAATTAGGCACACAATCAATGGTAGATCGTGTCGATTGCTTCAAGTCTTCTCTTTGGTAGAGTTCTCCTGAGCTACACAAGTCGGACTTGTTGTGAATGTGACTACCTTTGTGCTCCTCCAAAAGGAGGTTGGCACACACTCACAAGTCCGGGCTTGTGCCTTGTCCTTGTTTGGTCCGAGAACTCCCCAACAACGGCGAACATGATCTAATTTCGTTCCTATTCTCCAAATTAGCTCCATAAACCTACAATGTGCAAAAGTAAACAAATGCACACTATTTAGTGATAAAATCTGATTAAATTAATGCTTATTGCAAGATAATAATGCTTCGCATCATTACAACACGAGCACTCATCACTTGCCAATTTCTTCTAAAAATCTCGTTGATGAGCTCCCCACAGTAACTTCTGTGTCTTTAACACGAAATAAACAAATTTAGACCGAAAACGGGCATCCACACCTATATAAATACTCGATAAATACGCAAACATACACAAATAATATGTACAGTTAGGCATTTATCAAAAACCCCCTTGTAGATCATATAGATGGTCTTGTGTAGATGCACATCTTCCCCAACGAATCCCTTGTCTAGCCTAGGGCACACTTCGCCGAATCGATGCTGATGAAAGCCCCCCCAATAGCTATCTTCCAAAGGTTGTCGATGCCGATGCCGATGCCATATAATCGACTCCAAAGACCTCCAAGAATCTCTCCAAACCCTAGTGGAAAGCCTCCCAAAAGATAGGTAAGAGATAGAAAGGAGGGTCCCCAAATAGATATGAAAATAGGCTATTTATAGGCTGAAATCGGGCTGAAATTGGGGTTTGACAAGCCCCTGTCGATTTTCCACATGGGCCTGACACATCCCTTGTGTGTGTGTACCATAAGAGCACAGGTTGTCAAAGTAATAATTACCCAGATGAGTGGGTAGTCGAATCTATAGGGAACGAAAGTACTAGTAATGACTAATTCTCAGTTATCTAGTCGAATCGATAATATGAAGCAATGGATGTAATGTGTAAAATAAGAAAATCGCAAGCAAGCAAGTAAAGGGAAAGGTAAAGGAGATCTCTATCAATGAAGATGAGATACCCAGACAATGCTCCCCCTAGGCTCTATCATAAAGTACAAGACTAACTAAATGCTTATAAACCGAGTTCTATGAGTCGAGGTAATCGAAGAATAATCGGTCCCCGCCTCCAGGCCACCGATACTAGTCCCCTACAAGATCCCGGCGGAGAAATCGCTCAATCTCAACACCTCACACCTCATATGACCGCAATGAACTTTAGGGATACCTAAGAGTGAAAGTGATTCCTAAAATTAGATCTAACCCTACTTCTAGGTGAAAGTTCCCTAACCCCCTACAAGGTCCCGGCGGAGAAATCGATCAATCTCACGCCTAACACCCCATATGGTTGCATAAAACTTAGGGAACACGGAGATCGGAAACACTCAATTGGAAGGGAAAGGGGACACTCCTCTATCTTAAGACTCACCCTCTCAACCCTCTTTAACCTTTTATGTTCTAATCCCCAATGGAGATCTCTCTCTCATTAAGGTAACAACGCAAGCATAAACAATCAATCGCAATGATAAACATGTCAAGCAAGCAATGATTAAACAAGGTTAAAACTCAAATTAACTCGGAATTAAAAGAAAGCATAAAGAAAGCCAATACATGAATCTACTAGGGTTTAGTCCTCCATGGGGCTTATTACAAAGCAAAAGATAATGAAATAAAGAGCAATGTAATCCATGAAAGTAAACCCCCTCGAATTCGTGATAATAGCCTTGATGAATCGTTCAACGTCTCGAAGGAACCTTCTTCGAAGCTAGGTCGCCAATGGCTCCCTGATGCTATCTCGTCGAAGGATCTATCGAAGTTGGTGAAGAACGACCCCCAATATCGCCAAAGACCTCGTCCTTGAAACCCTAGCCGCTCTTGCCTTCAAACATGCGCAAAATGTCCTCCAAAAATCGGTAAACGGGGTATTTATAACTTTGAAACGCGCCAGTCACGTGCCTCCACGCGACCACGTGAGATCCCATGCGGTAGCGTGGGCTGCAGAATTCCCATGCGGTTGTGTGAACAATGATTCTTGCTACAGTGCTGTTACAGTAAAAATGAACATTATTTTGCTACAGTACTCTTCATAAAACGCGATCCAAACTCTCTTATCTTGAGGCCACATGGTCGGGCACACATCCATGTGGTGAGTTATAAGACTTTTCCTCCATTGAATCATCATTTGGAAGCTTTAGCTATCTTCACACAAGTAGGGACATGAAGGTATGGCTGCTTTGTGCCCTTCCATCACACAATTCGGCTTGGATTCTTCTGGAAGTTAGCACACACCCTCATTTGCATGATCCCCTCTTGTGCCTTGACACTTGTGTTGTACAGAAGCTCCCAACAATAGGTCTTTAAAACCCATCTTTGCTTCCTTTTTCCTCCTTTAATACTTTCACAATCTAATTGCACAAAGGAACACCAAAATACACTTTATGAGACATAATCCATGGTAAAATGATGCTCAATGCACACAATCAATGGTAGATCATATCGATTACTTCATTTCTCTTCATTGGCGAAGTTCTCCAATGCTACACGAGTTAGTCTTTTGTGAATGTGACTGCCCTTGTGCCCCTCCAATGGAGGTTGGCACACACCCACAAGTCTAGACTCGTGCCTTGTTCCTTACTTGGTCCGAGAACTCCTCAATAATGGCGAACATAACCTATTCTTACTTCTTTCTTATCCAAATTGGCTCCACAACCCTACAATGCATAAAAGCACACAAATGCATACAAATTAATGATAAAATCTAAGAAATGCTTAATGTAAGATACTGATAAGTGTCTAAATGTAAATGTTTTAATATACGTACTCTGTACACTTAGCATGTAAGTTAAGAATTGATGCCCGTTTTGTGCTTAATCGACTATTATTTATGTTGTAGGACACGGGGGAGCCATGAGGAGCACGAGAATACAATTTGGACGAAAAAGGATGAAATTCAGGCGTCGTAGCACTGTAGCGTATTTACTGTAGCTGAAGCACTGTAGCATTCTTCCTGTAGCAGTTGCTGTTGCACCTGAGGAGTTTTGGGCTGGAAATGAGGGAAGTGCATAAGAGTAAACAATGCAGCATACGGGGCCGTATAAGGGGCCGTGAGCATCAAAAGACAGTGATTTTATACTAGGGTTCACGGCCCCCTATCCACCTCGGGATCCATCTATCCACCCCGGGATACACCCCCACATGAGACAAGTTTTGCCTTGTCTTTTCCTACCTATCCACCCTGGGATCCATCTATCCACCACGGGATACTGCGGGAATATAAAAGAATATTTTTAGGGTTTTTCAAAAGACTTTTCCTTGGCCTTTTGGGCCGCCGCCACCACTTCATCTTGAGGCTTTCCGGCCACCTTTCGGCGGCGATCCAAGTGGGAAACAAGCACACATCATCACCAAGAGGGAGAGGAGCAAGGGAGAAGGAGTTGGAGTGAAGATCTAAGCCACCATTGACAAACCTTTGAAGCTTCATCCATTCAAGGGGATCAAGAACTAGAGGGAGTTTTCATTGCTTCTTTTATGTTTCTTTCTTCCGTGTATGTTGTTTAAGTGTCCCTTATCATGAGGGATTAACTTATTGTTGTGTTTGGATTTGGATGAACCCTAGGGTTAATCTTGTGTATGAACTTTGGATGTTGTTATTAATTTAGTTTGATGGTTGTTTGAGATTCAATCTTTCATGCTTTCATGTATAGAATTACATTTGTGGAGAAATCCGTAATTCTTTTCTGAGTTGTATGCGTAGATGTGACCTACTCACGTGTACTAGATCTTGGAAAGATTGAAAGAGAATTCTTGTGCCGACACGCCGAGAAATTGGGTGTTGGTAGCCCTCCATTGCTAGGTTTAAGCCGAAGGATAGTAGGTTTACTCCTATTTGAGATTTCCTTGAACTCATTGCGATTGTAGGTGTGTTAATCCGGAAGAAATTCCGATTGACACTCGTATGGGATTAGGGGTTAGTCGCCGAGAGATCGGGGCTAATCTACTCTTGAAGTCTCTAGGTCTCAACTATCATCATTACATCTTTAGATCATCCTAGTTCGGGCCTTAACGACAACCCTAGGTGGATTCCTTGTCCAAACACTCCCTTCTCATGCTTGTTATTCCCTTGTTTGTTCACATCCGTGTGCTAGTTACCAGGCCATATGATTAGTTTAGGTTAGTTAGTTAGTTTTATTTTATTCCCACTTTTATCAAATTGTAGGCTAGGAAATAGATGAAGAGTGAGTAATAATACTTCCTTGGCCCCGTGGAATACGACCCCTGTGTCACTCACAGGGTATTACTTGGCGATCCCGTACACTTGCGGGGAAGCAATCAAGTTTTTGGCGCCGTTGCCGGGGACTATTCAAGGAATATTAGGAAAGCTCATATTCTATTGCTCTAGTCATTTGCTTTGTAAATATTTGTCTTTGTACGTGTCTTTTACCGTTTTGTGCATATTTATTTATTTTACTTCTTGCTTATTTTCTTTGTTAGCTTATTGTTTTTATTTTTTTATTTTTTTGATTATTGACACAGGGCCATGGATTTCCAAGAAAAGCTTTTGGCCGCCAAAATCTTTGCACTTGAAGAGAAGGTAGAAAAGTTCCTTGCCTTGAAAGCACGCCAATGCAATCCACCCCAAAATGACTACAATCCATATTGGCAAGGGCACCAAAATTTTTCGACACATCATCATACTCAACAATGGGAGCACCCTTACCAAGGATTGCCACAAGAGCCCTCCTTTCAAGAACCATGGCATCACCCCCTTCCAGTATTTCAAAGTAAACCATTTATTGGATGGGATCTCAATACACAAGATGTGCTTGAGAGATTCATGATGAATGCGGATGCTGAACCTGAAGCCTTGACTGCCAAAAATTTTAATGCCCAACCATCTCTTCAAAGCATGGAAAGCCAGATAGGAGTGTCTTCTAGTACATCAACCAAGTTGCCACACATTTTAGAAGACCTATCTGAGAATGACACTAGAAGGGAAAAGCACAAAGGTGAACTTGAGGTGGAAGTGTATTTTGAGGTATTGGACGTTAAAGCAAATGATGTTGCATCAATACCTTGTGAGCGAATGATAGATGTTCCATCTCAAGGTGAAGTTGAAGAAGAAAGAGAGGAGGATGACATCATGGCCATGGACGAATGTGAGGAAGTGGAAGAAGCTCCATCGACAACATTTGAAGACGCTACTTGCCTCGACATTGATCATTCAACGAACGAATCAATAATCTTCAAGTGCCGAGAGAAAATTCCGAGAATTGTATTTGAAGATGTGGGGGAAAGGCTAAGGTCATCCTTAAACCCACCAATGCCGGGCTTGGACAATTCCCAACCAAAAATATTCCCATGGCGGCCCAAGCAAATTTCATGGGCTATTTGTGACTATTCAAGAGGGGTTGAGAAAAAAATTGTGGATAGGATGTTGAGGCCTTCAATTGATCCACCTATGCAAAAATTAACAAGTTCTCAACCAAACTTGTTTCCTTGGAGACCCAAACAATTACTATGGGTAGTTCAAGGCCATTTACAAAGGGTTGAGAAAAAGGATGTGGATAGGATGTTGATGTCACACAATGATCCACCAATGCCGAGCTTAGATAACTCTCAACCAAAGCTTTTTCCATGGAGGCCCAAGCAACTTTGTGGTTGGGTACTCAATGGAATTTTTGCCGGGAACAAAGAAGAAGCGGGGAGGAGGTTCAAGCCGTCTAAGGATCCGCCCAAGTTTAAATTGCACAACTCCCGGCCCAAGCTTTTTCCGTGGAAGCCAAAAGGTAGCTCATGCATTGCCTCCAAATGTGCATTATCCCGGAAGGTATGTTTCGTATTTCTTGGTAGTTCCTATGCAACCTCTTGCCGTGATGAACACACTATTTTCAAGCCTCCTTAGGTAAGAATAAGGTACGTCGAGCTAATGACGTTAAACAAGCGCTTCTTGGGAGGCAACCCAAGCTTAAATTTCTTCACTTTCTTCTTTTTTGTGTTTTTAGTTGAATGTGGTTTGTGTGTTTGTGTTTCTTTCAAGTCCATGCTTGTTTGCCTTGTGTTTTCTTCTCATCGTTGTTTTTGTGTTTTAATTGACAACCATCTTGAGAAGCATGTTTTTGATGTTATGCCATTCATTGGATCGAGTTTTTACGCATTACTTTCAAGTAGGAGGTGTTGTTAATCACTTCATGGCCTTCATTGGGTGTTTTGGGCTGCATTTGAGAGATTTTCAGAGCTTTCCAGGTCCTCACGGCCCTAAGGGGGCCGTTTGGAGGGCCATGAGACGATTCCAGTGAGTTTGGCTTGTGTCTCACGGCCCCCCTCACGGCCGTATATGGGGCCGTGACAAATTTCCAGTGAAAATGGCCTAGGGCTCACGGTCCCCTTCACGGCCGTGAGAGGGGCCGTATGCCACAGGTCCTGGACCTATATCCTCACCATTTTCTTCATAACTCTCTCATTTCTCATCCGTTTTCCCTCATTCTTTCACCGTTTTTCTTCATTTTTCTTCCTCTACACGAATCTCCTACTCCCAAGGACCTAATTTGCATGATTGTTTGGGAGTTTTGCCATCATCTTCACCTATCCTCAAAGGTACCCCTTTCAAAACCCTAGGTGTTGGTCATGAATGTTTCTTCTTCCTCTCTCTTAATTTTTCAAGTTGAATGGATGCCAATGTTGTGGGGGATTGGTTGTTTGTTGTTTTTGTGGGTTTTTGGAGTAATTTGTAAGCTTTGTAAAATTTTTATGCTCCATGTACAAGGGAAGCTCTTGCAATTTTTTTTTGGGAAGTTACTGTAGCACATCTTGAACTCATTCACACTCCCATCATGAAAACCCTTGATTTTCTTGTATTTGGGTATGCTATTGTATCATCTTTTTATCCCTTTGCAACACTTGCAATAAGAGAGAATTGGGCACCATGATATTGAATAAGCATGGACTTGCTTGGATGATGTTTTGTTCCATTGTTTTTCTTTTGTTAATTGTTTGTTGTGTTTGTGTTTGTTCTTTTTGTGTTTTGTTTTAGTTCTTGCATGATTACTCCCCGTCTTTCCTTTGTAAATTTTGTGGATTGATGATGTTCCCTTTTTGCCTTGTAGGGTATTAAGGGAAGTTTGGTGAGCTTCTTCACATTCAATGGAGATTGGACCCGACATGTATAACTCGCCGTACTTTATGTTCGGGTCACACATCGCCGTTTGCGCAACAAGAACCGGGGAAGTTCATTTTCACCCTCCTCCTTTGTTATTATTGTGTATATTGCCTCTATTTTCATGAATAGTGTACATTGAGGGCAATGTACAACACTAAGTGTGGGGATGGGTGTATTACATGTTTAGTGGCCATATCTACATGCTAGTGTTATCAATGATGGCTTTGTTCATTCTTGTTAGATTCTTCAAGTATGAATTAATGATTGATGTGAGTTACATTTCTTTTGTTGTGCTCTATTGAATCCTGTTTCACCTCTAGTATTATTCTGTGCACTGAGTCTTTTGTTGATGCCCTGGCAATAGCCTGCTTGACTTTCTTAACTCTCTTGTATGCTTAACACACAATTTTGAGTACTTAGCCTTAGACTACTAAGTTCTATCCTTCAATGAACTCTTAAGAACTTCTAAGTCTTTTTGAGCTAGTCCTAATTTTGTAACTTGTAGTGCAGTCTAGGGTGAATAAAAATAAAAATAAAAAAAAAGAGAAAATGAGTCTATGACAGTATTCCTCTGCTAGTATAGCACGAATGCGTCTATGTAGACTGTAATCAAGTAGGATGGGTGGCTCTTGTGCCTGGCCAGCATGTGCATCCGTCTGAAAGATTATTTTTGTGCAGTCTACGTTAGTCGGACTAAAAAAAAAAAAAAAAAAAAATGTATATACATGTAAATAAAACCCTAGTGATCTCTCAGACTGCCTACTTGAGTTCATGAGTGGAAATGGAATTTAGTTTCAAGTATAGACTTAGAAGGATCTTATTTGTTCATTGAAGTGGCACTTAGCATTTTAAGACTTGGTACTCTGTACTTGTGGAGTGATTAGCATCTAGAGCTGTACTAATTGAAGTCATAGGGCTAGGCCATGTCAGGGCAAATGAGATGAAAGATTCACTTACACTGTACAGACATATAAGAGGTGAGACAGGATCTATTTGTTGTACGTATTGACTGTAACTCAACATTTGTATATCATTATTCTATACTTGTATAATCTTGTATTCATTTGAGCCAGAGATGTACATTTAGCCACTTATCATTCCCTTTATTTTTCATGATTTGTTTGCTTGGGGACAAGCAAACGCTTAGGTGTGGAGATATTTGATAAGTGTCTAAATGTAAATGTTTTAATATACGTACTCTATACACTTAGCATGTATTTTGTTAAGAATTGATGCCCGTTTTGTGCTTAATCGACTATTATTTATGTTGTAGGACACGGGGGAGCCATGAGGAGCACGAGAATACAATTTGGGCGAAAAAGGATGAAATTCAGGCGTCGTAGCACTGTAGCGTATTTACTGTAGCTAAAGCACTGTAGCATTCTTACTGTAGCAGTTGCTGTTGCACCTGAGGAGTTTTGGGCTGGAAATGATGGAAGTGCATAAGAGTAAACAGTGCAGCATACGGGGCCGTATAAGGGGCCGTGAGCATCAAAAGACAGTGATTTTATACTAGGGTTCACGGCCCCCTATCCACCCCGGGATCCATCTATCCACCCCGGGATACACCCCCACATGAGACAAGTTTTGCCTTGTCTTTTCCTACCTATCCACCCTGGGATCCATCTATCCACCACGGGATATTGCGGGAATATAAAAGAACATTTTTAGGGTTTTTCAAAAGACTTTTCCTTGGCCTTTTGGGCCGCCGCCACCACTTCATCTTGAGGCTTTCCGGCCACCTTTCGGCGGCGATCCAAGTGGGAAACAAGCACACATCATCACCAAGAGGGAGAGGAGCAAGGGAGAAGGAGTTGGAGTGAAGATCTAAGCCACCATTGACAAACCTTTGAAGCTTCATCCTTTCAAGGGGATCAAGAACTAGAGAGAGTTTTCATTGCTTCTTTTATGTTTCTTTCTTCCGTGTATGTTGTTTAAGTGTCCCTTATCATGAGGGATTAACTTATTGTTGTGTTTGGATTTGGATGAACCCTAGGGTTAATCTTGTGTATGAACTTTGGATGTTGTTATTAATTTAGTTTGATGGTTGTTTGAGATTCAATCTTTCATGCTTTCATGTCTAGAATTACATTTGTGGAGAAATCCGTAATTCTTTTCTGAGTTGTATGCATAGATGTGACCTACTCATGTGTACTAGATCTTGGAGAGATTGAAAGGGAATTCTTGTGCCAACACGCCGAGAAATTGGGTGTTGGTAGCCCTCCATTGCTAGGTTTAAGCCGAAGGATAGTAGGTTTACTCCTATTTGAGATTTCCTTGAACTCATTGCGATCGTAGGTGTGTTAATCCGGAAGAAATTCCGATTGACACTCGTATGGGATTAGGGGTTAGTCGCCGAGAGATCGGGGCTAATCTACTCTTGAAGTCTCTAGGTCTCAACTATCATCATTACATCTTTAGATCATCCTAGTTTGGGCCTTAACGACAACCCTAGGTGGATTCCTTGTCCAAACACTCCCTTCTCATGCTTGCTATTCCCTTGTTTGTTCACATCCGTGTGCTAGTTACCAGGCCATATGATTAGTTTAGGTTAGTTAGTTAGTTTTATTTTATTCCCACTTTTATCAAATTGTAGGCTAGGAAATAGATGAAGAGTGAGTAATAATACTTCCTTGGCCCCGTGGAATACGACCTCTGTGTCACTCACAGGGTATTACTTGGCGATCCCGTACACTTGCGGGGAAGCAATCAAGTTTTTAGCGCCGTTGCCGGGGACTATTCAAGGAATATTAGGAAAGCTCATAGTCTATTGCTCTAGTCATTTGCTTTGTAAATATTTGTCTTTGTATGTGTCTTTTCCCGTTTTGTGCATATTTATTTATTTTACTTCTTGCTTATTTTCTTTGTTAGCTTATTGTTTTTATTTTTTATTTTTTTGATTATTGACACAGGGCCATGGATTTCCAAGAAAAGCTTTTGGCCGCCAAAATCTTTGCACTTGAAGAGAAGGTAGAAAAGTTCCTTGCCTTGAAAGCACGCCAATGCAATCCACCCCAAAATGACTACAATCCATATTGGCAAGGGCACCAAAATTTTTCGACACATCATCATACTCAACAATGGGAGCACCCTTACCAAGGATTGCCACAAGAGCCCTCCTTTCAAGAACCATGGCATCACCCCCTTCCAGTATTTCAAAGTAAACCATTTATTGGATGGGATCTCAATACACAAGATGTGCTTGAGAGATTCATGATGAATACGGATGTTGAACCTGAAGCCTTGATTGCCGAAAATTTTAATGCCCAACCATCTCTTCAAAGCATGGAAAGCCAGATAAGAGTGTCTTCTAGTACATCAACCAAGTTTCCACACATTTTAGAAGACCTATCTGAGAATGACACTAGAAGGGAAAAGCACAAAGGTGAACTTGAGGTGGAAGTGTATTTTGAGGTATTGGACGTTAAAGCAAATGATGTTGCGTCAATACCTTGTGAGCAAATGATAGATGTTCCATCTCAAGGTGAAGTTGAAGAAGAAAGAGAGGAGGATGACATCATGGCCATGGACGAATGTGAGGAAGTGGAAGAAGCTCCATCGACAACATTTGAAGACGCTACTTGCCTTGACATTGATCATTCAACGAACGAATCAATAATCTTCAAGTGCCGAGAGAAAATTCCGGGAATTGTATTTGAAGATGTGGGGGAAAGGCTAAGGTCATCCTTAAACCCACCAATGCCGGGCTTGGACAATTCCCAACCAAAAATATTCCCATGGCGGCCCAAGCAAATTTCATGGGCTATTTGTGACTATTCAAGAGGGGTTGAGAAAAAAATTGTGGATAGGATGTTGAGGCCTTCAATTGATCCACCTATGCAAAAATTAACAAGTTCTCAAACAAACTTGTTTCCTTGGAGACCCAAACAATTACTATGGGTAGTTCAAGGCCATTTACAAAGGGTTGAGAAAAAGGATGTGGATAGGATGTTGATGTCACACAATGATCCACCAATGCCGAGCTTAGATAACTCTCAACCAAAGCTTTTTCCATGGAGGCCCAACCAAAGCTTGTGTTATAGTAACGCGAAGCATTATTATCTTACAATGAGCATCTCTTTTATCATATTTTATCACTAAATGGTGTGCATTTGTGTACTCTTATGCATTATAGGTTTGGGGAGCTATTTTGAAGAAGAAGAACGAAGTTAGATCGTGTTTGCCATTATTGGGGAGTTTTCTGACCAACCAAGGAACAAGGCACAAGTTTAGACTTGTGAGTGTGTGCCAACCTCCTTTGGAGGGGCACAAAGGCAGTCACATTCACAACAAGTTTAACCCATGTAGCTTAGGAGAACTTCACCAAGAAGGAGATTTGAAGCAATCAGCACAATCTACCATTGATTGTGTGCCCAATTCAATGGCCTTGATGAAGAACAATGAATTCAGGAGCGTTTCGGCGAGTTACTGTAGCAGCAAGACCCAAGTTATTGTAGCAAAATACTGTAGTAAGCTACTGTTCACTTTCAGCCGAAATTCAGAAAACTAGAGAGTTCACAAGGGCGTGTGGAAATTCTACAAGGCCGTGTGAAATCCCAAAGAGTTCAATTTTAAAGCCGCGACTCAATGTTATAAAAGCCCGTTTTTGGAGACTTTTTACATATCTTTTGACCTATCTTTCTCCCAAACTTCTGGAGAGCGCGGCTAGGGTTTCAGAGAGGACTTCATGGAGGTTTGGAGTGCGTCATCGGCATCATTACCGATGTTTACCAGCCGCACAAGACCACGGCCACATCATACGTAAGGGGGTTTTCATCGATACTTTCAATTTGTGCTTTCTTTTATATTTTGATGAATTTGTATAGCTCCATGAGGAGCTAAACCCCTCGTGGGTATTTGGACTTCTAAACCCTAGGATCATTATGTTTCTATAACATTGTTATTATGCTTTTCCATTATTGATGAATAAATTCGAGTTTCAATCTTAATTATCTCTTGTAATTGTTTTCCCTTAGCCGTGACACTAGGGTTGAGAACAATCTACGTTATCCTTTGGAGGTGTGACAACTCCTATAGTGTTAGACTACTTAAGGTTGAAGAGGGTTGAGAGGGTGAGTCGTGAGATAGAGGAACGTCCCCTTTCCCCTCCGGTGTGATTCTTCCTATCTTCATGTTCCATGATTTCTTAGCTGTCGAGATAGAGTGAAGTGCTAGGAGAGGAACTCCCTTGGGGCTTAGTTGCGCGAGCAATAGAGTGAAGGCTTAAAGTGAATCTTAGTGCTTGGGATTAATTTAGACTAGGGTTCTTCCACCTAGACCAAAGGGTTAGAACTATACATAGGAACTAGTTTTATCACTAGGAATCCCTAGAACTTAAAGCAATCCCACGTAGTGTGAGGCTTAGGAAGACGTACTCCTCTAGGGCTTAGTTGACAGGTCAACAAGAGTCAAGAGTCGTAGTGAAAACCTAATGCCGGGGCATAGTGTTGGGGTTAGTCACGGTTAACCTTAGGTTTGGGACCGTGTGTTTAGGATATCCTCGACTCAATTAACATCAATAGGAAAGTATAATAGCATAGTTTTGCACTAGAAGCATAAGTCCTAGGGGTAGCTTGTCCGGGTACCCTATTTCATGTATTGCTAGTCCTTCTCTATTTACTCGTTCTTGCACTCTCTTACCTTCCATCTTTCTATTTAATTTCTTGTTTCTTTATATTACTTTGATATTCACTTATTAATTCTTTTCACACCCACTGTACATTACTTAGCTAATTAGTGTAACCTCGTGTCTTAAGGTCCCTATTCCCTGTGGATTCGACTGCAACTCACCAGGGTGAATTTATTACTTCGACAAGCCCGTGCACTTGCGGGATACACGCAAGGGGTCGTGTCAGCAGGACTGGATACCACCTAAATAGCACTTGTCATACATTCAGGATAATTCAGGATTTACTGACACTGCACAGACATATAAGAGATGAGACAGGATCTATTTGTTGTGTTTACTGATTGTAACTCAACATCTGTATATCGTTATTCATTGCTTGAAGAATCTCATTTTTATTGGAGCTGGAGATAGTACATTTAGCCACTTATCTTTCCCTCTATTTTTCATGATTTATTTTCTTGGGGACAAGCAAATGCTTAGTGTGGGGATGTTTGATAAGTGTCTAAATGTATGCATTCTAGTATACTTATTGAAATGACCCCTTGCGTGTATCCCGCAAGTGCACGGGCTTGTCGAAGTAATAAATTTACCCTGATGAGTGGGTAGTCGATTCCACAGGCAATAGGGACTTAAGACACGAGGTTTCACTAATTAGCTAAGTAATGTACGGTGGGTGTGAAAAGAATTAATGAGTGAATATGAAAGCAATATAAGGAAACAAGAAATTAACTAGAGAGATGGAAGGCAAAGAATGCAAGAACGAGTAAATAGAGAAGGACTAGCAATGGATGAAATAGGGTACCCGGACAAGCTACCCCTAAGACTTATGCTTCTAGTGCAAGACTATGCTATTATACTTTCCTATTGATGTTAATTAAGTCGAGGATATCCAACACACGGTCCCAAACATAAGGTTAATCGTGACTAACCCCAACACTATGCCCTGGCATTAGGTTTTCACTACGACTTTTGACTCTTGTTGACCTGTCAACTAAGCCCTAGAGGAGTACGTCTTCCTAAGCCTCACACTACATGGGATTGCTTTAAGTTCTAGGGATTCCTAGTGATAAAACCAGTTCCTATGTGTAGTTCTAACCCTTTGGTCCAGGTGGAAGAACCCTATTCTAAATTAAGCCCCAGCACTAAGATTCACTTCAACCCTTCACTCTGTTCCTCACGCAACTAAGCCCCAAAGGAGTTCCTCTCCTAGCACTTCACTCTATCTTGACCTCTAGGAAATCATGGAACATGAAGGTAGAAAGAATCACACCGGAGGGGAAAGGGGACGTTCCGCTACCTCACGACTCACCCTCTCAACCCTCTTCAATCTTAAGTAGTCTAACTCTATAGGAGTTGTCACACCTCCAAAGGATAACCTAGATTGTTCTCAACCCTAGTGTTACGGCTAAGGGAAAATAATTACAAGAGATAATTAAGATTCAAACTTGAATTTATTTATCAATAATGGAAAAGCATAATAACAATGTAATAGAAACATAATGATCCTAGGGTTTACAAGTCCAAATACCCACGAGGGGTTTAGCTCCTCATGGAGCTATACAAATTCATCAAAATATAAATGAAAGCACAAATTGAAGGCATTGATGGAAACCCTCTTGCGTATGACGTGGCCGTGGTCTTGTACCACTGCCGGACGTCGGTAACGATGCCGATGACGCGCTCTAAACCTCCATGAAGTCCTCTCCGAAACCCTAGCCGCCCTCTCCAGAAGTTGGGGAGAAAGATAGGTCAAAAGATGTGTAAAAAGTCTCCAAAACGGGCTTTTATAACGTTGAGTCACGGCATTAAAATTGAACTTATCGGGATTTCACATGGCCGTGTGGAATTTCCACACGCCCGTGTGAACTTTCTGGATATCTGAATTTCGACTGAGCTGAACAGTATCTTGCTACAGTGTTTCCCTGCAGTACTCGCCGAAACGCTCCCGAATTCATTGTTCTTCATCGAGGGCATTGAATTGGGCACACAATTAATGGTAGATCGTGACGATTGCTTCAAATCTCCCTCTTAGTGAAGTCCTCCTAAGCTACACGGGTTAAACTTTTTGTGAATGTGACTGCCTTTGTGCCCCTCCAAAGGAGGTTGGCACACACTCACAAGTCTAAATTCGTGCCTTGTTCCTTGCTTGGTCTGAAAACTTCCACGATCTAACTTCATTCTTCTTCTTCAAAATAGCTCCACAAACCTATAATGCATAAGAGTAAACAAATGCACACCATTTAGTGATAGAATCTGATAAAATAGATGCTCATTGTAAGATAATAACACTTCGCGTTACTATAACACAAGCACTTATCACTTATTCATTGCACTTTGCATGTATTTTGTCACGTTTGGTGCCATTTTTTATGCTTAATTAAGTCATATTTGCTTTGTAGGACAGGTAGAAGCCATGGAGATCGCAAAAACATATTCTGGGCAGAAAAGAGAAGAAAAAACCGGGGGTGTAGCACTGTAGCAGATTTACTGTAGCTAGCAATGCAGAGCATACACTGTAGCAGTTACTGTAGCACCAGGGGGACTTCAGGCAAGAAACTCCTGAGACTTTTGCCTAACCCTAACGGCCCCGTCTACCACCCCGTGAGAAATTTCCAGAAGCTTTAGCCTAGTTCTCACAGCCCCGTCTGCGACCCAGTGAAGAATTTCCAGAAATTTTTGCGTAGGCTTCACTCCTCCATTAACTACCCAGTTAACTCTTCACACCCCCATTAAGTACCCCGTGAGGCTCGGGATTTGGGGTTTTCCTTAACCTAATCTACATCCATACGGCCTTCCATACGGCCCGTATGCTTCGGGGGTATAAATGGGGAGTTATAGGGCTTTTGAAAGAGAGTTTTGGCTGGCACATTTGAGGGGAGAACGAAAACATCTTTTGGAAGACAACGATTTGGAGCCAAAGAAGGAGGCAAGAGCATCATCAATAAGGGGAGAGCTTCTCCATCAAGGGCGCAAGGTTCCAAGCCGAGGAGAAGCGTCATTTGGCAATCTCTTGGGCGAGGGAAAGCGTCATTCGGCCGGACCTCCACCTTCTCCTTCATCATTTCATCTAGGGAGTGTCATTTATAAGCTTTTTGAGTGATTTACTTTATCTTTTTGTTATTGTTTGAATGATGGCACACTAGACCCCCAGGGCCACCGGATGTCGGTGAACCTTGGGGGGTTCATCATGTATTTTGGATGATTTGCACTTAATATTATGTTTGGGTTGATTTATGATTTTGTTCATTGTATTCCATGCCTAGTGGTACTTGAAGGAGAAATCCGTAGCTCTTTCTTGAGTTGTACACTTAGACGTGGCCTACTCGCGTGTATTAGATCTTCGATGAACGAAAAGGGGTTTCCTGTATTGGTATTGCCGAGTAATTGGATATCAATAGCCCTCCGATTTATAAGGGTAAACTAGGGTTTAGGGTACCCTTATGTTGGGATCTCCTTGTACTTAATGCAATCGTAGGAATACCGGTTAGGAAGAAATTCTACTTGGTATTCGTATGGGATTAGGGTTCAATCGCCGAGAAATTGGGGTTGATCTAATCTTGAGATCCTTCGGTCTAAATGATGAGTGCTATCCCGCAAGTGCACGGGTCGTCAAGTAATACCCTGTGCGTGACACAGGGGTCGTATTCCCTGGGGCCCGAGAAGCTACCCTTACTTCCTTATTACAATATTGTTTGACCGATACGATTCAAAAGAGTGAATATGATGCAAAGAAGTTAAAAAAGTAAATAATCAAAGCAAACATACGAGGGCAAGATACGGGGCAGAAATATGGCTAGGAGTGGTCACGGACGAGGATTCCCTTAGGGGCTACTAAAGTGAGTAGGAAGGCTTGGACTAACATGCAAGTGGCTAATTGGACCGAGAAAACCCTAGACTAGGTCAACCCGATGGTCGCGGAAGTCGACCCCTAATCCGGTACGGGTAATGGATACGGTACGTATACCGCCCAAGATTTCCCCTACGATTGCAAAGGGTGAAGTGGTTTTCTCAAACTAGGGTTACAATACAAAAGAGTACTCAACCCTAGGAGTGGAGGGGTACAAATACCCGATGGCCACGGCGTATTTATACGTATTTCCCTTCAAAGTTTGGTGAGTCTAACACTAGGGCAATGGTCATGCAACCTAGCATTTCCTAAGTCTTTTGATACATAGAGTTCTCATACATACCAAGCATGTAAAACACCAAACAATGGATCACAAACAAGCCACAAACAATGTATAGAACAAGATCATCCAAAACATCACAAGTTCACCCCCAAGGTTCACCTACATCCGGTGACCTTGGGGTTTAAGTGCTCATGTTCACTAAATACAACAATAAATGCATGGAAACAAACGACAAAGGCATGAGAAGGACTCCCTCAAAGGATGAAGGCCGGTGAAGTTCCAAAGACGCCACTCCAAGGGGTGGCTTCCCTAGTCTTCAACCTCCAAATGAAAGCCCTAGGATGAAGGATCTTCCCAAAACCTTGCTCTCCTTGCCAAATCCTTGCCTAGATCGCCCTCCAAGAGCTTCTTCTTCCTCAATTCGAAGGTGGTGGTGAGAGGCCCTAAGAAGAACTCCAAGATCTCCTCCAAAACCCAAGTAGAGCCCCTTTAAATGATGAGTTCGGGCAAGCTCACGGGTGGCCTCACGGTCCATATATGGCCCGTGAGGGAGCCTGTAATACGGGCTGCAAGAAACCGCAAAGATGTGATTTTTGCACAGTAACTGCTACAGTAAAACTGCTACAGTGAAGTTCTGCAGTAAGTGCTACAGTTAACTGCTCGCGGATGACCTCACGGCCGTGAGCTTGCCCGTGAGGATTCCCAGACTTAGAATTTTCTTCAAATCTTCGTGCTTCAGGCTGCTACAGTATTGCTACAGTGCCAGGGAACACAAAACGACGATTTCGGTGTCAATTTCTTCTCAAATTGCGTCGTTGAGCTCACCTAGGCTTCTTTTGTACCTGAAACACAAAATAAACCAATTTAGACCTAAAAGGGCATCGATTCATCAACAAAATATGAGAAGCATGCGCAAGTGTACGTATAAAATACGTACATTTAGACGTTTATCACTAAATCACCCAATCTATCTTTTTACTATTCATCCATGTATCATGATGACCCATCAAGGGGATCCACATCCATAGGCCTTCACACATCACTGTAGCACTTGCAACCGTTTTGTTTGACTATAAATTTATTTATACATACTGTTCTTGTTTCTTTGCTTTGATTATAGTACCACAATCATGCTTGAGATGTTAGGTTAGATAATAGGTGATGAAGGAGTAATAGTAGACCCTTAGCCCCGTGGAATACGATCCTTGTGCTTTTTCACTAGGTATTACTTGGCGACCCCGTACACTTGTGGGATTCCTCATCAGTCACCCTCTTCATGATTCTCGGGGCCGGTTCCACTTCTTCCATGAGACCAAGTGATAGAACATCTTCAACCTCCACATCTTGGTCTGACCACCCTTCATACGGGTTCGGATTCATCATTTCCTGTACGTATTCATTAACAAGCTCATCAGTAGCGTCAAGATAATAAAGAGTATCATCAAAGTATAGAGAATGTCTCATGGCTTTGGTGAGGCGATATGTGAGCTTTTCATCTCCAACTCTCAAAGTGAGCTCTCCACCGTCCATGTCTATCAATGCCTTGGAAGTACGCAAGAACGGCCTCCCAAGATCAGCGGTACATTGACATCCTCATCCCCATCTAGCACTACAAAGTCCACAAAAAAGATGTATTTGTCCACTTTGACGAGCATGTCTTCAATAATGCCCGTCGAATGTCTAACTGATCGGTCCAGTAGCTGGAGTGTCATCTGGGTGGGTCTAGGCTCTTCTAAGCTTAGCTTCTGAAAGAAAGTGTAAGGAATGACATTAATGCTAGCTCCTGAGTCCTCCAATGCCTTTTCTTCACCCAAGTTTCCAATGTTGCACGGAATTATGAAGCTTCCAATGTCTATCCTCTTGCTCGGTATATTCTTTTGCAACACCGCCGAGCAAGTGGCATCTAAAATTATCGATGCACTCTCCTCCAATTTCCTCTTATTGGTCAAGAGGTCCTTTAAGAACTTCGCATACTCAGGCATTTGGGACAACACCTCCACGAATGGGATATTGATGTACAACTTTTTAAACAACCCCAAAAATTTCTTCTATTGCTCGTCTTGTTGATAATTCTTCAAGCATGAAGGATAGGGGATTCTTGGCTTGTAAGATGGGGATGCCACCTCCTTCTCCTTAGGCGCTTCCTCTACTTCCATAACTTTGGGTGCTTCATCAATTTTCTTCTCAAGAGGGAGACTACTCTCAACCTTTCGGCCACTCCTCAAGGTAATTGCCTTTATTTGCTCTCTCGGATTTGTCTCCGTATTACTTGGCAAACTCTCTTGAGGTCTCTCAGATAGAGACTTCGCAATTTGGCCAACTTGGTTCTCCAAGTTCTGTAGCGATGCGGTGTGGTTGCCAAGTGTGTCTTTGACTGATTGGAACCTTGCATCTGATGATTGGACAAACCTTGTGAGTGTCTTCTCCGAGTCGGTCATCTTGTTCTCTAGCCCTGACAACCAGTTTTCCAAATTCGATGCTTATTGTTGTTCTCTGCATTACTCTTTTGCTTCCCTTGGTTGCTCCATGACAAGTTAGGGTGATTCCTTCACCCCGGATTGTAGGTGCCACTATAAGGATTCCCTTAACCTCTGAATGCATTGCCTATGAAATCCGCTTGCTCAACCAAAGAAGTACCACCACTTGCAATCGGGCAATCACTAGAAGTATGTCCTCCTCCACATCCATTACAATCGTGATGGCTGCCACTCTTGGTGAAGTTAGAGTGTCTAGTTTCTTGCTTAATGTCTCCACTTTGGTCCGCCAATGATGTAACGGCATCAATCTCATGAAGTTCGGCCACCTTCTTCCTATCTCTTAAGTTCCACTGATAGCTATTCAGTGCCATCTCTTCTATAAGGTGTCGAGCTTCATCGGGTGTCTTGCTTCCTAAGGTACCTCCTGCAGCCGCATATAACAATTGTTTGGTTCTTGGATTCAACCCACTGTAGAAAGTGTGAATGATCATCCATTCAGGGAATCCATGTTGTCGGCACTTCCGCAGGAGGTCCTTAATATGCGTGGTCCGCAAGCGCACGGGTAGTCAAGTAATACCCTGTGCGTGACACAGGGGTCGTATTCCCTGGGGTCCCAAGAGTTGCTATTACTTCCCCCTAGACGACACTGTCTAGTCTACCAATTATATGATAAAAACAAGATAAGAAGAATAATTAAGAGAAAACTATAAGCACATGGACTAAGGCTCACCACATAAGCATACTAAGGAAACAAGTAACAATGAAAGTTTGAGGTCCCCAGGCGAGAATCCCCTCAGGACTACTAAAGCTAGAAGGATACTAGAATTACACAGGCAAAGGTGGTTAGGCCAAGAGACGTCCAAAAGTAGGTCACCCCAATGGTCACGGTGATAACCCCTAATCCGGTACGAGTATTGGAATACGGAATCACTTCCGCCCAAATCCTCCTACAATTGCATTACGCCTATGGAAATCCCTAATTAAGGTCAAACACAATACCTAGGCTCAACCCTAATGGTTGGAGGGGTACAAAATACCCGATGGTCACGGCGTATTTGTACATGTATCCCTTCTAAGCTTGGTGAGTCTAACACTAGGGCAATGGTCATGCAACCTAGTATTACCTAAATATTGATACACAGAGTTCTCAGGCATACCAAAGCATTCAAATACACCAAACTTAAACCACAAACCACACAAATACCATACATGTAAATCAAGTATCCATACAAGCAAGTTAATCCCAAGGTTCACCGGATGCCCGGTGACCTTGGGAGTCTAGTTCATCATCAAGAAAGGAGCAAGAGTAAAAGATAAGAAATACAAAGCAAAGCTCAAACAAACTCCCCTAAGATGAAGACTAGAAGGTGGTGATGAGAACTTGTCGAATCCGCGCCGGCAAGCTCCTAGATCTTCTCCTTGATAGCACTCATCTTCTCCCATTTGATTTGCACCCTAGATCCACCTTCTCCCGCAACCTTGAAGCTCTAGATGACAATGGTGGAGAATGGTGGCCAAAAGACAACCAAGATGATGCCCTAGAAACCCTTTTAAAGATGATCTCGTGCCTCTTCACGGGTGATCTCACGGTCCATATACGGCCCGTGAGGTAGCCTATAATGCGGGATGAAAGAATCTGCAAAGATGCGAAACTGCTACAGTAACCTGCTACAGTGCCTTCCTATAGTACTATGACCCTGAATTCCTTGCGGTTGACCTCAGGGCCGTGAGGTTGCCCGTGAGGGTTTCCAGACTTAGAAAAATCTCCAAATGTGCGTGCTTCAGGCTGCTACAATGTTGCTACAGTGCCGAGACCCTAAAACGACAAATACGGCGTGTATTTCTCCTCAAATCGCATCGTTGAGCTCACCTAGGCATCTTTTGTACCTGAAACACGAAATAAACCAATTTAGACCTAAAAGAACATCGATTCATTAACAAAATATGAAAAGCATGCACAAGTATACGTACAAAATACATACATTTAGACGTTTATCAAACATCCCCACACCTAAGTGTTTGCTTGTCCCCAAGCAAACAAACATGAAGAACAGGGGCAAGAAAATAAACGGCTAAATGTATGACCTCAAGCTCAAAAGTAAAGAACTTCACAAGCACGAATAGACAGAAATCAAGAAATGAGCTGTTCAGTGAATAGCCAAGTAATACTAGCTCTATTTCTCCTAGAGTGCCCCGTGAGTGTGTGCTAACTCCCACCTAGACCTCCACATCCTAGATTACCCTATGATGACCATTCACCCCACACACAATGAAAATGGCATTAAAAATGTTAAATACATCCTCAACACTCAGTTAAGAGTCCTTCGGTTCCTAGATAAAACTTGAGCTCCTAAGTGACTACGTAGCGAGCACCGGGGGATTATGAGACTTTATTACTCTCATGTATATACAGACATACACTTTTTTTTTTTATATATGAGTCCCCGACTAACATAGACTGCACAAAAATCTTTCAGACGGATGCACATACTGGCCAGGCACAAGAGCCAGCCATCCTACTTGATTACAGTCTACATAGACGCATTCATGCTATATTAGCAGAGGAATACTGTCATAGACTCCTTTTTTTTTTTGATAAATATATGTACAGACTAACTCTCAAATCCCTGGTTAAACCCACTACAACAGTTCACTTTAGGCTAAAGAAAACAATAAAGGAACACAAAAGCTCTTAAAGGAGTATTGAAAATAGAATTTAAAAATCTAATGTCAAAATCATCATGATGGATTGGTCGGAGTGTACAGGGTGGAAGTGATCGTGTACAAGTATAAGGATGCACTAAAGGTGAAACAGAGCTACATGCAAGCACAGGTAAAGTACAGCTCACAAGTATCATTCTACCAAGCCAGGAAGTCCTTAACAATAAAATCATAGCTATCATAGGTAGTTAAGCATGCAATTGCATAAAATTTCAAAGTTCACAAAAATCCAACTCCACCCCCCACTTTAAGATGCACATTGCCCTCAATGTGCCTAAACAATAGAGTGCAACAATATAGATAATAAAAACATAGTAGGAGGGTTTCGTGAACTTTCCCGAGTCTCAAAGCATTTGTCTTGAAGTCCATGAGATCGGGGTGACCACCAAAGATTCTGGTAGATAATGAAGAAGAAAGCGCACTTGATGTCCTAATTCCACCCTACAAGGTAGAAAAGCACATCAACTCAAGGCATCCATTCACACACCCAAAAAGAAAATACAAAAAGAAACAAGAACAAACACAAACACAAGAAAAACAATGGAACAAAACATCATCCAAGCAAGTCCATGTGCATTTAATATCATGATGTTCAATTCTCTCTTATTGCAAGTGTTGCCAAGGGGTAACATAGATGATACAAGATCAGTCCAACATACAAGAAAATCAAGGGCATCTCATGATGGAGTGTGAAATAATTCAAGAAATGCTACAGTAACTCCCAAAAAAAATTGCAAGAGCTTCCCTTGGACATGGAGCATAAATTTTTTTACAAAGCTTTAAAATTACCCCAATAACTCACAAAAACAACAAACAACCATTCTCCCACAACATTGGCATCCATTCAACTTGAAAAATAGGAGAAAGGAAGAAGATACATTCATGCTCAACAACTAGGGTTTAGAAAGGGGTACCTTGGAAGATCGGTGAAGATGATGGCCAAACTCCCAATAAATCACGCAAATTAAGTCCTTTAAAGTAGGAGATTCATGTAGAGGAAGCAAAATGGAGAAAAATGGTGAAAGAATGAGGAAAAACAGATGAGAAATGAGAGAGATATGAAGAAAATGGTGGAGAGGTACACTAATGTAATGTTCAGCCCGACCACCCATGCGGGTGGGCTCATGGCCGTGAGCCTACCCGTGAGGAGTCTCGGGATAGCTCATGGCCTGAGCTCACGGCCGTGAGCCTACCCGTGAGTACTCTCTGGATGGTTCACGGGTGAGCTCACGGGCCATAAACAGCCTGAACATGATTCTACATTGAATTAGCCTCCTCTAAACCCTAAAAACACTCGAAACAAAGCCGAACAAAGCATGGAAACACTCAAAACATGGATCTCATGATATCTAATCATTAAATCACTCAAGCCAACACATAAACATGCATGAATGATTAAACAAAAATGACGATAAAAATGACTAACACAAGAAGAAACCTAAGAAGACTAAAACTTCAAACACACCAAGAATACGGAAAATGAATAAGTCAAGCATTCAAACAACATGAAAATGACATTGCAACACATTTAAAAACTTGGGTTGCCTCCCAAGAAGTGCTTGTTTAACGTCATTAGCTCAACATACCTCTTTCTTACCTAAGGAGGCTTGAAAATGGTGTGTTCATCCCGGCTAGAAGTTGCATAAGAACTACCAAGAAATACAAAACTTACCTTCCGGGGTGATGCAAATTTGGAAGCCAAGCATGAGTTACCTTTTGGCCTCCATGGAAAAAGCTTGGGCCGGACATTGTGCAACTTCAACTTTAGCGGATCGTTAGATGGCTTGAACCTCCTCCCCGCTTCTTTTATAGTCCCGGCAAAAATTCCTTTGAGTATCCCTCTAAGTTGCTTGGGCCTCCATGGAAAAAGTTTTGGTTGAGAGTTATCTAAGCTTGGCGTTGGTGGATCATTGTATGACATCAACATCCTATCCATATCCTTTTTCTCAACCCCTCTTGAATAGTCAACCATTGCCCACAAAATTTGCATGGGCCACCACGGAAAAGGAATTTTTGGTTGGGAATTGTCCAAGCCCGGCATTGGTGGGTTCAAGGATGGCCTTAGCTTCCTTCCCACGTCTTCAAATACAATTCCCGGAATTTTCTCTTTGCACTTGAAAATAATAGATTGGTTTGTTGAATGATCAATGTTGAGGCAAGTAGTATCTTCAAACGTGGTCGATGGAGCTTCTTCCACTTCCTCACATTTGTCCATGGCCATGATATCATCCTCCTCTCTTTCTTCATCAACTCCACCTTGAGATGGAACATCTATCATTTCCTCACAAGGTATTGATGCAACATCATTTGCTTTAACCTCTAATACCTCAAAATCTACTTCCACCTCTAATTCACCTTTGTTCTCTTCCCTACTAGTGTCATTCTCAGATAGGTCTTCTATAGTTTGTGGTAACTTGGTCAATGTACTGGAAGACACTCCTATCTGGCTTTCCATGCTTTGAAGAAATGGTTGGGCACTAAAATTTGCGGCAGTCAAGGCTTCAAGTTCAGCATCCGCATTCATCATAAATCTTGTAAACACATCTTGTGTATTGAAACCCCATTCATTAAGTGGCTTACTTTGAACGACTAAAGGGTGGTAATGCCATGGTTCTTGAAAGGAGGGTTCTTGTGGCAATCCATGGTAAGGGTGCTCCCATTGTTGAGTATAATGATGTGTAGAAAAATTTTGGTGACCTTGCGAATATGGATAGTAGTCATTATGGTGTGGATTGCTCTGGCGTGCTCTCATGGCAGAAGTTTCTTCCAATTATTTCTCAAGTGCATAGTTTTTGAGGCCAACAATCTTTCTATGAGGTCCATGGCCCTGTATAAACAAACAAAATTAAAATCAATAAGCTTTCAAAGAAAACAAGAATGAAATAAGATAAAAAAATATGCACAAAATGGTAAAAAACACATACAAAGACAAGTATTTACAACAACAAAGACAAAAGACTAGAGCAGTGAGCTAAAGGTTTTCCTAGCATTCTTGGAGTTACCCGGCAGCGGTGCCAAAAACTTGATACGCGTGGTCCACAAGCGCACAGGTCATCAAGTAATACCCTGTGCGTGACACAGGGGTCGTATTCCCTGGGGTCCCAAGAGCTGCTATTACTTCCCCCTAGACGGCACTGTCTAGTCTACCAATTATATAATAAAAACAAGATAAGAAGAATAATAAAGAGAAAACTATAAGCACATGGACTAAGGCTCACCACATAAGCATACTAAGGAAACAAGTAACAATGAAAGTTTGAGATCCCCGGGCGAGGATCCCCTCAGGACTACTAAAGCTAGAAGCATACTAGAATTACACAGGCAAAGGTGGTTAGGCCAAGAGACGTCCAAAAGTAGGTCACCCCGATGGTCACGGTGATAACCCCTAATCCGGTACGAGTATTGGAATACGGAATCACTTCCGCCCAAATCCTCCTACGATTGCATTACGCCTAGGGAAATCCCTAATTAAGGTCAAACACAATATCTAGGCTCAACCCTAATGGTTGGAGGGGTACAAAATACCCGATGGTCACGGCGTATTTGTACATGTATCCCTTCTAAGCATGGTGAGTCTAACACTAGGGCAATGGTCATGCAACCTAGTATTACCTAAATATTGATACACAGAGTTCTCACGCATACCAAAGCATTCAAATACACCAAACTTAAACCACAAACCACACAAATACCATACATGTAAATCAAGTATCCATACAAGCAAGTTAATCCCAAGGTTCACCGGATGCCCGGTGACCTTGGGAGTCTAGTTCATCATCAACAAAGGAGCAAGAGTAAAAGATAAGAAATACAAAGCGAAGCTCAAACAAACTCCCTTAAGATGAAGACTAGAAGGTGGTGATGAGAACTTATCGAATCCGCGCGCGGCAAGCTCCTAGATCTTCTCCTTGATAGCACTCCTCTTCTCCCCTTCGATTTGCACCCTAGATCCGCCTTCTCTCGCAAGCTTGAAGCTCTAGATGACAATGATGGAGAATGATGGCCAAAAGACAACCAAGATGATGCCCTAGAAACCTTTTTAAAGATGATCCCGTGCCTCTTCACGGGTGAACTCATGGTCCATATACGGCCAGTGAGGTAGCCTGTAATGCGGGACAAAAGAATCTGCAAAGATGGAAACTGCTACAGTAACCTGCTAGAGTACTCTGCCCCTGAACTCCTTGCGGTTGACCTCACGGCCGTGAGGTTGCCCGTGAGGGTTTCCAGACTTAGAAAAATCTCCAAATGTGCGTGCTTCAGGCTGCTACAGTGTTGCTATAGTGCCCGGGACTCTAAAACAACGAATACGGCGTGTATTTCTCCTCAAATCACATCATTGAGCTCACCTAGGCATCTTTTGTACCTGAAACACGAAATAAACAAATTTAGACCTAAAAGGGCATCAATTCATTAACAAAATATGAAAAGCATGCGCAAGTATAAGTACAAAAATACGTACATTTAGACATTTATCAGTCCTTGAACCTATCCCATGTCTCGAATAGAGACTCCAATTCCATTTTCACAAAAGAAGAAATCTCATTCCGGAGCTTTGCAGATTTTCCACGACGAAAATATTGAGCAAGGAAAGCCTCCGCTATATCCTCCCATGTAGTAATAGGCACTCTCAGTAATGATTGTAGCCATTGTTTTGCTTTCCCTTTCAAGGAAAATGGGAAGGCTCTCAACCTAATGACATCATCTGTCACTCCATTGATATTGAGCATGTCACACACTTCAAAGAAGTTCTCAATATGATTGTTTGGGTCCACAATCGGCCAAACCATTGAATGATGCGGACTGCTATAGCATTTGGATGAATGCCGGCTTGAGCTCAAAGTTCTGAGCTGTAATTGGAGGCCTCACAATGCTTGATTGTGTCCCTAAAACTGCGGCTCTAGCAAAATCAGATAAAGTCCTCTGCTGTTCGTATGTTCTGCAATTGTTTATGACCCTTTTGTTTCTATTTCAGCTTGATTGTACTATTCTTGTACATGTTCTTTCCCTTTTCTATGTGTTCTCCTTCCAATGTCTGAGCCTCCTTCAACTGGAATCGAAGGATTACCATGGGTCATAACCTAGAGCAGAAACCAAAGAAAAAAAAAACAAATAAGAACAATGGAAGAATAAGAAAATATGAAATAGAGCGACTGGTGAATAGCTAAAATAGCAAAAAGCAAATGCCTAAAATATGCCTACTCCTCGGCAACGGCGCCAAAAAACTTTGATAGGCGCCCGAAAGTGCACAGGTTATCGAAGTAATAAAGTACTGATAAGTGCTTGTGTTATAGTACCGTGAAGCGTTATTATCTTACAGTGAGCATATCTTTTATCAGTTTTTATCACTAAATGGTGTGTATTTGTGTACTCTTGTGCATTGAAGGTTTGTGGAGCTAAATTGGAGAAGAAGAACGAAATTAGGTCGTGTTCGCCGATGTTGGGAAGTTTTGCCACCAATTCATGAACCAAATACAGATGCCTTGTTTGAAATTGACACTAGATTGGAAGAGAAGGAAGGTGAAATTGAGGTGGAAGTTGATGTTGAGGTGTGGGATATTGAAGAAGCAATTGAGGTATCGTATTTACCTTGTGAACAAATGATAGATGTTTCAATTCAAGGTGAAGTTGAAGAAGAAAGAGAGGAGGATGATATCATGGACATGGACCAATATGAGGAAGTGGATGAAGCTCCATCGACCATATTTGAAGACGCTACTTGCCTCAACATTGATTATTCAACAAGCCAATCAATAATCTTCAAGTGCAGAAAAAAACTCCGGGAATTGTATTTGATGATGTGGGTAGAAAGCTAAGACCATCCTTGAACCCACCAATGCCGGGCTTGGACAATTCCCAACCAAAAATTTTTCCGTGGCGGCCCAAGCAAAATTTGTGGGCAATGGTTGACTATTCAAGAGGGGTTGGGAGAAGAAATGTGGAAAGGATGTTAAAGCCACAAATTGATCCACCTATGCAAATATTGACAAGTTCTCAACCCAACTTGTTCCCTTGGAGACCCAAACAACACTTATGGGTAGTTCAAGGGCATTTCATAGGAGCCGGGAACAAAGAAGAAGCGGGGAGGAGGTTCAAGCCATCTAAGGATCCGCCCAAGTTTAAATTGCACAACTCCTGGCCCAAGCTTTTTCCATGGAGGCCAAAAGGTAGCTCATGCATTGCCTCCAAATTTACATCATCCCGGAAGGTATGTTTTATATTTCTTGGTAGTTCTTGTGCAACCTCTTGCCGGGATGAACACACCGTTTTCAAGCCTCCTTAGGTAAGAAAAAGGTACGTCGATCTAATGACGTTAAACAAGCGCTTCTTAGGAGGCAACCAAACCATAAAAATTCATTGTATGTGTGTTTTTCGTATTTTGGTGTGTTTGGTTGCTTAAGTGTTCTTTGTTTTCAAGTGTGTGATTGTTGTTAGTTAGTCATTTTTCATAATTTGTTTACTTGTTTTCATTCATGATTCTTGTGCATTCTTTGTGTTATCATTCATCTCCATGCATCAATTATCATGTTTTGGGTGTTGTGGGTGAATTCGGCATTGTTTTTATGTGATTTTTGGGTGCTTGGATGAGCATTTGATGCAAAAACTGAAAATCACCCGTTTATTGACCGTAATGCGCCCGCATATGCATCCAGAGAGTGGTGCAGCCTGCTATGCGGCCGCATAGCAGGCTGCATAGGCATCCAGAGAGTGGTGCGGCCCCTTGTGCGGCCGCACAAGACCCCGCATGACCCTAGGGCAGAACTTTAAGTTTGGTACCTCTTCACCATTTTCTTCATATCTCTCTCATTTCTCATCCGTTTTCCCTCATTCTTTCACCATTTTTCTCCATTTTTCTTCCTATACACAAATATCCTACTTCCAAGGACTTACTTTGCATGATTTATTGGGAGTTTTGCCATCATATTCACCGACTTTCCTAGGTACCTTTCTCTAAACCCTAGTTTTGAGAATGATTGGTTCTTCTTCCTTTATCCTATTTCTCATGTTGAATGGATGATAATGTTGTGGGAGATTGGTTGTTTGTTGTTTTTGTGGGTTTTTGGATAAATTTGAAAGCTTTGTAAAAATTTTTATGCTCTATTTACAAGAGAAGCTCTTGCAAAATTTTTTTGGAAATTACTGTAGCACTTCTTGAGCTCATTCATATCCCATCATGAGAAACCATTTATTCTCTTATATTTGTCCTAATTTTGTAGCATCCTTGTATACTCTTATCCCCCACAACACTTGCATTAAAGAAAATTGGACTTCATGTTTTCGATTGCACAAAGGACTTGCTTGGATCATTTCTTGTTTAGTTGTTCTTGTGATGTTAGTTGTTTGTTTATTTGTGTCTTTTGTTTTCTTTGTGTGTGATGGATGCCTTGAGTTGATGTTCTCTTCTACTTTGCGGGGTGGAATTTGGACATCAAGTACACTTTCTTCTCTATTATCTATCATAAGCTTCGGTGGTTACCCGATCTCATAGACTTCAACACTCATGTTTTGAAACTCGGGGAAGATCACGAAACCCTCCTACGATGTTTTAATTGTCTATATTGTTGCATTTCATTGCTTTGGCACATTGGGGGCAATGTGCATCTTTAAGTGGGGGGTGGAGTTGGATTTTCGTGAACTTTTAAAATTCTTAGCAATTGCATGCTTGAATTACCTATGATAGCTATGATTTTATTGTTAAGGACTTCCTAGCTTGGTAGAAGGATAGTTGTGAGCTGTACTTTACCTGTGCTTGAATGTAGTTCTGTTTCATCTTTAGTGCACTCTTATACTTGTTCACGATCACTTCCACCTTTTACATTCCAACCAACCCATTACAATGTTTTTGGCATTAAAATATTAAATTCTACTTTCAATGCTCTTTTAAGAGCATTTGAGGTCCTTTGTTGTTTTCTTCGGCATTAAGTGAGATTGTTTAACAGGTTCTATTTTAGGGGGTACGAGATATATATATATATTTATATAAAAAAAATGGAGTCTATGATAGTATTCCTCTGCTAGTACAGCATGAATGCGTCTATGTGGACTGTAATCAAGTAGGATGGGTGGCTCTTGTGCCTAACCAGCATGTGCATCTGTCTGAAAGATTTTTGTGCAATCTACGTTAGTCGGACTCAGAAAAAAAAAGAAAAAAAAAGAAGTAAAGTAAAAGAATGTATATATGTAAGTAAGGAATAAAACATCTCGTATGTGTCCCCTGAAACCCGTTGCATGATCACTTAAGAGCCAGAGTTTTATTTAGGACCCGAAGGACTCTTAACTGAGTATTGAGGGTGTCTTTAATACTTTAATGTTGTCTTCATTGTGCGTGGGGTGAATGGTCATCCTGGGGTAATCCAGGGTGTGGAGGTCAAGGTGGGAGTTAGCACACACTCATGGGGGCACTCTAGGAGAAACAGAATTAATATTACTTGACTATTCATTGAACAGCTCACTTCTTAATTTCTATCCATTTATGCTCGCGGAGTTCTTTACTATTGAACTTGAGGTCGTACATTTAGCGGTTTGTCTTCTTGCCCCTGTTCTTCATGTTTGTTTGCTTGGGGATAAGCAAACACTTAGGTGTGGGGATGATTGATAAACGCCTAAATGTACGTATTATTCATATATGTGTACGTATAAATAGAGTATTTTTGTATGTGTGGATGCTCGTTTTTGGTCTAAATTGGTTTATTTCGTGTTACAGGTACAAAAGTTACCATGGGGAGCTCGACAACATGATTTAAGGAGAAATTGACAAGGAAAACACTATTTTCTAGCCCCGGTAATGTGCGGAACTGTAACAACTACTGTAGCATGAACATTTAAAGAAATGGCTTGGTCAGGAGATTCATGCGGGCTACCATGCGGGCGCATTGCGGGCTGCATACGTACTGTAGCAGTTTCACTGCAGCAGAGGTAGTGCAGCTTCGGTTACTGTAGCAACTTACGCGATTTTCGGGATTTCTCGGAAACTTTCTCTCCCCGCATGCGGGGCCACATGGGAGGCCGCATAGCTCGCTGGAATTAGTTTTTAAGGGTTTCTAGGGCATCATTTTGAAGGTTCTTTGGCCACCTCTTCTCATCCATCATCATCTAGGACATCAAGGCTGCGGGAGAAGGCATTTTTGAGGAGCAAATCAAAGGGAGAAGGAGATCATACTCGAGGGAGAGCATCTAGGAGCTTGCCGGCGCGGATCCAACAAGTTCTCATCACCACCTTCTAGTCTTCATTCGAGGGAAGTTGTTATAAGCTTCATCTTGTATTTCTTGTTTTGTATACATACTCCTTTGTTGATGATGAACTAGACTGCCAAGGTCACCAGGCATCCGGTGAACCTTGGGATGAATTTGCTTGTATGAATACTTGATTTACATGTATGGTATTTGTGTGATTTATGGTTCAAGCTTGGTGTACTTTGATGTATTGGTATGCATGAGAACTCTGTGTATCGATTTCTAGGTTATACTAGGTTGCGTGACCATCACCTTAGTATTAGACACACCAAGTTTGGAAGGGATACATGTATGAATACGCCATGACCATCGGGTATTTGTACCCCTCCAACCATTAGGCTTGAGCCTAGATGTTGTGTTTGACCTTAATTCGGGATTTTCCTAGGCTTAATGCAATCGTATGAGGATTCGGACGGAAGTGATTCCGTATTCCAATACTCGTACCGGATTAGGGGTTATCACCGTGACCATCGGGGTGACCTACCTTTGGACATCTCTTGGCCTAACCACCTTTGCCTGTGTAATTTGAGTATCCTTCTAGCTTTAGTAGTCCCGAGGGGATCCTCGCCCGGGGACCTCGATCTTTCATTGTTACTTGCTTCCTTAGTATGCTTATGTGGTGAGCCATAGTCCATGTGTTTATAGCTTTCTCTTTATTATTTCTCTTATCTTATTTTAAATCTATATTTGGTAGACTAGACACTGTCATCTAGAGGGGAGTAATAGCAGCTCTTGGGACACCAGGGAATACGACCCCCTCGCGCGTGCATGAGGGGTATTACTTGGCGACCCGTGCGCTTGCGGTCAAGTCATCAAAGTGCTAGGAGAAGAACTCCCCTGGGGCTTAGTTGCACTAGCAACAAAGTGAAGGGTTGACGTGAATCCTAAGCACTTGGGCTTAATCTAGACTAGGGTTCTTCCACCTTGACCAAAGGGTTAGAAGTATATATAGGAACAAGTTTTATCACTAGGAATCCCTAGAGCTTAAAGCAATCCCTATTTGGGGTTAGTGTTGGGGTTAGTCACGGTTGACCTTAGATTTAGGAACGTGTGTTTAAGGATATCCTTGACTCAATTAACATCAATAGGAAAGTATAATAGCATAGTCTTGCACTAGAAACATAGGTCGTAGGGGTAGCTTGTCCGGGTACGCTATTTCATTCATTGCTAGTCCTTCTCTATTCACTTATACTTGCACTTTCTTGCCTTCCATCTCTCTATTTAATTTCTTACCTTTTATTATATTTGCGTCCATATTCACTCATCGATTCTATTATCACTTTTCATACACCGCATAGCTAAATAGTGAAATCTCGTGTCTTAAGTCCCTATTCCCTGTGGATTCGACTACCCACTCACCAAGGTAAATTTATTACTTCAACAAACGAGTGCACTTGCGGGATTCACGCAAGGGGTCGTGTCAAGTTTTTGGCGCCATTGCCGACGAAAAGGCGTATTTTTGATACTTGTTTTTGCTAATTTAGCTATTTCACTTTGTTTTCTATTTCACAATTCTTTATCTATCATCATTCTCACCATTTTTCTTTTCTTTAATTTCAGGTTCCGAAGGGATGTTTGACACAATTGAAGCCTTTGATACACTTACAGGTCTAGTTAAGGTTGTGGAACTGAAAATGCAGTTATTCACTATACAATCATCTACTAATCATACTGAGTTTTGGCAACCAACGAGTAATCCTTTCGCAGAGTTACGAACTATTATTGATCTTTTTAGTATGGAGTAGAATATGAATTATGAATTCGGCAGTGTATTGGACGAATTTGATAAATCAGCCTTAGCTTTTTCAAGTGGAGACAAAGAAGAAAGCCTAGAAAAGGTCCTTGCTCAATTTGAATCAGCTTATAGGGGGGAAAGGCAAGAAGTCTTTTCAGTGGGAGTTATAGATATGATAGAGGAAGCTTGTGAGTTAGGGACTTCAGTGGATCACAAGATCAACTTAATGAACATGGTTTGGAGAAAGTTTCAGATAGTGTCAATGAACAACAAGCGAATCAATTTGAAGAAATCGATAGTTTAAAGGAAAGCTGACTTCGACCATCCACTGAAGAGCCACTTGATCTGGAGTTGAAAACACTCTCAGAGCACTTAGAGTATGCATTTTTGGCAGAAGAAATGAAGTTACCCATGATTATAGCATCAGATCTTTCTTTGGAACAAAAAGCTAAATTGGTGAATGTGTTGAAGAAGCACAAGTCTGCCCTTGCGTGGAAAATTGCAGACTTAAAGGGAATCAACCCCTCATTTTGTAAGCATAAAATTTTAATGGAGGATAACTTCAAGTAGGTGATCCAACCTCAAAGAAGACTAAACCCAAACATGAAGGAAGTTGTAAAAGCAGAGGTGGTGAAACTACTGGATGCAGGGATCATTTATCCTATTTCTGATAGTGCTTGGGTGAGCCCAACGCAAATGGTTCCAAAGAAAGGCGGGATGACAGTGATTAAGAATGAAAGAAATGAACTCATTCCAACTAGAATGGTCACAGGATGGAGGGTGTGCATTGATTACAGAAGACTGAATAATGCAACCCGGAAGGATCACTTTCCGCTACCTTTTATTGATCAAATGTTGGAGTGATTGGCAAGGCATCAATTTTACTATTTCCTAGATGGGACGTCAGGATATTTTCAGATTCCTATTGCACCGAAAGATCAAGAGAATACCACTTTTACTTGTCCTTACGGGACTTTTGCATACAGATGAATGTCGTTCAGGTTTTGGAACGCACTTGCTACATTCCAATGTTGCATGACTGCTATCTTTGATGACCTTGTTGAAGACATAATGGAGGTGTTTATGGATGACTTTTCTGTGTTTGGTGACTCCTTTGAATAATGTTTGAAGAATTTGGAGAGAGTGCTGATGAGATGTGAGGAGACAAATCTTATGCTAAATTGGGAGAAATGTCACTTTATGGTTCAGGAGGCATTGTTCTCGGGCACAAGATCTCTCAAATGGGTTTGGAGGTGGACAAGACAAAAATCGAAGTCATAGATAAACTTCCCCCACCAACAAACGTTAAGGGAATTCGGAGTTTTCTGGGGCATGCAGGCTTCTATAGGCTGTTCATTAAAGATTTTTCGAAAATCACTCAACCTCTGACTAAGCTCCTTGAAAAAGATGCTCTGTTTGATTTTGGGGAAGAATGTGCGGCAGCTTTTAATGTGTTAAAAGAAAAATTAGTTCAAGCTCCAATTTAGATTACAGCTGATTGGAATGAACCCTTCGAGCTTATGTGCAACGTAGGTGACTATGCAATTGGAGCAGTTTTGCGGTAGAGGAAAGGCAAGCAGTTTCAACCAATATATTATGCTAGTAAGACTCTTACATGTGCTCAAGAAAATTATACCACTACAGAAAAGGAATTGCTAGCAGTCATGTTCGCCCTCGATAAATTCAATCCGTATCTCATCTTGTCAAGGGTCGTTGTGTTCATAGATCACTTAGCTCTCCGTTACCTCATAAACAAGGCTGATGCAAAACCGAGACTAATTCGATGGATATTACTCTTGCAAGAGTTTGATATGGAGATAAAGGACAAGAAAGGGACTGAAAACATAGTGGAAAATGACTACTCTCGGTTAGAGGGTAGTATTGTACAAAAGCCATCAAGCAAGGAGATCAATGACTCTTCCCGGAGGAGCACATGTATTTACTCCAGAACTCAGCATCATCAGGTGATACTCCATGGTTTGTAGATTTTGCAAATTATTTGTCAGGGAAGGTCTGATTGACTCGACCCGCAAGTGCATGAGGTCGTCAAGTAATACCCCTCACGCACGCGCGAGGGGGTTGTATTCCCAAGGGCCCGAGAATCTACCCTTACTTCCTCTTCGTATGATTGTTTGGCCGATCAAGTCAAGTGTTGTGCAAAAGAAACTAACGAGATGATTAACATGCAAATGAAATGCTCTAAGGTGGAAGCAATAAACGAGGAGTAAAACAATACAAAGAGAGGGTCACGGATAAGGATTACCAAGGGGGCTACTAAAGTGCTGGGTTTGCCTTAACTAGCATGCAAATGGGTAGTTTGGACCGAGAAACCCGAAGTTTGACCAACCTGATGGTCACGGAAATTGGTCCCTAATCCGGTACAAGTATCGAATACGGAATTCCTTCCGCTCGAATCCTCACACGATTGCAAAGGGAGCAAAAGGTTTCTCAAGTTAGGGAGAAGACACAATCTAGGTCAACCCTAACAATTGGAGGGGTACAAATACACGATGGTCACGGCGTATTTATACATGTATCCCTACCAAGCTTAGTGAGCCTATTACTAGGGCAATGGTCATGCTTCCTAGCATTTTCTAAACATTGATACACGGAGTTCTCATGCATACCAAGCATTCAAATACACCAAACAAGGTTTACAAACAAGTTCCAAAATGCATAAATCAAGTCAAGCAAGCATCCTACACAAGTTCACCACCAAGGTTCACCTACATCCGGTGACCTTGGGGTTTAGTTGCCCATGAATACAAAATACACAAGATAGTACATAGAAATAACCAAATACAAAGACAAGAACACTCCCTCAAAAGATAGAGGCCGAATGACGTTCCAAAGACGCCACCAAATAGGTGGCTTCCCTTGTCGATTCTCCTCTCAACTATGGATCAAGAAGGTGGATCTCGTCGTATGTCACTCTCCTTGTCGTTCTCTCTGCGGAAATGGCCTCCGACGGCAGCTCCTAGCTCCAATTTGAAGATTGTGGCAAGTTTGCTCAAGATCTAGGGCTTCCCCTTTTTGAAAAATGAACTACTTTCCCTTTAAAAACTCAATTCCAGCAACTTATGCGGGCTGGCATACGGGCCGACATACGTGCACTGTAGCACCCCGAGTTTCGTGTAAGTTGCTGCAGTAAAATGCTACAGTAACTCTGCTACAGTTTCGCTGCTACAGGAGCCGTATACGGGCAATCCAGCGCCCGTATAAAATTCCAGACTTAGCCGTTTCGCCAAAATCTCGTGCTACATTGTTGCTACAGTGCTGCTACAGTACCCCCCGGGCTCGAAAATGGTCTTTTCTTCAAAAAATCTCGTTAACGAGCTCCCTGTGGTAACTTCAGTGGCTATAACACGAAATAAAACAATTTAGACCGAAAACAGGCATCCACTCATATAAAAATACTTGAAGAATACGCGAACATACATAAATAATACGTACAGTTAGGCATTTATCAAGGTCCTTAAACGAGGGCTCACTTTCCAACAAAAGAAGAAGTTCTTTAGCGATTTGAAGAACTATTTATGGGATGATCCATTCTTCTTTCGCATTTTTGCGGATCACATAGTTCGAAGATGTGTATCAAGGGTGGAATGATGGGATATCCTTGCTCATTGTCATTCATGACCTGTTGGAGGGTACTATGCATCAGTAGAACTGCAGAAAAGGTTTTGGCTACAGGATTTTATTGGCTGACTTTCTTCCAGGATGCACACCAATTTGTTCTTCATTATGATAATTATCAGAGGACTGGAAATTTATCTCGGCGGGATGAGATGCCTCAGAACCCCATGTAATTCTGTGAGGTATTCGATATTTGGGGCATTGATTTCATGGGACCGTTTCTGAAGTCCAACGGAAACCAATACATATTAGTGGCAGTTGATTATGTCTCTAAATGGGTTGAAGCTCACGTATTGCCAACTAATGATGCTAGAACTGTAGTAAAATTTTTGAAGAGGTTGTTTGCTCGGTTTGGAACTCCGCGAAATCATTATTAGCGATCGAGGAACCCATTTTTGCAACACCCAATTAGAAAAAGTGTTGAAACGATATGGGGTGCTACATCGCCTTGCCACCCCGTATCATCCGCAAACTAGTGGTCAAGTGGAAGTCACAAATAGAGAAATCAAGCGAATATTGACGAAGTCTGTGGAACAAGGGAAGCGGGATTGGTCTGAGCAGTTGGATGATACACTCTGGGCTCATCACACAGCATACAAGACCCCAATAAGAACCACTCCATACAATCTGGTTTACGGGAAATCATGTCATCTTCCCATGGAACTTGAACATAAAGCATATTGGGCAATCAAGGTAATGAACTTTGATTTGAGGAAAGCCGGTGAACAAAGACTATTTCATCTTAATGAGCTCGATGAATGGAGGCTGAAAGCATATAAGAATGCTAGAATTTACAAGGAGAAGATTCAAAAGTGGTATGACAAGCATATCAAGCTACCTAAGGAGTTCAAAGTAGGTGACCAAGTGCTGCTATTCAACTCTCAGTTGCGACTCTTCCCCGGAAAACTAAAGTCAAGATGGTTTGGCCCATACACAGTCACCCAAGTATCACCTTATGGGTCAATTGAGATCACTCATCCTGAGAAGGGTACGTTTAAAGTAAACGGGCACCGGTTGAAGCTATACTTTGGCGGCGAGGTTTGTGACAATGACAAGGAGATATTCTTTCTTTAACCTCCGTAAGGTAATGCAGGTACATCAAGCTAAGTGACGTTAAACAAGCGCTTCATGGAAGGCAACCCAAGGTTTTACAGTTTTTCTAGGACTTAGTTTAGTGTTAGCATGAATAAAAGTCTTAGGTTTGGTGTCCTGAATTTTTTAATGCATATGCTGCAATTTTACTGCGGATAATTGATGTTTTCGTGTGTGTAAACGATAATTGATGAAGTTTGAGTCGGTTGAGCATGTTTTCCATGGTATCTAGTCGTGAATTGATGGTTTTCACAAGCTCCAAGCATTGTATTTATGTTTCAGAATTTTTCTGTGAATCTGTGAATTTTTTTTTAAGTAAACCAGAGAACACACACGGCCGTGTGGAATTAGCACACGGGCGTGTGTTACCATTTAGAGCTTGACCAGAGAGGCCACAGACGCGTGACCTTACCCCTGTGGAAAACCTCAGAAGGGGCACACTGTCGTGTGGGATTTTCACACAGCCGTGTGAAATCTTGCAAAACTTAAGCTCTCGGTCCAAAGAGTCCACAGGGGCATGTGGGTGCCCCTATGAGTGCCCATGTGTTACGGCACACGGCCGTGTGAAAACCTGCAGAGAGTTTCCTTCCATCCCGAGAAATCACAAGGGCGTGTGGCTGCCCCTGTGGGAGGGCTTGTGAAAGACACACGGCCGTGTGGATTACGCACACGGCCATGTAGAACACTTAGAGTTTCTCGAGTTGATCCAGAGAATCCACAGGGGCGTGTGGGTGCGCCTGTGGCTGGCGATGTGTTCTTGGCCAAGTCGGGCACACGGGCGTGTAGAATTTCCACACGCCCGTGTGAAATTTTTCATAGACCTTCTGTGTGTCCCGTGAATCCACAAGGGCGTGTGGGTGCCCCTGTGAAGGCACACGGCCGTGTGGGGTAGTACAGAGAGTGACCAGAGTGCACACAGGGGCGTGTGCGGGCCCCCTGTGAACCCTAATTTCAGAGGCATACGGCCGTGTGGAAATTCCACACGGCCGTGTGGATTCCCAGAACTTCAAAAGCCACTTGATTTCTTTTGGATTTCATTCATGCCTCGATTATTTTTCAGTCCAAAATTCTCTCCGACTCTCTCTTTCCTTCCCCCGACCTTCTCTTAGTGATTTTCTGAGGTTTCATTGAGTTTTCCGGCCGATTTCTTAGGTTTCACAGTCCACACCATCGGTAATCTCTCTCCACCACTTTTCTTCGTCAAATCTTGATTCAATTCGTTCCTTTCGATTATTTTCTCTTGTTTTAAATGATTAATGTGTATGTGAATAACTTTATAACGCATTTAGAACAAAATTTGATGTAAAATTGGAATTTTAGCCCCACGGCCGTGTAGATTTCTACAGATTGAGTATTATAACTGTTTTTGATTGTTTTTCTTCTCAATTTTGCAGAGATGTCTTCCAGGGCCAAGAAAGCAGTAGGGAAACGCTCTCGTGAGAACCGTGAGCCTACCCTACCCACCGAGGAGGTGGATTTTGACTTACCGGAGCACAGAGAAAGATTCAAGTGGCTATCGACGCTCCGATTTGGTCAGTCGTGCTACCCAGACTTGAGCACACTGATAGAGATACAGGGGGTGATACTATAGCAGTAGAGGTGGAGGAGCTATTGGCAGTAGGTAGTTGTGATTGGTTGCTATCTATTAGAGAGCCAGCAACTTGAGCACTTACACTCGAGGTCTTATCGACCTTTGAGTTCGACCGAGGTTACAATAAATTTGCAGATACTGATACGATCCAGTTTCGTGCACTCGGTAGGCACTTCACTTCGAGTATGACCCAGTTTTTGATCGGGATGTGCCTTTATGATGAGGCGTTCACCGAGAAAGAGGAGTACTCGCTATTACCCACAGACTACGCGGGGATTTTGACACCTCAGAGAGCTTACAGGGCTCTGTGTGGAGACGGACAGTATGAGCCGAGGGTCTCGAAGGCTACCTATCTATCCCACCCACCATACAGATACATACACGCAGTACTGAGCTGATCAGTGAGCGGCCGGGGGGATAGCACAGAGTGCTGAGCAGACAGGAGTTGCTATACTTGCACTCCATAGTACAAAGCGAGCCTCTCCATCTGGGGCATATTCTAGCAGAGTACTTGCGCCACTAGGGCCAGTATCCCAGGGTTGGAGTCATCTTCGAGGGCCCTTACATCACACGCCTCATTATAGGCCTGGGACTCATAGACGAGGTACGAGGGACTGAGAAGATTGCTATACTAGCTCCGCTTACGAGAGAGACACTGAGACTGATGGGTATGATCCGCAGGTCAGGACCAGGAGTATATACCATGATCATACCCCAGTCAGATCAGGTCGAGGGGTCCCAGGCAGCGTTAGAGCAACCCACAGCTGATAAGTGCTCGTGTTATAGTAACGCGAAGCATTATTATCTTACAATGAACATATATTTTATCAGATTTTATCACTAAATTGTGTGTGTTTGTGTATTCTTATGCATTAAAGGTTTGTGGAGCTAATTTGGAGAAAAAGAACGAAGTCAGATCATGTTCGCCGTTGTTGGGAGGTTTTCAGACCAAGCAAGGAACAAGGCATGAGCCTAGACTTGTGAGTGTGTGCCAACCTCCTTTGGAGGGGCACAAAGGCAATCACATTCATAATAAGTCTAACTCGTGTTGCTTAGGAAAACTTCACCAAGGAGGAGACTTGAAGCAATCGGCACAATCAACCATTGATTGTGTGCCCAAATCAATGGCCTCGATGAAGAACAATGGATTCGGGAGCGTTTCGGTGCGTATTGTAGCAAAACACTGTAGCAAGCTACTGCTCATTTCTGCTGAAATTCAAAATTCCGGAGAATTCACACAGGCGTGTGGAAATTGCACACGGCCGTGTGAATTAATTTTCCAGCAAGCCAGAAACTTCACACGCCTGTGTGGAAATTCCACATGGCCGTGTGAAGTCCCGATAAGTTCAAATTTAAAGCCGCACTCAACATCATAAAAGCCCGATTTGGAGACTTTGAAGAGATCTTTTGACCTAACTTTCTCCCCAACTTCTGGAGAGTGCGGCTAGGGTTTCGGAGAGGACTTCATGGAGGTTTGGAGTGCGTCATCGGCATCATCACCAACGTTCGGCGGCCGCACAAAACCACGGCCACACCATATGCAAGGGGTTTTCATCAATGCTTTTTATTCATACTTTCTTTTATACTTTGATGAACATGTATAGCTCCATGAGGTGCTAAACCCCTCGTGGGTATTCGGACTTGTAAAACCCTAGGATTATTATGTTTCTATTACATTGGTATTATGCTTTTCCATTATTGATGAATAAATTCGAGTTTCAATTTTACTTATCTTTTGCTATTGTTTTCCCTTAGCCGTGACACTAGGGTTGAGAGCAATTTAGGTTACCCTTTGGAGGTGTGACAACTCCTACAGGGTTAGACTACTTAGGATTGAAGAGGATTGAGAGGGTGAGTCGTGAGGTAGCGAAGCGTACGTCACTACAAGAAAATCAACAATTAGCTTAGGACAATTCCCTAGCTAAAATGGTAAAATCCCTGGGTAATATTCATTAACGAGGGTTTTCCCAGGGATGTAAATCCCTGGGTAATAGCCTCGTGGGTAATAATTTACCCAGGGATTTTTTTAATCCCTTGCTAAATTGCAACGAATTAATATCCCTGGGTAATTAATGTTAATCAATTCTCAAAGACAAGGAATTTGCTTCGAAATATTTCCCTAGGTAAATAATATATTCCCTGGGTAATTTAAGTTAATTGATTTATCATAGACATGGAATTTGCTTTGAACTATTTCCTGGGAAATCCCTGTGTAATTTTAGCAAGGTATTTTTCCTAGGCAATTTATTAGTATTTCCCTGGGTAATATTTACTAGGGATTGTTTCCTAGGTAATTTATTAGTATTTCCTGGCTAAATATGCTTAGAGATTATTTCCTGGGTAATCCTTGGGTAATAAAATATTAAAAATATGATTATTCCCTGGGTAATCCCTTGCTAATATAAGACAAAGTTTTAATTATTTATTTTAAAATTATATTATAAATTATAATACAAAACCTGTATTAAATCATTCATTTAGAATAATCAATAAATTTTAATAAAATATGCTAAAATTAACAATTTTAATCTATTATAATCAAGTACGGATTAAACATTGTCAAAGGCATTAACATAAGTGCAAGCACACATAGCTAACATAAGTGGCAAGTAGACAAATTCAAAAATATCACAATCAAGTAACAAATACGAGAAATAAGCAACATAAGAACAAGTACTAATTTGGTGGAGTAGGATCAACATCTTCATCATGACCTTCTTGATTTATTTGAGAAGATGCTTGATTTTGAGATATAAGTAATTGCATCATCCTCCTCATTTCCGCCATCTCGTGTTGAGTTTCCTGAAGCTCATGTTGATGTCGCTCATCTTGGACTTGTAGTTGATTACGTACAAATGCTAACTCATTTTGTAAATCTTCATAATAGGAAGACGCTTGTGAACCAAGACCATAGACTCTTCTTTTCTTCTCTCCACCAACAACTTCAATATAAAGGGCCAATTTATCTACTGGAGTAGGTCCTGAGTTTGTTGATCCAAATTCTGTAGAAATTGCATGTTGTTTCAAGGTCAACATCTTATCCTACATTGAAAACAAATGTTAATAATACAGATTTAGAAGAAAAAAATGAACAACTTGAAATAAAATTTCATGGGTCTTAGAAATTCTTACATTGATTGTTTTTTACTTGAGATCTACAAAAGTTTTCCCATCATGTTTTTTAGTATGAGTATGCAAAAAAAGCTCATGTGGAGTAGCTTTCTGACCCAATTTAGATTCCTATAGCAACAACACATTAAAATTTGTTAGCAACATGTAATACATGAATTTGCAAAATAAAATAAACACATTTCAATTCATTTAAAATCTTATATTTATACTTACAAGCTTCTTCCCATGCTCAACATTAGATATTGATCCTCCTGTATGGCAAGATGGCCCAGCAACTCTACGTCTATTTTTAGAATTTATCTCTTGTTTCTTCTTGAATGTAGGCCTATTCCAGACAGCTTTCCAATGCTTGTACTCCTCCTCACTTAGATACTCCGGCTTTGTTGTTGCATCCCTTATATCCCTCAAAAAATCACTATATCATTGTGAGGCTTTCAAAACCCAAGCTTCTTTTACTTGTGCCTCTAATGAAGTATCCCAAATAAAGTGTTTCTACATAAGATAAAAAATATTTCAATGTTCAAAACAAGTAAAAATAAAACAAATAAATAAATAAATTAGAAATGATAATTAATGATACCCGAAATTCTTCAAAATAAAAGTCTCTTATAGGTTGTGTGACTGTCTTCCATGTATATCCTTCAAAGTCAACTTTTTCCTTCAATTTTTTTGTGATTATCCGTGAACATTTGCGAGATGGCTCCAACCTATCATAGTTTAAGTAAAAAACAAGCAATACATAATACACATACCAAATACTATGATTGTCAAATTGTAAATACTTACAATCCATTCACAACTGTGATACGCATCCTTCCATCAATGGTTGAAGCATCATGTGTGCTACCATAGCTTGCTTGAGTATCACTAACAGCTACAACATTTTGATTGGGCTGTTGAGATTCAATACCATGCACTGTTTGCTCAACACTTGGAATATTGGCATCAACACTTGGAATATTGGCATTTGAAAACGGTGCACTATCAGCATTGCTTGATCCTTCAATGTTTGAATGAGCATGAGAAGTGCGGCCTCCACTTCTTCCACCCCTTAATCTGGTCCTTTCTTTACCCCTAGCCATATCTATAAAATTATATAAATATAATTAGTTGATAAAAAAAATCAATTAACATATGTAAATAATACATGATATAAATAAACTAAAACAATGTCTTTTGACAAAAGTAATATAAATTAGCAAAATAAACTAATAATGCACAATAATCATAACTTGAATAAAGTTGCAAATCAACTACTACAATATATAAACCATATTGCAATTGTTCACCAATCTAGTAAGAAAACTAATGATTACAACTCATTATCATCGGATATATATTCATCTTCATCTTCATCATCTTCTGATTTGTCATCAATTTCATAATCTGTTTCAATTTCATATTCCAATATATCATCATGGCAATTATCAACCTCCATGGAACCTCCATTTGAATCATTTAGAGGTCTCGGTATATCATTGGCATTGTCAATGGAGTGCTCTTCGATTTCAACTTCTTGGAATGCCAAATTTGCTAGTGGAGCATCAACAACTTGTCTTGGCTTGATTTTGTATACTGCCCACCAATTATCATTGTCACGTTTAATGCTTGGATAAGATGTATAAAATATTGTGTTTCTTGTGTAGATAAAATGAAAGGTTCATCCTTGTTAAAACTTCTTTTGTGATTGATATCCACAAGATTGTAATCCTTATGTATCTTCATCCCAACATTTGGAGTTGGATCAAACCAATCACACTTGAACAATATAGTCCTTTTTATTGGATGTGCTGGATACTCTAATTGTATAATCTTCCTCAAACGACCATAATAATCATATGATGTTGCACTGTAATTAGAACCCTTTACACACACTCCACTATTAATTGTCATTATTCTCGAACCATGCTCAATTGTGTGGAATTTATACCCTTTGATGAAATACATTGGATAAGTCATCACAACTTTTAAAGGCCCAGTTGCGAGATCCTTCATCATTTGATTTGTCACATTATTATTAGGATCCCATGCCTACATAATAACATGGAATGTTAATATTAATAGGCAAGAAATCTATATATTGGGATTGATAAATAAGAAGACTATGTAAAGGTTAAGACTTACATAAATCCTAAACCAATTAGCAAATTCATTTTCCAATTTATCATCAACTTGTGCATCAGTTGTATTTGGTGTATTTTTCACCACCTCTTCCACATATATCCTTCAAAAGCGAAACCATATGGGTTAAAAAAAATGAGAGTAAAGGTTTACTTTCTAGTTAAATTAAAATAGAGAAGCATACTTGACATTTTGTTGAACCTCATCGCAATTTATAAGACGTAAGTTTGAGCTTGATGGTACTCTTTATCAGTCAAACGTCTTGATTTTGCTTGTCCATATGGTCGACCAGGAAAACTGAATATTGAAAGAAGATCTTCAGATGTTTCAACCTCTCCTCCATCATCATTACGAGGTACTTTTCTTATCTTTGTGTTCACATGAGGCTCAAAGTAATATGAACAAAAAGTTGATGCTTCTTCAACTAAGTACGCATTACAAATTGAACCTTCAACCTTCGCTTTGTTAGTTACTTTCTTCTTTAAATTACGTAAGAACCTAAATTATGAAAAAGAATAGTCATATCACATTGAAAAAATAGACAATAAACAAGATCATATTTGCTGAATTCAGATTAAAGTCTACCTCTCAAATGGGTACATCCAACGATATTGCACTGGCCCTGCTTTCCTTGCTTCATATGGTAAGTGAATTGGAAGATGTTCCATGGAGTCAAAGAAACCTGGAGGGAATATACGCTCCAACTTGCATAATATTACAGGAATTTCTTCGATAAGTCTATTCATGTCTTCCACTCTAATCGTAGAACAAGTAAGGTCTTTGAAAAATAGGCTTAACTCTGTCAAAGCTTTCCATACCGACAATGGTAATAATTCCCGAAAGGCTATAGGGATTAACCTTTGAATGAATATATGGCAATCATGGCTTTTCATTCCATACATCTTATACTTGCACATATCAACACACCTTGCCATATTTGAAACATACCCATCCGAAAACCAAAGTTAACTTATCCATTCACAAACAACTTTTTTTTCCTCCTTATTTAAGCTATAACAATCTTTAGGATATTTCCTGGTGGCTTCATTTTTCTCCAATTCTTTACGCTTGCAATATATTTTCACATCCTCTCTTGCTTTTGCATTATCTTTGGTTTTGCCTTCCACATCCATCACAGTGTCAAACACATTTTCAAAAATATTTTTTTCAATATGCATAACATCAAGATTATGACGGATGAGATTAGTACTCCAATAAGGCAAATCCCAAAATATGCTACGCTTGTGCCATCCACTTGACTTACAAAGAGGAGCATTCCACTGTTCAGCACCAACTTCTGTTATTTTCTTCAATTTTAAATCTTCGATTTGTTTCAAAATTTGATGCCCAGAAAAAATAGATGGAGGTGGAGACTCTTCAATCTTGTTCTTTAGGAAGTCATTTCTGTTCCTTCGGAAAGGATGATGTGTAGGTAGGAATTGCCGATGACAATCAAACCATGAAACTTTACCACCATTACCAAGGCTAAAAGACTTTGATTTATCCATACAGTATGGACAAGCTTTTTTGCCTGCTGTACTCCATCCTGATAGCATTGCAAAAGCTGGGAAGTCACTAATGGTCCACATGAGTGCAACTCTCATATGAAAATTCTGTTTCTTGGACACATCATATGTCTGTACTCCAACACTCCACAAATGTTTTAACTCTGCTATTAATGGTTGCAAGTACACATCTAACTTTTGTTTTGGGTTTTTCAGGCCAGGTACAATAATAGTTAAAAACATATAAGGGTCCTTCATACACATCCACGGTGGCAAATTGTATGGTGTGATAATAATAGGCCAACAAGAATATTGCTTGCCTGATTGTCCAAATGGTTGAAACCCATCAGTAGACAACCCAAGTCTTACATTTCGAGCCTCTAATGAGAAAGAAGGATGTATCTGATCAAAATGCTTCCATGCTTCGGCCTCAGAAGGATGACAAATCACGCCACCTTTTTTATCATGCTCTTTGTGCCACCTCATATCCTTTGTTGTCACCTTTGAAGCATACAATCTTTGTAGCCTAGGTGTCAGAGGAAAATAGTACATTTTCTGATTTGGTGAATTATCTTTGTGATTTCTTATGGCTTTCTTCCCACTTTTATATCGAGGATGGTTACAAACCTTGCAACTTCTTCTATCACTATCCTCACCCCAATATAACATACATCCATTTATGCAACAATGGATTTTCTCACATGGAAGACCCAAGCCAGAAACAAACTTCTTTGTATTATAGAAGTCATCTACCAACTTATTATTAGTTGGTAATGCTTCTTTTATAAATTCCAATACAGCATTATAACACCTCTCTGACATTTGAAACTCAGATTTTATTGTTAATAATCTTGCAACAGCAGATAATTGGGTGTGCGCTTCACATCTAGGCCATAAAGGTTCTTCTGCTGTATGAAGCTTGTCATACAATTTTTGAGTTGTGGGGTTTGGTATTTCCTCTTCATTTACATCATAATACGGATCAAAGTTGGGACTAATTGCATCAATAATCATGTCCCTGTATGAACTTGATCCTTCCACACCTTGCAATCTCGAAGAGTTGCATTGTGTTTCAATACAATTTGCATATAGTAATGGTTCCCCATGACAAACCCACTGATGATAATCTTGGATAAACCCATGCTTTAGAAGGTGGAGCTTCACATTATCAACCACTTCATACCTTCGATTTTGACACTTACAACAAAGGCATCTTATTTTATCACCATCCATAAATCTCGGTTGGTCACAAGCATATTTGATGAATGACTCTACCCCAACCACAAATTCATGGTTAATGAACTTATGTCCGTGTGTAAGTCTATTATACATCCAATCCCGATTAGTCCCCATCTATATTCTGATAACATATAAGAACAATCAATTTTCTATAAGAAATACATGTCGATAGAATAAAAATATACTCAAAACACATACAATAAAAATGAATATTAATTAATTTCCAAGTATCATGATGAAAAATCAAATAATAATCAGTGATGGTGTGGGATGTTCGATGGTGGCACCAGAAACTTCACATTGACAATGAAATCCAATTGCTTTAATAGAATCATACTTAATCTCCTCCGTATGCTTCTACTCATTAGATTTCCTATTATCTAAAGTCAAAAGTATTTCAATGAAAAAAAACTGAACAATAATATGGAAGACTTGACACTTCAAGACTTAGGCACACGTACATATGTTCAAGATTTAGGGACATGTACATATGTTGCATTGATCGAGAGATGTAAATGGAGGTAATGACATCGTATGAAAAAATAGCAAAAATAGTAATGCCATGTTAAAGGACAATTCAAAATTAGCATGCATGTTAAAAAATAGCCCATTCAATTTAATTAAATATCTTTACAAATTAGCATTCATTATAAATAAATAAATCCACAGGGGCATAGAAATGCATTAATTAGGACAACCCATTCACCAACTCATGCACTGCTAATAAGTTCTTCAATTTTCACTCATATCACCAAGGTATATTCAACAACAACAAGGTTAACTGAATTTACCTTCAATAATTTTCACACCACAGTTGCTCTGAGTTTGTAATCAACTCCTAGTCACCAAGTCCTTTCAAAGAATGTCAGTGCTTCCAAACAGTTTACCAAGTCCTCTTAAAGATTGTTCCTAGTCACAAAGCAAATGTCATGGTTACATTAGCTTTTATAAATCAAATTATGGGCCTCCAAATTAAGGTAAAACATCTGTTATTAGAGATCATGTCAATATCGAGCATTAAAAAATAGTACAAAAGTACAAAAAAAAAGTTAAGTAAATAACTAATTGCTAATTCTTTGCATTTTAATCAATTCTTAATTCTTCAAGAAAAAAAAAGATAAAATGGCATTAAAGAGAAAACATCAAAGTTTGCTTGTATCCATCAAAAATATATATTATTTCAAAATAATCACAGAAACTTTGAATTCAAACTAATATATATATATATATATATATATATATATATATATATATATATATATATATATATATATATATATATATACACACACACACACAAACACGTAATATCCAGATTCTGATAAATTAAATTAATAACCCCACATCTAATAGGGATGGAAAATTTTCGCACTTATATACATGGGTTAGATTTAAACATGTAAAAATTCTTTATGAAGTCAAGCCATAAGATATATAGGTCAAAACATACAATTTTCTATGAGGACTGAGAATTTATATTTTTAAATAATGAGTGGATTTAGAGTCCCATTGAATTTTACCCTTCATTTTATATTTTTTAAGCAGTGATTAAAATATAAAGAAAGAAATTAAGAAAGAAAGAACTTCTTTCTGCTCGGAAACTGGGGAAACTTCAAAATTTGGTGGTTTAAAATTTAATCTAGCAGGTCAATCTTGAATAAGCTCCAGTTTCTTCAATTAAAACGTGCACTTTAATCAAAACAACAACAACAATAAAAACAGTACTATAAATAAAATAATTAAAAATAATAATTAACACAACCACAAGAAAACTTTTAAATCATATATTCTCTCCATGTGTATTGCGCAGTCCATGATATAACAAGAAGGTCTTCTAGAAACTATGAGACTAAAATAAAACCATAAATAAAATATACATATATATTCAATCACACAAATCCATTTTTTTTGTTTATGATTCTGTAATCCTATTCCTAAGTTTTTTGTTTCAAGTTTGTCTTCAACTACATTGTTCAACATGTAGCTAGCTAGATCTGTTTGTGAAGGTTAGTACAAAGGAAAAACTGATAAGTGATTGTGTTATAGTACCACGAAGCATTATTATCTTACATTGAGCATATCTTTTATCAGTTTTTATCATTAAATGGCGTGCATTTGTGTATTCTTGTGCATTGAAGGTTTGTGGAGCTAAATTGGAAAAGAAGAACGAAATTAGGTCGTGTTCGCCGATGTTGGGAACTTTTCGGACCAAGCACGGAACAAGGCACGAGCTTGGACTTGTGAGTGAGTGCCAACCTCCTTTGGAGGGGCACAAAGGCAGTCACATTCACAACAAGTCTAACTCGTGTGGCTTAGGAGAACTTCACCAAGAAGGAGACTTGAAGAAATCGGCACGACTAATATTGATTGTGTGCCCAATTCAATGGCCTCAATGAAGAACGACGGATTTGGGAGCGTTTCGGCGAGTACTATAGCAGCACTGTAGCTTGTACTGTAGCAAAACAATGTAGCAAGTTACTGTTCACTTTTGGCCGAAATTCAGAATTCCAGAGAATTCACACGGGTGTGTGGAATTAACACACGGCCGTGTGAATTAATTTTTCAGTAGACAGAAACTTCACACGCCCGTGTGTTAATTCCACACGGCCGTGTGAAGCCCCCAATAAGTCAAATTTTAAAGCCGCGATTCAACATTATAAAAGGCGATTTTGGAGACCTTTTGGGAGATCTTTGGACCTATCTTTCTCTTCAACTTGGAGAGTGCGGCTAGGGTTTCGGAGAGGATTTCGTGGAGGTTTAGCGCGCGTCATCGGCATCAACACCGACGTTCGACGGCCGCACAAGACCACGGCCACACCATACACAAGGGGTTTTTCATTGATGTCCTTATTTTGTGCTTTCTTTCATACATTGATGAACATGTATAGCTCCATGAGGAGCTAAACCCCTTAAGGGTATTCGGACTTGTAAACTCTAGGGTTATTATGTTTCTTTGACACTGTTATTATGCTTTTCCATTATTGATGAATAAAAATTGAGTTTCAATCTTAATATCATCTTGCTAATGTTTTCTCTTAGATGTAACACTAGGATTGAGAACAATTTAGGTTGCCTTTTGGAGGTGTGACAACTCCTTAGGGTTAGACTACTTAAGATTGAAGAGGGTTGAGAGGGAGAGTTGTGAGGTAGCGATGTACCCCTTTCCCCTCCGACATGTTTTCTCCCTACCTCCGTTTCCTTGATTTCATAGCGGTCGAAATAGAGTGAAGTGCTAGGCAGATAAACTCCCCTGGGGCTTAGTTACGCAAGTAACAGAGTGAAGGGTTGAAGTGAATCCTATGCATTGGGGCTTAATCTAGACTATGGTTCTTCCACCTGGACCAAAGGGTTAGAACTACACATAGGAACAGGTTTTACCATTAGGAATTCCTAGAGCTTAAAGCAATCCCACATAGTGTGAGGTTTAGGTAGATATACTCCCTTGGGGCTTAGTCATGCGAGCGATAGAGTGAAGGGTGACGTGAATCCTAATACCGGGGCATAGTGTTGGGGTTAGTCACGGTTGTCCTTAGGTTTGGGACCGTGAGTCTTAGGATATCCTCGACTCGATTAAACATCAATAGGAAAGTATAATAGCATAGTCCTGCACTAGAAGCATAGAACCTAGAGGTAGCTTGTCCGGATGCCCTATTTCATTCATTACTAGTCCTCTCTATTCTCTTTTACTTGCACTCTCTCATCTTCCATCTTTCTATTTAATTTCTCGTCTTCTAGTATAATTGTTTCCATAATTCACTCATCGAATCAATTGATCACTTTTCCGTACTTCGCATAGTTTTAATAGTGAAATCTCGTATTCTAACTCCCTATTCCCTGTGGATTCAACTACCCTCTCACTGGGGTAACTTTTATTACTTCGACAAACCCGTGCACTTTCGGGCCCCCTGTCAAAAACAGTAGGATTTTTTTTTTGGTTCATCAGCTGACAAGTTCATTCATTCGTATCCATATATTCAACTTAAAATAGAACACAGCACACGTTACATGGAAGATGAGAAGCCTGTATATATACTCATACACCTACTAATATTAATTAATTGACTCTCATAATAAATAAAAGGTGAAACAACAACATCAACAACAACTAAAAAAATAAAAACAACAACAATAACAATAACAACAACAAAGAGCAGTGTGACTAACTCACACAAATTAATTCAAGAAAATCGGACCACTGCCACCTGAAAAGAAAAAAGTGAATTTAAAACTTTTAACTTCTGCAAATAATATATGAAACAACAGGTTATTCTAGAATTTGAGTTGATAAAAATCATCATCATCCACCTAGAAAGGCGTAGTGGCTGTAACTCCGGGCATGCCTACAACTTCTGAGAAAGTAATTTCTGCAACAAATTTGAGTTTACATGATAATAAAAGAGTTGCCTCAGGGATAAACAGAGGATTAAATCATACAAATAGGTAAAAATGCTTATAAAATCAGTAACATTAGTTAAACACAGAGACTTCAAGAAGAGAATGTTATCAATAAACACCAATATACTTCAAACGGGACAAACAGAACAATATATTAAAAGCAAAATTAAACTCCCAGTTGGACAATTCATGATTTCTTCATTTATCTTAGTGTTATAATTGAATATTCCACACACTCAACTACCATTTTACAACTGCAAAACATAAGCTTTTAATCTATGTTCTCCTATTAATTGACAAGGTATGAATTAGAATAATAGATCAGGATCCCATGGTATTAATATTCTATCAAACTAGCATTCTAGAACAAAATATTGATCAAGATTAAAATTAATTCAGTTCATGATAAGTGATATGCATATGAGTATTTTATTCTTATATTTTGGTACTGGGATTTTCAAAAGACCTCTAACTAATTGCTTCTCAAAGAAACAATATAAAATAGAAATAAAATTAAACGTTCTGCATATATCTGCTATTAAGAGAATGCCAATCATTTTATTATTCGAGTTACCTTTAGATTATCATAATACATGATAAATTAATATAGAATAAATCTATAACTTCTTGATTAGTTATAAAATTAAAACTTATCTTTCAGTATGATAATCTCAAAATCACCTGTGGTGCAATATAGGCTCCTCCGATAAATACCTCGTAGAATATTTAATTTATCATGTCACGCTAGAAATGAATAATCCATGCATGCACTTATAAAGTAGATGATTTCATTACTAGGAATAATTAAACCAGCGTCCTAGATAATATGAGCAGGTGTATCATATCATTCTTATTCATTCAAGATTAATAATTAAAGAACAACATAAAAATAGTAAAATGTTTTAGAGATCCACTTTGTAGTGGGGAATGTACTCTTTACTGTTGTGGTGGATGGTGGGACCTCTAAAAAGGATTGCTGATGGATATATATATATATATATATATATATATATATATATACAGAGATCACCATAATGTCTCAAATCATGTTAAATGAAACTATACATAACACTAGTTTTTGGGTTAATTTATACCCATTTTTAAAATATTGAATGTGATATATATATATATATATATCATTTTCATCATTTCCTGCTCACGTAACACTAAATAACTTGTATCACGTTAGCATTTTATAATTTAGTTTAGAAAATAACTAAAGCTTCAAGAGTTTTACAAATAATCATGATTTCTTCATACAAATAATCATGGTTTAAAAACAATAAGTACTGAAAATTCATGATTTCTTCATACAAAGATGAGGATCCCAACCTTGTTATAAAATGCAATTCACCAGATAAATAAGACACACAACATCACAAACTTCTAGAAACAATAAGCACATTATACCAAGCGGTCATCAAAAGAAATGGCAACAAAAGAATAATTAAACAGATAAAAATGTGACTAAGATATTTTACCGAGGGGTTCAACACATTATACAAATTTTAGCAAATAGCTTCCAAACAGACACACCAACCATCAGGATTATATAGCATAAATTTAAAGCAGTATCTTAGCAAAACCTCAAGTCACTAGCAAATTAGCATAAATTTTCACAAATGAATTTCAAAGGCTTCTAAACAAAATCAACCCAGCCATATTTTCAACTATTTTCAGATAAAAAATCATTTAATTCTTCACACTGATTTTCGACAACCAATCCAATCATCTTTCATCCAAACTTAAAATCTCAAGACAAATCTTGTTCCAGAAAACCTTGAATAGTGATCACTAACCCAACAATTTTCAGATCTAAAAAATCTCCAAAATTCAATAGAGAAACATAAATCTAGCACAACAAATGAATTTCCAACAACTGAAGCTTCATTGACAAATTCATCAACAATAATCATCATGTCTATACAAACACATTAATTAAGCAACATTCAAGTTACCATTTTCAACTTCCCAAACCAAATTCCAAAAATATAAATTTTTTTCAATGAAACAAGAGAAAAAAAACTATTTAAGAATTAGAAATTTACCTTCCAAAATGCCAGTGATCAAATCTACCGCAAGATAACCAGTCTCTGGTTGTCCAACTGCAAAGATTCAAGACTCACAAGCTGAAAAAACATCAAAAAATTAAAAGAAAAAGAAGAACAAAAATGAAGAATTTGATTGGCATCATACTCTTCCCCTCTTGAATCCCTCTTAGTCCACCAATATCAAACCCTCCTGAAAGCTTCCTAGCAGCACCTGATCACCCAAAAACAGAAAAAAGAAAATTAGACCCAAAAATTATACAAAAACACTAAAAACTTGCATTAGATTCTCACCACATACCATTGTCTAGATGCTTGAATAAAATTAAGGAAGAAAATAGCCAAACACAAAAATGAAATATTAATTTCCAAACATGAAAACAACAACATATCAAGACAGATTCTAAACCAGCAGCCCTAGATTCATACCTAAATCTAAATATCGTAAAAAAAAAAAAAGATTAAAAAAATCAAGAAACCCTAATCCAAAACCCCAATCCATGCCCTAAAACAGATCACATTCAAACCAAATCACTCAGCAAAACAATCCACAAACAAAATAAACAAAAAAAGAAATCTCAGAACAACCCTCGCAAGGCCTAGCGAACCGATCCAGAAGTCCCGACATCTCCAACACCTCTCGATCAATAGAAACCACACAAATTAAGCATCAAAACCATGTTGAGGAAAGGAAACGGAAGATGGTACTGGGGGCTGCGGCAACGGGAGATCTCCGGTGAACTCCTCCTTGAATGAGCCTAGCACAAAAGAGCCAACGAAGAGGACGCCGATGAGGACGCCGGGGGCCAAGCGCTGTTATGGCGTTGGGATCAAGCTACACCACGGGTGACATTGACGATGAGGACGCCGGCGAAGGAGACAGATTAGGTTTAGGGTTCATAACAATTAGATTTTCTTTTTAATAAATTATTATAAATGTATGGATAATCTTTCAAATAACAAGGTATTCTTTCTTTTGTTTTACATATCACCCCTCCAAAAGTTCAAATTGGTTTTTAGTTCCTCAAAAAATTATTTTTATATTATAAATTTATATTATTATATATATTTCTGAAAATTCGAGATTCTTGCTTGATCATTGATTATTGTATTTACTTATTAAATTATTTTGTAAAAATTAAATTTGTCCCTCTCTTTAATGTCAATATAGAAATAACTGATATAAAATATATCTTATATATTTAAAAAAGAAAAGAAAAGAAAATTATTTATCACGTAAAATATATTAAATTGATATTTAATTAAATTTATTTAATTTTTCAACAAAAACCCTTATAAATATTAACTAATAATTTTATTATATACATTATAAAATAATTTAAATATATAACACCCGTGCAAGTTTCTTTCCTTTCAAGTTTTAATTATTTAAATAAATATGATTAATAGTTATTTAAAAAATACTAATAGGTAATCATTATTCATTCAACAAAAAAATTAAATTGGTATTTAATTAAATTTATTTAATTTTTCAACAAAAACCCTTATAAATATTAACTAATAATTTTATTATATACATTATAAAATAATTTAAATATATAACACCTATGCAAGTTTCTTTCCTTCTTTCAAGTTTTAATTATTTAAATAAATATGATTAAAAGTTATTTAAAAAATACTAAAAGTAATCATTATTCATTCAGCAAAAAAATTAAATTGGTATTTAATTAAATTTATTTAATTTTTCAAGGAGGCCAAAACTTGACAACCCTACCATGTCATACTAATAAACATAATTGCTATCGTCCCTAGCTAATCTCTGGGTAATGTTTAAAATCAATAATTTTACCTACGGAAACTAATCCCTTGCTAAATTAAAATCATAACAAATAAAAATACCCAAGGATTTGCTAGGACCAAATAACAACGAACTTTTGACCTAGCTAATCCCTGGGTAATATTAAAGCGGTTCAATTTACCCAGGGATTAGCTAGGGCTAATTAACAACGAAAACATTACCTAGCTAATCCCTGGGTAATTTTAAAACTGTTCAATTTTACCCAGGGATTAGCTAGGATATAGATAGCAACGGATAATTTCGATGGTAATTCATTGCTAAATATTAGACGGGTAGTTCCCGCGTGATTTAGCAAGGGAATAGCTTGGGAAAGTTTTGTTGTTGGTAATTCCCTAGGTATTTCCCTGGGTAATCCCTGGGTAATATTTATAACTTTTATATCTAATCATTCCTTTCTATTCCCTATCTATTCCCTGGCTAATTACCTAGGAAAACATTTCCTGGGTAAATTCCGTTGGTAATTAATATTTTTCTTGTAGCGGTGTGATTTCTCCCTACCTTCATTTCCTTGGATAATTAGCGGTTGAGATAGAGTGTTAGGGCTTAATTTAGACCAGGGTTCTTTCATCTGGACCAAAGGGTTAGAACTACATATAGGAACAGGTTTTATCACTAGAAATCCCTAGAGCTTAAAGTAATCCCACGTAGTGTTAGGCTTAGGAAGATAGACTCCCCGGGGGGTTAGTTGACAGGTCAACAAGAGTCAAGGGTCGTAGTGAATCCTAATGCCGGGACATAGTGTTGGGGTTAGCCACGGTTAACCTTAGGTTTGGGACCGTGAATTTAAGGATTTCCTCGACTAAATTAGCATCAATAGGAAAGTATAATGGCATAGTTTTGCACTAGAAACATAAGACCTAGCGGTAGCTTGTCCGGATACCCTATTTGATCTATTACTAGTCTTTCTCTAATTCACTTCTACTTGCACTTTCTTGTCTTCCATCTCTCTATTTAATTTCGTGTCTTTTATTCTCATTGCTTCCATAATTCACTCACCAATCTTATTATCACTTTTCGTACACCGCATAACTAAATAGCGAAATCTTGTGTTTTAAATCCCTATTCCCTGTGGATTCGATTACCCACTCACCAGGGTAATTTTATTACTTCGACAAGCCCGTACATAACTAAATAGCGAAATCTTGTGTTTTATCACGCAAGGGGTCGTGTCAGCAGCAGATCAGACAGAGGCCGAGGCACCACCCACTGCACCAGAGCCACCTCCAGTGCGGATCTTTTCTCCTTCTCGAGGCCAGGATATGTTTAAGCGCCTCGAGAGTGCTGTGGGTGTTATGCAGACAGAATTGGCCGAGATGAGGGCCACACAGGAAGGGTAGTTCGTGCACACGTCGACACAGCTCGCCGCCATACTTCAGCTACTTGAGCAATTTGTGTTGATGTCACCATTCGTGGTCCGGCCCCGAGCCTCAACTCCACCCCCATCTCCATCACCATCAGTTGATCCACCAGCGCCCTCAGAGCCAGCAGCAGCAGCACCTGAGTCATCGACACAGGACACCGACGCTGAGGCATCGTAGTTTATTTTTAGTTTTTTTTTCTGTTGCACTTTTATTTTCATCGACAAGTGACTAGATTATTGATCCAAAAGTTTTCCTAGTATTCTCGGATAATTCCACGGCAACGGTGCCAAAAACTTGATGAGCGTCGCGCAACAGGCTAAAGATCTAGCACGCGACTCTCCGATCACAAGTGCACGGGTCGTCAAGTAATAACCTCTCGTGCGAGCACGAGAGGGTCGTATGCCCTAGGGCTCCGAGATCTACTATTAATTCCTTTTGGGGGCCACTGTTTAGTCGATTGAAACAGGTTTGTTATAATTATAAAACTAGAAACATAAAAACAACAAAGCGAATAAGAAAATAAAAACAAGATAACACTCGATCCAAACAAGAATGGGGATGAAGAATCTAAATATTAAGGAAGGCCTCGGGTGAGGATTCCCCTAGGAGAAGACTAAGTACGGATGACGATAGCAAATTTAAAGACAAGGTTGACTTGGTTTTTGTCCGCTAGACTTGGATGTCGACTACCCCGGAACCTCCGTAGTATAGCTCTAATCCAGTACGGGTTACTCTATCCATAAGATACCCCCACGATGTCTTTGGGAATAGGGAGTCTTGGCTAGGGTTATTCTAATGCACACTGTCGGCTAAAATAATCCTAATCACGTGGAAGGCTATCAATACCCGGAACCTCCGGTGTATTAATACAATGAATACCTCTTTAATCATTACATGACCTAATACAAGCTAGCATCCCGCCAAACAAGTATTTTTCAAAATTAAATCTACGGAATCCATCCATTGTAGAATGAACATGATAATGATAAATTAAAACCAACAACAAAAGTCACACACATTCAATTATAAATAACAATGCCATCCATAAAAAGTCACCTCCCAAGGTTCACAGGGAGCCCAGTGGCCTTGGGAGTCTAGTTCGACATAACAAAATGGGAGAGCTCACAATACATGACAACCATCATACAAACAGTGAGGAAACTCCCCTCGAAATGTCGGCTAGAAGGTGATGATGAAGATTCGTTGGATCCGCGCCGGCGAGCCCTTTGATGCTTTCCTATGTTCTACCCTTCTTCTCTCCTTCAATCCTTGCCAAAATTACATCCAAAGATGACTAGAATGGCTTGAGGGTGTGTGGAGGTCGGATGAGAACCAAAAACCAAAGAGAGATCTCCTCAAAACCCTGACATAGATGCCATATATACCTCGAAGCTGTGCGGGCACTGTGCGGGGACGCACAGTGGCGGCACTGCCTTTTGGCTGTTGTGTGCCGCCAGTGTGCGGGCCGCACGCTGGCTGCTTAGCTCACTGGAAGAGCCATGCGGCCACTGTGTGGCCCCACATAGTCGTCGCACACATGCTCATTGTGAGCAGTGATTGCGCGTACCTTGGTGTCTGGAGCATTTAAAAACTTCCTTTCTTCCTCATTACTCTCCGGAATGACTCAAATACGTATCTTTCTCACGAAAATGGCCCTCGAAACACTGAAACAAAATAAGTATATCAAATGCACCAAACGTCATCGAAAACTAATACAAGTTGCATGAAAGTATATAAATTTTATAACTAAAATATGATGTATTTAGGCACTTATCAAATACCTCCCACTTGAGCATTTGCTTGTTCCTAAGCAAATAGACATGAAGAGCAAGAAGGACTGATAAGTGATTAAATACATAACCTCAGGCTAAGATAGTGTATCATAGTAGGGTAAGACTCAAGACACTTTTGTTTGTTACCTAGGTGTCCAGGGTTCTACATAGGGGGTCAGTACAAGAAATGCCGAGAATAACATGAAAGGCTTGAGAGTGCAGGGTCACAGGTAGCTTAGTGTCTATCACGACCTACATTATAATACACTAACAATTAATAATGTTGTCCTTGGTCCAACAATCATGCAAAAACCCTAAACTACCCCATATTATGTTCATAAAATTTAAAATCATGCAAGAAAGCACACCCACCCTCCACTTAGAGTAGTACATTGCCCTCAATGTACCTAAATCAGTAGTGGATAAAGAATGAACAAGAAATATAGGGAAGATGGGTTTGTGAACTTCCTCGAACCATGTGGTGCCATACATGTGGATCATGAGTTCGGGGTGGTCTTGCAGAAGCATCATAAAAGTTTGAGAGAAGGGATCATGTGACGTCTAATTCAACCTACAAGAAGAATAGATGTCGAACTAAGCATCCATCATTCCCATAAAAGAAAAATATGGACTTGAAAAACAGTAACATAAGTTTGCAAAATACAGAATTGAAAAACATTAACACAAGTTCCCAAAACAAAGTTGATAAGTGCTTGTGTTATAGTAACGCGAAGCATTATTATCTTACAATGAGCATCTCTTTTATCAGATTTTATCACTAAATGGTGTGCATTTGTGTACTCTTATGCATTGTAGGTTTGTGGAGCTATTTTGAAGAAGAAGAACAAAGTTAGATCGTGTTTACCATTGTTGGGGAGTTTTTGGACCAAGCAAGGAACAAGGCACGAGTTTAGACTTGTGAGTATGTGCCAGCATCCTTTGGAGGGGTACAAAGGCAGTCACATGCACAACAAGTTTAACTCGTGTAGTTTAGTAGAACTTCACCAAGAAGGAGATTTGAAGCAATCGGCATGATCTACCTTTGATTGTGTGCCCAATTCAATGGCCTTGATGAAGAACAACGAATTCGGGAGCGTTTCGGCGAGCACTATAGCAGTAATGTAGCAAAACATTGTAGCAAACTACTGTTCACTTTCAGCCGAAATTTAGAAATCCAGAAAGTTCACACGGGCGTGTGGAAATTCCACACGGCCGTATGAAATCCAGATAAGTTCAGTTTTAAAGCCGCGACTCAACGTTATAAAATCCCGATTTAGAAACTTTTTACACATCTTTTGACCTATCTTTCTTCCCAACTTCTAGAGAGTGCTACTAGGGTTTCAGAGAGGACTTTGTGGAGTTTTAGAGCGCGTCATCGGCATCGTTATCGATGTCCAGTAGCTGCACAAGACCACGGCCACATCATACGCAAGGGAGTTTTCATCGATGCTTTCAATTTGTGCTTTCTTTTATATTTTGATCAATTTGTATAGCTCCATGAGGAGCTAAACCCCTCGTGGGTATTCGGACTTGTAAAGCCTAGGATCATTATGTTTCTATGACATTATTATTATGCTTTTCCATTATTGATGAATAAATTCGAGTTTCAATCTTAATTATCTCTTGTAATTGTTTTCCCTTAGCGGTGACACTAAGGTTGAGAACAATCTAGGTTATCCTTTAGAGGTGTGACAACTCCTATAGGGTTAGACTACTTAAGATTGAAGAGGGTTAAGAGGGTGAGTCGTGAGGTAGCGGAACGTCCCCTTTCCACTCTAGTGTGATTCTTCCTACCTTCATGTTCCATGATTTCTTAGCAGTCGAGATAGAGTGAACTACTAGGAGAGGAACTTCCCTGGGCTTAGTTGCGCGAGCAATAGAGTGAAGGGTTGAAGTGAATCCTAGTGCTGGGGCATAATTTAGACTAGGGTTTTTCCACCTGGACCAAAGGGTTAGAACTACACATGGGAACTTGTTTTATCACTAGGAATCCCTAGAACTTAAAGCAATCCCACGTTGTGTGAGGCTTAGGAAGACGTACTCCTCTAGGGCTTAGCTGACATGTCAGCGAGAGTCAAGATTCATAGTGAAACCTAATGCCAGGGCATAGTGTTATGGTAGTCACGGTTGACCTTAGGTTTGGGACCGTGTGGTTAAGGATATCCTCGACTCAATTAACATCAATAGGAAAGTATAATAGCATAGTCTTGCACTAGAAGCATAAGTCCTAGGGATAGCTTGTCTGGGTACCATATTTCATCCATTGCTAGTCCTTCTCTATTTACTCGTTCTTGCATTCTCTTGCCTTCCATCTTTCTATTTAATTTCTTGTTTCTTTATATTTCTTTCATATTCACTCATTAATTCTTTTTACAGCCATCGTACATTACTTAGCTAATTAGTGAAACCTCGTGTCTTAAGTCCCTATTCCCTGTGGATTCGACTACCCACTCACCAGTGTAAATTTATTACTTCGATAAGCCCGTGCACTTGCGGGATACACGTAAGGGGTCGTGTCAAAAGTGATACAACATAAGTGGTAGGGATAAGCCCAAACCCACTAGACTACAACAACAAGCAAACAACAATAAAAAGGCACACCAAAGACAAGAAAAGAAACACTAATGGAAAGTGAGCTCTAATCCCTGTTATGCCAATTGTCGATGGAAGCAGCTGGTGCCGAGGTGCTGGTTGATGGGGAGTGCTGCAAGAGGGCAATGATGCTCTATTGGCCACGTAGAAGTTCTTACTACCCTTAGATAAGCTTGGTGATATCCTTCCCATGGCGCCGTTGTGTGTCCCGCAATTCCTGTAGTTCATGATGCAACTTGGTAAGGGCAACTGAAAAATCAATGCGTGACCTTGCTTGCCCTCCCTACGCGGTTGCCAGTTCTTCCTCAGAGTCAGAAGAAAATCCCTAGTGAGAAGCAAGGGTGTAGGTGGACCCTCGGCGCCGCACAAGGCCTATTGCTTGAAGAGTTTGAATTCCGAGTGCGAGTGTCCCCTTGACTCTTTCCGGCCGTGCACTAGGTGTATAATGTATGGCCCGGCGAAGATGACTTCAATTGGCGGATTCTAATTATGGTGGTCAATACATTTGGCAATAACATAGGCCACGTTGATGGGGTAGCGATTTATCATGTTTTACATGATTAGTAGATCGATACGAGATACTACCCCAGTGCTATCGGCTCATCAATACGTGAATGTACTGGTGGGCTGGGTTACGGAGAAGTGATGCTTTTTTAGAGTCTTGGCCTGCTGCCGTTGTGAGAGTGCACCAGAAGTACCTGGGTTCAATATGAGCAGGAAAATCGAGGGGGAGTCCAGGGTAGTGCATGCTATTAAGGAAGTTATGGTCATATATTCCCAAATAGTTGGCAAAATCTCTAAAACTGATCGATTTAGATTCACCATGAACTTGAAATGTAATGCCACCCTGGCGACGGAGATGGGCAAGTGCCTGATTCACCTTAAATGTACTTAAAACCTCCAGAGTTAGTTCGTGGTAGATAGGTTCACCAATCTCAAAGACCACGAGCCAACGATCGAACCCCACCAATTGTCGCACATCATCGACCAGACTCAACTGCTCAAGTAACTTGTAATCTATGATGCGGGTTTGGCGAAATGGTTTTGTACTTAGTGCATCATAGTGCTCTTGAAAAGTTTCATTGTTGAATGGAATTGCAGATGATGTGCCCTCACTAGCACTCGCACGTTTGCCCGCAGCATGCTTGGCTGCCATAAATCCTATAGTTGTGTAAACAAAGTTCAGGGTGTGGCATAAATTCTCAAGCATGTAGATAACTATGGCTTAATAGAAGTCTAGCAATTTGTAAAAATAAGCTAAAGAAACTACAGCCAAGATTTTATAACAATTTCATGCTTCCAAGAACAAAGAAATCATACATCACCAACTTCCAACACCACACATCACACAATAAAGTGAAAATACTCATCAAATGCAAGATGAGCAAAGAGATAAGTGATAAGTGCTCATGTTATAGTAACGCGAAGTGTTATTATCTTACATTGAGCATTACTTTTATCAGATTTTATCATTAATTAGTGTGTATTTGTGTGTTTTTGTTCATTGTAGGGTTATGGAGCCAATTTGGAGAAAAAGAGCAAAGCTAGGTCGTTTTCACCGTTGTTGGAGAGTTCTCGGACCAATCAAGGAACAAGGTACGAGTCTAGATTTGTGGGTATATGCCAACCTCCTTTGGAGGGGCATAAAGGCAGTCACATTCACAATAAGTCTAACTCATGTAGTATTGGAAAACTTCACCAATGAGGAGAATGAAGCAATCAACATGATCTACTGATAAGTGCTCATGTTATAGTAATGCGAAGTGTTATTATCTTGCAAAGAGCATTGATTTAATTAGATTTTATCACTAAAAAGTGTGCATTTGTTTACTTTTGTGCATTATAGGGTTATGAAGATAAATTGAAGAAAATGAACGAAGTTAGATCGTGTTCACCATTGTTGGGGAGTTTTCGGACTAAGCAAAGAACAAGGCATGGGCATAGACTTGTGAGTGTGTGCCAACCTCCTTTGGAGGGGCACAAAGGCAGTCACATTCACAATAAGTCTAACTCGTGTTAACAAGGAGAACTCCGCCAAGAAGGAGACTTGAAGCAATCGGCACGTCCTACAGTTGATTGTGTGCCCAACTCAACGGCCTTAATGAAGAACGACGAATTCAGGAGCATTTCGGCACAATTACTGTAGAAGTATTGAATCAAGTTATTGTAGCAAAAATACTGCAGCAAGTTACTGTTCCCTATCTGCCAAAAATCAGCAAATCAGCAACTTCACACGGGCATGTGGAAATTCCACAGGGCCGTGTGAAATCCCGATTTCAGCAGAATTGAAAGCCGCGACTCGGCATTATAAAAGCCCATTTTGGAGACTATTTTTGGATCTTTTCGCCTCTATTCTGACCTACCTTCTAGGGAGGCGCGGCTAGGATTTGGAGAGAACTTGGTGGAGGTTTGGAGCGCGTCATTGGCGTCGACATCAACGTCAGGCGGCCACACAAGACCACGGCCACATCACACACAAGGGGGTTTTCATTGAAGCTTTCAATTTGTTTTCAATTTTATATTTTGATTGATTTGTATAGCTTCACGAGGAGCTAAACCCTTTGTGGGTATTCGGACTTGTAAACCCTAGGATGATATTGTTTCTATGACATGTTATTATGCTTTCTTAATTGATGAATTTAATTGAGTTTCAATCATGATTGATTATTGTAATAATTTTCTTTAGATGTGACACTAGGGTTGAGAGTCATCTAGGTTGTCCTTTAGAGGTGTGACAACTCCTATAGGATTAGAATACTTGAGATTGGAGAGGGTCGAGAGGGTGAGTCGTGAGGTAGCGAAACGTCCCGTTTCACCTCCGGTGTGATTTTCCCTACCTCCGTGTTCCAAGAGTTCATAGCAGTCAAAATAGAATGAAGTGCTAGGAGAAGAACTCCCCTGGGGCTTAGTCACGCGATTGACAAAGTTAAGGGTTGTAGTGAATCCTAGTGCCGGGGCTTAATTGAGACTAGGGTTCTTTCACCTGGACCAAAAGGCTAGAACTACACTTAGGAACAGGGCTAATCACTTGGAATCCCTAGACCGTAAAGCAATCCCACGTAGTGTGAGGCTTAGGAAGATGGACTCCCCTAGGACTTAGTTGACAGGTCAACGAGAGTTAAAGGTCGTAGGGAAACCTAATGCCGGGGCATAATGTTGGGGTTAGTCATGGTTAACCTTAGGTTTGGGACCGTGTGCTTTAGGATGTCCACAACTCATTAGACATCAATAGGAGAGTATAATACACTGTCATGCGCTAGAACTTTAATCTTAGGGGTAGCTTGTCCTGATACTCTACTTTACATATTGATTGTTCCTCCCTCTTATTCTTTGCTTGCACTCTATTATCTTCCATATTTCTCTTTATTTTCTTATTGCTTTCAATTACTCTCACACATACATACTGATCTTGCTCTCACTTTCTGTACTTCGTATTAACTAGATAGCAATCACTTGTATCTACAATCCCTACTCCCTGTGGATTCGACTACCGCCTCACCAGGGTACTATTATTACTGTGACAACCCGTATACTATCGGGCCCTTGTCAATAAGAGGGATGAGCATACCTTGCAAGGATGGATGAAAATACCCAAGAGAAAATTGGTAGAGCTTATAAGAAGAGGCTCAAGACTAGGGAACCAAACTAGCCGGCTGAATTGGTGAAATAGGAAGAGATAAGATCAGGGAAAGGCTTTTAAAGATGGAGAAGAGTGGACAGGTGACAAGTTTTTGCCACTTGTCACTTAATGGGCGCGGGTGGCACTCAAAAGTGTGTTGTTGGTTTGCGGCCGCACACCAGCTGCACACTGCTCTGGCAATGGTGTGCGGGCTGCACACCAGCCGCACATTGCTCTGTCAAGGGTGTGCGGCCACTGTATGGCTCGTACACTGGCCGCACACGACCTTGATGACGCGCAAAAATCAGTTTTCAGCCCCAAAAACAAGTAAGCAACTATACACATGCATCTCAAGCTCAACTTGGGCATACAATACACATTTTTAAACAAAAAACACGAAGGGATTTGCCAAAATGATGATGAAATGACGACACACAAATAAGGCACAAATAGAAATAATGAGAGAAAGAGCTCATAATCCAACAGCAACGTACGAACAATGAAAATACGAAAAATGAAAGAATACGAAAAATGTAAAAACTTGGGTTACCTTCTAAGAGTGCTTGTTTAACGTCGCGAGCTTTACGCATCGGGAGGTATTCAATTCTTACCAAAATATGGCTTGAGGCGATGCCGGTTAACCTTGAACTGAACTTTTTCTGGATGGTGGATTTCAATTACTCCTTGAGATGAGACACTAATCACTATGTACGGTTCTGACCATTGAGAGTGGCCCGAGAGTACACAGGTTGTCGAAGTAATAATATACCCTGGTGAGTGGGTAGTCGTATCCCTGGTGTGTGGAAAGAAATCAATGAGTGAGTGTGAAAGCAATTAATAAAAACAAGACTAAAAATAGAAGTGTGGAAGGTGAGAGAGTGCAAGTAAGAGTAAAAAGAGTAGGACAAGCAATGAGTAAAGTTGGGTACCCGGATAGGCTACCCCTAGGACTTATGCTTCTAGTGCAAGACAATGCTATTATACTCACCTATTGATGCTAATTGAGTCAAGGATATCCTTAAATACACGGTCCCAAACCTAAGGTCAATCGTGACTAACCCCAACACTATGCCCCTGCATTAGGTTTTCACTACGACCCTTGACTCTCATTGACCTGTCAACTAAGCCCCAGGGGAGTCTATCTTCCTAAGCCTCATTCTACGTGGAATTGCTTTGAGTTCTAGGAATTCCTAGGGATTAACCCTGTTCCTATGTATAGTTCTAACCCTTTGGTCCAGGTGAAAGAACCCTGGTCTAAATTAAGTTCCAGCACTAAGATTCACTTCAACACTTCACTCTGTTGCTCGCGCAACTAAGCCCCAGGGGAGTTTATCTCCTACCGCTTCACTCTATTTCGACCGCGAATAAATCATGGAACATGGAGGTAGGGAGAATCACATCGGAGGGGAAAAGGAACGTTCCGCTACCTCAATCACCTCCTCAACCCTCTTCAATCCTAAGTAGTCTAATCCTATAGGAGTTGTCACACCTCCAAAGGATAACCTAGATTGTTCTCAACCCTAGTGTCACGGCTAAGGGAAAACAATAACAAGAAACAATTACGAATGAAACTCGAATTTATTCATCAATAATGGAAAAAAAAAAAACAATGTCATAGAAACATAATAATCCTAGGGTTTACAAATCAGGATACCCACAAGGGGTTTAACTCCTCATGAAGCTATACAAATCCATCAAAATATAAAATTGAAAACAAATTGAAAGCATCGATGAAAACCCCTTTGTGTGTGATGTGGCCGTGGTCTTGTGCGACCGCTGGACATTGATGTCGATGCCGATGACGCACTCTAATCCTCCATGAACTCCTCTCGAAACCCTAGCCGCGCTTCTCCAGATGTTTGCTCAGAAGAGAGCCAAAAAGATCCAAAATAGCCTCCAAAATGGGCTTATTTTAATGCTGAGTCTCGGCTTTAAATCGACTGAAATCGGGATTTGAAACGGCCATGTGAAATTTCCACACGCCCGTGTGAAGTTGCTGATTTGCTGATTTTCGGCATACAGTGAACAGTAACTTGCTACAATAACTTGATTCAATACTTCTACAGTAATTGTGCCGAAACACTCCCGAATTCGTTGTTTTTCATCGAGGCCGTTGAATTGGGCACACAATCAACGGTAGACCGTGCCGATTGCTTCATGTCCCCTTATTGGCGGAGTTCTCCTTGTTAACACGAGCTAGACTTATTGTGAATGTAATTGCCATTGTGCCCCTTCAAAGGAGGTTGGCACACACTAACCAGTCTATGCCCATGCCTTGTTCCTTACTTAGTCCGAAAACTCCCCACAACGGTGAACACGATCTAACTTCGTTCCTTTTTTTCAATTTATCTTCACAATCCTACAATGCACAAAAGTGAAGAAATGCACACTTTTTAGTGATAAAACCTGATTAAATCAATGCTCATTGCAAGATAATAACACTTCGCATTACTATAACACGAGCACTTATCAAACCCCCTCACACTTAAGCTTTTGCTTATCCTCAAGCAAAATAGAATGTGAAAGTACTTGGGAAGAACAATTGAAAGTGCTCGGCCTTAGGTTCACCAAAAGTATACAAAAGAAGCATTCTACAAGGAAAGGGAAATTAAAACATTGCATAAGGTTACCATTGCTCTAGCCAAAAACTCGAATCGAAAAGGATAACAACTCTAAAATGTGTAAGTTTGTGCAAATTCACTCAAGAGAACCAACGAGTACTCATCAGACTCTTGTTACAAGGACTTATTTATATACACAAAGTAAGGAAGTAGTAGCTTCACTCTATCTCTAAGGTAGCCCTTTCCTAGGCGGCCGCCAAAGTAGCTTTCACGCTTCCCATGAGATAGCTCTTTCTCCTATTAGGGAATAACTTGTATCCAACTTATGAGAGTAGCTACATACTTCATAGGAGATAGCTCTTTCCACCCCAAATGCAATGATAAACACTAAACTAATATTCACAAGCTCACAAGAATTTTTTTTATTTTTTTACTTTTTTATTTTTTTATTTTTTTATTTTATTTTATTTTTCAGCTACATAGAACTTCAAAACTTACTAAAGTAGTACTAAACTAGTCCTTAAAACTTAGAGTTCGAGTTTCCAAAAGATTTCAAGAGTGAGTAGTGCAATAAGAGGTAATCGAGCAAAAATTCCCTCAAATTCAAGTAAAACTAGAGCATGATAAGATACAATGTTAAAAATTCTCATAAACTCTAAGAATACAACCGTTGCAACTAAGGTGAACCGCCATAGGCTACATGAGCATAAGCAATTGAACGCACAAGTAAAGGTGTGTGCAAAGTTAACTCCCCCCATACTTAAGATGTACATTGCGTCGAATGTACGCATGCAAGCACAAGAAAAAGTAAAGAATTGCAAAACAATTAGTGTGGAAGTAAGCAATTGAAACATTACTCCCCTGAACTCCAAGTGTTGCATTTGGTGGAGCCAGGTTCATTGAGAGTTGAGTCTCAATGGGTTATGAAGCACACAACGTCCCATGACCATGCCTATGTGATAAACATCTAAATGTACGTATTTTGCACGTATGTATGCACATGTATTTCGGTGTTTTATTAACGAATCGATGCCCTTTTCGGTCTAAATTATTTTATTTCATGTTTCAAGTACATTATATGCTTTGGTGACACTAACGACGCGATTTGAGAGGAAAATGAAATCTGGAAACCCTCATGGGCAGGCTCACGGTCGTGAGTCGTCCGTGAGCAGCTACTGTAGTAGTTTTACTGCAGCAGTTTTACTGTAGCAGTTTATTGTGGCGGTTACTATGCAAAATCACAACTTTGCGGTTTCTTGTAGCCCGTATTACAGGCTCCCTCACGGGCCGTATATGGACCGTGAGGTCACCCGTGAACTTGCCCGAATTCATCTTTTAAGGGACTTTGGCTAGGGTTTTGGGGGGCATCAAGTGTCTTCTTCTAGGAGCTCTCACCACCACTCAAATTCTAAGCAAGGAGAAGCATTTGGAGGGCAATCTAGGCAAGGATTTGGCGAGGAGAACAAGGTTTTGGGAAGGATCTTCACCCTAGAGCTTGGATTTGGAAGGTTGAAGACAAGGAAAGCCACCCTTTTGTGTGGCGTCTTTGGAACTTCTCCGGCCTTCATCTCTTGAGAGAGTTCTTCTTATGCTTTTGGTGTTTGGTTTCTTGTATTTTGTGTTATATTTCTTGATCATGAGGAACTAAACCCCAAGGTCACCGATGTAGGTGAACCTTGGGGGTGAACTTGTGTATTTTGGATGCTTTGTTCTAATTCATTGTTTGTGGCATGTTTGTGATCCATTGCTTGGTGTTTTAATTGCTTGATATGTATGAGAACTCTATGTATCAATTGATCTAGGAATTGCTACGTTGCATGACCATTGCCCTAGTGTTAGACTCACCAACTTTGGAAGGGAAATACGTATAAATACACCGTGACCATCGGGTATTTGTAACCCTCCATTCCTAGGGTTAAGTACCGAGTTGTTGCTTTAGCCCTAGTTTGAGAAAGCCATTGTACCCTTAGCAATGATGTGGGGATTTGGGCGGTAGAAATACCGTAGCGGTGGAAATACCATATTCCAATACCCGTACCGAATTAGCGGCCAATTTCCGTGACCATTGGGTTGGCCTAGTCTAGGATTTTCTCGGTCCATCATTGCCACATGCATGTTAGTTCAAGCCTTCAAACGCACTTTAGTAGCCCCTAAGGGAATCCTCATCCGTGACCACTCTTAACCATTGAATTTCCCGTATTTTGCCTTAGTCATCTTGAATTTATTTTATATTTGCTTGTTTGCTTTTCATCAATTTCTTTAACTCAAGCTTTATCGGTTAAACAACATTGCAAAGAGGAAGTAAGGGTAGATTCTCGGGCCCTTGGGAATACGACCCCCTCACGCATGTGTGAGGGGTATTACTTGGCGACCCCGTGCACTTGCGGGTGATCCATCACTATGACTATTCCTCAAATTCCTTACGTCCAAGACCATCTGCACACACACACATAAGGCATTCAGTATAGCTCAAGAAAAATCAAAATAAAGCTCGAGAATATAAAGATAGATAAATGAGATACAACTCGAGAAAAATAAGAAAATAACAGATAAACTCAGAAGGAAAATCCTTTCTGAGTACTACAAGTCCAAAATATCAAAAATAAAAATGACAACAAAAATAACTACGACCCCTCAGCTTCGGTATCTTGTATGGGGTCCTCTGGTGATGCTGCTGCAGGCTCTGAGGGTGGATCTGCTGCTGATGGAGGAGACGATGGTGGTGGTGGAGTGGAAGCTCAGGGTCGGACCACGAAAGGTGATGTCATGGCTCGCTCGAGTAACTACTAGAGAAGGTCTAATTGAGCCATGACTGATGAGCGAGCGCGCGACTAGCTACAGAGCTAGCACGCGACTCCCCGGCCGCAAGTGCACGGGTCGTCAAGTAATAACATCTCGCGCTAGCACGAGAGGGTCGTATTCCCAAAGGCCCCAAGATCTACTATTACTTCCTCCTAGGTATCACTATCTAGTCTACCAAAACAAGAGTCATGTATAAAACACAAATACGAAAATAAATAAAATAAATACTATAAACAAAATGAACTAAGGCACACCATACAGACAATTTGAAAGACAAGTAGCGATGAGGATTAGAGGCCTCGGGCAAGGATCCCCTCGGGAGAAGAACAAGTTAGAATGGATGAACTTAGGAAATTAAGTGCTAAGTTGGCTAGAGTTGGTCCGCTAGACTCAGATGTAGACTACCCCGGAACCACCGTAGTGTAGCCCTAATCCAGTACAGGTTCCTCTATCCAGAAGATACCCCTACGATGTCATTGGGAACAGGGAGTCTTGGTTAGGGTTATTCTAATGCTCGCTTTCGGCTAAAACAACCCTAACCTCGCGGGGAGCTACCAGCACCCGGAACCTCCGGTGTACCGGCACATTGAATCCCCCTTCAATCATTGTGTGACCTAATACATGTAAGCATCCCACCATACATATACAATTCAAGAATCAAAGCCTATGGAATCCATCCATTGTAGGTTGAACATTAAAACAATAGATTGAAACCAACAAACATGCCAACAATCAATTAAAACTAACAATGAGCATCCATCCACACAAACAAGTTCCTCTCCCAAGGTTCACCGGAGCCCGGAGACCTTGGGAGGCTAGTTCCACATCACAGGAAGAAATACAAGATCCGTTGATGGTGAAGAAAACTGATGGAATGATGCTGGAGAATGGTGGAGATGATGATGGAGAAGAGTGGAGAGGATGGAGGCCAAAGACACCATAAAACAAGCCCTAGAAGCCTTAAATAACCAAACAATCATCTCTTCAGCCCGTGCGTGTGCGGGCACTGTGCGGGCCGCACAGTGCCCGCGCACTGCTACAGTGGAGTTGCTACAGTAAATCGCTACAGTGAACGGCCTGAAATCCACTCTTTTCTTGCCCGAAAACTTGAGGATACATGTGAGCTTCAATATATTCTTCGATGATGCTAAAAGAAGCTCAAACACGCACTAGATGGTCTTCCGATGTCCTGAAATGATAATTAACAAGAAAAGCGCGTAAAGGGCATCGGAGTCATATAAAAATGCATGAAAGTGTATAAAATATATAATAAACGTGATGTATTTAGAAACTTATCAATGACCTCAGTATGCTTTGCTGCCTGTACGGCCTTGACCTCGGCCACCTCAGTCTGGAGGACACCCACAGCACTCTCGAGGCGCTCGAATCTGTCCTAGCCTCAAGAGGGAGAGAAAATGCGCACTAGAGGTGGCTCCAGTGCTGTGGGTGGTGCCTCAGCCTCTTTCTGCCCTAAGGGTGGCTCCAATGCTGGGTACGAGCCATCGGCCTGATCTCCCTTTATAGACTCTGAGTGGGGGATGATCATAGTGTATACTCCAGGTCCTGATCTGCGGACCATCCCCATCATCCTTAGAGTCTTAATGCCCAATGGAGCTAGTGTAGAAATCCTTTCGGCCCCGCGAACTCCATCTTGAAGTCCTAACCCGATAATCAGTCGTGTGATATACGGGTCTGAGAAGATAACTCCCACTCTGGGGTACAGGCCCTGGTGGCAGATATAGTCTGCTACAATGTGCCTAAGGTGGAGTGGCTCACTCTCCAACATAGAATACAAATAGAGGAGCTCTTGGCGACTCAGAACCACTGTACTGTCTCCTCGTCCACTCATTGATCGGCTATGGATGGTGTGAATGTATTAGTGAGAAGCTTTGGACAAGCAGGTGGCCTTGGACACCCCCGGCTTATACTGTCCCTGTCCGCATAATCCTATAACCGCACTGTAGACATTTAATGTAGCACAGGTACTGTAGCAGAGTGCGGGCACTATGCGGCCCCACACACCGCTGTACAGAGTAGACAAAAGAGTGTGCGGGCACTGTGTGGCCCCGCACAGTATCCGCACACACTCGGGCTGAACACATGTATTTGGTTATTTAAGGGCTTTCTAGGGCTTGGGAAGTGCTTGTCTTTGGCCACCATTTTATCCACCCTTCTCCAGCAGCACCTCCTCCATTCTCCACCATCATCTCCATCATTCTCCATCATCATCACCGGATTGGAGATGAGATTTGAAGAGCAAAACTCAAGGGGAGAAGAAGGAAGCACTCAAGGTTGTTATCACGGAGCTTGATCGGCGCGGATCCGGTGAGTCTTCATCACCGCCTTCTAGCCTACATCTGAGGGAGTTTCTTATGAGTATTTAGTAGCCGTTTGAATCGCTCACCCGCAAGTGCACGGGTTCGCCAAGTAATACCCCTCGCGCGAACATGAGGGGGTCATATTCCCAAGGGCCCGAGAATCTATTCTTACTTCCTTATCATAATGTTGTTTAACCTAATCAATCACTTGGAAGAAGACCTAAAAATAACCTACTAAAGCAAAGAACATGCAAATGGCAAGTATAAATACCGAGGAAAGTATCAAGGTAAGGAAATGGTCACCGATGAGGATTCCCTCGGGGGTTACTAAAGTGTCAAGGATGCCCTACCTAGCAGCACGTGGGTGGTTTGGACCGGGAAACCCTAAATTAGACCAACCCGATGGTCACGGTGTTGGTCCCTAATCCTTGTACGATTGCAATGGGATTAGTGGATTTCACCAAGCTAGGGTTGAAACACAATCAAGGACAACCCTAACAATTGGAGGGGTACAAATACCCGATGGTCATGGCGTATTCGTACATGTATTCCCTTCCAAGCTTGGTGAGCCTAATACTAGGGCAATGGTCATGCAACCTAGCATTGTCTAGGAATTGATATATAGAGTTCTCATACATATCAAGGCAATCAAAAACCACCAAACAAGGATCACAAACCAAGTCAAATGCATAAAACTAGAAAAAGCATCCAAAATACACAAGTTCACCCCCAAGGTTCACCTACATCCGGTGACCTTGGGGTTTAGTTACTCATGGTCACAAAACAAGTAAGAAAATACATGAAAACAACCAAAGGCATAACAAGAACACTCCCTCAAAGGATCAAGGCCAAATGACGCTTCCAAGGACGCCACCCAAGGAGTAGCTTCCTTTGTCAATCTTCCTCTCAAATGTGAATTGAAGGTGTGGACTCGTCGTGTCGTGCTCTCCCCGTCGTCCTCTCCTCAAGAATCACCTCCAAAACCCGGCTTCAAGCTCCCAAAGAAGGTGGTGAAGTCAAGCTCTCCCAAAGACCTAGGTTACTCCCTCCAAATGCTCTCAAAAGCCCTTAAAAACGAATTCCAGTGAGTTATGCGGCCTCCAATGCGGCCCCGCAAGCGGGGAAAGAAAGTCTTCGAGAAATCCCAAAAGTCGCGTAAAACTGCTACAGTAATGTATGCGGCCTTAACAGCACCCGCATGAATCTCCTGACCAAGCAAACACACATGAAGAACAGGGGCACGATGATAAATGACTAAACATACGACCTCAAGCTCAACTGTAAAGTACTCCAATAGCACAAGTGAAAAGAAATCTAGAAAGTGAGTTGTACAGTGAGTGATCGAGTAATGGTAGCCCTGTTTTATTCAAAGTGCTTCCGTGAGTGTGCGCTGGTTCCCAACCTTAACCTCCACACCCTGGATTACACCAGGGGCCCAATCACCCCACATATGGTGAGAGTGACATGAGACAGTTAAATACATCTTCAATACTCAGTTAAGAGTCTTTTGGGTTCCTAAACAAAACTCTAGCACTTAAGTGACCGGGCAAAAAGCCCCAGGGGACGAAGTAGAGATACCAAAATTCTTTTTTTTTTTTCTCTGAGTCTGACTAACATAGAGTGCACAACAAATCTTTCAGAAGGATGCACATGCTGATTAGGCACAAGAGCCACCCAACCTAATCAATTACAGTCTACATAGACGCATTCATGCTGTACTAGTAGAGGAATACTGTCATAGACTCCACATTTTTTTTTCCACTGTACACACTGTATCTCATGTCCCTTGGTAACATGGCACAATAGTTCACTTAAGGCTACAGAAAACAACGAAGGAACTCAAAAGCTCTTAACAGACTATTAAAGAAAGAATTTAACAGTCTAATGCCAAAATCATCATAATGGGTTGGTTAGAGTGTACAAGGTAGGAGCATGAAAAAACACTAAAAATAAAACAGGGCATCATTCAAGCACAGTATAAGAATACAACTCACTTCTATCATTCTTTCAAGCTAGGAAGTGCTAAACACTGCATGCAAAACAAGTAAAGTACCCCATCCCCATACCTAAAGTTGTACATTGCCCTCAATGTACATAGATCAATAGAGTAAGGTGCGAGACATGCCAGAAAAAATAAAGGAATGACGTAAAGAAACTTCCCCAAATGGTCGATGAGATGAACTTCAAATACGCATGAACCAGGGAAAGTTGAGGGGCGCAAGGGGCGTGGAGCTTCTACAGTGATCAGTCCTGAAAATAGAAAGAAAGCAAATCACACCCCAAGAAATAAATAGAAAGCGGGACGAGTAAGCACGAATCAGAAATGGGAAAGTACAGTTTAGGAGGGTCAGGACCCTTACTAACTGAAAAGTACAACAATACAAACAAACAAGTCTAGAAATAAAAACCAGTACAAACAATAGAAAAACTAAAAGTGGTGCTGTGAGTCTAGAGATCTGGAGGGAGTGATGGTGCAAAGCACGTGGTAGCTGTGGAGGAGGTGCCGACAGATGATGAAGCGCCGCGCATGTATGATAATATCTCGGCCATGCTGCTCTCGATGCTGCCCTGTGATGGGGCTAAATCTCTCACTGATGCTGCCAGCGCCTCCTGAGATGTCCCAAGGGTCTACAACTGCTGACGGACCTCGATGCGGAACTTCGCGAAACTATCCTCAAGTGATGGTCGACTCCCGCTAGGTGCTGCGTCGGGTACAGGGGCAGACTCTGAATCAGACTCAGATCCTGTCTCAGAATCCCGAGAGGTGTCGGGGTCATGGGTGCTCGTGCCACCGCTGCGCGGGAGGCGGTAAGTGTCTCCCGACCTCTCAACTATCCCAATATGAAGCAGGATCGACAGACTAAGTGGCGCAACGGTGCTCACAACGCTCATGCCCTGGGTGAGCTCAATCAATCCTAGGCCCCTGATAATGCGTGTAATATACGACCCGACAAACATAGCTCCAAGGTGAGTAGAAGTCCCCTGATGCTCAATAAGTCCGGCGAAAAGATGGCCCATGTGGGTGGGGTACCGCTCAAGGATATACTGTACATCATAAGCAGATCGGTACGAGAAACCACCCATGTAGAATCAGCGCGACCGTTCACACTTCTGGATAGCAAGGCCTGCATGTACCTGTGAACGGGTCTGCCATCATAGAAGCCTTCTTCGATGATGATGAGCGAGCAATTGACCTCCAAAGAGAACTAGGGGACACCGAGCGTGGGAAATCACGAGGTAAATTCGCGAAGTCAGAAGTTTGGGTGTCCTCATCAGTGTAGAGCCCAAGATAAACACCCAACTGGTCGTGATTGATCCTATGCCTCTTGCCAAAAGCCCGAAAAGATATAGTACTTGTTTGGCACGCAATGTGACTGTGACCGGTAACCTCAAATGTGCTCAATACTTCCAAAGTTAACTCTCGGTAGGTAGGCTCGTCAATTTCAAATACCTTATCCCACCTGTCATGAGAGATGGAGTCCTGGACGGTACTATTGAGGCCCAAAGTCCTCAAGGCCTCCCAATCGATAACTCGTACTGTGCCAAACCTCCTTTTCGACAAGAACGCAAATCTTGTCTTGTGGGCCTCGCTCTTGAAGGTAAGCTCGTAAACGGGTGATGGAGAGCTTCTCCTGACTGGCTTGGAAGCCACGTGTTTGATCGGCATCCCTACAAGACAAGAGAACCATTATCAAGCCAAAAAAAATGAGAAAATTGGTTAATGAAGAACAAAGGCTGATTTTTGGCTAGTGCTACAGTAATTTCGGGGAAATTTTGGTAGAGTTTCTTCTTGTAAAAGTGATAATCAAAATGTACAAAGCTTGGAATTCAAGAGAAACAATTACAAGAAGCATTAACCATGGAAACCACCATGTTTTCCCAACATTTCAACCATCAAAAACCCTAGAATGAGTGAAAAGAAAGCAAACCTTGAACTAGGGCACCAATGAGAAGATAAAGTGAAAATCGGCTTAAAGTTTGATAAAACCTTGAAAATCTTCGAATAATTCGTTTGCTAGGATGAAGAGAGTGTTTGGATGCAAAAAGAATGAAGGAAAATGGTGGAGAGGTGAAGGAGAAAAGAGAAGATTGATGATAATTGAGTGAATAGTGAGGAAGTGGGGTGAAGAGAGGGAGAAGTAAGGGTCGGGTGACCATGTGGCCCCTTGTGCGGCCGCATGGTACCCCGCATGAGGCTCGGGAGAAAACATGCGGCCTGCTATGCGGCCGCATAGCAGGCCGCACTGCTCTCGGGAAAATTCATGCGGCCCCTTGTGCGGCCACATAGCAGGCCGCACAAGTGCCAGGAATTCTCCAGCACAAGAATGGCTCAAAAACTCTCAAATTAACCATCGAACTCAACCTATCATTCAAAAATTACATGAAAACAAAGCCGATAACACTTAAAAATCATTGAAAACATGGAAATTAAAGCACCAACACTCAAGGAAAAATACAAAGATCTTGAAACCAAGGGTGCAACATGATAAAATAAATTAAGGAAAACGACTAAACAACCACCATAATCAAAGAAATCAACAACACTCAAACTCAAAAGCACCACAAAAAAAATACGAAAAACACCTAAGCACAACAACAACAACTAAGAAGAAAAAATAGATGCAACGAATTTAAAGACTTGGGTTACGTCCCAAGAAGCGCTTTTTTAATGTCTTTAGCTCGACATGGCTTACCTCAACTCATGGTGGGACAAAGGGGTGAGAGATACCTCCAATTTTCAACGACGCATTGTTACCCCGAAAATAATGTTTCAACCGGTGACCATTGACCTTGAACGTCCCATGTTGTGGATGAGAAATCTCAATGGCGCCATGAGGGAACACTTGAATGACCATATATGGTCCATGCCATCGTGACTTTAGTTTTCCCGGGAAAAGCTTCAACCGTGCATTGAAAAGAAGAACATGATCCCCACTTTGGAAGCACTTGGGTTGCTTAATATGTCGGTCGTGGTACTTCTTCATTTTCTCTTTATACCGGATAGAAGTTTCGTACGCCAAAGCTCGCCATTCCTCTAGCTCATTCAGTTGGAATTTTCTTTTGTGACCACAAAGATGAGGGTCAAAATTGAGTTGCTTTATCGCCCAATATGCTCTGTGTTCTAATTCCACCGGCAAATGGCATGCCTTTCCATAAACCAGTTGGTAGGGTGTCGATCCAGTGGGAGTCTTGAATGCAGTTCTATATGCCCAAAGTGCATCCTCAAGTTGGTCTGCCCAATCTTTTCGGTAGTGGTTAACAGTCTTTTCCAAGATCCGCTTCAACTCTCTGTTCGACACTTCAACTTGTCCACTTGTTTGAGGATGGTAGGCTGTCGATATTCTATGAGATACCCCGTATCTTATAAGAGCTTTTTCAAACAGGGAGTTGCAGAAATGAGTCCCCCGGTTACTAATGATCGCCCTGGGAGTTCCAAACCGAGAAAACAATCTTTTTAGAAATTTCACAACTACCCTTGCATCACAAGACGAGCAAGCCTGAGCCTCCACCCACTTGGAAACATAGTCCACAGCAACCAGAATATATTTGTTACCTTGGGAACTAGGAAATGGACCCATGAAATCGATTCCCCACACATTAAACACTTCGCAAGCTTGGTTCCAGGTTTGAGGCATTTCATCCCTTTTTGATAAGTTGCCCACTTTCTGGCACCTATCACAATGCTGTACCAATGACTGCGCATCCTGGAACATGGTGGGCCAGTAGAACCTAGCATCAAGTGCCTTCTTAGCTGTCCTGGTCCCGCCGTAGTTGCCCCCAGTAGGTCCTGAATGACAGTGCAGTAGGATGTTATTACCCTCGTCCTTAGAGACGCACCTTCTCATAATCTGATCGGAGCACGTCCTGAAAAGGTATGGATCCTCCCATGTATAGTGTTTCAGGTGAACGAAGAATTTTTTTCTTTGTTGAGATGAAAGCCACTTCGGGAAGGTTTTTGCTGCCAAATAGTTCGCAAAGTCAGCGAACCACGAAGCCTCATCACTCTCAATCACTCGTATGCTACAAAGTTGCTCTCCAAGGAAGGTGTCATTTATTTCTCCTTTTTGCAAGATTCCCTCATATGGATTCTCAAGGCGCGAAAGATGGTCGGCTGCTAAATTTTCTGTCCCCTTTTTATCTCTTATCTCTAAATCAAATTCTTCTAACAGCAGGACCCATCGGATTAGACAAGGCTTGGCGTCAGGCTTATTCAATAGGTACTTCAATGCCGAATGATCAGTGTATACAACCATCTTGGATAGCACCAAATATGACCAGAATTTATCAAATGCAAAAATGACTGCAAGCATCTCCTTTTCAGTGGTGGTGTAATTTTCCTGGGCATCATTCAAAGTTTTGCTTGCGTAATAGACCGGATGGAAATGGTTGTCTCGTCACTGCCCGAGTACGGCCCCTACTGCAAAGTCACTTGCATCACACATTAGCTCAAACGGTAGGCTCCAGTCCGGTGAGATCATAATTGGTGCTTCCACAAGCTTCTTTTTCAAGGTGAGGAAAGCATTCATGCAATCATCATTGAATTCAAAAGGGGCATCCTTCTCGAGCAGTTTTGTAAGCGGTCGAGCAATTGATGAAAAATCCTTCACGAATCTTCGATAAAACCCCGCGTGCCCCAAAAAACTTCTGATTGCTTTAACTGAAGTGGGAGGAGGGAGTTTTTCAATGGTTGCGACTTTTGCCCTGTCCACCTCAATCCCCTTTTTTGAGATTTTATGCCCGAGCACTGTGCCTTCCTTGACCATAAAATGACATTTCTCCCAACTAAGCACCAAATTAGTTTCCTCGCATCTGTCCAAAACTCGTTCCAAATTCTTAAGGCATAGCTCAAATGAATCACCGAAAATGGAGAAATCATCCATAAATACTTCCATGATATCTTCCACCATATCTTCAAAAATTGCCATCATACATCTCTGAAATGTCGCCGGTGAATTGCATAACCCGAAGGGCATACGATGGTATGCGAATGTGCCATAAGGACAGGTGAAAGTTGTCTTCTCCTGATCTTCTAGGGCAATGGGGATTTGGAAATAACCGGAAAACCCGTCCATGAAACAGTAGTAAGAATGTCTCCCTAGTCGCTCAAACATCTGATCAGTGAAGGGTAATGGAAAGTGATCTTTCCTTGTGGCATCATTAAGTTTCCTGTAGTCAATGCATACCCTCCATCCTGTGATAGTCCTGGTAGGAACAAGTTCATTTTTCTCATTAGCAATAACTGTCATCCCCCCTTTCTTTGGTACTACTTGCACCGGGCTCACCCATGCACTGTCGGAAATGGGATAAATAATACTTGCATCCAAAAGTTTAATGACTTCATTCCTCACGACCTCTTTCATATTAGGGTTGAGCCTTCGTTGGGGAATTGCCCAGGGTCGATGATCGTCCTCCATGAGAATCTTATGAGTGCAGAAAGATGGACTGATCCCCTTAATATCTGAGATTTTCCACGCGATCGCTTTTTTATGTCTTCGAAGCACATCAAGAAGCTGCTCCTTCTGCCTAACAGTAAGATCTGAAGCAATGATGACTAGGAGTCTGGACCCTTTTTCCAAGAAAGCATATTCCAAGTGCTCAGGGAGGGGCTTTAACTCTAGTTCTGGGGGTTCCTCAATTGATGACTTCTGCCTCCCATAATTCCCCAGGCTAGACTATTCAGTGTCACTACCGTCCCCCACTGCTGGGCCATCAATGTCCACTACGTTGTCCACACACTGAAGCACACTTCCAATCGCACTAGCATTACTCGTAGGTATATGGGTGATTGCCTCAGAATTGCCAGCCCAAGCTTGATCTACCACACACCCTGTAGGCACTAAAGAATCGGCCAGAGAAGCAACGTCGTTGATAAACGCCTAACTGTACGTATTTTTTATGTATGTTTGCGTATTTATAGAATATTTTTGTATGTGTGGATGCCCGTTTTCGGTCTAAATTGGTTTATTTCGTGTTACAGGCACAGAAGATACCGTGGGGAGCTCGATAATATGATTTTAGAAGAAATTGGCAGGAAAAAAACCATTTTTGAGCTCTGGTATTGTAGTTGAATACTGTAGCAGCACTGTAGCACGAAACCTTTGGCAAACCGGCTAAGTCTGGAAGATCATGCGGGCTACTATGCGGGCACTGCAGAGGCCGCATACAACTGTAGCAAAACTACTGTAGCGGCACTGTAGCAACTTACGCGATTTTCTGGATTTCTCGGAAACTTTCTCTCCCCGCATGCGGGGCCGCATGGGTGACCGCATAGCATCCCGAAATTAGGTTTTAAAGGCCTTTTGGGCATTCTTCTTGTTATCTTTTGGCCACCATTTCTCCACCATCATCTTCTTGGGCTTAATGGGGTTGGAGAAGGCATCTTTGAGGAGAAAATCAAGGGGAGAAGAGGGATCTATCAAGGAGCACATCTAGGAGTTCGTCGGCGCCGATCCGTCGGATTCTCATCACCACCTCCTAGTCTTCATCTTAGGGGAAGTTTTATGAGCTTTTTGTTGTATATCTCGTTTTCTATACTCTCTTCATTGTTGATGTTGAACTAGACTCCCAAGGTCATCGGGTATCCGGTGAACCTTGGGATGAACTTGCTTGTATGAATACTTGATTTACATGTATGGTATTTGTGTGGTTTATGGTTCAAGCTTGGTGCACTTTGATGTATTGGTATGCATGAGAACTTTGTGTATCGATTTCTAGGTTATACTAGGTTGCGTGACCATCGCCTTAGTATTAGACACACCGAGTTTGGAAGGGATACATGTACGAATACGCCATGACCATCGGGTATTTGTACCCCTCCAACCATTAGGGTTGAGCCTAGATGTTGTGTTTGACCTTAATTAGGGATTTCCCTATGCGCATTGCAATCGTGTGAGGATTTGGGCGGAAGCGATTCCGTATTCCAATACTCACACCGTATTAGGGGTTATCACCGTGACCATCGGGATGACCTACTTTTGGATATCTCTTGGCCTGACCACCTTTACCTGTGCAATTCGAGTATCCTTTTAGCTTTAGTAGTCCCGAGGGGATCCTCGCCCGGGGACCTCGAACTTTCATTGTTACTTACTTCCTTAGCATGCTATTGTGGTGAGCCTTAGTCCACTTGTTTATAGTTTTCTCTTTGTTATTCTTCTTATCTTGATTTTATCACAAAATTGCTATGTTAGGAAATAGATGAAGGGGAAGTAATAGTAGTTCCTTGGCCCTAGGGAATACGACCCCCTCGTGCTTGCGCGAGGGGTATTACTTGGCGACCCGTGCGCTTGCGGTCAAGTCATCAGTCGTCTCTTGGCTCACGAGTGAGTGTAGCAGGTTGGTGATTAGGTGGGCACGTCTCTGTCACTATTTCTTCCTCAATAGATTCCATAAATCGGTCAAAAATGGCCTAAGTACACAGTTCTTCGTGAATTACAACGGTCGTGGCATCCACTGGCAGTCCTATCCACTGATCATTGTTAGGGTGCATCACGTCCGACCTGAATGGTGCGCAAGAAGGAGAAAAATATGGTTCCTGTGGAAAACAATTGTAGCCCCAAATGTTAGTCGAAGCCATAACCTAAAGAGAAGAAAAGAAATAAGAAAATACAATACAAACAAAGTACTGACGGAAAAGAAACAAGAATGGTAAAAGTGAATAAAATAAAAATGGTCAAATCAACACGCTTTAAGTTTTCAGAATATTCCTCGTGGGTCCCCGGCAACGGCGCCAAAAACTTGGTACGCGTTTGAATCGCTCACCCGCAAGTGCACGGGGTCGCCAAGTAATATCCCTCGCGCGAACAAGAGGGGGTCGTATTCCCAAGGGCCCGAGAATCTATTCTTACTTCCTTATCACAATGTTGTTTAACCTAATCAATCACTTGGAAGAAGACCTAAAAATAACCTAATAAAGCAAAGAACATGCAAATGGCAAGTATAAATATGGAGGAAAGTATTAAGGTAAGGAAGTGGTCACGGATGAGGATTCCCTCGGGGGTTTCTAAAGTGTCAAGGATGCCCTAACTAGCAGCACGTGGGTGGTTTGGACTGGGAAACCCTAAATTAGACCAACCCGATGGTCACGGTGTTGGTCCCTAATCCGGTATGAGTATTGGAATATGGAATTGCTTCCGCCCAAATCCTTGTACTATTGCAATGGGTTTAGTGGATTTCCCCAAGCTAGGGTTGAAACACAATCAAGGACAACCCTAACAATTGGAGGGGTACAAATACCCGATGGTCACGGCGTATTCGTACATGTATTCCCTTCCAAGCTTGGTGATCCTAATACTAGGGCAATAGTCATGCAACCTAGCATTGTCTAGGAATTGATATATAGAGTTCTCATACATATCAAGGTAACCAAGAACCACCAAACAAGGATCACAAACCAAGTCAAATGCATAAAACTAGAAAAAGCATCCAAAATACACAAGTTCACCCCCAAGGTTCACCTACATCCGGTAACCTTGGGGTTTAGTTACTCATGGTCACAAAACAAGTAAGAAAATACATGAAAACAACCAAAAGTATAACAAAAACACTCCCTCAAAGGATCAAGGCCGAATGACGCTTCCAAGGACGCCACCCAAGGAGTGGCTTCCTTTGTCAATCTTCCTCTCAAATGTGAATCGAAGGTGTGGACTCGTCGTGTCGTGCTCTCCCCGTCGTCCTCTCCTCAAGAATCGCCTCCAAAACCCGGCCTCAAGCTCCCAAAGAAGGTGGCGAAGTCAAGCTCTCCCCAAGACCTAGGTTACCCCCTCCAAATGCTCTCCAAAGCCCTTAAAAACGAATTCCAGTGAGTTATGCGGCCCCACATGCGGGGAGAGAAAGTCTCCGAGAAATCCCGAAACTCGCATAATTGCTACAGTGAAACTGCTACAATACTGTATGCGGCCTCAACAGCACCCGCATGAATCTCCTGACCAAGTTCTTCAAGGTTTCGTGCTACAGTGATTGCTACAGTACCCCCCCCCCCCCCCCCCCCCCCGGGCTCAGCAACAGTGTTTTCGATGCTGATTTCTTCTAAAATTCTGTCAACGAGCTCGAAGGGGTCTCATTGGTACGTGTAACAGGAAATAAACCAATTCAGACCAAAAACGGGCGTCAACTCATAGAAAAACATGCAATACATACGCCCAAATACATAGAAAATATGTATGTTTAGGCATTTATCAGTATCTTCATTGATTATTTTGTTTGTTCTCTCTTTTGATGTGGAACTAGACTCCCAAGAACTTGTATGGGTGATGATAATTGTTTATAAATGATTGTTGGCTTGTTTGTTGGTTTCAATCTATGTTTTAATGTTCAACCTACAATAGATGGATTCCGTAGGTTTTGATTCATGAATTGTATATGTATGGCGGGATGCTTGCATGTATTAGGTTGCATAATGATTGAAGGGGGATTCAATGTGCCGGTACACTGGAGGTTCCGGGTGCCGGCAGCTCCCCGCGTGGTTAGGGTTGTTTTAGCTGAAAGCGCGAATTAGAATAACCCTAACCAAGACTCCCTCTTCCCAATGACATCGTAGGGGTATCTTCTAGATAGAGGAACCTGTAGTGGATTAGGGCTACACTACGGACGTTCCGGGGTAGTCGACATCCGAGTCTAGCTCACCAACTCTTGCCAACCTTAAGCCTTAATTCCTATATTCATCCTAACTTGTTCTTCTCCTTAGGGGATCCTTGCCCGAGACCTCTAGTTCTCATTACTACTTGCTTTTTAGATTGCTTGTATGGTGTGCCTTAGTCCATTTTGTTTATAGCTTTTCCTTTATTTATTTTTGTATTTCTATTTTTATACAACAAACTCCTGATTTTGTAAACTAGACAGTGATACCTACGAGGAAGAAATAGCGGATCTTGGGGCCCTTGGGAATACGACCCTCTCGCGCTCGCGGGAGAGGTTATTACTTTACGACCCGTGCACTTGCGGTCGGGGAGTCGCGTGCTCGCTCTTTAGCCTGCCGTGTGACGCCCATCATGTTTTTGGCGCCGTTGCCGAGGATATCCAAGAATGCTAAGAAAACTTCTATCTCGCTACTCTAGTCATTTATCTTTTATTTTGTAAATATTCTTGTTTTCTTTTATACCTTAATTTTTTTATTTTGTTTTGTGCATAGGGCAATGAGTTTTCGAGAAGCCTCGGGTGGGTTTAACTTTCATCTTGAAGAATGGCAGATCAACGAGTATGAGGCCTTGAAAGCAGGCAGTACCAATCAGTTCGAACATGTATATAATCCATATTGGCAAGGGCACCTAGATTATTCATCGCATCACCGTGGAAAACATTAGGAGCGCTGACAGGCTCCCCGAAAGTGCACAGGTTTGTCGAAGTAATAAAAGTTACCCCGGTGAGAGGGTAGTCGAATCCACAGGGAATAGGTAGTTAGAGTATGAGATTTCACTATTAAAACTATGCGAAGTACGGAAAAGTAATAATCGATTCATGTGTGAATTGTGAGAACAACTATACTAAAAGACAGGAAATTTAATAGAGAGAGATGAAAGATTAGAGAGTGCAAGAAAAAGAGATTGAGGAGGATTTAACAATGAATGAAGTGGGGTATCCGGACAAGTTACCTCTAGGATCTATGCTTCTAGTACAAGACAATGCTATTATACCTTCCTATTGATGCTAATTGAGTCGAGGAAATCCTTAGACTCACGGTCCCAAACCTAAGGTCAACCGTGACTAACCCTAACATTATGCTCCGGTATTAGGATTCACATCGACCCTTCACTCTATCGCTCGCACGATTAAGTCCCAGGGGAGTACATCTACCTAAACCTCACACTACGTGGAATTGCATTAAGTTCTAAGGATTCCTAGTGATTAAACCTGTTCCTATGTGTAGTTCTAACCCTTTGGTCCAGGAGGAAGAACCCTAGTCTAGATTAAGCCCCAGTGCATAGGATTCACTTCAACCCTTCACTCTGTTACTCGCGTAACTAAGCCCCAGGGGAGTTTATCTACCTAGCACTTCACTCTATCTTGACCGCTAATAAATCAAGGAAACGGAGGTAGGCAGAAATCACACCGAAAGGGAAAGGGGTACATCGCTACCTCACAACTCTCCCTCTCAACCCTCATCAATCTTGAATAGTCTAATCTTATAGGAGTTGTCACACCTCCAAAGGAAAACCTAGATTGCTCTCAACCCTAGTGTCACATCTAAGGGAAAACAATAGCAAAATAAAATCAAGATTGAAACTCAATTCTTATTCATCAATAATGGAAAAGCATAATAAAAATGTCAAAGAAACATGATAACCCTAGAATTTACAAGTCCGAATACCCACAAGGGGTTTAGCTCCTCATGGAGCTATACATGTTCATCAATGTATGAAATAAAACACAAAGTAAAGACATAGATGAAAACCCCCTTGAGTATGATGTGGCCGTGGTCTTGTGCGGCCGCCGGACGTCGGTGACGATGCCGATGACGCGCTCTAAAACTCCATGAAGTCCTCTCCAAAACCCTAGCCGCACTCCCCGAAGTTGGGGAGAAGAATAGGTCAAAAGATGTCTCAAAAAAGTCTCAAAATCGGGCTTTTATAATGTGGAGTCGCGGCTTTAAATTTGCTGAAAACGGGATTTCACACGGCCGTGTGGAATTTCCACACGCCCGTGTGAAGTTTCTAGAATTCTGATTTTCGGCCGACTGTGAACAGTAACTTGCCACAGTATTTTCCTACAGCAATTTGATACAGTACTGCTACAGTATTTGTGCCGAAACACTCCCGAATTCGTCATTCTTCATCGAGGCCGTTGAATTTGGCACACAATCAACGGTAGATCGTGCCGATTGCTTCGAATCGCCTAATTGGTGAAGTTCTCATTGTTGGCATGAGTTAGACTTATTGTGAATATGACTGCCTTTGTGCCCCTCCAAAGGAGGTTGGCACACACTCACAAGTCTATCCTCACGCCTTGCTCCTTGCTTGGTCCGAAAATCTTCCCAACAATGCCAAACACGACCTAACTTCGTTCCTTTCCTTTATTTTATCTTCACAACCCTACAATGCACAAAAATAAACAATTGCACACTTTTTAGTGATAAAATCTGATTGAATTAAAGCTCATTGCAAGATAATAACGTTTCGCATTACTATAACACGAGCACTTATCAAACCCTCTAACCATGAATTGCTATAAGAGCCCCCTTTTGAAGAACCATGGCGTCACCACCCTCCAGTTGTTCAAAGTAGGCCACTTAATGAATGGGGTTTCAATACACAAGATGTGCTTGGAAGATTTATGATGACTGAGGATGCTAAACTTGAAGCCCTGAATTCCAAATATTTTAATGCCCATCTATCTCTTCCAAGAATGGAAAACCAGATTGGAGTGTCTTCCAATATATCGACGGAGTTGCCACGCACTATAGAAAACCTATCTCAGGTTGACACTAGATTGGAAGAGAAGAAAGATGAAATTGAGGTGGAAGTTGATATTGAGGTGTGGGAGGTTAAAGAAGCAATTGAGGTATCATCTATACCTTTTGAGCAAATGATAGATGTTTCAATTCAAGGTGAAGTTGAAGAAGAAAGAGAGGAGGATGACATCATGGCCATGGAAGAATGTGAGGAAGTGGAAGAAGCTCCATCGACCACATTTGATGAAGCTACTTGCCTTAACATTGACCATTCAACACATCTGCCTATTTTGGTCTTGTGCACTCAAAAAATTGTGGGAATTGTATTTGAAGATGTGGGGAGAAAGATAAAATCATCAAGAAACCCACCTATGCCTGGCTTGGATAATTCCCTGCCAAAACTTTTTCTTTGGAGGTATAAACAAGTGTTATGGGTAATTCAAGGTAGTTTAGCAAGTGTCAAGGAAGGAGATGTGGGTAGGATGTTGAAGTCACCTGATAACCCACCTATGCCAAGATTGAATAGTTCTCGACCGAAGCTTTTCCCATGGAGGCCAAAACATTTTGGTGGGGTGCTGATGATTGTCCGCAAGCGCACGGGTCGCCAAGTAATACCCCTCGCGCAAGCACGAGGGGGTCGTATTCCCAAGGGCCAAGGAACTACTATTACTTCCCCTTCATCTATTTCCTAACCTAGCAATTGTATGATAAAAGTAAGATAAGAAGAATAACAAATAGAAAACTATAAACACATGGACTAAGGCTCACCACATAAGCATACTAAGGAAGCAAGTAACAATGAATGTTCGAGGTCCCCGGGCGAGGATCCCCTCAGGACTACTAAAGCTAGAAGGATACTCGAATAACATAGGCAATGGTGGTTAGGCCAAGAGATGTCCAAAGGTAGGTCACCCCGATGGTCATGGTGATAACCCCTAATCCGGTACGAGTATTGGAATACGGAATCACTTCCGCCCAAATCCTCACACGATTGCAATGCGCCTAGGGAAATCCCTAATTAAGGTCAAACACAACGTCTAGGTTCAACCCTAATGGTTGGAGGGGTACGAAATACCCGATGGTCACGGTGTATTCGTACATGTATCCCTTCCAAGCCAAGCATGTCTAGTACAAGGGCGATGGTCACGCAACCAAGTACAACCTAGAATTCAAACCACAGAGTTCTCATGCAATTTGATACAATAAAGAACACAAAGCTTAGACCACAACCAAACCAAATACCAAAAATATACTCAAAGTATCCATACAAGCAAGTTCATCCCAAGGTTCACCGGATGCCCGGTGACCTTGGGAGTCTAATTCAACATCAATAAAGGAGAAAGTCTAAAGAACAAGAGATACAACCTAAAGCACATAACAAACTCCCCTAAGATGAAGACTAGAGGTAGCGATGAGAACTTGATGGATCAAAGCCAACAAGCTCCTAGATCTTCTCCTTGATCGCACTCCTTTTCTCCCCTTCGATTTGCAACCTAGATCAGCCTTCTCCCGCAGCCTTAAAGCTCTTGAAACCCTAGATGGTGGTGGAGGAGAAGTGGTGGCCAAAAGTCAAGAGAAATGATGCCCTAAAGGCCTTTCAAACCTAATTCCAGCAACTTATGCGGGCTGCCAAACGGGCGGACATACGGGCACTGTAGCACCCCCGAGTTTCATGTAAGTTGCTGCAGCGAGTGCTACAGTAAATGCTACAGTATTCCTGCTGCAGTGTCGCTGCTACAGGAGCTACATGCGGGCAGTCCAGCGCCCGTATGGGTGCCCGTATGAAATTCCAGACTTAGCCGTTTCGCCAAAATCCTCGTGCTACAGTGATCTTACAGTACCAGGGACTCGAAAATGGTGTTTTCTTTGCCGATTTCTTCTAAAATCTCGTTGTCGAGCTCCCCACGGTATCTTTTGTACCTGTAACACGAAAGAAACCAATTTAGACCAAAAACGGGCATCCACACATATAAAAATACTCAAAAAATATGCGAACATACATAAATAATACGTACAGTTAGGCGTTTATCAGGTGCTCCAAATAAAACTTGTCGGGACTAAAGAAGAAGCGGGGAGGAGGTTCAAGCCATCCAAGGATCCACCAAAGTTCAAATTGCACAATTCCCGACCAAATTTTTTTCCGTGGAGGCCAAAAGGTAGTTCTTACCTGCTTTCTACACTTGCACCATCCCGGCAGGTATGTTTGATCTTCTTTTGTAGTAGCTATGCCACATTTGGCCGGGAGGAGCATACTATCTTCAAACCTTCATGAGGTAAGAAGGTACGTCAAGCTCGTGACGTTAAACAAGCGCTTCTTGGGAGGCAACGCAAGGTTTCAAATTCCGTATTTTGCTTTGCTTGTTTGTGTGTTTTAGTTTTCTTAGTTTTATTTGTTTAACTTTGTGTGGTTGTATTCATTTCATGTTCTTATTGCTTGTATGCTTGGATGAGTAGTTTCATTCATGTTGGTGATTCTTGGTTTGTTCTTCATTGATTTATGATCATCTTTGTGTTTTAATGAGTTTTATACATGTAGGATTGAGAATGCTAGTCTTTGGGAGGTGATTCATGACATTTCAAATACAGAAAAACAAATTTTATGGGGTGTGCGGGCAGTGTGCGGCCTTGCACACCACCCGCACACACCAGACAGAGCCATGTGCGGGCTTTGTGTAGCCCCGCACATCAACCGCACACACCAACCTGTAGGGTGTGCGGCCAGTGTGCGGGGCCGCACACAGGCCCCACAGAGGCACCAGAAGGGTGTGCGGGCTGTGTGCAGCCCCGCACACAGCCCGCACACAGCCTTTTAAGCCCATTTTTCAGCAAAATTTAAGCATCTTCGGGGCTGATTTCTTCGCCTTCCTTTCACCCGATTTTTCTCCAATTTTTTTTTATGTTTCCTCTTCATTTACCTCCTCATTTATCCAATCTTTCATTTATATGAAAGTTCTCATCATTTTTGAGTTTTAATTTTGTCGATGTATCATTTTCATCGAGTTTTCACCGACATCTTTGAATTTTGTCGCCTAGCTTTGGGTATAAGCGTATCTCTCATCCTTATTGATTTTCATAGTTTAAATTTGTTTTAATTCCCAAGTTTTTTTGATGTAAAAATGTTGTAAACTTGAAAATGCATAACCTTATATCATTTCTTTTCAAGTTTTGCCAAGCATTGAGTTGGAAAGTTTCACTCGAGCACCCACACATTGTGCTTTGTATTTCTTGTTTCCTTTGTTCTTAGCTTTGTTGTTTGTTATTCATTTGTGTGTCTATTTTTCTTATTGTGTGTGTGTGATGTATACCTTAAGATGATGTTCCTTTCTACCTTGCAGGTGGAATTGGGGCATCAAATGCGACTTTCTCCCCCGACATCTACAAGAATCCTCGGTGGTCACCCTGATCTCATGGACTTCAAGATTTATGATTCGAGACTCAGGGGAGTTCACAAAACCCTCTCACCTTGCTTTAATTGCATATATTTTACTGAGCTGCTGATTTAGGTACATTGGGGACAATGTACTACTTTAAGTAGTGGGTGGATATGATTTTCGTGAACTTTGAGAATTTTTGAAAATTTTGCATGTTAGTAAACCAAGGATGGCATTAATGATTGCAGTATGTGTCTGATAGTGTAGAACAATGATAGATGCTAAGCTACTCATAACCTTGCACTGTTAAGAATTTTGTGTCATTCTCGGCAGTCCATCACTTACCTCCTATGTAGGACCCTGGACACCTAGGTTAGGAAAGCAGTAACCTTCGTGACCCTCTTAGTTGCTAACCCATTCGAGTGGCTTCGTGCCTTGATGTGTTAGGCATTGCCTCTAATAGACTCTTAAGGACTTTCTTCTTTCTTTTTCTCTCAAGACGGTCAAAAAGAAATTGAAAAATGAAGAATGAAAAAAAAGTGGGCAAATTTAGCAAATAAAAAGGACAGTGCTCCTTTGCCGCACTAGCAAAGTAACCTGGGGTTCTTGCTCCTAACCAGAGTGTTCCTCTCGCCAAAAGCTATAAAGGCATGAGCGCGTATATATGAATGTGCAAAGCTCCAGGTAATGTGGATTTGCAGTTCATGTTAGTCCCGAAAAAAAGTGTTTGTGTATAGGAAAATAAGATATCAAGTAGGGTATTTACACTGTAGCACCGCATTGTATACATTTACTGTAGCACCAGTACTGTAGCAATGTGCGGGCACTGTGCGGCCCCGCACAGTACCCGCACACACTTGGGCTGAACACATGTATTTGGTTATTCAAGGGCTTTCTAGGGCTTAGGAAGTGCTAGTCTTTGGCCACCATTTTCTCCACCCTTCTCCACCTGCACCTCCTCCATTCTCCACCATCATCTCCATCATTCTACATCATCATCACCGGATTGGAGAGGCGATTTGAAGAACAAAACTCAAGGGGAGAAGAAGGAAGCACTCAAGGTTTTCATCACTTAGCTTAATCATAGGGAGTTTCTTATGAGCATTTTCATTGATTATTTTGTTTGTTCTCTCTTTTGATGTGCAACTAGACTCCCAAGGCCACCGGGCTCCGGTGAACCTTTGGAGGAGAACTTGTATGGATGATGATAATTGTTTATAAATGATTGTTGGCATGTTTGTTGGTTTCAATCTATTGTTTTCATGTTCAACAAACAATGGTTTTTTATGGTAGGTTTTGATTTATGAATTGTATATGTATGGCAGGATGCTTGCAAGTATTAGGTCGCACAATGATTGAAAGGGCACTCAATGTGCCGGTACACTGGAGGTTCCTGGTGCCGGTAGCTCCCCGCGTGGTTAGGGTTTTTTTAACCGAAAGCGCGCATTAGAATAACCCTAACCAAGACTCCATATTCCCAACGAACTTCATGTTGGGATCAAAAAGGGTCTACAAGCATGCTAGAAGCAAAAATATGCACAACGGATAACAAACAAAACTAGCATGGACCCTAGCATGCAATGGAAGCGAATAAAGATATAAAATACTAAAATAAATAAATAAATACAATTCCAGGGGTGTAGTCAAAAAAGGGACTGCATATACGCGACTCCCCTCTACTCTCACACACACACAAGCCGGAAACAATACAGCATGGATTACTAGTATCCAACGATAACTCTTATCGAGAAATACGAATAGCAATTAAAATTAGATCTCAAAACCTAATCGTAAACATGTGTAAGGAATTGTAAATCCAAAACCGACACTCGGCGAATGTTTCACATGTGAGAATCTTTTGAGAAAATTCCACAACCATTATGAAATAATCTCAAAAGGTTCTCACTCCAGCGATCTCCATTGATAAAGAAATATCCATGAAATAGCTAGCCTGTGAACTAACAAACATGAATAAACAAGAAATATCAAAAGAGTGTCGACCTATACCCTTGCCGGAGCTAAGTAATGGCGATCCGGATGAAGAAAACTTTCTCCAAAATGTGAGGAAAAGGCAGACAGCACATTTGACCGGCGGCGGCGGCGGTGTCCTCTTAGCTAGGGTGGACCGGTGGCCTCCTTGAGAGAGAGTGGGAGAAGAAAGATTAGGGTTAGGGTTTTCTCTAATACACATGTATTTATAAAACCCTAAAACCAATCCCAATGCAATATCAACCATTGATTCCTCTTATTGGATATTAATCATATTAGATCCAATAAGCTAACACTTAATTTCTAATTAAGTCCCTCAATTTTTAAATTATCTCATAACTCAATCCTTACACATTCACGGTTAGAGCAAATCAACTCTTGATTTATCTATACACCATTTAGCTATTCGACTTATTAGATTGAGTCCGGATTTCACGGCTTTTACGTGTGCGATCCTGTAGGCCCGTTTTAAAATCGGCAATAGGATTTTAACCTCGTTAAGGCCCATAAATCACAAATGCCGTCTAGCATGATAATGTGACTACCCGAATTAAAACGGAGGTCGACTGGGTAATCAACTAACCTCGTAACCTTATATGATTCCTTTGCCAATTGAATATCTCGATCAACAAAAGGAATGGAGCTTAGTCACCCTTACTTATTTGTCGATCGATTTCTTGATCCTCGGTGAATTGACTAGGTCAAATAGATGATAACCCTTACCATTTCACTTGGGCGTGGCCGAGCACTACTCAGTTTCACCGATCAAGTGGCCAGTGATATTCTCTCTCCTTAAAGAGTGGTAATCCCCTCGCATCACAAATGTTACTCGCTATGAATCTCGATGCACCCAATCATACCCACACTTGTTACTCTGTTACAAATGACGTTAGGTGATAAGTGCTCGTGTTATAGTAATGCGAAACGTTATTATCTTGCAATGAGCTTTAATTCATTCAGATTTTATCACTAAAAAAAGTGCAATTATTTACTTTTGTGCATTGTAGGGTTGTGAAGATAAAATAAAGGAAAGGAACGAAGTTAGGTCGTGTTTGGCATTGTTGGGAAGATTTTCGGACCAAGCAAGGAGCAAGGCGTGAGCATAGACTTGTGAGTGTGTGCCAACCTCCTTTGGAGGGGCACAAAGGCAGTCACATTCACAATAAGTCTAACTTATGCCAACAATGAGAACTTCACCAATTAGGCGATTCGAAGCAATCGGCACGATCTACCGTTGATTGTGTGCCCAATTCAACGCCCTCGGTGAAGAACGACGAATTCGGGAGTGTTTCAGCACAATTACTGTAGCAGTAATGTATCAAAATACTGTAGGGAAAACACTGTAGCAAGTTATTGTTCGCAGTCGGCCGAAAATCAGAATTCCAGAAACTTCACACGGGCGTGTGGAAATTCCACACGGCCGTTTGAAATCCCGTCTTCAGCAAATTTAAAGCCGCGACTCCACATTATCAAAGCCTGATTTGGAGACTCTTTCGAGACATCTTTTGACCTATTCTTCTCCCCAACTTCGGGGAGTGCGGCTAGGGTTTTGTAGAGGACTTCGTGGAGTTTTAGAGCGCGTCATCGGCATCGTCAGCGACGTCCGGCGGCCGCACAAGACCACGCCCACATCATACGCAAGGGGGTTTTCATCTATGTCTTTACTTTGTGTTTTATTTCATACAATGATGAACATGTATAGCTCCATGAGGAGATAAACCCCTTGTGGGTATTCGGACTTGTAAATTCTAGGGTTATCATGTTTCTTTGACATTGTTATTATGCTTTTCCATTATTGATGAATAAGAATTGAGTTTCAATCTTGATTTTATTTTGCTATTGTTTTCCCTTAGATGTGACACTAGGGTTGAGAGCAATCTAGGTTTTCCTTTGGAGGTGTGATAACTCCTATAGGATTAGACTATTCAAGATTGAAGAGGGTTGAGAGGGAGAGTTGTGAGGTAGCGATGTACCCCTTTCCCTTCCGGTGTGATTTCTCCCTACCTCCGTTTCCTTGATTTATTAGCGGTCAAGATAAAGTGAAGTGCTAGGTAGATAAACTCCCCTGGGGCTTAGTTACGCGAGTAACAGAGTGAAGGGTTGAAGTGAATCCTATGCACTGGGGCTTAATCTAGACTAGGGTTCTTCCTCTTGGACCAAAGGGTTAGAACTACACATAGGAACAGGTTTAATCATTAGGAATCCCTAGAACTTAATGCAATTCCACGTAGTGTGAGTTTTAGGTAGATGTACTCCCCTGGGACTTAATCGTGCGAGCGATAGAGTGAAGGGTCGATGTGAATCCTAATACCGGGGCCTAATGTTGGGGTTAGTCACGGTTGACCTTAGGTTTGGGACCGTGAGTCTAAGGATTTCCTCGACTCAATTAGCATCAATAGGAAGGTATAATAGCATAGTCTTGCACTAGAAGCATAGATCCTAGAGGTAACTTGTCCGGATACCCCACTTCATTCATTGTTAAATCCTCCTTAATCTCTTTTTCTTGCACTCTCTAATTTTTCATCTCTCTCTATTAAATTTCTTGTCTTTTAGTATAGTTGTTCTCACAATTCACACACGAATCGATTATTACTTTTCCGTACTTCGCATAGTTTTAATAGTGAAATCTCATACTCTAACTCCCTATTCCCTGTGGATTCGACTGCCCTCTCACCGGGGTAACTTTTATTACTTCGACAAACCCGTGCACTTTCGGGGAGCCTGTCAAAGTTTTTGGCGCCGTTACTGGGGAATAGGCGTTTTAGATATTTGCTTTTCACTATTTTAGCTATTCACTTCACTTTCTCTTCCATATTTTCTTTATCTATCATTGTTCTTACTTTTCTTTCCTTTGCTTTGGTCTCAGGTTATGACCCGTGGGAACCCTTCGATTCTTGTTGAAGGAGACCCGGACATTGGAAAAAGAGCACATCGCAAGGGAAAAGAACCCGTGCAAGAAGCTTCGAATCAAGCCGATATTGAAACAGAAGGGTCAGAAGCAATGGCAGAACAGAACGAACAGCAGAGGACATTGTCCGACTATGCTAGACCCGCAGTAATGGGGACCCAATCGAGCATTGTGAGGCCCCCAATTACGGCAAACAACTTTGAATTGAAGCCGTCGTTCATTCAGATGTTGCAACAGTCCGCACAATTCAATGGGTCGGCCGATGAAGATCCCAACAGTCATATAGAGAATTTCCTTGAAGTGTGTGACATGTTGAAGATTAATGGAGTGACGGACGACGCGATTCGTTTGAGAGCCTTCCCATTTTCATTGAAGGGAAAAGCAAGACATTGGCTTCACTCATTACCGAGAGCCTCCATTACTACGTGGGAGGAGATGGCCGAGGCATTCTTGGCTAGATACTTTCCGCCGGGAAAGTCAGCAAGGCTCCGGAATGAAATATCATCCTTTGTGCAGATGGAATTGGAGTCTCTATTCGAGACATGGGATAGGTTCAAGGAGCTCCTTCGTAAGTCCCCGCAACATGGATTCCCCGAGTGGATGATCATTCACACCTTCTATAACGGGTTGAATCCGAGTACCAAACAACTCCTGGATGCGGCGGCCGGAGGAACTCTAGGAAGCAAGACTCCCGGTGAAGCTCGGCACCTTGTAGAGGAGATGGCTATGAATAGCTATCAATGGAACTCAAGGGATAGGAAAAAGGTTGCCGGAATTCATGAGGTTGATGCGGTTACATCGTTGGCGGCACAAGTGGAATCGTTGAGTAAGAAGCTAGATGCTCTCGCTTCGCCAAGAGTTGCGGCCATCACTACTTGTAACGGTTGCGGGGGAGGACATGCTTCAAGCGATTGTCCTATTGCTATTGGAGGCACTAGTGCGGTAGAGCAGGCCGATTTTGTTGAAAATTCATATAGAGGACAAGGCCAAGGCAACCCGTATAGTAGAACATATAATCCGGGGTGGAAGAACCATCCGAATTTTTCTTGGAGCAATCAAGGACAGTCACAACAGAAAAATAGTGCACCACCGGGATTTCAAAGCCAACAAGCTCAAAATTTAGAAAGCCGAGTGACCGGGCTAGAAGGAAAGATGACCGATCTTGAGAATTCTTCATCGGATGCTAGATTTCATTCGGTGGAGGCTACTCTTCGCAATCACACCGCCTCCCTACATAATTTGGAAAATCAAGTAGGCCAAATTGCGAAGACATTGGCGGAAAGGCCTCAAGGTAGTTTGCCTAGCAATACGGAGACTAACCCAAGGGAACAACTTAAGGCAATTACCTTGAGGAGTGGGAAAGAGGTCGAGAGGACTCTCCCTCTAGAGAAGACAAGTGAAGCAACCGGAGTAGAAGAAGTAGGGAAAGAAACTCCAAAAGAGAAGGAGATGGCACCACCCTCCTACAAACCAAGGATCCTATACCCTTCGAGGTTGAAGAATGACCAAGACAACGAACAATACAAGAAATTTCTGGGTATCTTCAAGCAATTGCACATCAACATACCATTCGCGGAAGCATTAGCCCAAATGCCCAAGTACGCGAAGTTCCTAAAAGACCTTTTAACCAATAAGAGGAAGTTGGAGGAGAGTGCAGCTGTAGTACTTGATGCAAATTGCTCGGCCGTCTTGCAAAAGAACATGCCAAGTAAGAGAAAAGATCCCGGGAGTTTTATCATACCTTGCAACATTGGCAATCTGGGTGAGGAGATGGCATTGGCCGATTCGGGGGCAAGCATCAATGTCATGCCCTATACCTTCTTCCAAAAGCTAGGCTTGGGTGAGCCTAGACCCACTCGGATGACACTTCAACTTGCGGATCGATCGGTGAGACATCCGAGGGGAATTATGGAAGATGTCTTGGTAAAAGTGAACAAGTACATCTTTCCGGTGGACTTTGTCGTGCTTGATGTGGATGAGGATGTCGAAGTACCGTTGATTCTTGGGAGGCCTTTCTTGCGCACTTCCAAGGCTTTCATAGACATGGACGGTGGAGAGCTCACGCTTAGAGTCGGAGATGATAAGCTCACCTATCACCTCGCCGAAGCCCTGAGGCATTCTCTTGATTTTGATGACACTCTAAATTATCTTGATGCTACTGATGAGTGTATTGATGAATATGTGCAGGAAATGTTAAACCCGGATCCATATGAAGGATGGCCGGACCAAGATGTGGAGATCGAAGAAGAAGAGGTACTTATGCTTGGTCCAGTTCAAACAGACGTCAAGATGGAGAAGGGACGTATGAAGAAGATGCTTCAGGGTTGAAGAGGTCGAGAAGACGCCACAAGAAGAACCCCAATAAGAAAGGGGATGAACATTCACGGAGTAAGGGTGTTTCACCCGTCTGTGGTAACAAACTCGACAACTCTCCCTCTACTTTACAAAGATTATGTAATCCATGCTTTCAGGTTGTAGAGAAGAGGGCAACTTCTATTCATAAACCCCCGTAAGGTAAGATCAGGTATGTCAAGCTAAGGGACGTTAAACAAGCGCTTCTTGGGAGGCAACCCAAGTTTTTTTTAAAGTTTTCCTAGGATCTAGTTTAGTTAGATTGAATAATGATCTTAGTTTTGGTGTCTTGAAGTTTTAATGCATGTGCTGCGATTTTGATTGTGGATTATTGATATTTTTGTGTGCCTTAATGATAATTGACGAAGTTTGAGTCGGTTGAGTGTGTTTTCTATGGTCTCTGGTCGTGTTTTTATGATTTGTACAGGCTCTAAGTGTTTTAAAAGTGTTTCTAAATTTTTGGAAGAGTCTGTGAATTTTTTTGAGTAACCAGAGAAAACACACGGCCGTGTGGAAATTCCACACGGCCGTGTGTTACCAAATCAGAACTCAACCAGTGAGGGCACAGAGGCGTGTGTGTGCCCCTGTGAACAACCTCAGAAGGGGCACACGGCCGTGTGGAAATTCCACACGGCCGTGTGCAATCTCGCAGAACTTCAACTCTTTTCTAGAGAGTCCACTGGGGCGTGTGGATGCCCTTGTGAGTGCCACTATGCCAAGGCACACAGCCGTGTGGAAATTACACACGGCCATGTGAATCTCTGCAGAGATAACCCCTTCTTCCCGAGATTACACAGGGCCGTGTATGTGCCCCTGTGGGAGAACTTGTGAAAGGCATACGGCCTTGTGGATTATTCACACGGCCGTGTGGAATACTTAGCGTTTCTCGGGCAAGTCAGAGAGACCACAGGGGCGTGTGGGTGCTCCTCTGGCCGGCGTTCTGTTCTTGGCCAGGTTGGGCACACGGCCGTGTGAAATTTTTCGGAGACCTTCTGTGTTTTCCCGAGAATCCACAGGGCTGTGTGGGTGCCCCTGTGGATCCCCCTATGAAGGCACACGGCCGTGTGGGATGCTCACACGGCCGTGTGGGGTAGTTCAGAGAGCAACGAGAGTGCATACAGGGGCGTGTGTTGGCCCCTGTGAACCCTAATTTCAAAGGCACACGAACGTGTGGAATTTCCACACGGCCGTGTGAATTCCCAGAACTTCAAAAGTCACGCGTTTTCATTTATATTTCACTCGTGCCTCTTGATTCTTCCACTCTAAACTCTTCTCCTACCCGCTCTACTCTTTCCCCGACGTTCTCCGAGCTTTTGGAAGGATTTTTACGAGTTTTTCCGGCCGATTTCCTTAGTTTTCACTTCACACCGTCGGTAAGCTCTCCCTCCCTCTTTTCTTCGTCAATTCTCAATTTAATTCGTTCTTTTGATGATTTCGCCTATATTGAATGATTAATGAGTATGCGAGTATGTTTAGGAAAGAATTAGAACGAATTAGATTGTAAATTTTGGATTTTGAGACCCACGGCCATGATGCTCTATCCGCTAGAAGCTCCACACGGGCGTGTGGAAATTCCACACGGCCGTGTGGATTTCTGCAGAGTGAGTTTTTGAACTGATCTTTGAAAATTTTCTTTTGCAACTTTGCAGATATGGCTTCTAGGTCTAAGAAGTCGGCTGGGAAGCGTCAGCGCGAGCCTACCCCACCTCCCGAAGAGATAGATTTCCCATCACTTGAGCATCCGGAATGGTTCAAGCGATTATCAGACCTCCGCTTTGGACAGAGCCGTTTCCCCGATTTGAGCATTCTACGGGACATTCAGGGGGGAGCAGAGATGGTAGATGAGGTCGAGGAGCTCCTCTCAGTGGGGAACTGGAGCAGACTCCTTTCCATTCGAGAGCCAACGATCAGATCACTTACGCTGAAGGTGCTCTCCTCATTCGAGTTCGACCGTGGGTACGACAGTTTTACCAATGTTGACACCATTCAGTTCCAGGCCCTCGGTCGACAATTCGCTTTGAGCATGACCGAGTTTTCAGTACGGATGGGACTGTATGATCAGGCACACACCGAGACAGAGGAGTACGCATTGCTACCCACAGACTACCCGGGTACTTTGACCCCGCAACGTGCGTACAGTAGGTTATGTGGCCAGGGACAGTACGAGCCAGGAGTGTCCAAGGCCACATATTTTACCAGGGCCTCGTACAGGTACCTCCATGCTATTCTCAGCCGGCCAGTGAGCGGCAGGGGAGACAGTACAGGGGTTCTGAGCCGTCAGGAGCTCCTGTACCTATATTCGATGGTAGAAGGAGAGCCACTCCACCTGGGGCATATTGTAGCAGAGTACATCCGCCATCAGGGCCAGTACCCCAGGGTGGGACTGATCTTCTCAGGCCCGTATATAACGCGACTGATTATGGGGTTAAAGCTTCGAGACGGAGTACGTGGCGCTGAGAGGACTTCTACACCGGCTCCGTTAGGCAAGGAGACCCTGAGGATGATGGGGATGGTCCGTAGATCAGGACCAGGAGTTTACACTTTGATCATTCCCCGTACAGATCAGGCACAGGGGCCCCAGGCAGCGTTAGAGGCACCCTCAGCGGACACAGAGACCGAGGCACCACCAACCGCGCCGGAGCCACCTCCGGTGCGCATCTTCTCGCCTTCCCGAGGCCAGGATCGACTGGAGCGCCCCGAGAGCGCAGTGGGGCTGCTACAGACAGAGGTGGCTGAGGTCAGGGCCACACAGGTAGCGCAGCACATAGAGGTCATGGCTCAATTTCACAGCATACAGCAGTTACTCGAGCGAGCCATGACTTCACCATTCGTGGTCCGACCCCGAGCTTCCACTCCTTCACTACTAGCATCACCAGCACCAGTAGCAGCAGATCCACCATCACGGACAGAGCCTTCAGCAGCACCAGAGGCTTCTATTCAGGACACTGACGCTGAGGCGTCTTAGATTTTATTTTTTATTTGATTTTCATTCTTGTATTTTCTATTTTATTTTGGACTAGTATTACTCAGAAAGGACTCTCCTTCTGAGTTTATCTTTTATTTAGCTTTTCTTTTATCTCGAGTTGTATTTCATTTTCATATTTTATATACTCGAGTTTTTATTGAGCTATACTGAACCCTTGTGTATGTGTGCGCAGATGGTCTTGGATGAAAGGAATCTAAGGAATAGTCATAAACACGGTCATGGGACCGTGTGTGTTTCACAACCCATTGAGACTCAACTCTCAATGCACCTAGCTCCATCAAATGCAGCACTTGGAGTTCAGGGGAGTAATGTTTTAATTGCCTACTTCCACACTAATTATTTTACAATTCTTAATTTTTAATTGTGCATGCGTACATTGGTGACAATGTACATCTTAAGTGTGGGGGGGAGTTCACATTGCACACACCTTTACTTGTGCGTTCAATTGCTTATGCTCATGTAGCCTATGGCGGTTCACCTTAGTTGCAATGGTTGTATTCTTATAGTTTAGGAGAATTTTTAACATTGTGTCCTATTATGCTCTAATTTCTACTTGAATTTTAGGGATTTTTTGCTCGATATTCTCATATTGCACAACTTACTCTTGGAATCTTTTGGAAACTCAATCTTGAAGTTTTTAAGGACAAGTTTATCGTCGTTCTTAGTTTTACTTTGAAAAATGCATATATATATATATATATATATATATATATATATATATTGGAAAAGAGAAAAAGTACAAAAAGTATATGAGTTTGTAAATATTAGCTTTGTTATGCATTTGGGGTGGAAAGAGCTACCGCCTATGAAGTATGTAGCTACTCTCATAAGTCGGATACAAGTTATGCCCTAATGAGAGAAAGAGCTATCTAATGGGATGCGTGAAAGCTACTACCCCGGTAGAAAGAGCTACCTCCTCGAAAGTGTGAAAGCCACCTTTGGCGGCTGCCTAGGAGAGGGCTACCTTCAAGGATGTGTGAAGCTACTACTTCCTCCCCTAATTTTTGTTTTACGTATATAAATAAGTCCTTCCTAACCAAAGTTTGAGGAGTACTCGTTGGTTCTCTTGAGTGAGATCGCACATACTAACACATTTTGGAGTTTTCATCCTTTTTGATTCGAGTGTTTAGCTAGAACAATGATAACCTTATGCAATGTTTTGATTTCCCCTTACTTGTAGAATACTTCTTTTGCACACTTTTGGTGACCCTAAGGCCGAGCACTTTCAATTGTTCTTCCCAAGTACTTTCACGTTCTATTTTTGCTTGAGGACAAGCAAAAGCTAAAGTGTGGGGGGATTTGATAAGTGCTCGTGTTATAGTAATGCGAAGTATTATTATCTTGCAATGAGCTTTAATTCAATCAGATTTTATCACTAAAAAGTGTGCAATTATTTACTTTTGTGCATTGTAGGGTTGTGAAGATAAAATAAAGGAAAGGAACGAAGTTAGGTCGTGTTTGGCATTGTTGGGAAGATTTTCGGACCAAGCAAGGAGCAAGGCGTGAGCATAGACTTGTGAGTGTGTGCCAACCTCCTTTGGAGGGGCACAAAGGCAGTCACATTCACAATAAGTCTAACTCATGGCAACAATGAGAACTTCACCAATTAGGCGATTCGAAGCAATCGGCACGATCTACCGTTGATTGTGTGCCCAATTCAACGGCCTCGATGAAGAACGACGAATTCGGGAGTGTTTCAGCACAATTACTGTAGCAGTATCGCATCAAAACACTGTAGGAAAACACTGTAGCAAGTTACTGTTCACAGTCGGCCGAAAACCAGAATTCCAGAAACTTCACACGGGCATGTGGAAATTCCACACGGCCGTGTGAAATCCCGTTTTCAGCAAATTTAAAGCCGCGACTCCACATTATAAAAGCCCGATTTGGAGACTTTTTTGAGACATCTTTTGACCTATTCTTCTCCCCAACTTTGGGGAGTGCGGCTAGGGTTTTGGAGAGGACTTCGTGGAGTTTTAGAGCGCGTCATCGGCATCGTCACCGACGTCCGGCGGCCGCACAAGACCACGGCCACATCATACGCAAGGGGGTTTTCATCTATGTCTTTACTTTGTGTTTTATTTCATACATTGATGAACATGTATAGCTCCATGAGGAGCTAAACCCCTTGTGGGTATTCGGACTTGTAAATTCTAGGGTTATCATGTTTCTTTGACATTGTTATTATGCTTTTCAATTATTGATGAATAAGAATTGAGTTTCAATCTTGATTTTATTTTGCTATTGTTTTTCCTTAGATGTGACACTAGGGTTGAGAGCAATCTAGGTTTTCCTTTGGAGGTGTGACAACTCCTATAGGATTAGACTATTCAAGATTGAAGAGGGTTGAGAGGGAGAGTTGTGAGGTAGCGATGTACCCCTTTCCCTTCCGGTGTGATTTCTCCCTACCTCCGTTTCCTTGATTTATAAGCGGTCAAGATAAAGTGAAGTGCTAGGTAGATAAACTCCCCTGGGCTTAGTTACGCGAGTAACAGAGTGAAGGGTTGAAGTGAATCCTATGCACTGGGGCTTAATCTAGACTAGGGTTCTTCCTCTTGGACCAAAGGGTAAGAACTACACATAGGAACAGGTTTAATCATTAGGAATCCCTAGAACTTAATGCAATTCCACGTAGTGTGAGTTTTAGGTAGATGTACTCCCCTGGGACTTAATCGTGCGAGCGATAGAGTGAAGGGTCGATGTGAATCCTAATACCGGGGCCTAATGTTGGGGTTAGTCATGGTTGACCTTAGATTTGGGACCGTGAGTCTAAGGATTTCCTCGACTCAATTAGCATCAATAGGAAGGTATAATAACATAGTCTTGCACTAGAAGCATAGATCCAAGAGGTAACTTGTCCGGATACCCCACTTCATTCATTGTTAAATCCTCCTTAATCTCTTTTTCTTGCACTCTCTAATCTTTCATCTCTTTCTATTAAATTTCCTGTCTTTTAGTATAGTTGTTCTCACAATTCACACACGAATCGATTATTACTTTTCCGTACTTCGCATAGTTTTAATAGTGAAATCTCATACTCTAACTCCCTATTCCCTGTGGATTCGACTACCCTCTCACCGGGATAACTTTTATTACTTCGACAAACCCGTGCACTTTCGGGGAGCCTGTCATTAGGCGTATGTCAAAGTACACCAACATTCATCCAAGCTCCATAGCGACCTTGAGTCTAAGGATTCAGTATAAGCGTTACACGATAACCACTTATGACTTTGCAACCATGTAGTGATCTCGTGAGCGGATCGATCCAGACACACTGTTCACTAACACGTGTCTGTGTCTATTGATTGACATCACATGTCCTATAATCCGTAAAACATAATTATCGCACAATAGGCATACTAGTCTTAGTTTACTATCATTCCCATGACAGTAATTGACTACGGATGTTTAGAAAGTTGTTCCTTTACGCACCAAGGTTTTACTGCCCGAATCACGTATTCGGCAACTTGTGCGGAACAAACTCTCAGTGTTAGTTCTATCCAAGCTAACAACACCTCTGTTTAAGCAGAACACGTAACTTGATTGTGATTTGCAATCATATGCGTTGGTTTGAAATGCAGCATCGATGTAACCAGTTACAACGAGCTCATTCACCACCATACACCAAGAAATAATCCTTAGTTCTTCGTAAGTATTTTAGGATATTCTTGACAGCAGTCCAATGGTTTTCACCTGGATCCTGTTGGAACCTGCTCGTCATACTCAGTGCATGAGCGACATCCAATCTAGTACATAACATGGCATACATGATAGATCCTATTGCAGAAGCATAAGGAATCCTACTCATGTATTCCCTTTGCTCTTTAGTTTTAGGACAATCCCCTTTACTAGGAACTACTCCCTAAGACAAGGATAGGAACCCTTTCTTGGAGTTAGACATGCTGAATCTCTTCAACACCTTGTCTATGTATCTAGATTGACTTAGTCCAAGAAGCCGTTGCGATCTATCTCTATAGATCTTTATCCCTAGGATAGTTTCGGCTTCACCTAAGTCTTTCATTGAGAAACACTTACCCAACCATTGCTTAACACTTAGTAATGTTGGGATGTCATTCCCAATGAGTAGAATGTCATCTATGTATAACACTAAGAAGATGTCTATGCTCCCACTAGTCTTCTTGTACACACAAGTCTCATCTTCATTTTTGATAAAATCAAACTCTTTGACTGTCTCATCAAATCGAAGATTCCAGCTTCGGGATGCTTGCTTGAGTACATAAATGGATCTCTAGAGCTTGCAAACCTTTGTAGGATTCTGTTGGTCGACAAAACCCTCAGGCTGTGTCATGTACACGTCCTCGAGAAGGTTTCCATTAAGGAAAGCCGTTTTGACGTCCATTTGCCATATCTCATAGTCATAATATGCGGCTATGGCAAGTAGAATCCTAATGGATTTGAGCATGACTACTGGTGAAAAGGTTTCATCATAGTCTATACCATGAGTTTGTCAAAATCCCTTTGCCACTAGTCTACCTTTGAAGGTATTATCGCCTTTACGCTAGAAGATTAATTTGCACTTAATGATCTTCGCACCTTCCGGTGGGTCAACCAAGTTCCAAACTTGACTATCATACATTGATTGCATCTCAGATTTCATGGCTCCAAGCCATTTGTCTGAGTCTGGACTCTCAATAGCCTCACAGTAGATGGTGGGTTCATCCTGATCCACTAGCTCTAAGCTTTGGTCATCAGTTATGAGATAACCATATCTCATATACTCATGACGCACCCTACCAGACCTTCTAGGTGCTTGTGTAATGGGTTCGGGTTCCATAACATCTTGTGAATTCGATTCCATTTCCAACCTTTCCTCAGTCGGAGTCTGTGGGACTTGAATCTCTTCAAGTTCAACTCTACTCCCACTATCTTTCTTGAGAAGAAACTCCTTCTCTAAGAAAATAGCATGTCAAGCAACAAACACTTTGTTCTCGGTAGGGTTAGAACGAATGACCCTTCGTTTCCTTAGGGTATCCCACAAACAGGCATTTGTCTGTTTTGGATGCGAGTTTGTCTGATGTTAACCCTTAACATGACACTCACACCCCCGGATCTTTAGAAAAGACATATTGGGCTTTTGCCCATACCATATCTCATATAGAGTCTTATTTAGTGCCTTAGTTGGAGTATGGTTTAGTAGGAACGCAGCCGTTTCAAGGGCGTATCCCCAAAAGGATCTTGGAAGACTCGTTTGATTCATCATCGATCAGACCATATCTAATAGGGTTCGATTTCTCCTCTCGGACACACCGTTCCACTGAGGTGTTCCAAGTGGAGTGAGCTGCGAAATAATTCCACACTCTTTAAGATAATGATCAAACTCTTGGCTTAAATATTCGCCACCTCAATCAGATCGAATGGCCTTAATAGTTTTGCCAAGCTGGTTTTGTACTTCGTTCTTAAATTCTTTGAACTTTTCAAAGGTTTCGGACTTATGCTTTATCAGGTAGATGTACCGAAACTTGCTGAAGTCATCCGTAAAGGTTACGAAATACACATAACCACCTCTGCCCTGCGTGCTCATTGATCCACATACATCGCTATGTATGAGACAGAATAAGTCGCTAGATCTTTCACCAACTTGATCCATGCGGACAAGATTCGCATATGTCAAATGATTCTAAATCATATGACCCAAGTGCTCCGTCTCTATGGAGTCTTGAGATGCGTTTGTCATTTGCATGTCTTAAACGACAATGCCAGATGTAAGAGGGATTTAACTCATTTGTTTTTATCCTCTTACTATTTACAATGCAGATTGATTTGTGATTAGTCAAGTCTAGAACGTAAAGACCATTGTTTAGCACACCATTGCCATACAAGATGTTATTACGATGAATGGAAAATTCATTATTCGAAATAACAAAATTGAATCCATCATTGTCTAAACATGAAATCGAAATAATGTTCCTGCTCATAGCAGGTACATAATAAACATTCGATAATTGAATCACTAATCCTGCAGGTAAAGTCAGAGAATAGTTGCCTATCTCCACCGCCACAACTCTTACGCCGTTACCTACTCTTAGGTAGACTTCGCCCTTCTTCAATACCCTCCTATTTCTCAGTCCTTGCACATTTGAACAAATGTGAGAACCATATCTAGTATCTAATACCCAAGAAGTAGAAATAGAGAGATTGATCTCTATCATGTAATTACCTGAAGCAGGGGGAACCTTTCCTTTCTTCACATCTTCCAGATATAGTGGACAGTTCCTCTTCCAGTGGCCAGCTCCATTGCAGTGAAAGCAGCTACCTTCCTTTAGAGGCTTGGACTTGGGAGTCTTGGCCGCCTTGCCCTTGGTATAAGGTCCAGCCTTTTCCTTTGGCTTGGCCTTGGCGTTTCCCTTTCCCTTTCCACTTTGACCCTTATTCTTCTGGACCATCATCACTGGGATAGTCATTTTAATACTTGGTTCAGCATTTTTAAGAATCCCATGTAGCTCAACCAAAGATTTATCCATGCCGTGCATATTATAATTTAATATAAACTAATCATAGGCCTCGGGCAGAGACCCAAGAACTAGATCAACGGCAAGCTCCTTACGGATGGGTGCATCAAGTTTCTCTAGGGTATCAATATAATGCTTCATCTTGAGCACATGGGCACTAACCGAAGTACCCAGAGCCATCTTGCAGGAGGTAAGTGCTTTCGTAGTCATGAACCTTTCATGACGGGCTTGCTCTTGGAACATTTCCTTGAGTGACACCATGATGGTATAGGGTTCCATATCTTCGAATTGTTTCTGCAGATCAGGGGTCATGGTTGCCAACATCATGGAGGTGACATCGTTAGAGTCTTTCTTGGCTTTCTCAAATGCCTCTCTGACGGCAGCCGTAGCGCTCCTACCTGGTGGATCAGGTAGCGGCTTCTCAATGGCCTCTAGCTTCTTCTCTTGCCTAAGATCAATTCTCAGGTTACGAGCCCAGTCTAGAAAGTTTGGCCCATTGAGTTTGTCCTTCTCAAGAATAGATCGCAAAGAAAAAGTGTTCTGATTTACGGTTGTCATTGAAACTATGCAGAAAATGTGCAAAATAGTATTAGTTTTTGGCTATTATAATATTCCCACAAATATTCAAAAAATAATTTGTGTTAGTGGTTTTATTGTGGGCCAAGGTCCATATTTCACTTTGTCCTGGTCAAGCTGACCTTGTACACCTAAGATTCGGTTATTTAGGTAGGAACTCTTTCCAATCACATCACTATGAGACCCTTGGATCAAATGGGATTAACAACTATTATGTTAAAGCAGTTCCTATTTTAATGCCTAGGGCTAGGACTATCACTACTACCCTTGTTAAGTCAAACCATTACCCAAATGTCAGACATAACATTTATTCCGGCACTTGCCTCACAAAGATAATCTAGCGCACACCAGCGACGGCATGGCGTCCGTTTGACGATCGATGCCTTGACAAGTTTTGCGTAGTGGAAGGCATTTTTAAGACTTACTATTTAATGGAATTTAAATCTTTTACGGCTTAACATGCATCCATTCACAATGAAATAAAAATAGAAACACAAAAAACATGGTGACAATCATGAGCCCGAAAATCCTAGACCTAGAGACTATCTCTTGGGCTAGGGCTTCTCGTCTGGATCCTCCACTTTGAATCTCTCCGTCTTCATAAAAGGAATTAAATGAAAAATAAATAAACAGTACGCATATCGTATACAATGAAAAATGACTCGCAGGCCGTATTAAATTACCACGACACGCAGGTCGTATCCAAATGTAAAAACGACACGCAGGCCGTGTCTATCTAAGGCCCATGATAGCACGAAATAAATCATACATTCATAACATTCACCATAAAAATATTCATCATATGAATAAACATGCACACATGCATGCTATCATCATATGATATAAAACACATTTTAAATAAACAATTTAATTTAAGCCGTTTGGAATCATGTGTTCAAGTTACCCCATAAGATCAAACCATTTGATCTCAATCGATAAATTTGAACTCACAATTAATTGATTTGTGCTAAAATCAATCAATCAATTCCATAAACTTTTATGTTTTATTTGAACCAAAAAAACATCAAATAATATGAAAGATAAGAACAAATAAAACCAAAGTCCAAAGCATGCAAAAGAAAACCTATCTCTGGTTCACCCTCGCATCGCAAATGTTACTTGCTATGAATCTCGATGCACCCAATCATACCCACACTTTTCACTCTGTTACGAATGATGTTAGGCGTATGTCAAAGTACACGAACATTCATCCAAGCTCTATAGCGACCTTGACTCTAAGGATTCAGTATAAGCGTTACACGAGAACCACTTATGACTTTGCAACCATGTATTGATCTCGTGAGCGGATCGATCCAGACACGCTGTTCACTAACACGTGTCTGTGTCTATTGATTGACATCACATGTCCTATAATCCGTAAAACATGATCATCACACAATAGGCAAACTAGTCTTAGTTTGCTATCATTCGCATGACAGTAATTGACTAGGGATGTTTAGAAAGTTGTTCCTTTACGCACCAAGGTTTTACTGCCCGAATCACGTATTCGGCAACTTGTGCGGAACAAACTCTCAGGGATAGTTCTATCTAAGCGTACATTCACAGAAATGTAGTAAGATAAAATAAGCCAGGTTTTATTAAAAAACATATGACTAACAAATGTTCAGATCAACGCATTATGGCTACGGCTAACACTAACACATCGTAGGGGTATCTTCTGGATAGAGGAACCTGTACTTGATTAGGGCTACACTACGGAGGTTCCGGGGTAGTCGACATCCGAGTCTAGCTAACCAACTCTTGCGAACCATAAGCCTTAATTCCTATATTCATCCTTACTTGTTCTTCTCCTTAGGGGATCCTAGTCCGAAGCCTCTAGCTCTCATTGCTACTTGCTTTTTAGATTGCTTGTATGTTGTGCCTTAGTCCATTCTGTTTATAGCTTTTCTTTTATTTATTTTCGTATTTCTATTTTTATACAACAAACTCTTGATTTTGTAGACTAGACAGTGATACCTAGGAGGAAGTAATAGTAGATCTTGGGGCCCTTGGGAATACGACCCTCTCACGCTCACTTGAGAGGTTATTACTTGACAACCCATGCACTTGCGGCCGGGGAGTCGTGTGCTCGCTCTTTAACCTGTCGCGCGACGCCCATCACTCATACTCCTCGGTCTCTGTATAGGCCTCATCATACAGCCCCATCCTGATCGAAAACTAGGTAATGTTGAGGCTAAAATACTATCCCAGTGCTCTGAACTGAATAGCATCGGGAGTAGAGAAAGCCCTGTATGATCTGTCAAACTCAAATGATGGCAGAACCTCGACTGTCACTTCCTGAACAGCTGGCGCTCTAATCATCAGTAATCTCTGCCAACTGCCCAGAGACAGTAGCTCCTCTACCTCGTCTGCGACACCATCACCCCCCTGTATCCCTCTAACGGTGCTCAGGTGTGGGTATCGTGACTATCCAAACCCAAGTGTCGATAATCGCTTCAACCTGGTCTGGTGCTCCGATATAGCAAACTCAACCTGTTCTGCTGGGGATTAATGGCTTGTGAGGGCACTTACCGGCTAATTTCTTGGACCTAGAAGCCATATCTGCAAGATTGAAAAGAAAATTTGATTAAAACAGTTGAAAATCTCAGTCTGCAGAAATCCACACGCCCGTGTGCACCATCGGGTGGACAGATCCCCACGGCCGTGGGAGCTAAAATTTCGTTTTTACACTTAAATTCGTTCTAATTTCTTTCTAAACATGTTCGCATGTATTCTAATCATTCAATCCAAACAAAATAACCAAAAAGAACGAATTAAATCAAGATTTGACGAAAAAAAAGGGTTAAAGTTTCTTACCAACGGTGTGGATGAATAAATACTCAAAATCGGCCGGGAAATTCCAATTTAAACCTTAATGAAGCTTAGAGAAGATTGGGGAAGCGAGAGAGAGAGAGTCAGAGAGTTATCTAGAGTGAAAGAATCAAGAGGCACGAGTGAAAATTAAAAGAAAATCACGGCTTTTGAAGTTCTGGGAATCCACACGGCCATGTGCCTCTAAAATTAGGGTACACAGGGGCCAACACACGCACCTGTGTGCACTCTCTTGTCACTCTCTGGACTATCCCACACGGATGTGTGAGACTACCACACGGCCGTGTGCCTTTACAGTGGAGCTTCACAGGGGCACCCACATAACCCTGTGTGCTCACGGGAAAAACTTAAGGTCTCTGAAAAACATTTCACACGGCTGTGTGGAAATTCCACACGGCCGTGTGCCCAACCTGGCCAAGAATATAAGGCCGGCCAGAGGGGCACCCACACGCCCTTGTGGCTTCTCTAGATCAACCTGAGAAACTCTAAGTGTTCCACACGGCCGTGTGAAACATCCACTCGGCCGTATGCCTTTCACAAGCTCTCTCACAGGGGCAGCCACACATCCCTGTGGTTTCTTGGGAAAGAAGGAGGATCCCTGCAGAAATTCACACGGCCGTGTGGAAATTACACACGGCCTTGTGCCTTATTACATTGGCACTCATAGGGGCACCCACACGGCCCTTGTGACGATCGGGAATGAAAGTCCAAGTTCTGCAAGATTTCACACAGCCATTTGCCCCTTCTTTGGTTTTTCACTGGGGCAAGGTCAAGCCCCTGTGCCCTTGCTGGCTGAGCTCTCTTTGGTAACACACGCCCATGTGGAAATTCCACATGGTCGTGTGTTTTCTCTGGTTTACTTAGAAAATTCACAAACTCTACAGAAAAATTCAGAAACAAAAATACAATACTTAGAGCCTGTGAAAACCATCTAAACACAACCAGATACCATGGAAAACATGCTCAACCTACTCAAACTTCGTTAATTAACATTTAGGCACACGAAAACATCAACAATTTACAAAAATATCGTAGCACATGCATTAAAATTTCAGGACACCAAAACTAACACTCTTATTCATGCTATGACTAAACTAGATCCTAGAAAGACAGTAAAACCTTGGGTTGCCTCCCGAGAAGAGCTTGTTTAACATCACTTAGCTTGACGTACTTGCCTTACCTTATGGGGGTTCATGAATGAAGGTTGCCCTCTTCCCTACAACCTGAAAGTATGCAATACATAACCTTTGTAGAGTAGAGGGAGAGTTATCAAATTTGTTACCACACAAGGGTGAAATACCCTTACTCCATGAATGCTCATCCCCATTGTCCTTGGGTCTTTTCATGTGGCGCTTCTTCGCTCTCTTTATCTTTCTTCTCATCTTCTTCATGAGTTCCGGTTACGGCTTGACCTCCTCCTCGACTAGACCAAGCGAAAGTACTTCTTCTTTAATCTCCGCATCTTCGTCCGGCCACCCTTCATATGGATCCGGGTTCAACATTTCCTGCACATAATCATCAATTAGTTCATCGGTGGTGTCAAGAAAATACAAAGTATCATCAAAGTCAAGAGAGTGTCTCATGGCTTCGGTGAGGCGGTATGTAAGTTTTTTATCTCCAACTCGCAATGTGAGCTTCCCGCCGTCCATGTCTATCAAAGCCTTGGAAGTGCGCAAGAAGGGCCTTCCAAGGATCAATGGCACCTTGACATCCTCATCGACATCCAACACCACAAAGTCAACAGGAAATATGTATTCATCCACCTTCACCAACACATCTTCCACAATCCCCCTCGGATGCCTCACCGATCGATCCGCAAGTTGGAGTGTCATCTGAGTCCGTCTAGGCTCACCCAAGCTTAGCTTTTGGAAGAAGGTATAGGGCATGACATTGATGCTTGCCCCCAAATCGGCCAACGCCATTTCTTCACCAAAGTTGCCAATGTTACAAGGTATGATAAAATTTCCGGGATCTTTTCTCTTACTCAGCATGTTCTTTTGCAAGACGGCCGAGCAATTGGCATCAAGAACTACAGCTGCACTCTCCTCTAACTTCCTCTTATTGATCAAGAGGTCCTTTAAGAATTTCGCATACTTAGGCATTTGGGCCAATGCCTCCGTGAATGGTATGTTGATGTGCAACTGTTTGAAAATACCCAGAAATTTCTTGTGTTGCTCATTGTCTTGGTCATTCTTCAATCGTGAAGGAAAGGGAATCCTTGGCTTATAGGGCGGGGGTGCCGCCTCTTTTTCTTTTGATGCTTCTTCCTCTACCTCGATGACCTCGGGTGTTTCTTTTGTCTTATCTAGAGGGAGATGTTTCTCAACCTCCTTTCCACTTCTCAAGGTAATCGCCTTCAATTGCTCCCTCGGATTGGTCTCCATATTACTATGCAAACTATCTTGAAGTCTTTCCGCCAAAGTCTTCGCAATTTGCCCCACTTGATTTTCCAAATTATGTAGGGAGGCGGTGTGATTGCGAAGTGTAGCCTCCACTGACTGAAATCTACCATCCGATGAAGAAACAAACCTCGTGAGGGCTTTCTCTAGATCGGTCATTTTACCCTCTAACCCTGTCACTCGGCTTTCTAGGCTCGGTACTTATTGACTTTGAAATCCCGGTGTTGCATAGCTCTTTTGTTGTGACTGCCCTTGATTGCTCCATGAGAAATTCGGGTGGTTCTTCCACCCTGGATTATATGTTCCACTGTACGGGTTGCCTTAACCTTGTCCTCTATATGTATTGCCAACAAAATCGACCTGTTCCACCGCACTAGTGCCTCCAATAGCAATAGAACAATCGCTCGAAGCATGACCTCCCCCACAACCGTTACACGTAGTGATGGCAACAACTCTTGGTGAAGCTAGAGCATCTAGCTTCTTACTCAATGATTCAACCTGTGCTGCCAAAGATGTAACTGCATCGATCTCGTGAATGCTGACAACTTTCTTTCTGTCCCATGAATTCCATTGATAGCTATTGAAAACCATCTCCTCTATAAGTTGCCGGGCCTCACCGGGAGTCTTACTTCCAAGAGTACATCCTGCTGCAGCATCCAATCACTGTTTAGTGCTCGGATTCAACCCGTTGTAGAAAGTATGAATGATCGTCCAATTGGGAAATCCATGTTGTGCGCACTTCCGCAGGAGCTCTTTGAACCTATCCCACATCTCAAAGAGAGACTCCAATTACATTTGCATGAAGGATGAGATCTCATTGCAAAGCTTTGCTGATTTACCAGGAGAGAAATATTGGGCCAAGAACGCTTCAACCATCTCCTCCTATGTGGTAATAGATGCCCTTGGTAGTGAGTGCAACAATTGCTTCGCTCTCTCATTGAAGGAAAATGGGAAAGCTCTAAGTCGAATAGCATCATCCCTTACTCCGTTGATCTTCAACATGTCGCACATCTCCAAGAAGTTCTCGATATGGCTGTTGGGATTCTCATCACCCAATCCATTAAACTGTGCTGTCTGTTGCAACCTCTGGATGAAACCAGGCTTTAGCTCAAAATTTTGAGCCATTATTGGGGGCCTCACTATGCTTGATTGAGTCCCCAAGACTGCAGGTCTAGCAAAATTGGACAATGTCCTCTGCTGTTCGTTTTGTTCTGCCATTGTTTCTGACCCTTCTGCCTCAATATCGGCTTGATTCAGAGATTCTTATACAGGTTCTTTCCCTTTACGATGTGTTCTTCTACCAATGTCCGGTTCTCCTTCAACAAGAATCGAAGGGTTCCCGCGGATCATAACCAGAAGTCGAAAACAAAGAAAAGAAAACCAATAAGAATGATGATAGATAGAGAAAGTGTGAAGTGGAAAACGAAGTGAAATAGTTAAAATAACAAAAACAAGTATAAAAATATGCCTACTTCATGGCAATGGCGCCAAAAAATTTGGCAAGGGCCCGAAAGTGCACGGGTTGTCCAAGTAATAATTTACCCTAGTGAGTGGGTAGTCGTATCCACAGGGAATAGGGATTTAAGATACAAGTATTCACTATGTAGGTAGTGCGATGTGCGGAAAGAAATCAATGAGTGAGTGTGAAAGCAATTAATAAAAACAAGAATAAAAATAGAAGTGTGGAAGGTGAGAGAGTGCAAGTAAGAGTAAAAAGGGTAGGACAAGAAATGAGTAAAGTTCGGTACCCGGACAGGCTACCCCTAGGACTTATGCTCCTAGTGCAAGACAATACTATTATACTCTCCTATTGATGCTAATTGAGTCGAGGATATCCTCAAATGCACAGTCCCAAACCTACGGTCAACCGTGACTAACGCTAACACTATGCCTCGGCATTAGGTTTTCACTACGACCATTGACTCTCATTGACCTGTCAACTAAGCCCTAGGGGAGTCTATTTTCCTAAGCCTCACACTACGTAGAATTGCTTTGAGTTTTAGGATCCTAGTGATTAACACTGTTCCTATGTATAGTTCCAACCCTTTGGTCCAGGTGAAAGAACCCTAGTCTAAATTAAGTTCCAGCACTAAGATTCACTTCAACCCTTCACTCTATTCCTCGCTCAACTAAGCCCCAGGGGAGTTTATCTCCTAGTGCTTTACTCTATTTCGACCGTGAATAAATCATGGAACATGGAGGTAGGGAGAATCACATCGGAGGGGAAAGGGGACGTTCCGCTACCTCACAACTCACCCTCTCAACCCTCTTCAATCCTAAGTAGTCTAATCCTATAGGAGTTGTCACACCTCCAAAGGATAACCTAGATTATTCTCAACCCTAGTGTCACGGCTAAGGGAAAACAATAACAAGAAGCAATTAAAATTGAAACTCGAATTTATTCATTAATAATGGAAAAGCATAAGAACAATGTCATAGAAACATAATAATCCTAGCGTTTACAAGTCCAAATACTGACAAGGGGTTTAGCTCCTCATGAAGCTATACAAATCCATCTGATAGGGAACCGAAAGTGCACGGGTTGTCAAAGTAATAATATACCCTGGTGAGTGAGTAGTTGTATCCACAGAGAATAGGGATTTGAGATATAAGTATTCACTATATAGCTAGTGGGATGTGTGGAAAGAAATCAGTGAGTGATTGTGAAAGCAATTAATAAAAACAAGAATAAAAATAGAAGTATGGAAGGTAAGACAGTGCAAGTAGGAGTAAATAGAGAATGACAGGCAATGATAAAAGATGAGTAAACGGACAAGCTACCCCTAGGACTTATGCTTCAAGTGCAAGACAATGCTATTATACTTTCCTATTGATGTTAATTGGGTCGAGGATATCCTTAAACACACGGTCTCAAACCTAAGGTCAATAGTGACTAACCTTAACACTATTCCCTGGCATTAGGTTTTCACTACGACCCTTGACTCTCGTTGACCTGTCAACTAAACCCTAGGGGAGTCCGTCTTCCTAAGCCTCACACTACACGGGATTGCTTTAAGTTCTAGGGATTCCTAGTGATAAACCAGGTTCCTATGTATAGTTCTAACCCTTTCGCCCAGGTGGAAGAACCCTGGTCTCAATTAAGCCCCAGTACTAGGATTCACTTCAACCCTTCACTCTGTTGCTCGCACAACTAAGCCCTAGGGAGTTCCTCTACTTGCACTTCACTCTATCTCGACTGCTAAGAAATCATGGAACACAGAGGTAGGGAGAATCACACCGGAGGAGAAAGGGGACGTTCCACTACCTCATGATTCACCCTCTCAACCCTCTTCAATCTTAAGTAGTCTAACCCTATAGGAGTTGTCACACCTCCAAAGGATAACCTAGATTATTCTCAAACCTAGTGTCACTGCTAAGGGAAAACAAATACAAGAAGCAATTAAGATTGAAACTCGAATTTATTCATCAATAATGGAAAAGCATAATAACAATCTCAAAGAAAGATAATAATCCTAGGGTTTACAAGTCCGAATACCCACAAGGGGTTTAGCTCTCATGAAGCTATACAAATCCATCAAAATATAAAATTGAAAACAAATTGTAAGCATCGATGAAAACCCCCTTGTGTGAGATGTGGCCATGGGCGGCCGCTAGACGTTAATATCGACGCCGATGACGCGGTCCAAATCTCCACGAAGTCCTCTCCAAACCCTAGCCGTGCCTCTCCAGAAGTTTGGTCAGAAGAGAGCCAAAAAAGATCCAAAACAGTCTCCAAAACGGGCTTTTATAATGCTGAGTCGCGGCTTTAAATTGGTTGAAATCGGGATTTCACATGGCCGTGTGGACTTTCCACACGCCCGTGTGCAGTTATTGATTTGCTGATTTTCAGCAGACAGTGAACAGTAACTTACTACAGTATTGTGCTGAAACGCTCCTGAATTCATCGTTCTTCATCAAGGCCGTTAAATTCGGCACACAATCAACGGTAGACCGTGCCGATTGCTTCAAGTCTCCTTATTAGCGGAGTTCTCCTTGTTAACTTGAGCTAGACTTATTGTGAATGTGACTGTCTTTGTGCCCCTCCAAAGGAGGTTGCCACACACTCACAAGTCTATGCCCATGCCTTGTTCCTTGCTTAGTCCGAAAACTCCCCAACAACAGCGAACACGATCTAACTTCATTCCTTTTCTTCAATTTATCTTCACAACCCTACAATGCACAAAAGTAAACAAATGCACACTTTTCAGTGATAAAATCTGATTAAATCAATGCTCATTGCAAGATAATAATGCTTGGCATTACTATAACACGAGCACTTATCAACCATCATGATTTAAGCTTCCCCAGAAACAGATGAAGTCGGGCGTTGTATAGCAACACTTGATCCTCCTCCTCAAACTTCTTGCCCTATTTTACATTTTTATCATGGTACTGCTTCACTTTGTCTTTATATATTCTCGAATTTTCAAAACCCAGAGTCCGCCATTCATTAAGTTCATTCAATTGCATTTTTCACTTTTCCCCAACCAGGTTGAAATCAAAATTCAAGAATTTGGCGGCCCAATATGCTTTGTGCTCAAGCTCTATCAAAAGATGGCATGCCTTGCCATAGACTAAGCGATACGGACTACTCCCAGTATGTATTTTGTATGCTGTGTGATAGGCCCATAATGTATCTTCCAAATGTTCTGCCCAATCTGATGATGAGTGACGGTTTTTTCTAAGATTTTCTTGAGCTCTCTGTTGGAAACTTCAGCTTGGCCACTAGTTTGTATATGTTAGGCAGTAGACGTGTAATGGGAGATGCCATATCTTTTCAGAATCTTCGCAAATTGTGCGTTGCAAAAATGCACCCCCAGTCACTGATAATTTTCCGTGGTGCTCCAAATCTCGAGAATAGCTTCTTCAAAAATTGTACAACAACTCAAGTGTCACTAGATGGTAGTGATTGAGCTTCCACCCAACGAGATGCATAGTCCACTGCGATAAAAATCAATTTATGCCCATGGGAGTTTGGGAATAGCCCAATAAAATCAATTCCCCACACGTCAAAAACCTCACACACTTGAATAGCATTCTAGAGCATCTCATCCCGACGTGATATGTTCCCTGTTCTTTGGCAACGGTCACATGCCTGTATGTGCTTTTGTGTGTCCTGAAAGATGGTAGGCCAGAAAAATCCATCATCAAGGATCTTTTTAGCTATTCTGTTGGTACTGTATTGTCCCTCAGTCGGACCTTCAAGACAATGTTTGATGATGTCCTGCCCTTTAGCCTGTGACACGTATTGCCTAACCATCTTATCAGCGCAAACACAAAACAAGTAAGGTTCTTCCCAAATGTGATGCTTAAGATCAGAAAAAAAAAAAAACTTCTTCTTCTATTGGTAGCTGAACCATTTGTGGAGATTGCCATCCGCTAAGTAATTAGCGATGTCTTCTTGTACCACATGAACTCGGAAAAGTTGCTCCTCAAGAAAGGAGTCATTAAATTTTGATATCCGCAGCTGATAATAAGTTACTGTTCTCTAACCGAGATAAATGATCTGCAACTAAGTTTTCAGCACCCCGCTTTTCTTTAATTTCCAAGTCAAATTCCTGAAGCAATAACACCCAACGGATTAGGCGTGGTTTAGCATCTGTTTTACTTAAAAGGTACCAAAGGGTCGAATGATCTGTGCACACCATCACCTTAGAAAGTACCAAATATGGTCTAAACTTGTCGAAAGCAAAAACCATAGCAAGGAGTTCTTTTTCAGTAGTGGTGTAATTCTCTTGAGCTCCTGTAAGTGTTTTGCTAGCATAATAAATCGGGTGAAAGTCATTATTTCTCCTTTGCCCCAACACCGCTCCTACAGCATAGTCGCTAACATCACACATTAGTTTGAATGGTAGTCCCCAATCTGGAGTGACTAAGATGGGTGCATGAATGAGCTGATTTTTCATAATAGTGAAGGCGGTTAAGTATTCTGGGGTGAAATTGAATAGCACATCTTTCTCGAGGAGCTTAGTCAATGGTTTTGCTATCTTTGAAAAATCCCGTATGAATCTCCTGTAGAACACAGCATATCCCAAGAAACTTCTAATAGCCTTGATGGATGTCAGAGGGGGAAGCTTCTCAATGGCAGCTGATAAGTGCTCATGTTATAGTAATATGAAGTATTATTATCTTACATTGAGCATTACTTTTATCATATTTTATCATTAATTCGTGTGCATTTGTGTGCTTTTGTGCATTGTAGGGTTTTGGAGCCAATTTGGAGAAAAAGAAGCAAGAATAGGTTATGTTCGCCATTGTTGAGGAGTTCTTGGACCAAGCAATGAACAAGGCATGAGTCTAGACTTGTGGGTGTGTGCCAACCTCCATTGGAGGGGCACAAAGGCAGTCACATTCACAAAAATCTAACTCGTGTAGGATTGGAGAATTTTGCCAATGAAGAGAAATAAAGTAATCGATATAATCTACCGTTGATTGTGTGCACAATTCAACGGCCTTGATGAAAAATGATGAATTCGGGAGCATTTCGGCGAAGCACTGTAGCAGTACTGCAGCTAAATGATGTAGCAAAAGCATTGTAGCAAGTTACTGTTCACAGTCTGCCGAAAATCAGCAAAACAGAATTCCCACACGGGCGTTTGGAAATTCTGCAGCCCGTGTGGAAAATCCACAGGGCCGTGTGGAACTCCGATTTCAGCCCAATTTCAGCCTATAAATAGCCTGTTTTCAGATCTATTTGGGGACCCCCACTTTCTATCTCTTGCCTATCATTTGGGGGGCTTTCGGCTAGGGTTTGGAGAGGTTCTTGGAGGTCTTTGGAGGCCATTATATGGCATCAGCATCGACATCCATTGGAAGAAAGCTATTGGGGGAGCTTTCGTCTGCATCGATTCGGCGAGGTGTGCCCTAGGCTTGATAAGGGATTCATTGGAGAAGACGTGCGGCTCCACAAGACCATCGATACGATCTATAAGGGGGTTTTCTTTATGGTTTTCATGCATATGTTCTTAAACTCTTTATTGATTTTGAATTGCTCCATGGAGAGCTAAACCCCTAGTGGCTATTCGGACTTGTGAACCCTAGGATGCTTGTGTTTCTATAACTTTTATTATGCCTTATTAATTTGATGTTTTCTTATTGAGTTCCAATCTTGAATACCGATTGTATGAGATTTTCCCTTAGCCGTGACACTAGGGTTGAGAATCTATTAGGTTATCCTTTGAGGGTGTGACAACCTCTATAGGATTAGACTACACAAGATTGAAGAGGGTTGAGAGGGTGAGTCGAGAGGTAGCGGAACAATTTGTTTCCCTTCCAATGTGAATTTCCCTACCTCCATATCCTAAGATTTAATCGCGATCGAAGTAGAGTCAAGTACTAGGAGATGAACTCCCTCACAAAGGGTTGAGAGAATCCTAGGACCGAGGCTTAACTTAGATTAGGGTTCTTCCACCTGGACAAAAGGGTTAGAACTATTATTAGGGATAGGGTCTTTCACTTGGGATCCCTAGAACTCCATGTAATTTCACACGGTACTAGGCACTAGTATGAGGTACTCCCCTAGGGCTTAGGTGACAGGTCATCGAGAGTCAAGGGTCATAGAGAAGTCTAGAGCCAGGTATAGTGTGTTATTAGTCACGGTTGACCTTAGGTTTCGGACCGTGTGCTTAAAGATTTCAACGACTCATTAGACATCAATTGTAGAGCATAATACAAGTTTTGCACTAGAAGCGTTAATCCTAGGGGGAGCTTTGTCCGGGTACCCCATCTTTATATCGATTACCTCTCCTACCCTCATTATTCTTCTTGCACTCTATTATTTTCTTTTACATATATATATATATATATATATATATACACTTTTCTCATCATCGATTCCCTTCATAGCTAAATAGCGATAACACTTGTTTCTGAACACTATTCCCGGTGGATACGACTACCCACTCACTAGGGTATATTATTACTTCGACAACCTGTGCACTTTCGGGCCCCTGTCAACAGCAATCTTTACTTTATCTACTTCAATACCTTCGCTTGAAATTTTATGCCCCAGAACTATCCCCTCTTTTACCATGAAATGACACTTCTCCCAACTCAAAACTAAGTTGGTCTCTTCACATCGCTTTAGCACAGGCTCCAAATTCCTCAAGCATAAGTCAAATGAGTTGCCATACACGGAAAAATCATCCATGAAGACTTCCATGGTGTTTTCAACCTTGTCTTCAAAAATGGCGAGCATGCATCTTTGAAATGTGGCAGGGGCATTGCATAATCTAAAGGGCATCCTGCAATAAGCGAAAGTGCCATATGGACAAGTGAAGGTTGTTTTCTCTTGGTTCTCTGCTGCTATAGGGATTTGAAAGTACCCAGAAAAACCTTCTAGGAAGCAATAGTACTCATGGCCAGCTAGTCTTTCGAGCATCTGATCAATGAATAGTAGAGGGTAATGATCTTTACAAGTGGCATCATTAAGCTTCCTGTAATCAATACAAACTCGCCAGCCAGTGACTTGTCTAGTGGAGATAAGGTCATTCTTTTCATTGGTTACCACCATCATGCCCCTGTTTTTCTGCACCACCTGAGTTGGGCTGACTTATGCACTATCAAAGATTGGGTAAATTATACCAGCATCCAGTAACTTGATGACTTTGGCTTTCACAACTTCTTTCATATTTAGATTCAATCTCCTTTGCGGTAGGGCCGAAGGCTTGTGGTTGTCTTCCATTATGATTTTGTGGGTGCAGAAAGACGGATTTATTCCCGTGATGTCTGAAATTTTCCATGCTAAGGCTCTCTTATGCTTCCCCAATACCTTTGAGAGCTCACTCTTTTGTCCTGCTGAGAGATCAGAGGATATTATTACAGGCAGCCTTGAACTCATCTCAAGAAATGCATACTTAACTTGCGGTGGTAATTCTTTCAAATCTAACTCCAGCGGTTCTTCAATGGATGGCTTCAACCTGTTCACGTTATGACATTGTATTCTTTCGAATTCTTCCATTTCATCTGTCGAGCTTTCTAACTCAGATCCTCTTTGAATTTCATAAACAAGTTCCTCGGTGATGAGCGCGTTTTATATCACGTTCCATATCCTCTATTCTATTCTTCCATTTCCTGCTTGTGCATTGACCATGGGAGCAAAACTCACTGACACGGGCAAGACATGGTCATGCCCGACCTACTACAAATCCCAGCCTGGAGTGCGGAACAGCTAAAATCCTACAAATCCTAGTCCGTGCCTGAAGTGCTGCTAGTCCCAGGAGAAGTTCCCTCATGAACGACACAGGCACGGTGCCTACTACACAGTCATGTGATAGGTGACACTGAGGTTGCACACCTACGTCTGAAGTGTTGCATATCTCAGGTGTCCACAAGGGGCTAACTGGCCGCACTGCACAGGGTTGTGAACTCTTGTCAAACTGTAATGCTTATACACTTATTCTAATTGATTGTGGAGTTCTTGTTGATATTGGTGTTAAATCTTGTATTGCATAATTCGATGTGTTGGAAGTGCACAACTGATAGGGTAAAACTCTATGCGTAGCTCGTTCGGAGCAACGTGCAGTTATCTTAGCAAAACTCAGTGTATCTGAGAATACTTAGATGCAATATTGCTATTGAGCACACGCCTATATCTGTGGAATGTACCTGGTAGTCAATTAGAGTGAGATAGCGTGCATAAGTCATTGGGAGCATCCTGAGGGATTATTCTTGTTTTGCTGAAGGCTTGGTTCTAATTTTCTCCATTACCACCATCTCTATCATTCATTTATGCTTTCATGATTCAATCCCTTTTCTACTTGTTTAACTAAACATCAAACGATAATCTAGTACTTTAAGTACAGTTCTCAATTGTTCGACAAGCCTACTCCTTAAGGAGTACCACTTTATTATTTTCTTGCAACCCGTACACTTACGGGGAGAGCATCACTAGGGTATTGAAAGGCTTCCCTTCTCAACGGCTTTGCTAGGCTATAAGTCATGGACCCCGACTCTGTGTAACATCAGCATAGCCGGCCTTACTCATGAGTTGAGAAAAAATTTCATCATTACTAAGGCCTCTTCTTTCCCAATCTACAGTGTTTAAATCAAATATCTCTTCGTGAATCAAAAATTGTTTTGTCCATCGATCTAAATAATGAGAAGTGGGTTCTCTCAGATATGATTCCATCAAAACAGGGATTTATAACAGAGCACCTCAAAACCAGGAATGAAAAGATAGATTAGTTGATATGTACAAAAGATAAAAATGAAAGCAAGAAAGGGTGAATAATTACAAATGAAAGTGAAGTGACTAGATCATTGATCCAAAAGTTTTTCTAGTATTCCCGGATGATTCCCCGGCAATGGCCCCAAAACTTGATGAGCGTCGCACGACAGGCTAAAGAGCTAGCACATGACTCTCCAGCCACAAGTGCACGGGTCATCAAGTAATAACCTCTCGTGCGAGCACGAGAGGGTCGTATTCCCAAGGTCTCTGAGATCTACTATTACTTCCTTTTGGGGGTCACAATCTAGTCGATCGAAATAGGGTTGTTATAATTATAAAACTAAAAACAACAAAGCGAATAAGAAAATAAAAGTAAGATAACACTCGATCCAAACAAGAATGGGGATGAAGAATCCAAATATTAAGGAAGGCCTCGGGAGAGGATTCCCTTGGGAGAAGACTAAGTACGGATGACGATAGCAAATTTAAAGATAAGGTTGACTTGGTTTTGTTCCGCTAGACTCGGATGTTGACTACCCCGCAACTTCCATAGTATAGCCCTAATCCAATACGGTTTCCTCTATCCAGGAGATACCCCCACGATGTCTTTGGGAATAGGGAGTCTTGGATAGGGTTATTCTAATGCACACTCTTAGCTAAAATAATCCTAACCATGCGGAAGGCTATCAATACCCGAAACCTTCGGTGTATTAATGTAATGAATCCCCCTTTAATCATCAAATGACCTAATACTAGCTAGCATCCCGCCAAACAAGTATTTTTCAAAATCAAATCTACAGAATCCATCCGTTGTAGAATAAACATGATAATGATAGATTAAAACCAACAACACAAGATACACACATTCAATTATAAATAACAATGTCATCCGCGCAAAGTCTCCTCCAAAGGTTGACCACCATACAAACAATGAGGAAACTCCCCTCGAAATGTCGGCTAGAAGGTGATGATGAGGATTCATCGAATCCGCACAGGCGAGCCCTTTGATGCTATCCTATGTTATCCCCTTTTTCTCTCCTTCAATCCATGCCGAAATTACCTCCAAAGATGATGAGAATGGCTTGAGGGTGTGTGAAGGTCGGATGAGAACCAAAAACCAAAGAGAGATCTCCTCAAAACCCTGACAAAGATGCCATATATACCCTGAATCTATGCGGCCAGTGTGCGGGCCGCACACTGGCCGCACAGCTCACTAGAAGAGCCGTGCGGTGCAGCACAGTCACCGCACACATGTTTCATTGTGAGCAGTGATTGCGCGACCCTTGGCGTTCGGTGCATGTAAAAACTTCCTTTCTTCCTCATTTCTTTCCCGAACGACTCAAATACGTATCTTCCTCGTGAAAATGGCCCTCGAAACCCTGAAACAAAATAAATATATCAAATACACCAAATGTCATCGAAAACTAATAGAAGTTGCATGAAAGTATATAAATTTTATAATTAAAATATGATGTATTTACGCATTTATCAGTGGTTATTATTGGTATATTATTTGTGCAATCCAATTCATGTTTCACCATTAGTATCTATGCAATCTTTATTATTATTAACTTATGGGGAATTCCATCATGCTAAAAATGATAAACCTTGTATTTTGTAGTTGCTATACTTATATTTAATTTGGGGTTTTTTTGAATTATTTGTAGTATGGTAAAGTTGGTTTAATGTTCAACTTATTTTATAGTTTGAAACTGTGTTGGGTATTTTGAAGTTTCATTGTTTTAAACACCAGTGGAGTATTAAGATTTCTTTGTACTATTTCTACTATTATTATACTGTGTTGTAGTTTATTATTATGTATAAGTGTGTTCTAAACCAATTATATTACTAGCAAAGTATCTTTCAACGATTTATGCTTTTGGTATTTGTTATCTTTTGGTATATTTCTGGTAGAGTTATGCTACTCCCCTCACTGAGTAACTGTGGTTAATCATCCTCTTTTTCTTCTTCCCAGTCTCATTGTAGGTAGTAGATGAGGCGGTCCGGCTATGTGTTGAGCATTAGTTGCCATCTTACCTACCTTGTGTCTCACGCTATTCGTGTATCATGCACACATTGCTTGAGTCTTGAATTCACTAGTATGTTTAGAACTATGTTGCTTGGTGTTATATTTAAACAACTCTTAAACTGTGGTGTATCATCTTTTTCTATTATTGTTAGTATTGCCTCTCTGTGTGCTTGTGAACCTCCCTTTTCTATCCTTATTGTTGGTGTCATTATTGTTGTTATTACTTCTGTTGGGCATCGTTGTTTTTGAAACTCTGCATTTGTGTTGAGAATTTATTGATTGCAGGTTTATTGTTCAACTTTGCGCTATCTCGAGGGTTGAGTGGTAGGGTATCCCACCTCGGGATTGTTACAGTGGTTGTTGCGTCTTGTGGACCTAAGGATCAGAGCGTGTCAGTTAGTTCAAAGGGGCAGTCAAACACCCTTGTGTCTCCTCTGTTTGTCTTTGAATAAGTCCACACTTTCATGTGAAAATTCCACACGCCCGTGTGCCTAACTTGGCAAATGCACAAGATCGGTCACATGGCACATACACGCCTCTATAGCCTTTCTGGAACTCAAGAAATTCACCAAAGTGTTCCACACGGCTTTGTGGCATTCATAAGCTCACTCAGAGGGACATTCAGATGCCCTTGTGGACCCTTTGGATGGAGAACTTTGGCTCTAAAGAGATCCACATGACTGTGGGTCCTTCACAAGGTCATTCAAAGGGGCATTCACACACCCCTGTGTTCTCTCTAGATGGAGAAAACAAGCTCTGAATATAGACACACGCACATGTGGAAATTCCTCATGCCCATGTGTCTTCTCTAGATTGCTCAAAATTTAGCAGACTCTGTATAAAATTTTAGCAACACTCATACAAGGTACAGAGACTACATAAACAATAAAATTACTACTAGAGAATCATGTAAACACGCTCAAACAACCTGAAACTTTGCCAAACATAATAAAGCACATGAAATAATCAACTATCCATGTGAAAATTACAACAAATGCATAATAAGATCAAAACACAGACACTAGGTAATTATTCATGCTAAAAACTAAACTAAGACCTAGAAAAACAATAAAGACTTGGGTTGCCTCCCAAGAAGCACTTGTTTAACGTCACTAACCTTGATGTACTTACTCTTAACTCAAGGGGGTTCATGAAGAAACAATACCTCTTTATCATTGTTACTAACCTCACTACTAAAGTATGGTTTGAGCTGACGTCCATTCACCTTGAATGTACCTTTCTCTAGATGAGTGATTTCAACAGTCCCATGTGATGATACTTGAGTTATAGTATATGGCCCAAACCATCTAGACTTAAGCTTCCTTGGAAACAACCGTTGACTAGAATTGAACAATAAATCCTGATTGTCTACTTTGAACTCCTTCGATAACTTGATATGCTTGTCATGCCACTTCCTAATTCTCTCCGTGTAAATTCTAGCATTCTCATATACCTTTAACTTCTATTCATCCAACTTGTTAATGACACACCCATTGCGTGTGTGTACCGTAGGTGCACGGGTTGCCAAAGTAATAATATCCTAATGAGAGGGTAGTCAAATCCATAGGGAGTAATGATTCAAAACAAGAGAAGTTGTTACTTAGCTAGTATGAAAATAATGGTTCTGAGAGAAAACAGTGTGTGCAATAAAAGAAAGAGAAATATGAAAGAAAGAAGAGTGCAAGCAAAGAGTAAAGAGGAGACAATCAATGTGAAAATGGGGTACCCGGGACAAGCTCCCCCTAGGACTAATGCTTATAGTGCAAGACTAGTATTATGCCTTGTAATTGATGTCTAATAAGTCATGGAAATCCATAAGCACTGATAAACGCCTAAATGTACGTATTATTCATGTATGTGCGCTTATAAAATAGAGTATTTTTGTATATGTGGATTCCCGTTTTTGGTCTAAATTCGTTTATTTCGTGTTACAGGTATAAAAGATACCGTGTGGAGCTTGAAAACGAGATTTAGAAGAAATCGGCAAGAAAAACACTATTTTTGAGCCTCGGGTATTGTAGAAGAACTGTAGCAGTGCTTTAGCACGAAAACTTGAAGAAATGGCTAAGTCTGGAAGTCTAAGCGGGCACTTATACAGGCGAATAGATGGCCGTATATAGTGATGTAGCAGCGGCACTGTAGCATAGCTACTGTAGCATTATTACTGTAACACTCCACTACAGCAACTTACATGAAATTCATAGAGCTGCAGTGCCCATATGCTGACCACATGCCAGGCCGCATGGCATCCCGAGATAGGTTTTAAAGGGTGTTTGGGTATTTTTCTTATTGTCTTTGGCCACCCCTTCTCCTCCATACATTTCTAGGGCTTCAAGGCTGCAGGAGAAGGCCGATCTGAAAGGCAAATCGAAGGGAGAAGAAGGTTATTCTCAAAGGAGCACATCTAGGAGCTTGCCGACGTGGATCCATCAAGTTCTCATCACCACCTCCTAGTCTTCATCTTAGGGGAAGTTTCTTGTATTTATTGTTTCATATGTTTTCCCCTTTGTTGATGGTGAACTAGACTCCCAAGGTCGCTGGGCATCCTGTGAACCTTGGGATGAACTTGCTTGTATTGATGTTTTGAGTACATTTATGGCTTTTGTGTGGTTTGTGTCTAAGCCTTGTGATCTTTGATGTGTTGATTTGCATGAGAACTCTATATTTCAACTTCTAGGTTGTACATCGTAGCGCAACCATCACCCTTGTACTAGACACACTAGGCTTAGAAGGGATACATGTATGGATACACAGTGACCATCAGGTATTTCATACCCCTCCAACCATTAGGGCTAGACCTAGGTTGAGTTCGGCCCTAATTTGAGATTTCCCTATTCTTAATGCAATCGTGTGAGGATTTGAGCGGAAGGAATTACGTATTCAATACTTGTACCAGATTAGGGGTTTTCACTGTGACCATCGGGTTAATCTATCTTAGGATATCTCTTGGCCCAAAACCACCGTTGCCTGTGTCATTCAAGCATCTTTCTAGGTTTAGTAGTCCCGAGGGGATCCTTGCCCCGGACCTCGCGCTATTATTGTTATTTGCTTCTTTATTTAGTTCACATGGTGTGCCTTAGTCCACTTGTTTATAGCTTTTCTTTTGTTTGCTTTCTTATCTTGTTTTAAATCTATATTTGGTAGACTAGACAGTGTCATCTAGAGGGTAGTAATAGCAGCTCTTGGGACCCCAGGGAATATGACCCCCTCGTGCTTGCACGAGAGGTATTACTTAGTGACCTGTGTACTTGCAGTCATCATCAAGTTTTTGGCGCTGTTGCCGGGGAATTCCAAGGATGCTAGGAAAACCTTTAGCTCACTGCTCTAGTCATTTGTCTTTCTTGTTGTAAATATTTATCTTTGTATGTGTCTTTTAACATTTTGTCCATATTTATTTATTTTACTTCTTTCTGGTTTTCTTTGATATCTTATTGATTTTAATTTTGTTTGCTTATACAGGGCCATGGAAGTGGACCTCATAGAAAAAGTGTTGACCAACAAAAATTATACACTTGAGAAAGCGATGGAAGAATTTTCTACCATGAGAGCACGCCTGAGCAATCCACCCCATAATGACTCTTATCCATATTGGCAAGGGCACCAAAATTTTTCGGCACATCATCATACTCAACAATGGGAGCACCCTTACCAAGGATTGCCACAAGAACCCTCCTATCAAGAATCATGGCACTACCACCCTCCAGTCGTTCCTAGTAGGCCACTTAATCAATGGGGTTTCAATACACAAGATGTGCTTGAAAGATTTATGATGAATGCTGATAATAAACGTCTAAATCAACGTATTTTATACATATACTTGCGCATGCTTTCCATATTTTATTGATGAGTTGACGCCCTTTTTCGGTCTAAATTGGGTTATTTTGTGTTTCAGGTGCAACAGATGCTTAGGGGAGCTCAACGACGCGATTTGGGAAGAAATCAACGCTGAAATCATCGTTTTAGGGTCCACGGCACTGTAGCAACACTGTAGCCGCCTGAAGCACGAACATTTGAAGAATTTTCTAAGTCTGGAAATCCTCATGGCCAAGCTCTTGGCCGTGAGGTCAATCGCAAGCAATTCAGAGGCATACAGCACCGTAGTAGTGTCACTGAACAGTATTGTAGCAATTTTACAACTTTGCGGATTCTTTCGCCTCACATTACAGGCTACCTCACCGGCCACATATGGACTGTGAGCTCACCCGTGAAGAGGCACGAGATCATCTTTAAAAGGGTTTCTAGGGCATCATCTTGCTTGTCTTTGGCCACCTCTTCTCCTCCATCATCATCTAGGACATCAAGGCTGTGGGAGAAGGCATTTTTGAGGAGCAAATCAAAGGGAGAAGGAGATCACACCCAAAGGAAAGCATCTAGGAGTTCGTTGGCGTCGATCCGCCAGATTCCCATCACCATCTTCTTCTAGTCTTCATCTAAGGGGAGTTGTTATGAGATTTATCTTGTATTTCTTGTTTTGTATGCATTCTCCTTTGTTGATGATGAACTAGACTCCCAAGGTCACCGGGCATCCGGTGAACCTTGGGATGAACTTGCTTGTTTGAATGTTTTGAGTATATTTTTCGTATTTGGTTTGGTTGTGGTCTAAGCTTTGTGTTCTTTATTGTATCAAATTGCATGAGAACTCTGTGGTTTGAATTATAGGTTGTACTTGGTTGCATGACCATCGCCTTTGTACTAGACACGCTTGGCTTTGAATCAATACATGTACAAATATGCCGTAACCATCGGGTATTTGTACCACTATACCCATTGGGGAAGAACCTAGATATTGAGTTTGACCGTAATTAGAGATTTCCCTAAGCGTAATGCGATCGTAGGAGGATTTGGGCGGAAGAGATTCCGTGTTCCAATACTCGTACCGGATTAGGGGTTATCACCGTGACCATCGGGGTGACCTACATTTGGACGTCCCTTGGCCTAACCATTATTTCCTTCGTTACTCTAGCATCCTATTCGCTTTAGTAGTCCCGAGGGGATCCTCGCCCGGGGACCTCGCACTTTTATTGCTAATTGTTTCCTTAATGTGCTTGTGTGGTGTGCCTTAGTCCATTTGTTTATAGCTTTGCCTTTGTTTGCTTTCTTATCTTGTTTTAAATCTATAGTTGGTAGACTAGACAGTGCTGTCTAGGGGAAGTAATAGCCGCTCTTTCGACCCCAGGGAATACGACCCCTGTGTCACGCACAGGGTATTACTTGACGACCCGTACGCTTGCGGACCACGTGTATCTAGTTTTTGGCGCTGTTGATGAGGACTTCCAAGGATGCTAGGAAAACCTTTAGCTCACTGTTCTAGTCATTTGTCTTTCTTGTTGTAAATATTTCTCTTTGTATGTGTCTTTTACCATTTTGTGCGTATTTATTTATTTATTTTACTTCTTTCTTGTTTTCTTTGATATCTTATTGATTTTAATTTTGTTTGCTTATATAGGGCCATGGACCTTATAGAAAAAGTGTTGGCCAACAAAAATTATGCACTTAAGAAAGTGATGGAAGAATCTTCAGCCATGAGAGCAAGCCAGTGCAATCCACACCATAATGACTACTATCCATATTGGCTAGGGCACCAAAATATTTTGACACATCATTATACTCAACAATGGGAGCACCCTCACCAAGGATTTCCACAAGAACCCTCCTATCAAGAACCATGGCACTACCACCCTCCAGTCCTTCCTATTAGGCCACTTAATGAATGTGGTTTTGATGATTACCGCAAGTGCACGGGTCACCAAGTAATACCCCTCACGCACGCGCGAGGGGGTCGTATTCCCTGGGGTCCCAAGAGCTGCTATTACTTCCCTTTAGATGACACTGTCTAGTCTACCAAATATAGATTTAAAACAAGATAAGGAAACAAACAAAATATAAAATTATAAACAAGTGATCTAAGGCACACCAAACAAGCGCATTAAGGAAACAATGAGCAATAAATGAACGAGGCCGCGGGCGAGGATCCCCTCGGGACTACTAAAGCTAGAAGAATACTCGAATCACACAGGCAAAGGTGGTTAGGCCAAGAGACATCCAAAGATAGGTCACCCCGATGGTCACGGTGATGACCCCTAATCCAGTATGGGTATTGGAATACGGAATTTCCACCGCTACGGTATTTCTACCGCCCAAATCCCCACACGATTGCTAAGGGCCTAGGGAAATCTCAAATTAGAGTCAAACACAATATCTAGGCTCAACCCTAATGGTTGGAGGGGTACAAAATACCCGATGGTCACGGCGTATTTGTACATGTATCCCTTCTAAGCTTGGTGAGTCTAACACTAGGGCAATGGTCATGCAACCTAGTATTACCTAAAAATTGATACACAGAGTTCTCATGCATAACAAGGCATTCAAATACACCAAACTTAAACCACAAACCACACAAATACCATACATATAAATCAAGTATCCAAACAAGCAAGTTCATCCCAAGGTTCACCGGATGCCCGGCGACCTTGGGAGTCTAGTTCATCATCAACAAAGGAGAATGCCTACAAAACAAGAAACACAAAGTAAAGCTCATAACAACTCCCCTAAGATGAAGACTAGAAGATGATGGTGATGAGAACTTGAAGGATCCGCGCCAACAAGCTCCTAGATGCTCGCCCTTGAGTGTGTGATCTTCTTCTCCCTTCGATTTGCTCCTCAAAAATGACTTCTCCCGCAGCCTTGAAGTCCAAGAAGATGATGGAGGAGAATGGTGGCCAAAAGATAACAAGAAGAATGCCCAAAAGGCCTTTAAAACCTAATTTCGGGATGCTATGCGGCCACCCATGCGGCCCCGCATGCGGGGAGAGAAAGTTTCCGAGAAATCCAGAAAATCGCGTAAGTTGCTACAGTACCGCAACAGTACTTTTGCTACAGTGAATTGCTACAATTGTATGCGGCCTCTGCGGTGCCCGCATGGTAGCCCGCATGATCTTTCAGACTTAGCCGTTTTGCCAAAGGTTTCGTGCTACAGTGCTGCTACAATATCCCGCTACAGTACCAGAGCTTAAAAATGGTCTTTTTCCTGCCGATTTCTTCTAAAAACATATTGTCGAGCTCCCCACGGTATCTTCTGTACCTGTAACACGAAATAAACCAATTCAGACCGAAAACGGGCATCCACACATACAACAATACTCTATAAATACGCAAACATACATAAATAATACGTACAGTTAGGCGTTTATCAGGTTTCAATAAACAAGTTGTGCTTGAAAGATTTATGATGAATGCTGATGCTGAACTTGAAGGCCTGAAGTCCAAAAATTTTAATGCCCATCTATCTCTTCCAAGCATGGAAAACAAGATAGGAGTGTCTTCCAATATATCGACGGAGTTGCCACGCACTATGGAAGACCTATCTCAGATTGACACTAATTTGGAAGAGAACAAAGGTGAAATTGAGGTGGGAGTTGATATTAAGGTGTGGGAAGTTGAAGAAGAAAGAGAGGAGGATGACATCATGGTCATGGAAAAATATGAGGAAGTGGAAGAAGATCCGTCGACCACATTTGAAGACATTACTTGCGTCAACATTGATCATTCAACAAACCAATCTACAATTTTCAAGTGCCGAGAAAAAATTCCGGGAATTGTATTTGAAGATGTGGGAAGGAAGCTAAGACCATCTTTGAACCCACCAATGCCGGGCTTGGACAATTCCCAACCAAAAATTTTTCTATGGTGGCCTAAGCACATTTTATGGGCAATTGAAGTTCATCACAAAAGGGTTGAGAAAAAAAATGTGGATAAGATGTTAAAGCCACCAATTGATCCACCTATGCAAAGATTGACAAGTTCTCAACCAAACTTGTTTCCTTGGAGACCCAAACAATTCCTATGGGTAGTTCAAGGCCATTTACCAAGGGTTGAGAAAAAGGATGTGGATAGGATGTTGATGTTATACATTGATCCACCAATGACAAGCTTAGATAACTCTCAACCAAAGCTTTTTCCATGGAGGCCCAAGCAACTTTGTGGTTGGGTGCTCAAGGGAATTCTAGCTGGGACCAAAGAAGAAGTGGGGAGGAGGTTCAAGCCGTCTAAGGATCCGCCCAAGTTTAAATTGCACAACTCCCGGGCAAAGCTTTTTCCATGGAGGCCAAAAGGTAACTCATGCTTTGCCTCCAAATTTGCATCATCCCGGAATGTATATTTCGTATTTCTTGGTAGTTCCTATGCAACCTCTTGCCGGGATGAACACACCGTTTTCAAGCCTCCTTAGGTAAGAAAAAGGTACGTCGAGCTAATGACATTAAACAATCGCTTCTTGGGAGGCAACCCAAGTTTTTAAATTTGTTGCAATTCCATTTTCATGTTGTTTGAATGCTTGTCTTATTCATTTTCTGTATTCTTGGTGTGTTTGAAGTTTTAATCTTCTTAGGTTTCTTCTTGTTTTAGTTATTTTTATCATCATTTTTTATTAATCATTCATGCATGTTTGTGTGTTGCCTTGAGTGATTTAATGATTAGATATCATGAGGCCCATGTTTTAAGTGTTTCCATGCTTTGTTCGGCTTTGTTTCGAGTGTTTTTAAGGTTTAGAGGAGGCTAATTCAATGTAGAATCATGTTCAGGCCGTTTATGGCCCGTGAGCTCACCCGTGAGCCATCCAGAGAGTGCTCACGGATAGGCTCACGGCCGTGAGCCCACCCGCATGGATGCTCGGGCTGCACTTTAAGTTTGGTACCTCTTCACCATTTTCTTCATATCTTTCTCATTTCTCATCCATTTTCCCACATTCTTTCACCATTTTTCTCCATTCTTCTTCCTCTACACGAATCTCTTACTTCCAAGGACTTAATTTGCATGATTTATTGGGAGTTTCTCCATCATCTTCACCGACTTTCCGAGGTACCCTTTTCTAAACCCTAATTGTTGAGCATGAATGTATCTTCTTCCTTTCTCCTTTTTTTCAAGTTTAATGGATGCCAATGTTGTGGGAGATTGGTTGTTTATTATTTTTGTGGGTTTTTTGAGTAATTTGAAAACTTTGTAAAAATTTTTATGCTCCATGTCAAAGGGAAGCTCTTGCAAAATTTTTTTTGGAGTTACTGTAGTATTTCTTGAAATCTTTCACACTCCATCATGAGATGCCCTTGATTTTCTTGTATTTTGGACTGATCTTGTATCATCTATGTTACCCCTTGGCAACACTTGCAACAAGAGAGAATTGCACATCATGATATTGAATGCACATGGACTTGCTTGGATGATGTTTTGTTCCTTTGTTTTTTCTTTTGTGTTTGTGTTTGTTATGTTTGTGCTTGTTCTTGTTTCTTTTTGTATTTTCATTTTGTGTGTGTGAATGGATGCCTTGAGTTGATGTGCTTTTCTACTTTGTAGGGTGGAATTAGGACATCAAGTGAGCTTTCTTCTCCATTATCTACCAAAATCTTTGGTGGTCACCCCGATCTCATGGACTTCAAGGCACATGCTTCGAGACTCGGGGAAGTTCACCAAACCCTCCTACTATGTTTTTATTGTCTATCTTGGTGCATTCTATTGCTTAGGCACATTGAGGGCAATGCGCATCTTTAAGTGGGCGGTGGAGTTGGATTTTCGTGAACTTTGAAAATTTTTGCAATTGCATGCTTAAATTACCTATGATAGCTATGATTTTATTGTTAAGGACTTCCTAGCTTGGTAGAATGATAGTTGTGAGCTGTACTTTACTTATGTTTGAATGTAGTTCTGTTTCACCTTTAGTGCATCCTTATACTTGTTCATGATCACTTCCACTTTGTATACTCCAACCAACCCATCATAATGCTTTTGGCATTAGATTGTTAAATTCTATTTTCAATACTCTTTTAAGAGCTTTTGAGTTCCTTCATTGTTTTCTTTATCCTAAAGTGAACTATTGTAGTGGGTTTAACAAGGGGATTTGAGAGATAGTCTGTACACACACCTCTGCTAGTAGAGCATAAATGCGTCTATGTAGACTGTAATCGAGTAGGATGGGTGGCTCTTGTGCCTGGCCAGCATGTGCATCCGTCTGAAATATTTTTGTGCAGTCTATGTTAGTCGGGGACTCAGAAAAAAAAAAAAGGTGTATGTTTGTATATATGTGAGAAGTAATAAATTATCTTAATCCCCTAGTACTCGCTGCATAGTCACTTAAAAGCTAAAGTTTTATTTAGGAACCGAAGGACTCTTAACTGATTATTGAGGGTGCTTTTAGCACTGTATTGCCATTTTTCATTGTGTGTGGGGTGAATGGTCATTCTGGGGTAATCCAAGATGTGGAGGTCAAGATGGAACTTAGCACACACTCACGGGGGGCACTTTAGGAGAAGCAGAGCTAGTATTATTTTACTATTTATTGAATAGCTCATTTCTTGATTTATGTCCATTTGTGCTTATGGAGTCTTTACTATTGAGCTTGAGGTCATACATTTAGCCGTTTATCTGCTAGCCCCTGTTCTTCATGTTTGTTTGCTTGGGGACAGGCAAACGCTTAGGTGTGGGGATGTTTGATAAACATCAAAATGTACGTATTTTATACATATACTTGCACATGCTTTCCATATTTTATTGATGAGTCGACACCTTTTTTCAGTCTAAATTGGGTTATTTCATGTTTCAGGTGCAACATATGCTTAGGGGAGCTTAACGACAAGATTTGGGAAGAAATCAACGCCGAAATCGTCGTTTTAGTGTCCCGGCACTGTAGCAACACTGTAGCCGCCTGAAGCACGAACATTTGAAGAATTTTCTAAGTCTTGAAACCCTCATGGCCAAGCCCTTGGCCGTGAGGTCAACCGCAAGCAATTCAGAGGCATACAGCACCGTAGTAGTGTCACTGTAGCAGTATTGTAGCAATTTTACAACTTTGCGGATTCTTTCGCCTCACATTACAGGCTACCTCATGGGCCACATATGGACCGTGTGATCACCCGTGGAGAGGCACGAGATCATCTTTAAAAGGGTTTCTAGGGCATCATCTTGCTTGTCTTTGGCCACCTCTTTTCCTCCATCATCATCTAGGACATCAAGGCTTCGGGAGAAGGCATTTTTGAGGAGCAAATCAAAGGGAGAAGGAGATCACACCCAAGGGAAAGCATCTAGGAGTTCATTGGCATCGATCCGCTGGATTCCCATCACCATCTTCTTCTAGTCTTCATCTAAGGGGAGTTGTTATGAGATTTATCTTGTATTTCTTGTTTTGTATACATTCTCCTTTGTTGATGATGAACTAGACTCCTAAGGTCACCGGGCATTCGGTGAACCTTGGGATGAACTTGCTTGTTTGGATGTTTTGAGTATATTTTTGGTATTTGTTTTGGTTGTGGTCTAAGCTTTGTGTTCTTTATTGTATCAAATTGCATGACAACTCTGTGGTTTGAATTATCAGTTGTACTTGGTTGCGTGACCATCACCCTTGCACTAGACACACTTGCTTTAGAAGGGATACATGTATGAATACGCCGTGACCATCGGGTATTTGTACCCCTTCACCCATTGGGGAAGAACCTAGATATTGAGTTTGACCCTAATTAGAGATTTCCCTAAGCGTAATGCGATCGTAGGAGGATTTGGGCGGATGAGATTCTGTGTTCCAATACTCGTACCAGATTAGGGGTTATCACCGTGACCATCGGGGTGACCTACTTTTGGACATCTCTTGGCCTAACCATCATTACCTTCGTTACTCTAGCATCCTATTAGCTTTAGTAGTCCCGAGGGGATCCTCGCCTAGGGTCCTCGCACTTTTATTGCTAATTGTTTCGTTAATGTGCTTGTGTGGTGTGCCTTAGTCCATTTGTTTATAGCTTTGCTTTTGTTTGCTTTCTTATCTTGTTTTAAATCTATAGTTGGTAGACTAGACAGCGTTGTCTAGGGGGAAGTAATAGCAGCTCTTTCGACCCCAGGGAATACGACCCCTGTGTCACGCACAGTGCATTACTTGACGACCCGTGCGCTTGCGGACCACGCGTATCAGCAGATGCTAAACTTGAAGCCCTGAATTCCAAGAATTTTAATGTCCAACCATCTTTTCCAAGAATGGAGAGTCATATAAGAGAACCTTTCAAGATATGGGCAGAGTTGCCATCAATTCATGAACCAAATCTAGATGCCCTATTTGAAATTGACACTGGAATGGAAGAGAGGAAAGATGAAATTCAGGTGGAAATGGATATTGAGGTATTGGAGGTTGGATCAAGTGATGTTGCATCAATACCTTTTGAGCAAATAATAGATATTCGAACTCAAGGTGATATTGAAGAAGAAAGAGGGGAGGATGATATCATGGCCATGGAAAAATGTGAGGAAGTGGAAGAAGCTCCATCGACCTCATTTGAAGACACTACTTTCCTCAACATTGATCATTCAACAAACCAATCTATAATTTTCAAGTGCCGAGAAAAAATTCCGGGATTTGTATTTGAAGATGTGGGTAGGAAGTTAAGGCCATAATTTAACCCATCAATGTTAGGATTGGACAATTCCCAACCAAAAATATTTCCGTGGCAGCCCAAGCAAATTTTATTGGCAATGGTTGACTATTCAAGAAGGGTTGAGAGAAGAAATATGGATAGAATGTTAAAGCCACCAATTAATCTACCCATGCCAAGCTTGACAAGTTCTCAACCCAACATTTTCCCTTGGAGACCCAAACAACACCTTTGGGTAGTTCAAGGCCATCTAATAGGGGTCAAAGAAGAAAATGCGGGTAGGAGGTTGAAACCGTCCAGGGACCCACCCGTGCCGAGCTTAAATAACTCTCGACCAAACTTTTTCCTTGGAGGCCCAAGCAACTTTGTGGTGGGATACTCAAAGGAATTCTTGCCGGGAACAAAGAAGAAACGGGGAGGAGGTTTAAGCCGTCTAAGGATCCACCCAAGTTTAAATTGCACAACTCCCGGCCCAAGCTTTTTCCTTGGAGGCCAAAAGGTAACTCATGCTTGGTCTTCAATTTGATACCATCCCGGAAGGCACGCTTTACTTTTCTTGGTAGTTCTTATGCAACATCTAGCCGGATGAACACACCGTTTTTAAGCCTCCTTAGGTAAGAAAAAGGTACGTCGAGCTAATGACATTAAACAAGCGCTTCTTGGGAGGCAACCCAAGCATAAAATCTCATTACATGTGTGTTTTCGTATTTTTGGAGTGTTTGCTTGCTTGAGTGTTCTTTGTTTTCAAGTGTGTGATTGTGGTTAGTTAGTCGTTTTTCATAATTTATTTACTTGTGTTCGTTTATGATACTTGTGAGTTCTCTGTGTTATCATTCATCTTCATGCATCAAATATCATGCTTTTGTTGTTGTGGGTGAATTCGGCTTTGTTTTTATGAGGTTTCTGGGTGTTTGGATGAGTGTTTTGTAAAAAAACTTGAAAATCGCCCGTTTGTTGACCGTATCTGAGCTCGGGATGGCCATCTAGAGAGTCATGCAGGCATTCATGCCCCCGCATGGTTACTCGGGATGGCCAACCCGAGAGTCATGTGGCCATCCATGCGGGCGCATGGATGACCACATGGATGCTCGGGCTGAATGTTAAGTTGTGTACCCCTTCACCATTTTCTTCATATCTCTCTTATTTCTCATCCGTTTTCCCTCATTCTTTCACCGTTTTTCTCCATTTTTCTTCCACTACATGAATCCAATTCTTACAAGGACTTAATTTTCATGTTTTATTGGTGGTTTCACCATCATCTTCACTGATCTTCGTCTATTCAAGCTTTGAAGCCCTAACTTGTGTTTTGAAGCAAACTTGTTTCTTTTTCTTGATTTTCATGTTTATCTTCCTTCAAACTTTGGGGAATGTTGTATGAATGTGTAATACTTGATTTATTTGTATTTTTAAACATTATTTGTAAATTTTTGGGCTTGAAAAACAAGGGGAAACTCTACCTCTTTTAAGACTGTGCTACAGTAACTTTGGGCTGAAATTTCTTTTGAATTTATTTGTTCACTTGTAGCATCATTGTAAATCTCCTACAACACTTGCAATAAAAAGAATTGGACTTCATGATCTTGATTGCACAAAGAACTTGTTATTTCTTGTTAATTGTTTTTGTGATGTTGCTTGTTTATTTTGTATTTCTTTCTTTGTGTGTGATGGAATGGATACCTTGAGGTGATGCTCCTTTCTACCTTGCGGGGTGGAATGGAGGCATCAAGCACACTTTCTTTCTCCATTTTCTACAAGGATCTTTGGTGGTCACCCCGATCTCATGGACTTCAAGTCTAATGTTTTGAGAATCGGGGAAGTTCACGAAACCCTCCTACTATGTTTTTATTGTCTATATTGTTGCATTCTATTGCTTAGGCACATTGAGGGCAATGTGCATCTTTAAGTGGGGGTGGAGTTGGATTTTCATGAACTTTCAAATTTTTTGCAACTACATGCTTGAATTACCTATGATGGCTATGATTTTATTGTTAAGGACTTCCTAGCTTGGTAGAATGATAGTTGTGAGCTTGACAAACCCCTTGCGTTTGTACCCCGAAGTGCATGGGTTGTCAAAGTAATAAAATACCTTGGTGAGTGGGTAGTCGTATCCACAGGGAATAGTGTTCAGAAACAAGCGTTATCACTATTTTAGCTATAAATGGAATCAATGGTAAAAGAAATCAAAATGTATATAAAGAGACCAAGAAGGGCAATAAAGGTAGGAGAGGTAATCGATATAAAGATGGGGTACCTGGACAAAGCTTCCCCTAGGACTAATGCTTCTAGTGCAAGACTAGTATTATATCCTCTAATTGATGTCTAATGAGTCGTAGAAATCCTTAAGCACACGGTCCCAAACCTAAGGTCAACCGTGACTAATCCCACACTATACTTGGCTCTAGACTTCTCTACGATCATTGACTCTCGATGACCTGTCACCAAAGCCCCAGGGGAGTACCTCATACTAATGCCTAGTACCATGTGAAATTGCATGGAGTTCTAGGGATTCCAAGTGAAAGACCCTATCCCTAATTATAGTTCTAACCCTTTGGTCCAGGTGGAAGAACCCTAATCTAAGTTAAGCCCTAGTCCTAGGATTCACTCGACCTTTTGCAAGGAAGTTCATCTCCTAGTACTTCACTGTACTTCGATCGCGATTAACTCTTGGGATACGGAGGTAGGGAAATTCATACCGGAGGGGAAAGGGGATGTTCCGCTACCTCTCGACTCACCCTCTCAACCCTCTCCAACCTTGTGTAGTCTAATCCTATAGAGGTTGTCACACCCTCAAAAGATAACCTAATAGATTCTCAACCCTAGTGTCACGGCTAAGGGAAAATCTCATCCAATCGGCATGCAAGATTGGAACTCAATAAGAAAATATCAAATTAATAAAGCATAATAAAAGTTATAGAAACACAAGCATCCTAGGGTTCACAAGTCTGAATACCCACTAGGGTTTTAGCTCTCCATGGAGCAATATAAAGTCAATAACGAGTTTAAGAACATATGCATAAAAACTATAAGAAAACCCCCTTGTAGATCGTATTGATGGTCTTGTGGAGCCGCACGTCTTCTCCAATGAATCCCTTGTGAAGCCTAGGGCACACCTCGCCGAATCGATGCCGACGAAAGCTCCCCCAATATCTTTCTTCCAATGGATGTCGATGCCGATGCCGTATAATTGCCTCTAAAGACCTCCAAGAACCTCTCCAAACTATAGCCGAAAGCCCCCCAAAAGATAGGTAAGAGATAGAAGGGGGGTCCCCAAATAGATCTAAAAACGGGCTATTTATAGGCTGAAATTGGGCTGAAATCGGAGTTCCACACGCCCCTGTGCATTTTCCACACGGGATTGCAGAATTTCCACACTACCATGTGGAAATTCTGTTTTGTTTATTTTCGGTAGACCGTAAATAGTAAATTGCTACATTGCTTTGCTGTAGTAATTAGCTACATTACTTCGCCGAAATGCTCCTGAATTAATTGTTCTTCATCGAGGCCGTTGAATTGGGCACACAATCAACATTAGATTATGTCGATTACTTCATTTCTCTTCATTGGCAAAGTTCTCCAATGCTACACGAGTTAGACTTTTGTGAATGTGACTGCCCTTGTGCCCCACCAATGGAGGTTGGCACACACTCACAAGTCTAGACTTGTGTCTTGTTCCTTGCTTGGTCCGAGAAGTCCCCAACAATGACGAACATAACCTATTCTTGCTTCTTTCTTCTCCAAATTGGCTCCACAACACTACAATGCACAAAAGCACACAATTGCACACAAATTAATGTTAAAATCTAAGAAAAGTAATGCTCAATGTAAGATAATAATACTTCGTATTAATATAACACAAGCACTTATCAGAGCTGTACTTTACCTGTGCTTGAATGTAGTTCTGTTTCACCTTTAGTGCACCCTTATACATGTTCATGATCACTTCTACCTTGTACATTCCAACACACTCGTCATAATGATTTTGGCATTAGATTGTTAAATTCTATCTTCAACACTCTTTTAATAGCTTTTGAGTTCCTTCATTGCTCTTTTAAGCCTAAAATGAACTATTGTAGCAAGTTTTATACCAGGGGACATGAGAGATAGTCTATTGTGAAATAAAATGGGGAAAAAAACGAAAAAAATAATAAAAATAAAAAAATAGAGTCTATGACAGTATTCCTCTGCTAGTATAGCATGAATGCGTCTGTGTAAACTGTAATCGAGTAAGTTGGGTGGCTTTTGTCCCTAATCAGCATATGCATCCTTCTGAAAGATTTTTATGTAGTCTATGTTAGTCGGACTCAAAAAAAAAAAAAAAAAGGTGTATGTCTGTACATAAAGTATCTTGATACCCTGGAGCTTGCTGCATAGTCACTTATAAGCTAAAGCTTTATCTAGGAACCAAAGGACTCTTAACTGAGTATTGAGAGTCTCTTTAATATTTTAATAACATCTTCATTGTGCGTGGGGTGCATGGTCAGCCTAGGGTAATCCAGGGTGTGGAGGTCAAGGTGGGAGTTAGCACACACTCACGGGGGCACTCTAGGAGAAACAAAACTAATATTACCTTACTATTCATTGAACAGCTCACTTCTAAATTTCTGTCCATTTGTGCTAGCGGAGTTCTTTACTATTGAGCTTGAGGTCGTACATTTAGCCATTTATCTTCTTGCCCTATTCTTCATGTTTGTTTGCTTGGGGACAAGCAAACACTTAGGTGTGGGGATGTTTGATAAACACCTAAATGTACGTATTATTCATGTATGTGTGCGTATAAAATAGAGTATTTTTGTTTGTGTGGATGCCTGTTTTCGGTCTAAATTAGTTTATTTCGTGTTACAAGTACAAAAGATACCGTGGGAAGCTCGACAATGAGATTTTAGAAGAAATCGGCAAGGAAAACACTATTTTCAAGCCTAAGGTATTGTAGAAGAACTATAGCAGCACTGTAGCACGAAAACTTGAAGAAATGGCTAAGTCTGGAAGTCCATGCGGGCACTCATACGGGCGCATAGATGGCCATATACAGTCCTGTAGCAGTGGCGCTGTAGCAGAGTTACTATAGCATTATTACTGTAGCACCCCACTGCAGTAACTTACACGAAATTCAGGGAGCTACAGTGCCCGTATGCTGACCGCATGCCAGGCCGCACAGCATCCCGAGAATAGGTTTTAAAGGGTGTTAGGGCATTTTTCTTGTTGTCTTTGGCCACCCCTTCTCCTCCATACATTTCTAGGGCTTCAAGGCTGCGGGAGAAGGCAGATCTAAATGGCAAATCGAAGGGAAAAGAAGGTCATTCTCAAAGGAGCACATCTAGGGGCTTACCGACGTGGATCCATCAAGTTCTCATCACCACCTCCTAGTCTTCATCTTAGGGGAAGTTTCTTGTATTTATTGTTTCATATGTTTCCCCCTTTGTTGATTATGAACTAGACTCCCAAGGTCGGCAGGCATCCGGTGAACCTTGGGACGAACTTGCTTGTATTGATTTTTTGAGTACATTTATGGCATTTGTGTGGTTTGTGTCTAAGCCTTATGATCTTTGATGTGTTGATTTGCATGAGTACTCTGTATTTCAACTTCTAGGTTGTACTTGGTAGCGTGACCATAGCCCTTGTACTAGACACACTAGGCTTAGAAGGGATACATGTATGGATACACCGTGACCATCGGGTATTTCATACCCTTCCAACCATTAGGGCTAGACCTAGGTTGAGTTCGGCCCTAATTTGAGATTTCCCTATTCTTAATGCAATCGTGTGAGGATTTGAGCGGAAGGAATTTCGTATTCAATACTTGTACCGGATTAGGGGTTTTCACCGTGACCATCGGGTTAATCTATCTTAGAATATCTCTTGGCCCAAAACCACCGTTGCGTGTGTCATTCAAGCATCTTTCTCGCTTTAGTAGTCCTGAGGGGATCCTTGCCCTGGACCTCGTGCTATTATTGTCATTTGCTTCTTTATTCAGTTCACATGGTGTGTGATAAACGCCTAAACATACGTATTTTCCATGTATTCGGGTGCATGTATTACGTATTTTTCTATGAGTTGGCACCCATTTTTGGTCTGAATTAGTTTCTTTCGTGTTACAGGTACTGACTTTGAGCTCATTGATAGAATTTGAGAAGAAATCGGCAACGAAAACACTATTTCATAGGGGGGGTACTGTAGCGACCACTGTAGCAGATCCTGTAGCACGAATCCTTTGGTGAAAATGGCTAAGTTTGGAGGCTTATGCGGGCACTGCAGAGGCCGCATACAGTACTGTAGCAGTTTACTGTAGCGATACTGTAGCAACTTACACGATTTCGGGACTTTCTTGGAATTCTTCTCTCCCCGCATGCGGGGCCGCATAGGGGGCCGCATAACCCACTGGAAAAGGTTTTTAAGGGTTTTGGGAGTTCATTCTTGAAGAAGGCTAGGTCTTGAGGGAGGAAACACTTCATCATCTTCTTGGAGAGCTTGAGGCCGGCCTTTGGAGGCATTTCTTGAGAAGAGGACGACGGGGAGAGCACGAGACGACGAACCCACGCCTTCGATTTGCATTTGAGAGGAAGTTTGACAAAGGAAGCCACTCCTTGGGTGGCGTCCTTGGAAGCGTCATTCGGCCTTGATCTTTTCAGGGGGTGTTTTCATTATGCTTTTAGTTGTTTTCATGTATTTGTTTACTTATTTTGTGATCATGAACAACTAACCCCAAGGTCACCGAATGTAGGTGAACCTTGGGGGTGAACTTGTGTATTTTGGATGACTCTTTCTAGTCTATGCATTTGGTTTGGTTTGTGATCCTTGTTTGGTGGTTCTTGAATGCCTTGATATGTATGAGAACTCTATATGTCAATTCCTAGATGATGCTAGGTTGCATGACCATTGCCCTAATATTAGGCTCACCAAGCCTGGAAGGGAATACATGTACGAATACGCCGTGACCATCGGGTATTTGTACCCCTCCAATTGTTAGGGTTGTCCTTGATTGTGTTTCAACCCTAGCTTGGGGAAATCCACTAAACCCTTTGCAATCGTACAAGATTTGGGCGGAAGAAATTCCGTATTCCAATACTTGTATTGGATTAGGGACCAATGCCGTGACCATCGGGTTGGTCTAATTTAGGGTTTCCCGGTCCAAACCACCCACGTGCATGCTAGTTAGGGCATCCTTAGCACTTTAGTAGCCCCCGAGGGAATCCTCATCCGTGGCCATTCCCTCACCTTGATTTTTCCCCTCCATATTTATTCTTGCTATTCACATGCTCTTTGTTTAGTAGATTTTTAGTAAGTCTTACTCCAAGTGATTGACTAGGTCAAACAACATTGTGATAAGGAAGTAAGGATAGCTTCTCGGGCCCTTGGGGATACGACCCCCTCGTGTTCGCGCGAGGGGTATTACTTGGCGACCCCGTGCACTTGCGGGTGAGCGATTCAAACGCGTTTCTCACCAGTGTGCCTTAGTCCACTTGTTTATAGCTTTTCTTTTGTTTGCTTTCTTATCTTGTTTTAAATCTATATTTGGTAGACTATACAGTGTCATCTAGAGGGGAGTAATAGTAGCTCTTGGGACCCCAAGGAATACGACCCCCTTGTGCTTGCGTAAGGGGTATTACTTGGCGACCAGTGCGCTTATGGTCATCATCAAGCACACAGTCCCAAACCTATGGTTAATCGTGACTAGTCCTAACACTATGCCCCGGCACTAGGATTCACTACAACCCTTCACTCTTTTGATCTCTTAACTAAGCCCCAGGGGAGTTTATCTCCTATAGCCTCACACTACATGGAACTGCTTAGGGTTCTAGGGAATCCAAGTGATAGACCATGTTCTTAAGTATAGTTCTAACCCTTTGGTCCAGGCGAAAGAATCCTAGTCTCAGTTAAGCCCTAACATTAGGATTCACTACAACCCTTCACTTTGTTGCTCGCGCAACTAAGCCCCAGGGGAGTTCATCTCCTAGCACTTCACTCTACTTCGACCGCAAAAAATTCTTGGAACACGGAGGTAGGAAAAATCACGCCAAAGGGGAAAGGGGACATTTCACTACCTCTCGACTCACTCTCTTGACCCTCTCCAATCTCGAGCAATCTAATCCTATAGAAGTTGTCACACCTTCCAAGTATAACCTAGACGATTCTCAACCCTAGTGCCATGACTAAAGAAAAATCAATACAATTATCATACAAGATTGGAACTCAATTAAAAGCATCAATTAAGAAAGTATAATAAAAGTCATAGAAACAATATCATCCTAAGGTTTACAAGTCCGAATACCCATTAGGGGTTTAGCTTCCATGGAGCTATACAAAATCATCAAAGTATTTATAACAAATGCATAGCAAACATGAATAAAACCCCTTTGTGATGCATGGCGATGGTCTTGTGAAGCCTCTCCATCTTTTCCATCAAGTCCCTTATCAAGCCTAGGGCATGCCTCGTCGAATCGATGCCAACGAAAACTCTCCGAATAGCTATCTTCCAAAGGACGCTGATGTCGATGCTGTAGAACACTCCAAAAGCCCTCTAAAATCCTCTTTGAACCCTAGCAGCATGCTCTCTGATGGATCACCCGCAAGTGCACGGGGTCGCCAAGTAATACCCCTCACGCACGCGTGAGGGGGTCGTATTCCCAAGGGCCCGAGAATCTACCCTTACTTCCTCTTTGCAATGTTGTTTAACCGATAAAGCTTGAGTTAAAGAAATTGATGAAAAGCAAACAAGCAAATATAAAATAAATGCAAGATGACTAAGGCAAAATACGGGAAATTCAATGGTTAAGAGTGGTCACGGATGAGGATTCCCTTAGGGGCTACTAAAGTGCGTTTGGAGGCTTGAACTAACATGAATGTGGCAATGATGGACCGAGAAAACCCTAGACTAGGCCAACCCGATGGTCACGGAAATTGGCCCCTAATCCGGTACAGGTATTGGAATATGGTATTTCCACCGCTACGGTATTTCTACCGCCCAAACCCCCACACGATTGCTAAGGGTACAATGGCTTTCTCAAACTAGGGTTAAAGCAACAACTAGGTACTTAACCCTAAGAGTGAAGGGGTACAAATACCCGATGGTCGCGGCGTATTTATATGTATTTCCCTTCCAAAGTTGGTGAGTCTAACACTAGGGCAATGGTCATGCAACCTAGCATTTCCTAGATCAATTGATACATAGAGTTCTCATACATATCAAGCAATTAAAACACCAAGCAATGGATCACAAACATGCTACAAACAATGAATTAGAACAAAGCATCCAAAATACACAAGTTCACCCCGAAGGTTCACCTACATCCGGTGACCTTTGGGTTTAGTTCCTCATGATCAAGAAATACAACACAAAGTACATGAAACCAAACACGAAAAGCATAAGAAGGACTCCCTCAAGAGTTGAAGGCCGGAGAAGTTCCAAAGACGCCACACAAAGGGGTGGCTTCCCTTGTCTTCAACCTTCCAAATCAAAGCCCTAGGGTGAAGATCCTTCCCAAAATCTTGCTCTCCTCACCAAATCCTTGCCTAGATCGCCTTCCAAATGCTTCTCCTTCCTCAGAATTTGAGTGGTGGTGAGAGCTCCTAGAAGTAGACACTTGATGCCCTCCAAAACCCTAGCCAAAGTCCTTTAAAAGATGAATTCGGGCAAGTTCACGGGTGACCTCACGGTCCATATATGGACCATGAGGGAGCCTGTAATATGGGCTACAAGAAACCGCAAAGTTGTGATTTTGCACAGTGACCTCACATCCGTGAGCCTGCCCGTGAGGGTTTCCAGATTTCATTTTCCTTTCAACTCTTCGCGCTTCAGGCAGCTACAGTATGCTACAGTATCGGGACCCTAATACGACGGTTTCGGTGCAGATTTCCTCTCAAATCGCGTCGTTAGGGTCACCAAAGCATATAATGTACCTGAAACATGAAATAAAATAATTTAGACCGAAAAGGGCATTGATTCGTTAATAAAACACCGAAATACATGCGCGTACATACATGCAAAATACGTACATCTAGACGTTTATCACTCTCCATAAGTTGGGCAAAAGTTAGGTCGAAAAGACTCAAAAATAAATCTGAGTCGAGGTATTTATAGGCTGAAATTGGGCATCTACACGGGCATGTGGAATTCTGATAGTGCTCATATTATAGTAACACGAAGTATTATTATCTTACATTGAGCATTACTTTTATCAGATTTTATCATTAATTAGTGTATATTTGTGCGCTTTTGTGCATTGTAGGGTTATGGAACCAATTTGGAGAAAAAGATAAAAAGAGAAAAATTGGATCATGTAGAGTTATGCAATGTAGCAAATCGTTGTACTAAAAACACTGTAGCAAGTTACTATTCACTGTTCGCCAAAAATTAGAAAAACAAAAAATTCACACGGGCATGTGGAAATTCCACACGGCCGTGTGAAATCCAGATTTCAGCCGATTTGAAGCCGCGACTCAACACTATTTGAAGGCCATTTTGGGACTTTTTCTCTATCTTTTCCCCTATCTTTTTTAGGGTCGCGGCTAGAGTTTGGAGAGGACTTTGTGGAGGATTTGAGCGTGCCATCGGCATCGACATCGAAACCCGGCGGCCGCACAAGACCACGGCCATGCTACACATGGGGATTTTCATCTATGTTTTCAAATTGTGTTTACTCATATACTTTGATGGATTTGTATAGCTCCATGAGGAGCTAAACTCCTTGTCGGTATTCAGACTTGTAAACCCTAGGATGATTTTGTTTCTATGATATGTTATTATGCTTTCTTTATTGATGAATTTAATTGAGTTCCAATCTTGATTGATTCTTGTATTGATTTTCCGTTAGATGTGACACTAGGGTTGAGAGTCATCTAGGTTATCCTTTGGAGGTGTGACAACTCCTATAGGATTAGACTACTCGAGATTGGAGAGGGTCGAGAGGGTGAGTCGTGAGGTAACGAAGCGTCCCCTTTCCCCTCCGGTTTGATTTTTCCTACCTCCACGTTCCAAGAATACTTAGCAGTCGAAATAGAGTGAAGTGCTAGGAGATGAACTCCCCTAGGGCTTAGTCGCGCGAACGATAGAGTGAGGGGTTGTAGCGAATCTTAGTGCTGGGGCTTAATTGAAACTAGGGTTTTTTCAATTAGACTAAAGGGCTAGAACTACATTTAGGAACAGGGCTAATCACTTGGAATCCCTAGAATATAAAGCAATCCCACGTAGTGTGAGGCTTAGGAAGATGGACTCCCCTGGGATTTAGTTGATAGGTCAACGAGAGTTGAGGGTCGTAGTGAAACCTAATGCCGGGGCATAATGTGGGTTTACTCACAGTTGACCTTAGGTTTGGGACCGTGTGCCTTAGGATGTCCATGACTTATTAAGCATTAATAGGAGAATATAATACGTTGTCTTGCATTAGAACATTAATCCTAGGGGTAGCTTGTCCAGGTACCCTATTTCATTCTTGATTGTTTTCCTCTCTCTTACTTTTGCTTGCACTCTCTTATCTTCCATATTTCTCTTTGTTTTCTTATTGCTTCTGATTATTCTCTCTCACACACACATTGATTCTTGCTCTCACTTTCTGTATTTCGCATTAGTTAGATAGCAATCGCTTGTATCTACAATCCCTACTCCCTATGGATTCAACTACCCTCTCATCGGGGTACTATTATTACTGCGACAACCCGTGCACTTTCGGGCCGCTATCAAATTCCTACACACCCGTGTGGATTTTCTGGAAAACAATTTCTGGCGTGCAATAAACAGTAAAACTCCTCAACAAATGCGGACATAACCTAATTTTTCTCCTTTTTCTCTAACTCTTCTCCACAACCCTACATGCATAAAAGAACAAAAATGCACACTAATTAATGATAAAACCAGAGAAAAGTAATCCTCAGTGTAAGAAAATAATACTTCATATTACTTATACACGAACACTTATAAGTTGAGGTGAAGCCTTTTTTGTTCTCCTGCTATGCTTAAATCAAAAGTCATCGCCTTAATTGCCCAATATGCTTTGTGTTCAAGTTCCACAGACAAGCGACAAGATTTTCCATAAACCAAGTTATAGGAAGTGGTACACATTGGAGTCTTGTATGTCGTTCGGTGAGACCAAAGTGTATCATTGATAAACGCCTAACTGTACGTATTATTTATGTATGTTTGCGTATTAATAGAGTGTTTTTGTATGTGTGGATGCCCGTTTTCGGTCTAAATTGGTTTATTTCGTGTTACAGGCACAGAAGATACCGTGGGGAGCTCAACAATATGATTTTAGAAGAAATCGGTAGGGAAAAGACCATTTTTGAGCCCCTGGGACTGTAGCAGCACTGCAGCACGAAAACTTTGGCGAAACGGCTAAGTCTAGAGTTTCATGCGGGCTACCATGCGGGCACTACAGAGGACGCATATGGTACTGTAGCAAATTTATTGTAGCGGCACTGTAGCAACTTACGCGATTTTCGAGATTTCTCGGAAATTTTCTCTCCCCGCATGCGGGGCCGCATGGGAGGCCGCATAGCTCGCTGGAATTGGTTTTAAGGGCTTTTTGGACAACTTTTGAGGGGGGATTTCCTTTGGGAGATTTTTGGGCCCCCGCCCCACCCATTTTGGCTGCGATTTCCGGCGATCTACGGCACGAAGCTTCACCAAGAGGGAGACAACGTCGAAGGAGGAGATTGGAGGGAAGATCCAAGGCATTAAGGCATATTTTCAAGGTTTTCATCCATCAAGGGATTCCAAGGCTAGAGGGAGTGTTTCTTGACTCATTTCGTGTATTGTTATTCCTTGTATTTGTATGAGTTTTCCTCTTCAATGAGGAACTAACTTATTTGTGATTTGGACATGATGAACCTTCGGGTTGGTAGTTTGTATTTTGGTTGATCATCTTTATTGATGCATTGTTTGATGTTGTATTTCTTTTATGGAATCTTGTAGTTTGTGGTTCAAGCCTTGTGTACTTTGATGTGTTGATTTGCATGAGAACTCTGTATTTCAACTTCTAGGTTGTACTCGGTTGCGTGACCATCGCCCTTGTACTAGAAACACTAGGCTTGGAAGGGATACATGGACAAATACGCCGTGACCATTGGGTATTTGTACCCCTCCAACCATTAGGGCTTGACCTAGGTTGAGTTCGGCCCTAATTTGAGATTTCCCTAGGCATAAGGCAATTGTACGAGGATTTGGACGGAAGTGATTCCGTGTTCCAATACTCGTACCGGATTAGGGGTTATCACCGTGACCATCGGGGTGACCTAATTTAGGAATCTCTTGGCCCAACTACCATCATAGCATTTCATCCTAAATTCAGGGCTTAATGACAACCCTAGGGGGATTCGCTGTCCAAATCACGCCTTCGCATGTTTGATTCTCCCTTGTTTGCTAAATGTGTGTAGTAGTAGCCCGGATCTCATTTTAGTTATTTCTTTCTCCATTTTGTAATTATTGCATGACAATCGAATTGCTAGGTTAGGAAATAGATGAAGGGGGAGTAATAGTAGTTCCTTGGCCCTTGGGAATACGACCCCCTCGCACATGCATGAGGGGTATTACTTGGCGACCCGTGCGCTTGCGGATCGATACATATCAATCATCCAATCATTCTGACCAATCCTATTTTCCTTATTCTACTAATTTTGTCAGGATCCTCATGAGCTCTCTATTAGTGACCTCCACTTGACCACTAGTTTGCGGTGGTAAGGAGTAGTGAGACGGTGATGTACTCCATAATGCTTTAATACCCTTCCAAGTAGAGCATTGAAAAATGAGTTCCACGATCACTAATAATAATATGTGGGGTTTGAAATCATGTGAAAAGCCTCTTCAAAATTTTCACCACAGTTTGATAAGTGCTTGTGTTGTAGTAACGCGAAGCGTTATTATCTTACAAATGAACATACTTTTATCAGATTTTATCACTAAATAGTGTGCATTTGTGTATTCTTGAGCATTGTAGGTTTCGTGGAGCTAAGTTGGAAAAGAAGAACGAAGTTAGGTCGTGTTCACCGTTGTTGGGAGGTTTTCAGACCAAGCAAGGAACAAGGCACGAGGTTAGACTTGTGAGTGTGTGCCAACCTCCTTTGGAGGGGCACAAAGGCAGTCACATTCACAACAAGTCTAACTCGTGTAGCTTAGGAAAACTTCACCAAGAAGGAGACTCGAAGCAATAGGCACGATCTACCATTGATTGTGTGCCCAATTCAATGGCCTCGATGAAGAAACAACATATTCGGGAGCATTTCGGAGAGTTACTGCAGCAACACTGTAGCCTGTTACTGTAACGAATCACTGTAGCAAGTTACTGTGCACTTCTGCCGAAGAGTCAAGGTTCCAGAGAATTCACACGGGCGTGTGGAATTAACACACGGCCGTGTGAACTAATTTTCCAGCAAGCCAGAAACTTCACACGGGCATGTGGAATTAACACACGGCCGTGTGAAGTAATTTTCAGGAAAGACAGAAACTTCACACGGGCGTGTGGAAATTCCACACGGCCGTGTGAATTGCCGATAACTTCAAATTTAAAGCCGCACTCAGCCTATAAAAAGCCGATTTGGAGACTTTTTAAAGAATCTTTTGACCTATCTTTCTCCCCAACTTCTGGAGAGGGCGGCTAGGGTTTCGGAGAGGACTTTGTGGAGGATTGGAGCGCGTCATCGGCATCGTCACCGACGTTCGACGGCCGCACAAGACCACGGCCACACCATACGCGAGGGGGTTTTCATTGATGTCTTTAGTTTGTTCTTTCTTTCATAAATTGATGAACATGTATAGCTCCATGAGGAGCTAAACCCCTCATGGGTATTCGGACTTTTAAAACTCTAGGATAATTATGTTTCTTTGACATTGTTATTATGCTTTTCCATTAATTGATGAATAAATTCGAGTTTCAATTTTAGATTTCTTGTGCTATTGTTTTCTCTTAGCCGTGACACTAAGGATTGAGAACAATCTAGGTTATCCTTTGGAGGTGTGACAACTCCTATAGGATTAGACTACTTAAAATTGAAGAGGGTTGAGAGGGAGAGTTGTGAGGTAGCACCGTACCCCTTTTCCCTTCCGTTGTGATTTCTCCCTACCTCCGCTTCCTTGAGTCATTAGAGGTCGAAATAGAGTGAAGTGCTAGGTAGACAAACTCCCCCAAGGCTCTGGGGTGACGTGAATCCTACGCAGTAGGGCTTAATTTAGACAATGGTTCTTCCTCCTGGACCAAAGGGTTAGAACTATCACACATAGGAACAGGTTTTATCACTAGGAGTCCCTAGAGCTTAAAGCAATCCCACATAGTGTTAGGCTTAGGTAGAAATACTCCCCTGGGGCTTAGTTGAGCAATCAACAGAGTGAAGGGTTGACGTGAATCCTATTGCCTGGACATAGTGTTGAGGTTAGCCACGGTTGACCTTAGATTTGGGACCGTGTGTTTCAGAATTTTCCTCGACTCAATTAACATCAATAGGAAGGTATAATAGCATAGTCTTGCACTAGAAGCATAAGTCCTAGAGGTAACTTGTCCGGATACCCTATTTTCACTTATTACTAGTCTCTCTCTTTTTACTCGTTGCTTGCACTTTTCTTTCTTTCATCTTTCGATTTATTTGCTTTGCATCTACTCTAGTTCCCATAAATTCACTCATCACTCCGATCATTGTTTCTTTTCGTACATCACACGACTCAATAGCAACTTCTCGTATTTTAAATCCCTATTCCCTGTGGATTCGACTACCCACTCACCGGGGTAACTTTTATTACTTCGACAAGGCCGTGCACTTGCGGTACGCACGCAAAAGGTCGTGTCAAGTTTTTGGCGCTGTTGCCGGGGAATAGGCGTATTTTTGATACTTGTTTTTGCTATTTTAGTCATTCACTTCGTTGACTATTTCATACTTTCTTTAACTATCATCGTTCTTATTTTTCTTTTCTTTGTGTTGGCTTCAGGTTATGACCCGCGGGAACCCTTCGATTCTTGTTGAAGGAGACCCGAACATTGGAAGGAGAATACACCGTAAAGGGAAAGAGCCTGTGGAAGAACAATCCGAGCAAGCCAGCATAGATTCAGAAGGGTTGGAAGCTATGGCAGAACAGAACGAACAACAAAGGACATTGGCTGATTTTGCTAGACCCGCGGTAATGGGGACCCAATCAAGCATTGTGAGGCCCCCAATTACCGCAAATAACTTTGAGTTGAAGCCATCGTTCATTCAAATGTTGCAACAGTCCGCACAGTTTAATGGGTTGGCCGATGAAGATCCCAACAACCATCTAGAGAATTTTCTTGGAGTGTGCGACATGTTGAAGATCAATGGGGTAACGGACGACGCAATCAGATTGAGAGCCTTCCCATTTTCATTGAAGGGGAAAGCAAGACATTGGTTACATTCATTACCGAGAGCATCTATCACTACATGGGAAGAGATGGCCGAGGCATTCTTGGCTAGGTATTTCCCGCCGGGAAAATCAGCAAGGCTCCGGAATGATATCTCATCCTTCATGCAAGTGGAATTGGAGTCTCTATTCGAGACATGGGATAGGTTCAAGGAGCTCCTCCGGAAGTGCCCGCAACACGGATTCCCCGAGTGGATGATCATTCATACTTTTTATAATGGGTTGAATCCAAGCACTAAGCAACTTTTAGATGCAGCGGCAGGAGGGACTCTGGGAGGCAAGACCCCCGATGAAGCCCGGCACCTTATTGAAGAGATGGCGATGAATAGCTATCAATGGAACACAAGGGACAGAAGGAAGGTAGCCGGAATTCATGATGTTGATGCAGTTACATCTTTGGTGGCACAAGTGTAATCATTGAGTAAGAAGTTGGACGCTCTAACTTCACCAAGAGTTGTGGCCATCACTACATGTAACGGTTGTGGGGGAGGTCATGCTTCAAGTGATTGTCCGATTGCTATTGGGGGCGCTAGTACGGTGGAGCAGGCTGATTTTGTGGGAAATAACTACAGAGGACAAGGCCAAGGCAACCCGTATAGTGGCACTTACAATCCAGGGTGGAGGAATCACCCAAATTTCTCATGGAGCAACCAAGGACAGTCACAACAAAAGAATAACACACCACCAGGATTTCAGAACCAACAAGCACCGAATTTTGAAAGCCGAGTGACAGGGATAGAAGGAAAGATGACTGATCTAGAAAGAGCTCTCACATGGTTTGTTTCTTCATCGGATGCTAGATTCCAGTCGGTGGAAGCTACACTTCGCAATCATACCGCCTCCTTACATAATTTGGAGAATCAAGTGGGGCAAATTGCGAAGACATTAGCGGAAAGGCCTCAAGGGAGTTTGCCTAGTAATACGGAGACAAATCCGAGGGAACAATTGAAGGCAATCACCTTGAGGAGTGGGAAAGAGGTCGAGAGAAATCTCCCTCTAGAGAAGGCCCAAGAGACACCCGAGGTAGTGGAGGTAGAGGAAGGAGTAACAAACGAAAAAGAGGTGGCATCCCCACCCTACAAGACAAGGATCCCCTATCCTTCACGATTAAAGAATGACCAAGATAATGAACAATACAAGAAATTTCTGGGAATTTTCAAACAGTTGCACATCAACATACCATTCGCGGAAGCATTAGCCCAAATGCCTAAGTACGCGAAGTTCTTGAAAGACCTCCTAACCAACAAGAGGAAATTGGAGGAGAGTGCATCTGTGATACTCGATGCCAATTGCTCGGCCGTATTGCAAAAGAACATGCCTAGCAAAAGAAAAGATCCCGGGAGTTTCATAATACCATGTAACATTGGCAACATGGGTGAAGAGATGGCATTGGCCGACTCAGGGGCAAGCATCAATGTCATGCCTTACACGTTCTTCCAAAAGCTAGGCTTGGGCGAGCCAAGACCCACTCAGATGACACTTCAACTCACGGACCGATCAGTGAGGCATCCGAGAGGGATTGTGGAAGATGTGTTGGTGAAAGTCGACAAATACATATTTCCTGTTGACTTCATAGTGTTGGATGTCGATGAGGATGTCAAGGTTTCATTGATCCTTGGAAGGCCATTCTTGCGTACTTCCAAGGCCTTGATCGACATGGACGGCGGGGAGCTCACATTGCGAGTAGGAGAAGACAAGCTCACATACTGACTCGCCGAAGCCATGAGACACTCTCTCGATTTTGATGACACTTTATATTTCCTTGACACCACCGATGAACTAATAGATGATTATGTGCAGGAAATGATGAACCCGGATCCATATGAAGGGTGGCCGGACCAAGACTTGGAGATTGAAGAAGAAGTGCTCTCCATTGGTCTAATCAAGGATGACTTCAAGCAAGAAACGGAGCGTATGAAGAAAATGCTTCGTAGGATGAAAAGGTCGAAAAGACGCCATAAGAAGAACCCTAACAACAAGGGAAATGAACATTCAAGGAGTAAGGGTGATTCACCCTTTTGTGGTAACAAACTCGACAACTCCCCCTCTACTCTACAAAGGTTATGTAATGCATGCTTCCAGGTTGTAGGGAAGAGGGCAACTTCCATTCATGAACCTCCGTAAGGTAAGCCAGGTAAGTCAAGCTTAGTGACGGTAAACAAGCGCTTCTTGGGAGGCAACCCAAGGCTTTACAGTTTTTCTAGGACCTAGTTAGCTTTAGATTGAATAAAAAGTCTTAGTTTTGGTGTCCTGAATTTTTCATGTGCTTATGCTGCGATTTTCTTGTGGGTTTTTGATGAATTTCGTGTGCCTTAACGATAATTGATGAAGTTTAGGTTGGTTGAGTGTGTTTTCTTTGGTTTCTGGTCGTAATTTTATGGTTTTTACAGGCTCTAAGTATTTTTAAAGAGTTTCTGAATTTTTCTGAGAGTCTGTAAAATTTTCTAAGTAAACCAGAGAAAACACACTGCCGTGTGTTACCAATTGGAGCTCAACCAGAGAAGACACAGGGGCGTGACTTTGCCCCTGTGAAAACTTCAGAAGGGGCACACGGCAGTGTGGAATTAACACACGGCCGTGTGAATTTTCGCAGAACTTCAACTCTTTTCCAGAGAGTTCACAGGGGCGTGTGGGTGCCCCTGTGAGTGCCACTGTGCTAAGGCACACGGCCGTGTGGAATTAACACACGGCCGTGTGAAAACTCTGCAGAAAAATCCCTTCTTCCCGAGAAAACACAGGGGCGTGTGACAGCCCCTGTGGAAGAGCTTGTGATTGGCACACGGCCGTGTGGAATTAACACACGGCCGTGTGAAACACTTAGATTTTTCGGGTAAATCAGAGAGGCCACAGGGGCGTGTGTTGGCCCCTGTGACCGGCCTTGTGTTCTTGGCCAGGTTGGGCACACGGCCGTGTGGAATTAACACACGGCCGTGTGATATTTTTAAGAGAGCTTCTGTGTTTTCCCGAGAAGCCACAGGGCCGTGTACCAGCCCCTGTGGATATCCTTGTGAAGGCACACGGCCGTGTGGAATTTCCACACGGCCGTGTGGGGTAGCCAGAGAGTAAACAGAATGCACACAGGGGCGTGTGTTGGCCCCTGTGAACCCTAATTTCAGAGGCACACGGCCGTGTGGCATTGTCACACGGCCGTGTGAATTCCCAGAACTCCAAAAGCCGCGCGATTTCTTTTGGTTTTCACTCGTGCCTCTTCCATTTTCATTCTAAACTCTCCTTCTACTCTCTCCACTAGTTCCCCAACCATCTCAGAGGATTTTTAAGGTTTTTATTGTAGTTTTCCGGCCGGTTCTTAATATTTCTTCATCCACTCCGTCGGTAAGGACTTCAAAGCCTTCTTCTCTGTCAATTCTCAACTTAATTCGTTCTTTTTTATGATTTCGCCTATATTGAATGATTAATGAGTATGCGAGTATGCTTAGGAATGAATTGGAACGAATTAGATTGTTAATTTTGGAAATTTTGGCCCCGCGGCCGTTATGCTCTGTCCGCCCGATGATCCACACGGGCGTGTGGAATTAACACACGGCCGTGTGGATTTCTGCAGATTGTTATATTTTAATGTTTTTAATCAATTCTCTTTTTAATCTCGCAGATATGACTTCCAGGTCCAAGAAGTCTGCTGGGAAGCGACCCCGTGAGCCCACACCCCCTCCAGAGGTGACAGAGTTCAGTATACCTGAGCACCAGACCAGGTTTGATAGATTATCCCCACTCCGTTTCGGACAGTCACGATACCCCGACCTGAGCATTATCAGAGAGATCCAGGGGGGTGACGGTATTGCCAAGGAGGTTGAGGAGCTACTCTCGGTGGGTGGCTGGAGGAGATTATTGAGGATTAGAGACCCAGCCATTCAAGGGGTGACACTGGAGTTCCTGGCTTCATTTGAGTTTGACAGATCATACAGGGATTTCTCCACTCCTGATACCATTCAGTTCAGGGTATTAGGCCAGCATTTCAGCTTCAGCTTGACCAAGTTTTCGATCCATCTGGGACTATACGATGAGGCCTATACACAGACCGAGGAGTACAAGGATCTTCCTACAGACTACCCGGGCAGTCTTACCCCGCAGAGGGCATACAGAGATTTGTGCGGAGAAGGCCAGTATGAGCCAGGGATCTCAAAGGCCACGTGCTTGTCTCGCCCGGCCTACAGATACTTACATGCCATTCTTAGTAGATCAGTGAGTGGCCGAGGTGATAGCACTGGGGTTCTGAGTCGCCAGGAGCTTCTTTATCTATATTCGATGGCTCAGAGGGTACCACTCCACTTAGGGCACATCTTAGCAGAGTATTTGCGCCATCAGGGCCAGTACCCTAGGGTTGGAGTGATCTTCGCAGGACCCTACATTTCGAGACTCCTGATAGGGATGAGTCTCAGAGACGGAGTACGAGGGGCAGAGAAGACCAGTATACCGATCCCTCTGGGCACAGATACACTGAGGATGATGGGGATGATCCGCAGGACAGGGCCAGGAGTATATACATGGACCATTCCCCAGACAGAGCAGGCCGAGGGCTCACAGGCAGCCTTAGAACCACCACCAGTGGACACAGAGGTAGGGGCAGAGGCCGAGGCACCACCCACAGCACCGGAGCCACCTCTAGTGCATATCTTTTCTCCTTCTCGAGGACAGGACAGGTTCGAGCGCCTCGAGAATGCTGTAGGTATCATGCAGCAGGAGTTAGCCGAGCTGAGGGTCGCACAGGCAGCAGGGTTTGCCGAGTTGAGGACTACTCAGGCATCACAGTTCGCTCACTTATCAGCACAGCTTGCCACAGTGATTCAGTTGCTTGAGCGATCTGTGGTGCGACCCCGACGGGTTCCCTCACCGACTCTGCCTCCATCTCCATCATCATCAGATTCACCAGCAGCAGCAGCAGCAGCAGCAGCACCAGAAGATACACATCAGGACACCGACGCTGAGGCGTCGTAGATTTTATCTTTCTTTTATCGCACTTTTATTTTCTTATTTTTGTTGGACTTGTAGTACCCAGAAAGGACTCTCCTTCTGGGTATGTTTTTATTTGTTTTGTCTCGAGTTGTACTTCATTATCATATCTTTATATACTCGAGCTTTATTTTGAGCTATACTGAACCCTTGCGTATGTGTGCAGATGGTCTTGGATTTAAGAAAATTGAGGAATTGTCATAGGCACGGTCATTGGACCGTGTGTGCTCCACAAACCATTGAGACTCAACTCTCAATGACCTAGCTCCATCAAACGCAACACTTGGAGTTCAGGGGAGTAATGTTTCAATTGCAACTTCCACACTAATTGTTCTTCATTGTTTTATTGGTTATAATGCTTGCATGCGTACATTGGGGACAATGTACATCTTAAGTGTGGGGGGGAGAATTCACATTACACACACCTTTACTTGTGCGGTCAATTGATCATGTTCATGTAGCCTATGGCGGTTCACCTTAGTTGCAACATTCGTATTCTTAGAGTTTAGGTGAATTTTTAACATTGTATTCTAGTTGCACTTGAATTTTAGGGGATTTTTGCTCGATTGCACCTTATTGCACTACTCACTCTTGAAATCTTTTGGAAACTCAATCTTGAAGTTTTAAGGACTAGTTTAGTATTACTTTAGTAAGTTGTGAAGTTCTATGTAGTAAAAACTCTGAAAAAAAAATTTTTAACTTGTGAATATTAGTTGAAGCTTTTTATTTGGGGTGGAAAGAGCTACCTCCTATGAAGTATGTAGCTACTCTCATAAGTCGGATACAAGTTATGCCCTAATGAGAGAAAGAGCTATCTCATGGGAAGCGTGAAAGCTACCACTCCGGTAGAAAGAGCTACCTCCTTGAAAGTGTGAAAGCCACCTTTGGTGGCCGCCTAGGAAAGGGCTACCTTAGAGGTTGAGTGAAGCTACTACTTCCTTACTTAGTGTACATAAATAAGTCCTTGTAACAAAAGTTTGAGGAGTACTCGTTGGTTTTCTTGAGTGAATTCGCACACACTTACACGTTTTCGAGTTGTTATTCCTTTTTGATTCATGTTTTTAGCTAGAGCAATGATAATCTTATGCAATGTTGTGATTTCTCCTTACTTGTAGAATACTTCTTTTGCATGCTTTTGGTGAACCTAAGGCCGAGCACGTTTCAATTGTTCTTCCTAAGTACTTTCACGTTCTATTTTGCTTGAGAACAAGCAAAAGCTTAAGTGTGGGGGGATTTGATAAGTGCTTGTGTTGTAGTAACGCGAAGCGTTATTATCTTACAAATGAACATACTTTTATCAGATTTTATCACTAAATAGTGTGCATTTGTGTATTCTTGAGCATTGTAGGTTTTCAGACCAAGCAAGGAACAAGGCACGAGGTTAGACTTGTGAGTGTGTGCCAACCTCCTTTGGAGAGGCACAAAGGCAGTCACATTCACAATAAGTCTAACTCGTGTAGCTTAGGAAAACTTCACCAAGAAGGAGACTCGAAGCAATAGGCACTATCTACCATTGATTGTGTGCCCAATTCAATGGCCTCGATGAAGAAATAACATATTCGGGAGCATTTCGGAGAGTACTGCAGCAACACTGTAGCGAATCACTGTAGCAAGTTACTGTGCACTTCTGCCGAAGAGTCAAGGTTCCAGAGAATTCACACGGGCGTGTGGAATTAACACACGGCCGTGTGAAATAATTTCCAGCAAACCAGAGACGTCACACGGGCGTGTGGAATTAACACACGGCCGTGTGAACTAATTTTCCAGCAAGCCAGAAACTTCACACGGGCATGTGGAATTAACACACGGCCGTGTGAAGTAATTTTCAGGAAAGACAGAAACTTCACACGGGCGTGTGGAAATTCCACACGGCCGTGTGAATTGCCGATAACTTCAAATTTAAAGCCGCACTCAGCCTATAAAAAGCCGATTTGGAGACTTTTTAAAGAATCTTTTGACCTATCTTTCTCCCCAACTTCTGCAGAGGGCGGCTAGGGTTTCGGAGAGGACTTTGTGGAGGATTGGAGCGCGTCATCGGCATCGTCACCGACGTTCGACGGCCGCACAAGACCACGGCCACACCATACGCGAGGGGGTTTTCATTGATGTCTTTAGTTTGTTCTTTCTTTCATAAATTGATGAACATTTATAGCTCCATGAGGAGCTAAACCCCTCGTGGGTATTCGGACTTGTAAAACTCTAGGATAATTATGTTTCTTTGACATTGTTATTATGCTTTTCCATTAATTGATGAATAAATTCGAGTTTCAATTTTAGATTTCTTGTGCTATTGTTTTCTCTTAGACGTGACACTAAGGATTGAGAACAATCTAGGTTATCCTTTGGAGGTGTGACAACTCCTATAGGATTAGACAACTTAAAATTGAAGAGGGTTGAGAGGGAGAGTTGTGAGGTAGCACCGTACCCCTTTCCCTTCCGTTGTGATTTCTCCCTACCTCCGATTCCTTGAGTCATTAGAGGTCAAAATAGAGTGAAGTGCTAGGTAGACAAACTCCCCCAAGCCTCTGGCGTGACGTGAATCCTACGCACTGGGGCTTAATTTAGACAATGGTTCTTCCTCCTGGACCAAAGGGTTAGAACTATCACACATAGGAACAGGTTTTATCACTAGGAGTCCCTAGAGCTTAAAGCAATCCCACATAGTGTTAGGCTTAGGTAGAAATACTCCCCTGGGGCTTAGTTGAGCAATCAACAGAGTGAAGGGTTGACGTGAATCCTATTGCCGGGACATAGTGTTGAGGTTAGCCACGGTTGACCTTAGATTTGGGACCGTGTGTTTCAGGATTTTCCTCGACTCAATTAACATCAATAGGAAGGTATAATAGCATAGTCTTGCACTAGAAGCATAAGTCCTAGAGGTAACTTGTCCGGATACCCTATTTTCACTTATTACTAGTCTCTCTCTTTTTACTCGTTGCTTGCACTTTTCTCTCTTTCATCTTTCGATTTATTTGCTTTGCATCTACTCTAGTTCCCATAAATTCACTCATCACTCCGATCATTGTTTCTTTTCGTACATCACACGACTCAATAGCAACTTCTCGTATTTTAAATCCCTATTCCCTGTGGATTCGACTACCCACTCACCGGGGTAACTTTTATTACTTCGACAAGGCCGTGCACTTGCGGTACGCACGCAAAAGGTCGTGTCACAGTTCTAGCATCATTAGTTGGCAAAGCTTGAGCCTCCACCCATTTAGAAACAAAATCGATGGCCACCAGAATATATTGATTACCATTATATTTTGGAAATGGTCCCATAAAGTCAATGCCCATAAATCAAACACGTCACAAAATTGCATTGTATTTTGAGGCATTTCATCCCGTTGAGAAAAATTCCCTGATCTTTGACAACAGTCACACGAAGAACAAACTGGTGTCCATCCTAAACTAAAGTTGACCAATAGAACCCAGCAACCAAAAGAACAAACTGGTCCTGAGTGATAATGTGCAAGGATGCCCCATCCTTCCTTCCATGATACATACCTCCGGACAACATGATCTACATAGACACAAAATAGAAATGGATCATCCCAAAAGTAATTCTTTAAATCACTTAAGAACTTTTCCTTTTGTTGGAATGTGAGTCCTTGCTTAAGAACTTTTCCCAACAAATAATTTACAAAATCCGCAAACCATGGAGTATAACTTGATGCTGAGCTCTGGAATAAATATAAATGTTCTTTTGGGAAAAAATCATTAATATCTTTGTTTGATAGCTCTTGTCCTTCACAATCCTCTAAACGAGGCAAATGGTCTGCAACCACATTTTCATTACCTTTCTTGTCTTTTATCTCCATGTCAAACTCCTACAAAAATAGAATCCATCGGATCAACCTTGGTTTAGCATCAGCCTTTTTCTTGAGATAGTGAAGTGCCGAATAATTTGTGAATAAAGTGACCCTAGACAAGATGAAATATGGTCTCAACTTGTCAAAAGCAAACACGACTGCTAATAACTCTTTCTCTATGGTAGTGTAATTATCTTGTGCAGTTATGAGAGTCTTACTAGCATAATATATTAGTTGTAATTGTTTACCTTTTCTCTATCCCAAAACTGTTCCAATAGCATAGTCACTTGCACCACATATGAGCTCGAATGGTTTGTTCCAATCCGGTGTGATCCAAATTGGTGCTTAAACTAATTTCTCCTTCAATAGCTTGAAAGAAGCCAAACAATCATTCCTGAAATAAAAATTGACATCTTTTTCAAGAAGTTTTCTCAATGATTGAGTAATCTTTGAAAAGTCCTTGATAAACTGCCAGTAGAAATCGGCATGGCCCAAGAAACTAGGAACTCATTTCATATTTGTTGTTGGGGGAAGTTTATCTATGACTTCGATCATTGCCTTGTCTACTTCCATCCCCATTTAGGAAATCTTGTGACCAAGGATGATGCCTTCTTGGATCATGAAGTGGCATGTTTTCCAATTAAAAACAAGATTTGTCACCTCACATCTTCTCTCTCCAAATTTCTTAGGCACATATTGAAAGAATCATCAAACACCAAGAAATCATCCATGAGCACCTCCATGATATCCTCTAAAAGATCAACAAAGATAGCAGCCATGTAGTGCTGGAAAGTTGCTGGTGTATTGCACAACCTAAAAGGCATTTTTCTATAAGTAAAAGTCCCGTTGGGACATGTAAATGTTGTCTTCTCTTGATCTTCTGCAGTGATAGGAATCTGAAAATACCCTGACATTCCATCAAGGAAGCAATAAAACCGATGCCTAAATAACCATTCCAACATCTGATCTATAAACGACAACAAAAAATGATCCTCTCGAGTTGCATCATTTAACCTTCTGTAATCAATGCATACCCGCCAACCTGTCACTATTCTGGCAGGAATTAGTTCATTTTTTTTCATTTTTCACCACCGTCATCCCCCTTTTCTTTGGGACTACTTAAGTTGGGCTTACCCAAGCGCTATCAGAGATGGGATAAATGATTCCTGCATCTAGCAGTTTTACCACTTCTGCCTTGATGACTTCCTTCCTATTCGGGTTCAATCTTCTTTGATGTTGAATCACAGACTTGAAATTGTCCTCTATAAGGATTTTATGAGTGCAAAATAAGGGATTGATGCTCTTAATATCAGAAATCTTCCAAGCAATGGTTGATTTATTTTTCTTCAACATGTTTATAAGCTTGTCCTTTTGGTTAGCAGAAAGATTTAATCCTATAATAACAGGGAGCTTAGACCCTTCCACAAAGAAGACATACTCCAAATGTATAAGTAAAGCCTTTAGCTCCAAATCGGGTGGTTCTTCAATGGATGGTCACAATCTATTCTCCTTTAGTCGATCAATTTCCTCGATTTGTGATGATTCTTATTCAACAGAATTTTGGAACTATTTCCAAGTGCTTGTTGATCTGAATGGTCTTCGACACTTTCTATAATTCTGTCTCACAAATTTTATCGGTCACACTTATAACCCCCAATGAGAAGATTTCCTGCATTTATTCTTGATAAAACGAATCAAATTGAGCAAGAATAGTCTCCATGCTTTCTTCTACATCATAGTTTGTAGGTAGGAATGCCGACTATTCAAACTAGTTCAGCACACTGACTTGTTCACAATTTTTATCATGAATGTCATTGATATGATCAATAACTAATTTGTCACGCCTCGTTCCATGGGTCCCACACATGACATACCACCACGATAACCCAGGGGAGGTCCAACACTGCCTCAACCCTAGGTGGCCGTAAGGCTGACTTGATCCCTATACATTACATTTACAATCACAAGGAATAACTCAACAATAAATACCTATATTACTCATCTTACTCATGTTCATCAATTTAACACGAAGGTAAGAAGTAAAAGTAACAACATTAACCACAACAAGGTCTCAACTCAAGGTACTCCATCTCCTACATAACATATATAACACTGACATACAAAGTGTTTTAGATAGGAAAGAACGTAATAAGGTTCAACAACACATAATGGAATCTTGATGATACATGCCAAGTAATAAGTAACACAACTCAAAATGGGTAAACAAAGATAACTTTTGCCAAGCACTTCAAGTCTTCACCCCTACGCTGTGCTATCACCTGGGAGAAAGAATGAGGGGGTGAGTAACTAGGTTACTCAGTGAGGGGTTAAACGTAGGATTATAGCTCAAGCATGATCATTTAAAAATAAAACATCATAAAAGTGTTTCAATTCTTAACAAGAATGAAGATAGTTTGAATAACAATTATCACATAAGAATATAAACTTTCTCAATGAAATGCAAATAGAATTCATTTGAAATAATCAAGAAAATATATTCAATTCTGGATGTAATATTTACACAATTCTTTTCGATAGTTTCAAATATCGAGATGCTTAGAAATAAGTAACTCATAAATCACAAATCATCAATAATGTCCAGAATGGCCTAAAAAATGCTCCATCGTTAACAGTGGCCTTGGTTAGGTCTGGAGCTACCAAGATGCGCGTATGTTGGCATTGGCTACTAGGAAGTTCGTGTGGTGACTCTAAACAACCCAACTATATCCATGACAAGGATCTACGCTCCCACCTGACATGTCATAACTGGTTTGACAATATTCTACACCACCTCTATATAGGTCGGCCCATGGAAAACATCCACTTCTTACTATAGTAAGTACTGGAGCTTGGCTCCCATGTCACCATCAAAGCATTTAAATGATAACCCAACAAATAGGCTCAATATATATATATCATCATGATAGCATAGCTCTCAATAAGAGATCATAAGTGTTTACAATGGCAATTCTCACTCCAAGATTGATTGATTTGATCATAACATTAGTAATGAAATCATTTCTCATCAAAAGTATCATACAAAGGTGCCTTTTCAAAATACACTTCAACATTGCATTAACAAAATGAAATTCAACTTGATTCCACATGCCTATTTGGTCATCATAATGAAAACATCAAATCTCTTGAAAATACATAGTTTGAAACATATATTTCAAACATAGAGTTCCTGACAGGGGCCCGAAAATGCACGGGTTGTCGAAGTAATAAAATACCCTGGTGAGTGGGTAGATGTATCCACAGGGAATAGGGATTTTAGATATAAGTATTCACTATTTAGCTAATGGGATGTGCGAGAGGAAATCAGTGAGTGAGTGTGAGAATAATTAGTAAAAGCAAGAATTAAAAGAGAAGTGTGGAAGATGAGAGAGTGCAAGTAAGAGTAGAAGAGTAGGACAAGCAATGAGAGAAGATGGATATCCGGACAAGCTACCCCTAGGACTTATGCTTCTAGTGCAAGACAATGCTATTATAGCTTCCTATTGATGTTAATTGAGTCGAGGAGATCCTTAAACACACAATCCAAAATCTAAGGTCAACCGTGACTAATCCCAACATTATGCCCCGGCATTAGGTTTCACTACAACCCTTGACGCTCGTTGACCTATCAACTAAGCCCTAGGGGAGTTTGTCTTCTTAAGCCTCACACTATGTGGAATTGCTTTAGGTTCTAGGGATTCCTAGTGATAAACCCGGTTCCTATATGTAGTTCAAACCCTTTGGTCCAAGTGACAGGCTCCCCGAAAGTGCACGGGTTTGTCGAAGTAATAAAAGTTACCCCGGTGAGAGGGTAGTCGAATCCACAGGGAATAGGGAGTTAGAGTATGAGATTTCACTATTAAAACTATGCGAAGTACGGAAAAGTAATAATCGATTCGTGTGTGAATTGTGAGAACAACTATACTAAAAGACAGGAAATTAAATAGAGAGGGATGAAAGATTAGAGAGTGCAAGAAAAAGAGATTAAGGAGGATTTAACAATGAATGAAGTGGGGTATCCGGACAAGTTACCTCTAGGATCTATGCTTCTAGTGCAAGACTATGCTATTATACCTTCCTATTGATGCTAATTGAGTCGAGGAAATCCTTAGACTCACGGTCCCAAACCTAAGGTCAACCGTGACTAACCCCAACATTATGCCCCGGTATTAGGATTCACAACAACCCTTCACTTTATCGCTCACACGATTAAGTCCCAGGGGAGTACATCTACCTAAACCTCACACTACGTGGGATTGCATTAAGTTCTAGGGATTCCTAGTGATTAAACCTGTTCCTATGTGTAGTTCTAACACTTTGGTCTAGGAGGAAGAACCCTAGTCTAGATTAAGCCCCAGTGCATAGGATTCACTTCAACCCTTCACTCTGTTACTCGCGTAACTAAGCCCCAGGGGAGTTTATCTACCTAGCACTTCACTCTATCTTGACCGCTAATAAATCAAGGAAACGGAGGTAGGGAGAAATCACACTGGAAGGGAAAGGGGTACATCACTACCTCACAACTCTCCCTCTCAACCCTCTCCAATCTTGAATAGTTTAATCCTATAGGAGTTGTCACACCTCCAAAGGAAAACCTAGATTGCTCTCAACCCTAGTGTCACATCTAAGGGAAAACAATAGCAAAATAAAATCAAGATTGAAACTCAATTCTTATTCATCAATAATGGAAAAGCATAATAACAATGTCAAAGAAACATGATAACCCTAGAATTTACAAGTCCGAATACCCACAAGGGGTTTAGCTCCTCATAGAGCTATACATGTTCATCAATGTATGAAATAAAACACAAAATAAAGACATAGATGAAAACCCCGTCGCGTATGGTGTGGCCGTGGTCTTGTGAGGCCGTTGGACGTCGGTGACGATGCCGATGATGCGCTCTAAATCTCCATGAAGTCCTCTCCAAAACCCTAGCCGCACTCCCAGAAGTTGGGGAGAAGAATAGGTCAAAAGATATCTCAAAAAGTCTCCAAATCCGGCTTTTATAATGTGGAGTCGCGGCTTTAAATTTGCTGAAAACGGGATTTCACACGACTGTGTGGAATTTCCACACGCCCGTGTGAAGTTTCTGGAATTCTGATTTTCGGCCGACTGTGGACAGTAACTTGCTACAGTGTTTTTGCTACAGTATTGCTACAGTATTGTGCCAGAACGCTCCCGGATTCGTCGTTCTTCATCAAGGCCGTTGAATTGGGCACACAATCAACGGTAGATCATGCCAATTGCTTTGAATCGCCTAATTGGTGAAGTTCTCATTGTTGTCATGAGTTAGACTTATTGTGAATGTGACTGCCTTTGTGCCCCTCCAAAGGAGGTTGCCACACACTCACAAGTCTATGCTCACGCCTTGCTCCTTGCTTGGTCCGAAAATCTTCCCAACAATGCCAAACACGACCTAACTTCGTTCCTTTCCTTCATTTCATCTTCACAACCCTACAATGCACAAAAGTAAACAATTGCACACTTTTTAGTGATAAAATCTGATTAAATCAATGCTCATTGCAAGATAATTACACTTCGCATTACTATAACACGAGCACTTATCACCAAGTGAGAGAACCCGAGTCAAGATTAAGCCCCAATGCTAAGATTCGCTACAACCCTTCACTCTGTTGCTCGCGTAACTAAGCCCCAGGGGAGATTATCTCCTACCACTTCACTCTATCTTGACCGCTAATGAATCATGGAACACGAAAGTAGGGAAAATCACATCGGAGGGGAAAGGAGATGTTCTGCTACCTCACGACTCACCCTCTCAACCCTCTTTGATCCTAAGTAATCTAACCCTATAGGAGTTGTCACACCTCCAAATGATTACCTCAATTGTTCTCAACCCTAGTGTCACAGCTAAGGGAAAAAAATAGCAAAATAAATCAAGATTGAAACTCACTTTTATTCATCAATAATGGAGAAGCATAATAGCAATGTAAAAAAAACATATTAGTCCTAGGGTTCACAAATCCGAATACCCACAAGGGGTTTAGCTCCTCATGAAGCTATACAAGTCCATCAAAGTAATAATAAGAACATAAATTGAATGCATAGATGAAATCCCCATGTGTGTGATGTGGCCGTGTTCTTGTGCTGCCATCGGACGTTGATGTCGATGCCGATGACGAGCTTCAAACCTCCATGAAGTCCTCTCCAAACCCTCGCCATTTCTCTCCAGAAGTTAGGGCAAAGAAGAGCCAAAAGGATCCCCAAAATAGTCTCCAAAACGGGCTTTTATAATGTTGAGTCGCGGCTAATATTTGAGTTTATTGGGATTTCACACGGCCGTGTGGAATTTCCACATGCCCGTGTAAACTTTCTGGTTTTCTAAATTTCGGCCGAAAATAAACAGTAGCTTGCTGAATGTGACTACCGTTGAATTGGTCGTTCTTCATCGAGGCCGTTGAATTGGGCACACAATCAACAGTAGATCGTGCCAATTGCTTCAAATCTCTTAACTTGGTGAAGTTCTCCTTGTTAGTATGAGCTAGACTTATTGTGAATGTGACTGCCTTTGTGCCCCTCCAAAGGAGGTTGGCACACACTCACAAGTCTATACTCATGTTGTGCTCCTTGCTTAGTCCGAAAATCTTCCCAACAATGGAGAACACGATCTAACTTCATTCCTTTCCTTTACTTTATCTTCAAAACCCTACAATGCATAAAAGTAAACAAATGCACAATTTTTAGTGATAAAATCTAATTAAATTAATGCTTATTGCAAGATAATAACGCTTCGCATTACTATAACATGAGCACTTATCAGTTCCAAACCATAAACAATATATATACTTTGCAAATATTCATGAAATAAGCCAATTCATAAATCACCATGATTCTAAACTTCCTTTAAAGCTTTTAAATAGGTTTAGCAATAAGGAGTCTATCATTCAAAAACAAGCAACTCAAATGTTAAAAACAAACATTCATGAATCATAGTCCAAACTTTAGTAATTTCCCACTCACAAACTTGGCGAGCGAAACACCTCGGTGTTACTTCTCCACTGGCTCTTTGCGCTTACTTTAAGTCTCACCTCCTAGAAGCATTTAAACAACCAAAATAAGCAACCATACATCATCAAACACTTGATTAACTAAAATGAAGGAAAAATGCTCAAAATTGGGAATGGTTTCCTCTTTGGTTTGCTAACCACCATAACAAGAAGTTATAGCAAGAATAGACCTTTCACAACTCTTAAAACAAACTAGGAAACAAGAAAGACCCAACTTTGGTTGGTGCTACAATAAATATGGGATCAAGTTGAAGACGGTTCAAGGATTTCCTTAAATCAAAGCCAAACAAATCAATACAATCAATCCTCACAAGATTTACCATCAAAGAGGAAGAAAAAGAGACAAGAATCAAGCTCTCATATGGGTTCACAACCAACCCTAACCATATCCATCAAAGAACAAAGAAGAAGCAAGAAAAGGATGCCAGCTTACCTTGATCCAAGGAATGAGCAACTTAATTATCCAAGAATTATGCCCAAAAATCTTGTCTAAATCAGCCTTAAAATCTGTTGGAATGATGGAGGAAGAAAGGAGAAGGAAATAGGAGGGTTAGGGAGAAGAAAGATGAAGAAAATGAGCTAAAATGAAGTTTTTATAGCCAATATATGACGGTGTGCGGCTCATGTGCGGGCTGCGCAGTACCCGCACACCCTAGGCAGAAGGGTGTGCGGGCTGGTGTGCGGCGTGCATACCAAGCCGCACAACCCATGCACACCATAAACCTCTCCGAAACATCCTCAAACACTAGCCAAATGACTCCAAAAACTTGGCAAGAAGCCTCAAACAAAAACAAGTTGAGAAAACAACCAACACAACTAAGATAACCAAGTAACAATCGAGTGAAGAAGAAAAAGACTGAATTATCACACTCTACCCTCCTCACAGAAATTTCGTCCTTGAAAATTCACATACGTCTATTCTTAAACAAAAGAGGGTACTTTATCTTCATCACCTCTTCTGGCTCCCAAGTGACCTCTTCTATAGCATCATTCCTCCAAAGCACTTTTACCATGGGAATGACCTTTTGTCAAATCATTTTCTCTTGGCAATCAAGAATCATCACTGGTTGCACTTCAAACTTTAAATCTTCTCTCAACTCCATTGGTGGTTCTTCAAGACAATGAGAAGGGTCGGGGATATACTTCTTCAACATGGACACATGGAACACGTTATGAATCTTTTCCAATTCAAGCGATAACTCCAATCGATATGCCACCAATCCAATCCTCTCTAGGATAAAAAAAAATGGACCTATATACCGAGGATTCAACTTTCTCCTGCCTTAAAACCGAATTACCCGTTTCCATGTAGAGATTTTCAAGAATACTCTATCCCTTACCTCAAACTCCAAGAATCTCCTACAGTTGTCAGCATAGCTCTTTTGACGGTCTTGGGATGTTTTCAATCTATCTTTAATTACTTTCACTTTCTCAATTGTCTGATTAATCGGTTCCATACTCTGAATTTTCCTTTCTCTCACTTCATCCTAACATAGAGGAGTTCTACACTCCCTTCCATACAAAGCTTCATATGGAGCCATACCAAAGCTTGCTTGGAAACTATTATTGTAGATGAACTCCACCAAGGCTAGGTGTTAATCCCAACTACCATGAAAGTCTATAACACAAGCTTTCAACATGTCTTCAAGGGTCTCAATGGTCCTTTCAGACTGACCATCTGCCTGAGGGTTGTAAACAGTGCTAAACTTCTTGAAATCTTGGCCAAAAATGAGAAGTGAATCTGGGGTCTCGATTTGAAACTATAGAGACTGCCACTCCATGCAACTTTACTATTTCCTCAATGTACAACTTTGCCAATTTCTCCAAAGAATACTTAGTATGCACTACTAGAAAATGCCCTGACTTGGTTAGCCTGTCCACTATCACCCACACTGCATCAGAACCACGAGGTGTTCTGGGTAAACCCACCACAAAATCCTTGTTTAAATGGTCCCACTTCCACTCTGGAATTGGAAGAGGTTGCAATAGTCCTGAAGGTCTTTGGTGTTCTGTCTTGACTTGTTGACATACCAAACACTTAGCCACAAACTTTGCTATCTCTCTCTTCATCCCTGACCACCAATAATTCCTTTTGATAGTTCTATACATCTTGGTACTTCCAGGATGAACTGCATAGGCTGAAGAATGAGCTTCTTCCAAGATAGCTTTCCAGAGCTCTGAATCTACTGGAACACAAACACATCCCCAAAACTCTAGGATTCCACCTTCTCTCAAACTGAACTCACTAGTCTCGTCGGCTTGTAACTTCTATATTTCTTGCATCAACACTTTATCACTACTATGGAGTTCCTTAATACGCTCCAATAGTAAAGGTCTCACTACAAAGCTGGCCACTAATGCTCCACTATCTTCAGTCTCAAGTTCTAATCTTAAACTCTACATTGCTGAAAGTAGTTGTAGATAGGCCACTTTCAAAGAGGACACTGAAGTAGCTTCCTACTCAAAGCATCAGCTGCCACATTGGCTTTCCTGGATAATAGTCTATGATCAAATCATAATCCTTGATTAATTCTAGTCATCGCTGTTGCCTCAAATTTAACTCCTTCTATGTGAAGAGATACTTCAAGCTTTTATGGTCTGTGAAAATTTGACACTTTTCTCCAAAGAGATAATGCCTACAAATCTTCAAAGAAAAAACCACCGCCGCCAACTCCAAATCATGTGTAGGATAGTTTAACTCATGTTGCTTCAGCTACCTAGAAGCATAAGCCACCATCTTTCCTTCTTTCAACAACACACAACCTAAACCCTGTCGAAAAGCGTCATTGAAGACTACAAACTCTTTCCCACTTTCTGGCAAAGTAAGCATTGGGGCTAATATCAAACGATCATTTAATGTCTGAAAGCTCTTTTCACACTCATTATTCTAGGTGAACTTCATATCCTTGCGAGTTAACTTTGACAATGGCAAAGCAATCGAAGAAAACCCTTCCACAAATCTCCCATAATAACCCGCAATTCCAAGAAAACTTTGAACCTTGCTGACATTCCTTGGCCTTTCCCAATCAACAATGGCTTCCACCTTCTTTGGATCCACAAAGATCTCTTCTTCTGACACTACATAGCCAAGAAACCTAACTTCATGAAGCCAAAACTCACTTGGAAAACTTGGCCAATAATTGCTTCTCCTGAGAATTTGCAAAACAATCTTCAAATGCTCAACATAACCCTCATTTAAAGGTGAATAGACCAAGATATCATCAATGAACACAATCATAAACTTGTCCAAATAAGGCCTGAACACTCTATTCGTCAAGTACATAAACGCTCAGGGTCATTGGTAAAACCAAACGGCATCACCAAAACTCATAATGGCCATAACGAGTTTAAAATGCCCTCTTCAGAACATCCTCTGACTTAATTTTCAACTGATGATACCAGGACTGTAAGTAAATCTTGGAGAATACTCTTGCTCCCTTCAACTGATCAAACAAATCATCTATCCTCGTCAATGGGTAGTTATTCTTGATTGTCACCTGATTCAATTGTCTGTAGTCGATACACAACCTCAAAGATCCATCTTTATTCTTCACAAAGAGAACTGAAGCACCCCAAGATGAAACACTTGGATGAATGAATCCCTTATCTACAAGATCTTGCAATTGAGTCTTCAACTCTCTCAGCTCTATGGTGCCATCCGGTAGGGTGGTATAAAAATAGGAGCCGTACAAGGTAATAGGTCTATAGCAAACTCCATTTTCCTGTCTGGTGGCAAACCAGGCAGTTCTTCAAGGAAAACATCTGGAAACTCCCTCACCACTGGCATCTCTTCTAAAGCTGGCCCCTAAACTCTGGTATCCACCACATGTGCCAAATACATAGGACAACCCTTGCTCAATAATTTCCTAGCTTCCAAGGAGAAAATCGAACTCAAACGTAGAGTCCTTCTCACACCCTTCAACACTACTGTGGGTCCTGAGGACCCAGGAAAAGTTACTTCCTTCTTTAAACAATCAATGGAAGCATGATGCCTATCCAACCAATCCATACCAAGGATGGCATCAAAATACTTGATCTCCAAAGGAGTTAAATCCGCCTGTAACACTACACCACAGACTATCATAGGACTTTCTCAAAACACCAAACTCCTAACTACCTCCTCACCAAGAGGAGTTTGTATCACCAACTCACACTCTAAGGGAGAAGGAGGGCTATCAGCATGGCATGCAAATGCAGTACTAACAAAAGAACGCTCTGACCCAGAATCAATCAATGCATAAGCATCATGCTGAAAAATAGATAATGTATCTATGAGCACATTAGGCCTACACTCAGCCTCTTCCACTATCATGGGAAAAACTCGGGCTGAACTCTGGTCTAAAGTCGCTGGGGACCCGGTTGTGAAGTGTTACTAGTAGCTCCTGACTTGGTAGGGACTGGTGTGGATGCTACTGGCTGTGGACCTCTGGACTAACTAGGACGCCCCTGATATAGTGGTGTAGATCCACTACGTCCTAGCTCTGGATAAGCTGATCTCAAATATCCAGTCCGACCATAATGGAAGCACTTGCGAGGAGCTAAGCACTGTCCCTTATGTGACTTGCCACAGTTCTGGCACTTGATTCTAGCCTCTGGGCCTTTGACACTAGGAGCACTGTCAAAATGTGAGAATCTTTGTAGATCACCACTGTGAGGTGGTGGGGGTCTAGCAGGGCCTGAATCAAAAGTGCCCTTAGAGGAACCCTCATTCTTGCTCTTCTTGGATGGTTGTCCCATCTCCATGCTTCTTCTCTTAGCAATGTTCTCCCAAACTATCTTGCCTTCTCTAACAAGTTGCTCTGCTCTCAAAGCTGATTGTAGCATCTCCTTGAAGCTTTGCTTGCTTGTGACTATCATTCTTTCTCTGATGCTCAGGTTCAAACCAACTTCAAATTTAGAACATAGAACTTCCTCTGTGGATGCCAACTCTGGAACAAAACTAGCCAAGTCCTTCAACTCTATCTCATATTATGTAATTATCTTGTTCCCTTGAACCAATCCTATGAACTCGTGCCTCTTTTGGTCACGATGAAATTGGGTGTAGTACATTTCATCAAACTCATGTAAGAAATCTGACCAAGTAACTTTTCCAAAGGATCTGCTCTTTAAACTTTGCCACCAAATCCGAGCACGGCCCTCTAGTAGTCTGGTAGCAACCCTGAGTCTCATCTCATCTTCTAGACTCATATCATCAAATGTAGCAGTCATTCTCTTGATCCACTCCTTAGTAATCATGGCATCACTAGTGCCATCAAAAGAACCACATCTAAGCTGTCAGGCTTCTTTCAAAAACTTGGACAAGACTACGGTCTGACAGGGTCCATTGACCTCTATAGGTACATGCTGAACTGCTAGGGCCTGTGGTGGTGCTGGTATTGGGGCTGGGGGCAGTCTGAGCCTGTTCCCCAAAATTCCTCCAATAATCCAAGAAGTCTTGGTACTCCTAATAGGTAGGTTACACTAAAGCAGCTCCATGGACCTCAGGGGCATACACTGAAGCTGCCACTGCAGGATTATGCCCTGAACTGGCTTCCTACCTAGGTGGCGATGGAGATGAGAGCGGGGATGGCTTTCCTCGCCTCCTACCTCTCTGCACTCTCGGTGTGTTGCCATTCTACTGAAAGGAAAAACACAAGACAACCTTTTAAAAAATTCCTACATGCAACAATGCTATATGCAAACACAAATGGGATCCACTAGATATAAGGACAAGGAATCACACTTTTGACCCAAATCAAGGAACTGACTCTAGAATTAGATTATACTATCAAACCTATGCCTAAATTTAAACTAGGGCTCTGATACCACTAAAGTATGTCACACCCGTCCCCTGGGTCCCACACATGATATACCGCCACGAAGGTGGTGGTCCAACACTACCTCAACCCTAGGTGGCCGTAAGGCTGACCTGATCTCTATACATTGCATTTACAATCACAAGAAATAACTTAACAATAAATACCTATATTACTCATCTTACTCAAGTTCATCAATTTAACAGCAAGGTAAGAAGTATAAGTAACAACTATAGCTCAAGCATAATCATTTAAAAATAAAACATCGTAAAAATGTTTCAATTCTTAACAAGAATGAAAATACTTTGAATAACAATTATCACATAAGAATATAAACTTTCTCAATGAAATACAAATAGAATTCCTTTAAAATCATCAAGAACATATATGCAATTCTGCATCTAATATTTGAACAATTCTTTTCGATAGTTTCAAATATCAAGATGCTTAGAAATAAGTAAGTCATCAATCACAAATCATCAATAATGTCTAGAATGGCCTCAAAAAGTCTCCATCGCTAACCGTGGCCTGTATTAGGTCTAGAGCTACAAAGATGCGCGTATCTTGGCATTGGCCGCTGGGAAGTTCGTGTGGTGACTGCGAACAACCCCAACTATATCCTTGCCAGAGATCTACACTCCCACCAGACATGGCATACTCGTTTTGACAGTATTCAATGCCACCTCTATATAGGTCGGCCCGTGGAAATCATCCACTTCTTACTATAGTAAGTACTGGAGCTCGGCTCCCATGTCACCATCAAAGCATTTAAACGATAACTGATAAGTGATAAACGCCTAAACATACGTATTTTCCATGTATTCGGGTGTATGTATTACGTATTTTTCTATGAGTTGACGCCCGTTTTTAGTCTGAATTGGTTTCTTTCGTGTTACAGGTACTGATGTGACCCCTTCGAGCTCATTGATAGAATTTGAGAAGAAATCGGCAACGAAAACACTATTTCATAGGGGGGGGTACTGTAGCGACTACTGTAGAAGATCCTGTAGCACGAACCCTTTGGCGACTGTAGCGACTACTGTAGAAGATCATGTAGCACTTCACTGTAGCGACACTGTAGCAACTTATGCGATTTCGGGATTTTCTCGGAAATTTTCTCTCCCCGCATGCGGGACCGCATAGGGGGCCGCATAACTCACTGGAAAAGGTTTTTAAGGGTTTTGGTGTCCATTTTGAGGGGGAGGCTAGGTCTTGAGAAACAACACACTTCACCATCTTCTTTGGGAGCTTGAGGCCGGCTTTTGGAGGCATTTCTTGCGGAGAGGACGACGGGGAGAGCACGAGACGACGAATCCACACCTTCGATTTGCATTTAAGAGGAAGTTTGACAAAGGAAGCCACTCCTTGGATGGCGTCCTTGGAAGCGTCATTCGGCCTTGATCTTTTCAGGGGGTGTTTTCATTATGCTTTTGGTTGTTTTTATGTATTTGATTGCTTACTTTGTGATCATGAACAACTAACCCCAAGGTCACCGGATGTAGGTGAACCTTGGGGGTGAACTTGTGTATTTTGGATGCCTCTTTCTAGTTTATGTATTTGGTTTGGTTTGTGATCCTTGTTTGGTGGTTCTTGAATGCCTTGATATGTATGAGAACTCTATATGTCAATTCCTAGACAATGCTAGGTTGCATGACCATTGCCCTAGTATTAGGCTCACCAAGCTTGGAAGGGAATACATGTACGAATACACCGTGACCATCGGGTATTTGTACCCCTCCAATTGTTAGGGTTGTCCTTGTTTGTGTTTCAACCCTAGCTTGGGGAAATCCACTAAACCCTTTGCAATCGTACAAGGATTTGGGCGGAAGCAATTCCGTATTCCAATACTTGTATTGGATTAGGGACTAACGCCGCGACCATCGGGCTGGTCTAATTTAGGGTTTCCCGGTCCAAACCACCCACGTGAATGCTAGTTAGGGCATCCTTAGCACTTTAGTAACCCCCGAGGGAATCCTCATCCGTGGCCATTCCCTCACCTTGATTTTTCCCCTCCGTATTTATTCTTGCTATTTGCATGCTCTTTGTTTTAGTAGATTATTTGTAGTTCTTATTCCAAGTGATCGATTAGGTCAAACAACATTGTGATAAGGAAGTAAGGATAGCTTCTCGGGCCCTTGGGGATACGACCCCCTCGTGTTCGCACGAGGGGTATTACTTGGCGACCCCGTGCACTTGCGGGTGAGCGATTCAAGCGCGTTTCACCAATAAGTGTCTAAATGTATGTATGTAGTATTTCAGTCTTTTCTCTTGTTTGTCACGTTGTTATTTTAGTCATTTTAGTCATCTTCTCATTGTCATTGGTTAGGGGCATCTTGCTGAGTGTTTGGCGATGTTTTTAAAGTTAAAAAGTTGTTTTCAGGTCGAGCATGGACGTGCTCAAGACGTGTTGGTGCCGCTGATTTTCTCAGGAGAATCCGGGTGTTGGGACTTAGGATTTCAGCTCTGACACGCCCCTGTCAGGAAGAACACCCCCGTGTCACTTCTATGAGAGATTTTCCTGAGATTTGCAGCGGCAGGAACACAAGTGTGTTGAGGCCGTGTCAGGTCTGACACCCCCGTGTTAAGAGCACTCAGACTGTGTTCTTTTTTTCAGAATTGCCTGGAAAGATCAGCAGATGGAACATGGCCGTGTTCAGGCCGTGTCCCACTTGATATGTCGTGAGATTATCTATTTAAAGCCCCGTTTGATCCCGTCTCTTCACCTATCTACCCTCAAAAACTTTACCATTCATTCCTCTTCTCTTCCTCCACCATTCTTAAGGTTTAAGGGCTGATTTTTGGAGGGCTTTATGGGCTTGTTCTTGGATTCTTAAGAGTGATCATCCTTTGACTCAAGGTAAGCCCTCTTCCTTGCTTGTTCTTCCTTGTTCTTTGGATGAGTGTAACTAGGGTTTTGTTGTGGATTCAAGTGGGATCTTGATTCTTCCTCTTTTTCTTCCTCCTTGATGGCTAATCTTGTGCGGGTTGATTTTATTGAGTTGTATGGCTTTAACTTCATGAAATCCATGAACCTTCAAAACCCTAATCTCGGAATTACTGTAGCACTGACCATGTTAGGTCATTCTTGCTTTCCTTGTTGGTTTTATGAGTTGTGAGAGGTCTTATTCTTGCTGGAACTCTTTTCTACGGTGCTTAGGGAACCCTAGAAGCAATCATTCTCATTTTAAGCATTATCCCTCATTGCATTTAATCTAGTTGTTGATGATGTTTAGTTGCTTGTTTTGGTTGTTTGATTGCTCCTAGGAGGTGAGGCTTCAAGTAAGGGCAAGGAGCCGGTGGAGAAGTGATACCGAGGCATTTTGTTCGCCAAGTTTGTGAGTGAGAAATTACCAAAGTTGGACTATGATTCATGCATGATATTTCTTGATATTAAGTTTCTTGTTTTGAATTTATAAAATCCTTATTGCTAAATTTATTCAAAACCTAGAATGATGCTTAGAATCATGATGATTTATGAGATTGGCTTATTTCTTGAATTCTTGCAAAGTGTATGTAAGTGGCTTATGATTTGAAACTCTATGTTCAAAATACATGTTTTAAGCTATGTGTTTTCAAGAGAATTGATGTTCTCATCATGATGATCAAAGGCATATGAAAACAAGTTGATTTTCATGTTATTAAAGTAATGCTCAAAGTGTATTTTCGAAAGACACTTCTTTATGATACTTTTGATGAAAATGGTTTCATTATCAATGTTTTGATCAAATTGATCATCCTTGGGGTGAGAATTACCATTGTGAACACTTATTGTCTCTTATTGAGAATTATGCTATCATGATGTATATATATTGAGCCTATGGGCTGAGTTATTGTTTAATTTCTTGTTTGTGACATGGAAGCCGGGCTCCAGAACTTACTGCAGTAAGAAGTGGACGGTTTCCACAGGCTGACCTATATAGAGGTTGTGTGGAGTATTGTCAAAAAACGGTTATACCATGTCAGGTGGGAGCGTAGATCCCTGACTTGGGTATTGTTGGGTTGTTCGGAGTCACCACACGAACTTCCCAGCGGCCAATGCCAAGATATCTGAATCTTGGTCGCTCCAGACCTAACCAAGGCCATGGTTAGCGACGGAGAGTTTTTGAGGCCATTCTGGACATTATTGTTGATTTGTGATCAATGAGTTATTTGCTTATATGCTTTTCGATATTTGATTCTATCAATAAGGATTGTGCTTATACTAGGTCCAGGATGGCATGCGTTTTCATGATGATTTCAAAGAACCTCTATTTGTATTTCAATGAGAAAAGCTATGTTATTATGAGATATTTGTTACTCAAAGTATTTTCTTCATTCTTGTTATTTATTGAAATATTTTTATGATGTTTATCTCTATTTGATCATGCTTGAGCTTTAGTCCTATGACTAACCCCTCACTGAGTAACTTAGTTACTCACCTCCTCTTTCTTCCTTCCAGGTGATAGCTCAGCGTAGAGGTGAAGTCGTGAAGTGCTTGGCTAGAGTCGTCATTGTCTTCTCATTTTGAGTTTATGTATGTTATCTATTGTCTTGGCATGTATTAATAGGGATCCACTATGTATTATTGAACCCTATCATGATTCTCCATACTTGCAACAGTTTGTGTGTCAGTCTAGTCCTTGTTTTGTTGAGGAGTATATCCTCAATTTGGAGTGGTTGTTATTAAATTCCTTAAGTACTTCTTGTCATGAGTATCAGTGTGTGATACCTTGTATGAGTAATACAAGTAATTGTTGTTGAGTTATGTTTTGTGAATATAGATGTATTGTACAGGGTACAGGTTAGCCTTACGACCACCTAGGGTTGAGGCAGTGTTGGATCTCTCCTGGGTTGTCGTGGCGTTATGTCGTGCGCAGGAGCTGCGGGTCAGGGCTTGACAATGTATTCTAGTATACATATTCTATACACTTAGCGTGTATTTTTGTATGAATGGATGCCCGTTTTGTGCTTAATTAATATTATTTGTTTTGTAGGGCATGGAGGAGCCATAAGGAACAAGAGAATACAATTTGGGCAAAAAAGGGGAAAAAAACCATGTGGCACAGTACTGTAGCGCATTAACTGTAGCTGGAGCAATACAGCAAAGGCTCCGTAGCGTATGCACTGCAGAAGAGGCACTATAGCATATGCACTGCAACAGTGACTGTAGCACATGGGGGTTTATCGGGGCAAGAAATTGTTTTAAGTCATACGGGTTGAACAGTGACCGTATGGGAGGCCATCTGCCCCAGAAACCAGAAAGTTTTACCTAGTCCTTAACACCAAGTATACCACCCTCACTGACACCATTTTGGGGGTTGTATGACTGAGGATTTGGGAGTATAAAAGATCATCTCTAGGGATTTTTAATGGGGACTTTCTCTTGGACTTTGAGGCCACCGCCACCACACCTTCTTGAGGCTTTCCGGCCATCTTTCAGTGGCGATCTTTGTGGGAAGTTAGCACACATCATCACCAAGAGGGAGAGAAGCAAAGAAGAAGGAGTTTGAGTGAAGATCACATCGACAAACCTGTGAAGCTTCAACCATTTAAGGGGATCATGACCTAGAGGAAGTTTTCATTACTTCTTTCATATTTTTATCTTCCTTGTATGTTGTATAAGTATCCCTTCTCATGAGGGATTAACTTATTATTGTGTTTGGATTTGGATGAACCCTAGGGTTCATCTTGTGTAAGAAATTTGGATGTTGTTATTAATTTATTTTGATGGTTGTTTGAGATTCAATCTTTTATGGTTTCATGTCTAGAATTACAATTGTGGAGAAATCCGCAATTCTTTTATGAGTTGTGCACGTAGATGTGACCTACTCATGTGTGCTATATGGTAGAGGAATCCCGCAAGTGTACGGGGTCGCCAAGTAATACCTAGTGCAAAAGCACTAGGATCGTATTCCACGGGGCTAAGGGTCTACTATTACTCCTTCATCACCTATTTTCTAACCTAACATCTCAAACATGATTATAGTGCTCTAATTAAAGCAAGAAACAAGAACAGTATGTATAAACAAATTTAAAGTCAAACACAATGGTTGCAAGTGCTACAGTGATGAATGAAGGCCTATGGATGTGGATCCCCTTGAGGGGTCATCATGAAACATGGATGAACAGTAAAAGGATAGTTTGGGTGATTTAGACCGAAGGATCTCAAAATTAGATCAACCCCAATTTCTCAGCGATTGAACCTTAATCCAATACGAATACCTAGTGGCATTTCTTCCTAATCGGTATTCCTACGATTGCATTAAATACATGGAGATCCCAATATAAGGGTACCCTAAACCCTAGTTTACCCTTATAAATCGGAAGGCTATTGGTACCTGATTGCTTACCCACAAGTGCACGGGGTCGCCAAGTAATACCCCTCATGCAAGCACGAGGGGGTCGTATTCCCAAGGGCCCGAGAAGCTACTCCTACTTCCTTATCACAATGTTGTCCAACCTAGTCATTCACTTGGAAGAAGAACTACAAATAATCTACTAGAGCAAAAAGCATGCAAATAGTAAGTATAAATACTGAGGGAAAAATCAAGGCGAGGAAATGGTCACGGATGAGGATTCCCTCGGGGGTTACTAAAGTGCTAAGGATGCCCTAACTAGCATGCACGTGGGTGGTTTGGACCAGGGAACCCTAAATTAGACCAACCCGATGGTCACGGTGTTGGTCCCTAGTCCGGTACAAGTATTGGAATACGGAATTGCTTCTACCCAAATCCTCGTATGATCGCAATGGGTTTAGTGGATTTCCCCAAGCTAGGGTTGAGACACAATCAAGGACAACCCTAACAATTGGAGGGGTACAAATACCCGATGGTCACGGCATATTCGTACGTGTATTCCCTTCCAAGCTTGGTGAGCCTAATACTAGGGCAATGGTCATGCAACCTAGTATTATCTAGGAATTGATACATAGAGTTCGCATACATATCAAGGCATTCAAGAATCACCAAACAAGGATCACAAACCACACCAAATGCATAAAACTAGAACAAGCATCCAAAATACACAAGTTCACCCCCAAGGTTCACCTACATCCGGTGACCTTGGGGTTTAGTTGCTCATGATCACAAAATAGGCAAGAAAATACATGAAAACAACCAAAAGCATAATAAGAACACTCCCTCAAAGGATCAAGGCCGAATGACGCTTCCAAGGACGCCACCCAAGGAGTGGCTTCCTTTGTCAATCTTTGTCTCAAATGCAAATCGAAGGCGTGGACTCGTCATGTCGTGCTCTCCCGGTCGTCCTCTCCTCAAGAATTGCCTCCAGAACCCGACCTCAAGCTCCCAAGGAAAGTGGTGAAGTCAAGCTCTCCCAAGACCTTGGTTCCTCCCTCTCAAAATGCTCTAAAAAACCGTTAAAAATGAATTCCAATGAGTTATGCAGCCTCCCATGCCGCCCCACATGCGGGGAGAGAAAGTTTTCGAGAAATCCCGAAAGTCGCGTAAGTTGCTACAATGCCGCTACATTACCCCTGCTACAGTTAAACTGCTACAGTACCGTATGCGGCCTGCAATGCGCCTGCATGGTAGCCCGCATGAACCTCCTGACCCAGCCGATCTTCAAGTCTCCGTGCTACAGTGGTTGCTACATTGGTTGCTACAGTGCTCCCGGGCTTAGAAACAGTGTTTTTGATGCCGATTTCTTCTCCAATTCTGTCATTAAGCTTGCTAGGGCTTCATTGGTACCTGTAACACGAAAGAAACCAATTCAAACCAAAAAAGGGCGTCAACTCATATAAAAATACGTAATACATACGTGGTGAGAATGCGTTTGAATCGCTCACCCGCAAGTGCACGGGGTCGCCAAGTAATACCCCTCGCGCGAGCATGAGGGGGTCGTATTCCCAAGGGCCCGAGGAGCTATTCTTACTTCCTTATCACAATGTTGTTTAACCTAGCAATCACTCAAAGGACATAACTACAAATAATCTACGGATGTGTGAAAAGCATACAAATAATAAATACAAATACTGAGGAAAATCAGGGCGAGGAAATGGTCACGGATGAGGATTCCCTCGGGGGCTACTAAAGTGCTAAGGATACCCTAACTAGCATGCACGTGGGTGGTTTGGACCGGAAAACCCTAAATTAGACCAACCCGATGGTCACGGTGTTTGGTCCCTAATCCGGTACAAGTATTGGAATACGGAATTTCTTCCGCCCAAATCCTTGTACGATTGCAATGGGTTTAATGGATTTCCCCAAGCTAGGGTTGAAACACAATCAAGGACAACCCTAACAATTGGAGGGGTACAAATACCCGATGGTCACGGCGTATTCGTACATGTATTCCCTTCCAAGCTTGGTGAGCCTAATACTAGGGCAATGGTCATGCAACCTAGCATTGTCTAGGAATTGACATATAGAGTTCTCATACATATCAAGGCATTCAAGAACCACCAAACAAGGATTTCAAACCAACACACATGCATAAACTAGAAAGGAATCATCCAAAATACACAAGTTCACCCCCAAGGTTCACCTACATCCGGTGACCTTGGGGTTTAGTTGCTCATGATCACAAAGTATGCAAATAAATACATGGAAACAACCAAAAGCATAATAAGAACACTCCCTCAAAGGATCAAGGCCGAATGACACTTCCAAGGACGCCACCCAAGAAGTGGCTTCCCTTGTCAAACTTCCTCTAAAATCCAAATCGAAGGTGTAGAGTCGTCGTCTCGTGCTCTCCCCGTCGTCCTCTCCTCAAGAATCGCCTCCAAAAGCCGGCCTCAAGCTCCCAAAGAAGGTGGTGAAGTCAAGCTTGCTCAAGGTCTAGCTCTCGATCAAAATGACTTCCCAAAACCCTTAAAAACATCATCCAGAACGTCATGCGGCCCCGTATGCGACCCCGCATGCGGGGAGAGAAAATCCCGAGAAAAACCCGAAATCGTGTAAGTTGCTACAGTGCCGCTACATTACCGTATGCTACAGTAAAACTGCTACAGTACGTATACGGCCTCTGCAGTGCCCGCATGCCAGACCGCATGACCTCCAGACTTAGCCATTTCGCCAAAGGGGTCGTGCTACAGGATCTGCTACAGAAGTCGCTACAGTACCCCCTCGGAAATAGTGTTTTCATTGCCGATTTCTTCTCAAATTCTATCAATCAGCTCGAAGGGGTCACATCAGTACCTGTAACATGAAAGAAACCAATTCAGACCAAAAACGGGTGTCAACTCATAGAAAAATACGTAATACATACACCCGAATACATGGAAAATACGTATGTTTAGGCGTTTATCAAACATCCCCACACCTAAGCATTTGCTTGTCCCCAAGCAAACACACATGAAGAACAGGGGCACGGTGATAAACGACTAAACACGACCTCAAGCTCAACGGTAAAGCACTCCACTAGCACAAGTGAAAAGAAATCTAGAAAGTGAGCTGTACAGTGAGTGATCAAGTAATGGTAGCCCTGTTTTATTCAAAGTATTTCCGTGAGTGTGTGCTGGCTCCCAACCTTAACCTCCACACCCTGGATTACCCCAGTGGTCCATTCACTTCACATATGGTGAGAATGGTATTAGGCAGTTAAAGACCTCTTCAATACTTAGTTAAAAGTCTTTTGAGTTCCTGAATAAAACTCTAGCACTTAAGCGACTGTGTAAGAAGTTCCAGGGGACGCAACAGAGATACTTATTTACCTATTTACAAATATACTTTTTTTTTTTTTTTTTCTGAGTCCGGCAAACATTGGCTGCACAAGAAATCTTTCAGAAGGATGCACATGCTGATTAGGCACAAGAGCCACCCAACCTACTCAATTACAGCCTACATAGACGCATTCATGCTGTGCCAGCAGAGGAATACTGCCATAGACTCCACTTTTTTTTTTTAACTGTACACACTGTATCTCAGTCCCTTGGACACCTGTCACACAAGTTCACTTAAGGCTACAGAAAACAAAACAGGAACTCACAAGCTCTTAAAAGAATATTGAAGAAAGAATTTAACAGTCTAATACCAAAATCATCATAATGGGTTGGTTGGAGTGTATAAGGTAGGAGCAATCATGATAGAGCATGAGAAAGCACTAAAAATAAAACAGGGCATCATTCAAGCACAGTATAAAAATACAGCTCATTTCTATCATTCTTTTAAGCTAGGAAGTACAAAACCCTAAAATCATAGCTATCATCGGTATTCATGCATGCAAAACTAGTAAAGTACCCCATCCCCACACCTAAAGTTGTACATTGCCCTCAATGTACATGAATCAGCAGAGTAAGGTGCGAGATAAAAAATATAAACATAGAAATACGCGAATGAGGTAAAGAAACTTCCCCAATTGGTCGATGAGATGAACTCCACGTGTGCCTGGACCGGGGGAAAGTTGTGAGGTGCAAGGGGCGTGAATCCTCTACAATGATTAGTCCTAAAAATAGAGAGGAAACATATCACATCCCAAGAAATAAATAGAGAGCCGGACAAGAAAGCACGAATCAAAAACGGGAAAATACAGTTTAGAAGGGTCAGGACCCTTGCTAACTGAAAAGTATAACAATACAAACCAACAAGTCTAGAAATAAAAACCAGTATAAACAACAGAAAGAAAAACTAAAGTGGTGCTGTGGGTCTAGAGATCCGGAGGGAGTGATGGCGCAAAGCACGTGGTGGCTGTGGAGGAGGTGCCGACAGAAGATGAAGCGCCGCGCATGTATGATAAGATCTCGGCCATGCTGCTCTCGATGCGGCCCTGTGATATGGCTAAATCATGCACTGATGCTGTCAACGCCTCCTGAGAGGTCCCAAGGGTCTGCAACTGCTGACGGACCTCGATGCGGAACTCCGCGAAACTCTCCTCAAGTGATGGTCGACTCCCGCTAGGTGCTGCGTCGGGTACAGGGGCGGACTCTGAATCAGACTCTGATCCTGACTCAGAATCCCGAGAGGTGTCGGGGTCATGGGAACTCGTGCCTCCACTGCGCGGGAGGCGGTAAGTGTCTCCCGACCTCTCAACTATCCCAATATGAAGCAAGATCGACAGACTAAGTGGTGCCACGGTGCTCACAATGCTCATGCCCTGGGTGTGCTCAATCAGTCCTAGGCCCCTGATGATGCGTGTAATATACGGCCCGGCAAATATAGCCCCAAGGCGAGTAGAAGTCCCCTGATGCTCAATAAGTCCGGCGAACAGATGGCCCATGTGGATGGGGTACCGCTGAAGAATACTGTACATAATAAGTAGATCGGTACGAGAAACCACCCTAGTAGAATCAGCGCGACCGCTCACACTTCTGGATAGCAGGGCCTGCAAGTACCTGTGAACGGGGTCTGCCATCAAAGAAGCCTTCTTCGATGATGATGAGCGAGCAATAGACTTCCAGAAGGAACTAGGGGACACCGAGCGTGGGAAGTCACGAGGTAAATTCCTGAGCTCCGAATCGGCGAGGGACTCATAAGTGTGAAACCCAAGGTAGATGGCCAACCGGTCGTCGGTGATCCTGTGCCGCTTACCAAAGGCTCTAAAAGTGATGGTGCTGGCCTGGCGTAAATGAGGAGCATGCCCGGATACCTCAAATGTGCTCAACACCTCCAAGGTCAACTCCCGATAAGTGGGCTCGTCGATCTCAAGAATATCATCCCATCCATCACGGGAGATGAGGCCTCGAACGGTATCATCAATGTCCAATGTCTTCAAAGCCTCCCAATCGATAACTCGCACCGTGCCAAACTTCCTCCTTGACAAGAAAGCGAACCTTGCCTTGTGGGCATCATTCTTGAATGTAGGCTCGCAAACGGGTGGTGGAGTGCTTCTCCTAACGCGCTTGGAAGCCACGTGTTTGATCGGCATCCCTACAAGACAAGAGAACATCATCAAGCCAAAAAAAACTTGAGAAAATTGGTTAATGAAGAACAAAGGCTGATTTTTGGCTAGTGCTACAGTAATTTCGGGGAAATTTTTGGTAGAGTTTCTCCTTGTAAAAGTGATAATCTAAATGTATAAAGCTTGGAATTCAAGAGAAATGATTACAAGAAGCATTCACCATGTAAATCATCATGTTTTCCCATCATTTCAACCATAAAAAACCAAAGAATGAGTGATAGGAACACAAACCTTGAACTAGGGCACCAATGAGAAGATGAAGTGAAAATCGGCTTAAACCTTGATAAAACCTTGAAAATCTTCCAAAAAGTTGTTTGCTAGGTTGAAGAGAGTGTTTGGATGCAAAAAGAATGAAGAAAAATGGTGGAGAGATGAAGGAGAAAAGAAAAGAAGTTTGATGAAAATGGAGTGAATAGTGAGGGAGTGGAGTGAAGAGGGGGAGATGAAGGTCGGGTGACCATGCGGCCCCCCATGCGGCCGCATGGTTGCCCGCATGGCTCTCGGGAAAAACCATGCGGCCTGCTATGCGGCCGCATAGCAGGCCGCATACCTCTCGGGAAAATTCATGCGGCCTGCTATGCGGCCGCATAGCAGGCCGCATACTTCTCTGGAAAAAATATGCGGCCCCTTGTGCGGCCGCATGGTAGGCCGCACAAGGCCCAGGAATTTTGTTTAGCTCCGAACACTCTCAACACTCAAAAATCACATGAAAACAAAGCCGAAAACACACAAAAATCATTAAAAACATGGAGAATGAGGCACCAACACTCAAGAAAAAATACAAAGATCATGAAATCTATGGTGCAACAAGATGAAATAAATTATGGAATTCGGCTAAACAACAACCACAAGCACCAAAAATCAACAAGACTCAAACTCACAAGCACCACACAAAAAAAAATACGAAAAACACACAAACACAACAATGACAACTAAGAAGAAAAATAAATGCAATGAATTTAAAGACTTGGGTTGCCTCCCAAGAAGCGCTTTTTTAATGTCTTTAGCTCGACATGGTTTACCTCAATTCAGGGTGGAACAAAGGGGTGAGAAATACCTTCAAACTTTGATGAAGAGTTGTTACCCGGAAAGTTCAACGAGAGGCATGAAAAAATCTTGAATTTCCCCCGGTCATCAAAGAACAAATGGTCAACCTCCTCGGGTGACATTGTAGAAACATTCACCCCCCGCTTTTGCTTCTCTTTTTTCTTCCTCCACAACTTTTTCAAGGTTCTCTTCTCATTGGAATTTGGTGAAGATTTGACCTCTACTTGTGCTAGTTGTTGTAATGGTGGAGGGGGGGGGCTCATCATCCACAACATCATCCCCGAGATCTTCAAAGTACTCCTCCAATGGGTTCAAAGCGAGGACTTCCTGCACACAGTCGGAGATAATCACATCAGTTGTATCCGTGAAATAAAGAGTGTCATCGTGATCAAGTGTACGTTTCATAGCTTCGGGGAGGATGAAGACCACTTATTCGTCTCCAACCCTCAAGGTCATCTTCCCTCCTTTTACATCAATTAGTGCACCGGCGGTGTTAAGAAATGGACGCCCAAGGATCAATGGAACTTCCACATCATCGTCCACATCAAGAATTACAAAATCCACCGGGATGATCAACTTATCCACCCGAACTAGAACATCTTCAACAATTCCCCGGGGTCTTCGCACTGAACGATCCACAAGTTGCAAAGTCATTCATGTGGGTCTCAAATTATCTAACCCCAACCTCAAAAACAAGTTATACGGCATAACATTAATGCTAGCTCCCGAGTCGGCCAAGGCACTTTCTTGCACTCCATCCCCGATCACACAAGGGATGATGAAACTACCCGGATCATTGAGTTTCTTGGGCAACTTCTTTTGGATAATGGCCGAGCAATTTCCGGATAGAGTCACCGTCTCCAAGTCTTCAAGCTTCCTCTTATTGGTAAGGAGGTCCTTCATGAATTTAGCGTATTTCGGCATTTGTGAAAGTGCCTCCACCAAGGGAATGTTTATGTGAAGCTGCTTGAAGATATTCAAAAATTTCTTGAATTGGGCGTCCTCTTTATCTTGTTTGAGCCTAGAGGGATATGGTACCACAGGTTTATACTCAGGCTCCTTCCTAGTCAAAGGACTTGGAACATTTCCATTGTGCTTTCCCTCCAAATCATCAATTTGATCATTACTTGGCTTAGGGTCTTCCCAGTCGGCTACCCTATCGTTGGAGGTACTTGGACTATCCCCGGTCCTTACCTCCAACTGCTTCCCACTCCTGAGCGTCACTGCCTTCAAGTGTTCTCTCGGGTTGCATTCAGTGTTGCTCGGCATGCTACCCAAGGGCCGATCTGACTGTGCCCTAGCAAGCTGTCCCACTTGGGTCTCAAGAGACTGAATGGAGGCTTGGACATTTCTCAGTACAGTACCAAATTCATCCAATCTCTTGTCCACATTTTGGAACTTGGCCTCCGTAGTGATCATGAATCGTGCCAATACATCCTCAGTCGAGTATTTCTTCTCTTGGACCTGCTGAGGTTGAAACTGGGAGCCCTGAGGTGGTGGAGGTCTCTGATGGAATTGGCCTTGATTCCAGGACATGTTCGGGGGATTCCTCCACCCTGAATTATAACTGTTGCTGTACTGGTTCCCCGGTCCCCTAGGTCCTCCGCCAACATAATCTACTGATTCCACGGGTGCAGAAGGGGCAATAAATATGGGGCACTGCGAAGTTGCATGCCCAGCACCGCAAGTATCACAGGATAACACCGCCTTAGGGGAAGAACTGGACCCCAACATGAACTGCTCAAACTTCTGTGTCAATGCACTGACTGCCGCGTTGTTATCTGTGACATTCTTCGATAAGGCCTCAACCTTTGCAGTCAATGCAGTGGTCTCATTCACTTCGAACAGGCCGGCCACCCTTGGTCCCTTCTGTCGAGTGCTCCAGTGGCACTCATTGTTCGCCATGCTGTCAATCAATTTCTCAGCTTCTTCAGGGAGTTTGTCACTCAAAGAGCCACCTGCTGCGGCATCTATGAGTTGCCTTGTACCGTAATTCAAGCCATTACAGAGCATCTGTACTCGCATCCAAGCAGGGAAGCCATGATGAGGGCACCTACGTAACAAGTCTTTAAATCGCTCATGTGCTTCAAGTAGGGTTTCAGAATCCCCCTGCCTGAAAGAGGAAATCTCTTGTCTCAGTCTTGCGGCCTTGCTCGACGGGAAATACCGAGCCAAGAATTTCTCGACCATTTCCTTCCAGGTGGTGATGGACCCGGGAGCTAAGGAAGTGAGCCATCTGTATGCTGCTCCCCTCAAACTGAATGGAAACAATCGCAATCTGATAGCATCATCTGACACTGAATTAATCTTGAAGGTGGAGCAGATCTGCAGGAATCGAGAAAGATGGGCATGCGGGTCTTCATCAGGTAGACCATCAAACTGGACTGAGCTTTGTATCATCCCAATCGTGCTCGCCTTGATCTCAAAGTTATTCGCCGGGACGGTGGGTACTTGTACACTGAATTCCTCCCCGGTAAATTGTGGTCTCTCGAAATCGGATAAGGTCCTCCTCGGTTCGGCCATAACTGATGGTTCACTAGACTCGACCCGAACCTCTTGTTGCCTAGAACACTCAGTAACCTCTCTTAACCGATGATGAAAAGTGCGTTCGATCTCGTTGTCGGGCTCAACTAGAGTTGCTTGATCCGCCCGTGTCATAAGAGGGGTACCTTGCAAAAATAGCTAATATCAACACAAGCAAAAGAAGTAATGATGAAATATAAACAAGGATGGTAAAAACGAACAAAAGTAAAAATGGTCAAATCAACACGTTTTAAGTTTTCCGAATATTCCTCGTGGGTCCCCGGCAACGGCGCCAAAAACTTGGTGAGAATGCGTTTGAATCGCTCACCCGCAAGTGCACGGGGTCGCCAAGTAATACCCCTCGCGCGAGCACGAGGGGGTCGTATTCCCAAGGGCCCGAGGAGCTATTCTTACTTCCTTATCACAATGTTGTTTAACCTAGCAATCACTCAAAGGAGATAACTACAAATAATCTACGGATGTGTGAAAAGCATACAAATAATAAATACAAATACTGAGGAAAATCAGGGCGAGGAAATGGTCACGGATGAGGATTCCCTCGGGGGCTACTAAAGTGCTAAGGATACCCTAACTAGCATGCACGTGGGTGGTTTGGAGCGGAAAACCCTAAATTAGACCAACCCGATGGTCACGGTGTTTGGTCCCTAATCCGGTACAAGTATTGGAATACGGAATTTCTTCCGCCCAAATCCTTGTACGATTGCAATGGGTTTAATGGATTTCCCCAAGCTAGGGTTGAAACACAATCAAGGACAACCCTAACAATTGGAGGGGTACAAATACCCGATGGTCACGGCGTATTCGTACATGTATTCCCTTCCAAGCTTGGTGAGCCTAATACTAGGGCAATGGTCATGCAACCTAGCATTGTCTAGGAATTGACATATAGAGTTCTCATACATATCAAGGCATTCAAGAACCACCAAACAAGGATCTCAAACCAACACACATGCATAAACTAGAAAGGAATCATCCAAAATACACAAGTTCACCCCCAAGGTTCACCTACATCCGGTGACCTTGGGGTTTAGTTGCTCATGATCACAAAGTATGCAAATAAATACATGGAAACAACCAAAAGCTACAGTAAAACTGCTACAGTACGTATACGGCCTCTGCAGTGCCCGCATGCCAGACCGCATGACCTCCAGACTTAGCCATTTCGCCAAAGGGGTCGTGCTACAGGATCTGCTACAGTAGTCGCTAAAGTACCCCCCCTCGGAAATAGTGTTTTCATTGCCGATTTCTTCTCAAATTCTATCAATCAGCTCGAAGGGGTCACATCAGTACCTGTAACATGAAAGAAACCAATTCAGACCAAAAACGGGTGTCAACTCATAGAAAAATACGTAATACATACACCCGAATACATGGAAAATACGTATGTTTAGGCGTTTATCAATACGCCCGCATACGAAGAAAATATGTATATTTAGGCGTTTATCAGTACCCAATTTCTCGGCAATACCAATACAAGAAACCCCTTTTTTTTTGTTCATCAAAGATCTAATACACGCGAGTATGTCTACGTGTACAACTCAATAAAGAGCTACGGATTTTTCCTTCAAGTAGCTCTAGGCATGAAACACAATGAACAAAATTATAAATCAACCCAAACATGATATTAAGTGCAAATCATCCAAAATACATGGTGAACCCCCCCAAGGTTCACCGACATCCGCTGGCCTTAGGGGTCTAGTGTGCCATCATACAAATAGTAACAACAAGACAAAGTAAATCACTGACACGACCTTTTGCGTGTGTACCGCAAGTACACGGCCTTGTCGAAGTAAAAAAATTACCCTGGTGAGTGGGTAGTCGAATCCACAGGGAATAGGGATTTAGAACACAAGAATTCACTATTTAGTTATGCGGTGTACGAAAAGAAATAATCGAAGTGAAGAGTGAATTTATGGAAACAATTAGAATAAATGACAAGAAAGTAAATAGAGAGATGAAAGACAAGAGAAAACCAAGTAGAAGTTAAAAGAGCTTTAGCAATATGTGAGATAGGGTATCCGGACAAGTTACCTCTAGGACTTATGCTTCTAGTGCAAGACTATGCTATTATACTTTCCTATTGATGTTAATTGAGTCGAGGATATCCTTAAACTCACGGTCCTAAAACTTAAGGTCAACCGTGACTAACCCCAACATTATGTCCCGGTATTAGGATTCACTACGACCCTTGACTCTTGTTGACCTGTCAACTAAGCCCCAGGGGAGTCTATCTTCCTAACCCTAACACTACGTGGGATTGCTTTAAGCTCTAGGGATTCCTAGTGATAAAACCTGTTCCTCTATGTAGTTCTAACCCTTTGGTCCAGGTGGAAGAACCCTAGTCTAGATTGAGCCCTAAAACTCTATCTTGACCGCTAATTAACCAAGGGAACGGAGGTAGGGAGAAATCACACCGGAAGGGAAAGGGGTACATTGTTACCTCACAACTCTCCCTCTCAACCCTCTTCAATCTTAAGTAGTCTAATCCTATAGGAGTTGTCACACCTCCAAAAGATATGATTGACTCGACCCACAAGTGCACGGGGTCGTCAAGTAATACCCCTCACTCACGCGCGAGGGGGTCGTATTCCCAAGGGCCCGAGAATCTACCCTTACTTCCTCTTCGTATGATTGTTTGGCCGATCAAGTCAAGTGTTGTGCAAAAGTAATTAAAAAGATGATTAGCATACAAATAAGATGCTCTAAGGTGGAAGCAATAATCGAGGGGTAAAACAATACAAAGAGAGGGTCACGGATGAGGATTACCAAGGGGCCTACTAAAGTGCGGGGTTTGCCTTAACAAGCATGCAAAAGGGTAGTTTGGACCGAGAAACCCGAAGTTAGACCAACCCGATGGTCACGGAAATTGGTCCCTAATCCGGTACAAGTATCGAATACGGAATTCCTTCTGCTCGAATCCTCACACGATTGCAAAGGGAGCAAAAGGTTTCTCAAGTTAGGGAGAAGACACAATCTAGGTCAACCCTAACAATTGGAGGGGTACAAATACCCGATGGTCACGGTGTATTCATACATGTATCCCTACCAAGCTCGGTGAGCCTAATACTAGGGTAATGGTCATACTTCCTAGCATTTTCTAAACATTGATACACGGAGTTCTTATGCATACCAAGCATTCAAATACACCAAACAAGGTTCACAAACAAGTCCCAAAATGCATAAATCAAGTCAAGCAAGCATCCTACACAAGTTCACCCCCAAGGTTCACCTACATTCGGTGACCTTGGGGTTTAGTTGCCCATGAATACAAAATACACAAGATAGTACATAGAAACAACCAAATACAAAGACAAGAACACTCCCTCAAAAGATAGAGGCCGAATGACATTCCAAAGACGCCACCAAATAGGTGGCTTCCCTTGTCGATTCTCCTCTCAACTATGGATCAAGAAGGTGGATCTCGTCGTATGTCGCTCTCCTTGTCGTTCTCTCCCCGGAAATGGCCTCCGACGGCAGCTCCTAGCTCTGATTTGAAGATGGTGGCAAGTTTTCTCAAGACCTAGGGCTCTCCCTTTGAAAAATGAACTACTTTCCCGTTTAAAACTCAATTCCAACAACTCATGCGGGCTGCCATACGGGCCGACATACGGGCACTGTAGCACCCCGAGTTTCGTGTAAGCTGCTGTAGTGAGTGCTACAGTATCGCCTGCTACAGTCACTTCGTCGTATGGGTGCCCGTATGAAATTCCAGACTTAGTCGTTTCGCCAAAATCTCGTGATACACTGCTGCTACAGTACCCCCGGCTCGAAAATGGTCTTTTCTTGTCAATTTCTTCTAAAAATCTCGTTGACGAGCTCTCTGTGGTAACTTCAGTGCCTGTAACACGAAATAAAACAATTTAGACCGAAAATGGGCATCCACTCATATAAAAATACTCGAAGAATATGTGAACATACATAAATAATACGTACAGTTAGGCATTTATCAAACATCCCCACACCTAAGCGTTTGCTTGTCCCCAAGCAAATAGACATGAAGAACAGGGGAACAACAGATAAACGACTAACTGTACGACCTCAAGCTCAACAGTAGAGGACCCCACTAGCACAGACAGAAGGAAGGACAGATAATGAGTTGTTCTGTTGGCAACTGGGTATGGATGGTCATGTTTCGTCTAAAGTGCACTGGTGAGTGTGTGCTTACTTCCAACCTCATTCTCCATACTATTCACTCCACATACAATGAAAACGGCATTAATCTGTTAAAGACACCCTCAATACCCAGTTAAAAGTCCTTCGGGTCTTGAATGAACTTTGGCTCTCAAGTGGTAATGCAACAGCTTCCAGGGGACACAAACAAGATACTGTATTCTTTACCTACATATATACACACTTTTTTTTCTCTCTTTTTTTTTTTTTCTTAGTCCGACTAACATAGACTGCACAAAAATCATTCAGACGGATGCACATGCTGGCTAGGCACAAGAGCCACCCATCCTACTTGATTACAGTCCACAAACAAGATACTTTTTTTTTAGTACATATATACAACATATCTCGTATCCCCTGGTATAAAACATGTTAAACAATCTCCCTTGAGGCCAAAGAACAACACAGAACCTCAAAGGCTCTTAAAAAGGTATTGAAAGTAGACTTTAGCAATTTAATGCCAAAAACATTGCAATGGGTTAGTTGGAGTGTATGAGATGGAAGTAAATGTGCAAAAGTCTGTCGGTGCACTAAAGATAAAGCAGGACCTCATGTAGGTATAGTGAAGAAATACAACTCATAATTGTCGAACCTTCATGCTAGGAAGTCCTAAACTAGGCATCATTGCTATCATCGGTACAACAAGCATGCAAATAAAAGTAAAGCACTCCATCCCCACACATAGAATCGTACATTGTCCCTAATGTACATGAATCAGAAGAACATGGTGATATGTATGCAATAAAAATAAGGAGATGAAGCAAGGAGACTTTCCCAATTGGCTGATGCAGTGAATCCAAGGTGAATACAGACAGGGGTAAAAAACTAGGGCCATGGAGTGTGAAGCATCCTTAACGATCAGTCCTGAAAGCAACAGGAAATGCATCACAACTCAATAAATAAATAAGGAGAGCAAACAAATAAAATCCAAACTATATTAATAAAAAAAATAGTTTAGTAGGGCCGAAACCCTAACTAACTGAACGATACAACATACACCAAAGTAAGTCTAAGTGCGCAAAAACAAAATACAAACAACATGAAAAGTAAAAACTGAAAGTAGGTGTCATGAGTCTAATGATCCGGTGGAGGTGGTGAGGCCATGCGCGTGGTCGTGGCGGATGAAGTGCCGGCAGACAACGCCGAACTTCTTCCTCGACAAAAGAGCATAACGGGCCTTGTGGGTTTCGTAGGTGAACCTTGGCTCGTGAGCGGGCGGCGGAGAGCTCCTCCGGGGTCGCTTTGAGGCCACATGTTTGGTTGGCATCCCTACAAGACCATACAAGCTTCATCAAACCAAAAATATATGAAAAGAATACTCAATGGAATTAAGGGGCTGAAATCTTAGAGTTGCTACAGTAATTTCGGGAAAATTTTTCAAGAGTTTCTTCTTGTAAAAGTAGCAAACAAATTTTACAAACCTTGAAATTCAACACATACATTCACAAGAAACATTTACAACCACATTCCCAAGAAAATCAGCCCAAAAACACAAAGAAAAGCCCTAGAAATGGAGAGATATGGAGCTTACTTCAATCTAGGGCACCAAAGTGAAAATAAAGTGGAATCCGGCTAAAAACTCGATAAAGCTTTGCAAATCTTCCAAAAACTTGATCTCTAGGTTGAGGAGAGCCTTCTTGTGCAAAAGGAATGAAGGGAAATGATGGAGAAATGAGGAGGAGAAGGAAAGGAAATGATGAGAAGATGAGTGAATAGTGCACAAAACATGGGTTGAAAGAGTTTTAAACAAGTCAGCCAACCATACGGGCAAGCATATGCCCGTATGGTTGCCTGTATGAGTTTCGGGAAATCTTCTGCGCAGCCATACGGGTAGGCATACGGGCATATGCTTGCCCGTATGACTTTCGGGAATTTTCTATATGCTCAACCATATGCCCGTATGGTAGCCCGTATGAGTTTCGGGAAACTTGCATATGCTCAAGAAACGGGCTAATTTCAGGATTTTCATTAAGGGGTCATCCAAACATCCTAAAAACTCATGTAAAACAAAGCCGAAACCACAAACGACCATTCAAAACATGGAATTTGATACAACACAATGAAGTAAAAATTAAAGAACTCATGAGAACCATTGAAGATCATGATCAAAAAAATTGAGAAAGATGGCTAAACAACTACAAACACACATCTAAAAAGCAAAGAACAACAAGCACTAACACTTCAAAAATACAAAAAACATGCAAACACACAATCTAGAAATACGAAATTGAACTTGCAAGGAATTCAAATGCTTGGGTTGCCTCCCAAGGAGCTCTTGTTTAACGTCTTTAGCTCGACGTCTCTTACCTTAACATCATGGTGGATCAAAGTGAGTCAAATTACCTCCATCATTGTGTGAAATGTTGTTACCCGAGAAATTCATGGAGAGGCATGAAAAGATCTTGAACTTCCTTTGACTTTCCATGAGTAAGTCATCTACATCCATGGGCGGCGATGATACAACCTTCACAACTTTTGTAGGCTTTTTCTTTGTCCCCCTCCACATCTTCTTCAAAGCTTTCTTTTCTTGGTCATGAGGCGGAGGTCGAACCATCACTTGTGCAACTTGTTGTATTAGTATTGGTGTGGCGTCACTTTTTTCAATCTCATCGTCATCTAACTCCCCCAAAATCTCATCCAACGGGTTTAAGGCAAGAACTTCCTGCACACAATCGGAAACAATGACATCAGTTATATCGGTATAATACAAACTATCATCATGATCGAGTGTGTGCCGCATTGCTTCGGGGAGAGTGAAGACAACTTGTTCATCACCAACTCTTAATGTCATTTTTCCGTCCTTGACATCAATCAATGCACCCGAAGTGTTTAGGAACGGCCGACCGAGAATGATGGGGACCTCAACATCATCATCAACATCTAGAATCACAAAATCAACGGGGATGATGAGTTTGTCCACCCTAACAAGGACATCTTCAACAACACCCATTGGTCTCCGCATAGAACGGTCGGCAAGTTGTAGGGTCATTCGTGTAGGCCTTAAGTCCTCCAATCCTAGTTTCAAAAATAACTTGTACGGCATCACATTAATGCTCGCTCCTGAGTCGGCTAAAGCATTCTCTTGTATTCCCTCAACAAGTACGCACGGGATGATGAAACTACCGGGATCATTGAGTTTCTGGGGCAACTTCTTTTGAATCAAAGTGGAGCAATTCCCTGATAGTGTCACCGAGTCCACATCTTCTAGTTTTCTTTTGTTCGTGATGAGGTCTTTCATGGACTTGGCATACTTGGGCATTTGTGAAAGGGCCTCAACCAATGGAATATTAATGTTGAGTTGCTTGAATATGTTCAAAAACTTTTTAAATTGAGCATTGCGATCGTAGATGGGTTAATCCGAAAGAGATTCCGATTAACACTCGTATAGGATCAGGGGTTAGTCACCGAGAGATCGAGGCTAACCTACTCATAAGGTCACTAGGTCTCAACTATCATCAACGCATCTTTATGTCATCCTAGTTTGGGACTTAATGACAAACCTAGGTGGATTCTTTGTCCAAACACACCCTTCTCATGCTTGATACTCCCTTGTTTGTTTACATCTGTGTGCTAGTTACCAAGCCATAGGATTAGGTTAAATTAGTTTGTTTGCTTTATTTCTTCTCCACTTATTGATAAGTGCTCGTGTTATAGTAATACAAAGTATTATTATCTTACATTAAGCATTACTTTTATCATATTTTATCATTAATTTGTGTGCATTTGTGTGCTTTTGTGCATTGTAGGGTTGGGGAGCCAATTTGGAGAAAAAGAAGCAAGAATAGGTTATGTTCGCCATTGTTGAGGAGTTCTCGGACCAAGCAAGGAACAAGGCACGAGCCTAGGCTTGACAAGGGATTCGTGTGCGAAGACGTGCGGCTCCACAAGACCATCGATACGATCTAAAAGGGGGTTTTCTTTATGGTTTTCATGCATATGTTCTTAAACTCTTTATTATTTATTTTGTATTGCTCCATGGAGAGCTAAACCCTAATGAGTATTTGGACTTGTAAACCCTAGGATTATTATGTTTCTATGACATTGATATTATGCTTTTCCATTATTGATGAATAAATTCAAGTTTCAATCTTAATTATCTTTTGCAATTATTTTCCCTTAGCAGTGACACTAGGGTTGAGAACAATCTAGGTTATCCTTTGCAGGTGTGACAACTCCTATAGAGTTAGACTACTAAAGATTGAAGAGGGTTGAGCGGGTGAGTCGTGAGGTAGTGAAGCTCCCCTTTCCCCTCCGGTGTGATTTCTCCCTACCTCCGTATTGCTTGATTTCTTAGCGGTCGAGATAGAGTTAAGTGCTAGGCGATAAACTCCCCTAGGGCTTTATTGCGCAAATACCAAAGTATAGGGTTGAAGTGAATCTTAGCACTGGGACATAATTTAGATTAGGGTTCTTCCACCTTGACCAAAGAGTTAGAACTATACATAGGAACAGGTTTAATCACTAGGAATCCCTAGAGCTTAAAGCAATCCCACGTAGTGTGAGGCTTACGAAGATTGACTCCCCTGGGGCTTAGTTGACAAGTCAACGAGAGTCAAGGGTCGTAATGAACACTAATGCCGGGGCATAGTGTTGGGGTTAGTCACGGTTGACCTTAGGTTTGGGACCGTGTGTTTAAGGATATCCTCGACTCAATTAACATCAATAGGAAAGTATAATAGCATAGTCTTGCAGTAGAAGCATTAGTCCTAAGGGTAGCTTGTCCGGGTACCCCATCTTTATATAGATTACCTCTCCTACCCTTATTACTCTTCTTGCACTCTTTTATTTTATTTTACATATATATATATATATATTGTTTTCTTTTACCATCAACTCCGCTCATAGCTAAATAGCGATAACACTTGTTTCTGAACACTATTCCCTGTGGATACGACTACCCACTCACCAGGGTATTTTATTACTTTAACAACCCGTGCACTTGCGGGGTACACACGCAAAAGGTTGTGTCAAGTTTTTGGCGCCGTTGCCGGGGAATAGGCGTTTTAGAGACATTTGTACTTTGCTATTTTAGCTATTCATCATTCATTCTATTTCACCTTTTCTTATTTTTCCGTCATTCTTATTTATTTATTTTTTCTTTTGTTTTGTCTTACTTTTTCTTGTATGGAGCCTAAATGGAGATTGATGCAGTCATTGAGCTATATTCTCAAGTTGAAGCTCTCAGTACAAAGCTTGATAGAATTATTGCTTCATAACAACAGAGCAATCCAGGCTACAGCACACATCATCCAAATGAGAGGAGCTACCAAAATGTTTTATGGAAAAACAATGGACAACATTGGGAAGCACCTCAAGAGCAATTTCAAAAGGATGAGATACTTGAAGAGGATGAACCTCAGTGGAAAAAGGCGCTAGATAACATTTTTAAAGCATCCGATGCCTCTTGCCAAAGTATGGAAGCCACACAAAAGTGTCATGAAGCCTCCTATAACATCCTTGAACATCAATTAGGATGGATACTTGACACACTCTGCAAGGAAAATGAACTTTTTGAGCAAGCAACGCAAGTTCCTTGTAGAGATGATGTGGTAGTGAACGATAATGATGAAATAGGACAGACAGAGTATGTTGCTATAGAGATTGAAGAGGAAAGAGAAGAAGATCATTTGGAGAATTGGGATTGCTTGAATGAAGATGGTGCTCGTGAGCAAGGAAATTTTCAAGGGGATTTGCTAGTGTCATGTTCCTTTCAAGATGAAAATACACAAGAGGAAGCAAACCCTAAGGTAATGGAACAAGCACCGTTCTTTGGGATTGATCAACTCACAAAAAGCAAGAAAGAGATATTGGGTTTGGAACAAGATGTGGGGAGGATATTTAAACTATCCAATGACCCACCTATGCTAAGCTTGGACAATTCCAAACCCAAATTGTTCCCTTGGAGGCCAAAAGTAAGATGGTTGGACTCTCCACCAAATACTCCACCCCGGCAAGTAGATTTTTGGTTTAAATGAAGTAGCTATGCAATGTCTTGTCGGGAGGAGCACACTCTTTTCAAGCCGCCTTAAGGTAAGAAAGAGGTACGTCAAGCTTAGTGACGTTAAACAAGTGCTTCTTGGGAGGCAACCCAAGTGTTTATTGCTTTTCTAGGCTTTAGTTTAGTTTTTAGCATAAATAATTGCCTAGTTTTGGTGTTTTGATTTTATTATTCATGTGTTGTGATTTCTTATGGATTATAGGTGTTTTAGTGGGCCTAATTATGATTGTCAAAGTTTTGGGTCGTTCGAGTGTGTTTTCATGGATCTCTGGTCGTGTTCTTATCGTTTATGTAGGCTCTAAGTGTTATAATCGTGTTTCTGAAATTTTTTGTAGAGTCTGTAATTTTTCTAAGTCATCCAGAGTAACCACACGGCCGTGTGAACAGTCTCAGAGCTCATGCCGAGCATCACAGGGGCTATGTAGTATACCCTGTGAACGACCCTGTGAAGGGCACACGGCCGTGTGGAATTTCCACACGGCCGTGTGACATTCTGCAGAACTACAACTCTCATTCCATAGAGTCCACAAGGGCGTGTGGATGCCCCTGTGAGTGCCCATTTGTTACGGCACACGGCCGTGTGGAATTTCCACACGGCCGTGTGAAACTCTGTAGAGACTTCCCTTCCATCGCGAGAAAACACTGGGGCGTGTGGGCGCCCCTGTGAGAGGTCCTGTGAAATGCACACGGCCGTGTGGATTTCTCACACGGCCGTGTGAAACACTTAGAATTTTTCGGGATATCTAGAGAGGCCACAGGGGCGTGTGGGTGTCCCTATGGCCGGCCTTGTTCTTGGCTGGGTTGGGCACACGGCCGTGTGGCATTTCCACACGGCCGTGTGTATGTTCTGAAAAGCAAATGGAGGAAACACAGGGCATGTCATTGCCCCTGTGACTGATTCCAGTAGAGGCACACGGCCGTGTGAATGTGCAGAACACAAAAGGCTGGGACTTCTTTTAAAATCTATTTGTGCCTTTTCGACTCTAAATCCCTCCACACTTAAGGGATGTTTCCTCCCATCTTCCCAACCCTCTCTTTGTCTGTTTAAGTCGTTTTTAAGTTGTTTTCCTGCCATATTAGAAGTTTTTGATTTTCATTTTGTCGGTGAGCATCTCTTCTCCTTTTCTTCGTTAATCTTATCTTTCTTTTTCAGCACCAGGATCATTATTAACAGCAGCAGCATTGGCACCAATAGCAGACGACCTCGACACTTAAGGCGTTTCTAGTTTTATGTTTGTTTTGTGTTATTTTACTTTTATTGAGCTTCACTTAACCGCCTTATGTATACGTGCAGATGGTCTTGGATGTAAGGAATTTGAGTACTAGTCATAGGCATGGTCATGGGACCGTGTGTGCTCCACAACCCATTGAGACTCAACTCTCAATGAACATAGCTCTATCAAACATAACACTTGGAGTTCACTAGATGACATTGTCTAGTCTACCAAATATAGATTTAAAACAAGATAAGAAAGCAAACAAAAGAAAAGCTATAGACAAATGGACTAAGCCACACCACAATAGCACATTAAGGAAACAAGTAGCAATGAAAGTTCGAGGTCGCCGGGCGAGGATCCCCTCAGGACTACTAAAGCTAGAAAGATGCTTGAATGACACAGGTAACGGTGGTTTTCGGCCAAGAGATATCGTACGATAGATTAACATGATGGTCACGGTGAAAACCCCTAATCAGGTACAAGTATTGAATAAGAAATTCCTTCCGCTCAAATCCTCACACGATTGCATTAAGAATAGGGAAATCTCAAATTAGGGCCGAACTCAACCTAGGTCTAGCCCTAATAGTTGGAGGGGTATGAAATACCCGATGGTCACGGTGTATCCATACATGTATCCCTTCTAAGCCTAGTGTGTCTAGCACAAGGGTGATGGGCATGCTACCAAGTACAACCTTGAAGTTGAAATACAGAGTTCTCATGCAAATCAACACATCAAAGATCACAAGGCTTAGACACAAATCACACAAATGCCATAAATGTACTCAAAACATCAATACAAGCAAGTTCATCCCAAGGTTCACCGGATGCCCGTCGACCTTGGGAGTGTAGTTCAACATAAATAAGGAACAAATCTTGAAATACATAACAAGAATGATCAAAACCAAAGAAAACCCCCTTGGTGTTGACTTGATGAAGATGGTGATGGGAACTCGCCTATCGGTGCTGACGAACTCCTAGATGATCTCCCTTGTGTGTGATTGATAAGTGCTTGTGTTATAGTGACGCGAAGCGTTATTATCTTACTATTAGAATCTCTTTTATCAGATTTTATCACTAAATAGTGTGCATTTGTGTATTCTTGTACGTTGTAGGTTTGTGGAGCCAAGTTGGAAAAGAAGAACAAAGTTAGGTCGTGTTCACCGTTGTTGGGAGGTTTTCGGACCAAGCAAGGAACAAGGCACGAACTTGGACTTGTGAGTGTGTGCCAACCACCTTTGGAGGGGCACAAAGGCAGTCACATTCACAACAAGTCTAACTCGTGTAGCCTAGGAGAACTTCACCAAGAAGGAGACTTGAAGCAATCGGCACGATCTACAATTGATTGTGTGCCCAATTCAATGGTCTCGATGAAGAACAACATATTCGGGAGCGTTTCGGCAAGTTATTGTGCATTTTCTGCTGAAGATCAAGTTTCCAGAGAATTCACAAGGGCGTGTGGAATTAACACACGACCGTGTGAATCATTTTCCAGCAAGCCAGAGACTTCACACGGGCGTGTGGAAATTTCACACGGGCGTGTGGAAATTTCACACGGCCGTGTGAAGTAATTTTTCAGGAAGACAAAAACTTCACACCGGCGTGTGGAAATTCCACACTGCCGTTTGAAGTCCCGATAAGTTCAAATTTAAAGCCGCACTCAGCCTATTAAAAGCCCGATTGGGAGACTTTTTGAGTATCTTTTGACCTAGCTTTCTCTCCAACTTCGAGAGGGTGCGGCTGGGGTTTTGGAGAGGACTTTGTGGAGGATTGGAGCACGCCAATGGCATCATCATCGACGTCCGACGGCAGCACAAGACCACGGCCACATCACACGCGAGGGGGTTTTCATTGATGTTCTTGTTTTGCAATTTATTTTACACTTTGATGAACATGTATAGCTCCATGAGGAGCTAAACCCCTCGTGGGTATTCGGACTTGTAAAACCCTAGGATCATTATGTTTCTATGACATTGTTATTATACTTTTCCAATATTGATGAATAAATTCGAGTTTCAGTTTTAATTATCTTTTGCTATTGTTCTTCCTTAGCCGTGACACTAGGGTTGAGAACAATCTAGGTTATCTTTTGGAGGTGTGACAACTCCTAAAGGATTAGACTACCTAAGACTGAAGAGGATTGAGAGGGAGAGTTGTGAGGTAGCAATGTACCCCTTTCCCTTCCGGTGTGATTTCTCCCTACCTCCATTTCCTTGGTTAATTAGCTGTCAAGATAGAGTTTTAGGGCTCAATCTAGACTAGGGTTCTTCCACCTGGACCAAAGGGTTAGAACTACATAGAGGAACAGGTTTTATCACTAGGAATCCCTAGAGCTTAAAGCAATCCCACGTAGTGTTAGGTTTAGGAAGATAGACGCCCCTGGGACTTAGTTGACAGGTCAACAAGAGTCAAGGGTCGTAGTGAATCCTAATACCGGGACATAATGTTGCGGTTCGTCACGGTTGACCTTAAGTTTTGGGACCATGAGTTTAAGGATATCCTCGACTCAATTAACATCAATAGGAAAGTATAATAGCATAGTCTTGCACTAGAAGCATAAGTCCTAGAGGTAGCTTGTCCGGATACCCTGTCTCACCCATTGCTAGTCTTTCTCTTTTAACTTCTACTTGCTTTTCTCTTGTTTTTCATCTCTCTATTTACTTTCTTGTCGTTTATTTTAATTATTTCCATAAATTCACTCATCACTCCGATTATTTCTTTTCGTACACCGCTTAACTAAATAGTAAATTCTTGTGTTCTAAATCCCTATTCCCTGTGGATTCGACTACCCACTCACCAGGGTAATTTTATTATTTCGACAAGGCCGTGCACTTGCGGTACACACGCAAAAGGTCATGTCAGTCGTGTCAGTGATCTTCTTCTCCCTTCGATTTGCTCCTTAAAAGTGCCTTCTCCAACCCCTTGAAGTTCTTGAAACCTTAGATGATGGTGGTGGAGAAGTGGTGGCCAAAATACATCAAGAAAAATGCCCTAAAGCCCATTAAAACCTAATCTCTGGATGCCATGCGGCCTGGCATGCGGTCAGCATACGGGCACTGTAGCTCCCCGAATTTCGTGTAAGTTGCTGCAGTGGAGTGCTACAGTACAATTGCTACAATACTCTTCTACAGTGTCACAACTACAGTATAGCTGCTACAGTGCACCTGTTACAGGACTGCATGCGGCCCTTTATGCGCCCATATGAGTGCCCCCATAGAATTCCAAACTTAGCCATTTCATCAAGTTTTCGTGCTATAGCGTTGCTACAGTTCTTCTACAATATCAGGGCTCGAAAATGGTGTTTTCCTTGCCAATTTCTCCTTAAATCATGTTATTGAGCTCCCCGAGGTATCTTTTGTGCCTGTAACAAGAAATAAACCAATTTAGACCAAAAACGGGCCTCCACAAATGAAAATAATCGATTTATACATAAACGTACATAAATAATACGTACAATTAGGCGTTTATCAAACATCCCCACACCTAACCATTTGCTTATCCCCAAGCAGACAAACAAGAAGAACAGGGGCAAGAAGATAAATGGCTAAATGTACGACCTCAAGCTCAACAGTAAAGAACTCCACAGGCACGGGAAGAAGGAAAGACAGATAGTGAGTTGTTTGATTAGCAAACGGGTAAGGATAGTCCTGATTTATCTAAAGTGCATCAGTGAGTGCGTGCTAACTTCCAACCTTAGCCTCCAAACCATGGATCACCCAAAGGTGTCCAATCACTCCACACACAATGAAGTAGCCATTAATATGTTAAAGACACCTTCAATACCCAGTTAAGAGACCTTTGGGTCCTGAATAAAACTTTGGCTCTCAAGTGGCAGTGGAACAGGTTCCAAGGAGTACAGACAAGATACTTTATTCTTTACCTGCATATATACATACTTTTTTAGTTTTTTACTTTTTTTTTTCTGAGTCCGACTAACGTAGATTGAACAAAAATTTTTCAGATGGATGCACATGCTGATCAGGCACTAGAGCCACCCAACTTACTTGATTACAATCTACATAGACGCATTCATGCTAAAACAGCAGAGGAATACTGTCATAGACTCCACTTTTTTTTTTCATAAACAAGTATCTGTATCCCCTGGTATAAAGCCTGTTAAACAACCTCACTTAAGGCCAAAGAAAACAACAAAGGACCTCAAAAGCTCCTAAAAGAGCATTGAAAGTAGAATTTAACATTTTAGTGCCAAAAACATTGTAATGGGTTAGTTGGAGTGTATAAGGTGGAAGTAGATGTGCAAAAGTCTGTCAATGCACTAAAGATAAAGCAGGACAACATTTAGGCATAAAAATGAAATACAACTCATAACTGTCAATCCTTCATGCTAGGAAGTTCTAAACTAAGTATCATTGCTATCATAGGTAATTCAAGCATGCAATTGAAAAAATTTTCAAAGTTCACAAAAATCCAACTCCACCCCCCACTTAAAGATGCATATTGCCCATAATGTGCCTAAGTAATAGAATGCCACAATATAGACAATAAAAGCATAGTAGGAGGGTTTCGTGAACTTCCCCGAGTCTCAAAACATTAGTCTTGAAGTATGATAAGTGCTCGCGTTATAGTAATGCGAAGTGTTATTATCTTGCAATGAGTATTAATTTAATCAGATTTTATCACTAAAAAGTGTGCAATTGTTTACTTTTGTGCATTGTAGGGTTGTGAAGATAAAATGAAGGAAAGGAACGAAGTTAGGTCGTGTTTGGCATTGTTGGGAAGATTTTCGGACTAAGCAAGGACTAAGGCGTGAGCATAGACTTGTAGGTGTGTGCCAACCTCCTTTGGAGGGGCACAAAGGCAGTCATATTCACAATAAGTCTAACTCATGCCAACATGGAAAACTTCACCAATTAGGCAATTCGAAGCAATCGACACGATCTACCGTTGATTGTGTGTCCAATTCAACAGCCTCGATGAAGAACGACGAATTCGGGAGCGTTTCGGCATAATTACTGTAGCAGTACTGCAGCAAATATACTGTAGCAAAAACATTGTCGCAGGTTACTGTTCATAGCCGGCCGAAAATCAGTTTTCCAGAATTTTCACACGGGCGTGTGGAAATTCCACACGGCCGTGTGAAATCCCGATTTCAGCAAATTTAAAGCCGCGACTCCACATTATAAAAGCCCGATTTGGAGACTTTTTGAGACATCTTTTGACCTAATTTTCTCCTCAACTTTGGAGAGGGCGGCTAGGGTTTTGGAAAGGACTTCGTGGAGGTTTGGAGCGCTTCATCGGCATCGTCATCGACGTCCGGCGGCCGCACAAGACCACGGCCACATCATACGCAAGGGGTTTTCATCTATGTCTTTACTTCTTGTTTTATTATATACATTGATGAACATGTATAGCTCCATGAGGAGCTAAACCCCTTGTGGGCATTCGGACTTGTAAAACTCTAGGGTTATTATGTTTCTTTGACATTGTTATTATGCTTTTCTATTATTGATGAATAAGAATTGAGTTTCGATCTTAATTTTATCTTGCTATTGTTTTCCCTTAGATGTGACACTAGGGTTGAGAGCAATCTAGGTTTTCCTTTGGAGGTGTGACAACTCCTATAGGATTAGACTCTTTAAGATTGAAGAGGGTTGAGAGGGAGAGTTGTGAGGTAGCGATGTACCCCTTTCCCCTCTGGTGTGATTTCTCCCTACCTCCGTTTCCTTGATTAAATACTGGTCAAGATAGAGTGAAGTGCTAGGTAGATAAACTCCCCTGGGGCTTAGTTACGCGAGTAACGGAGTGAAGGGTTGAAGTGAATCCTATGCACTGGGCTTAATCTAGACTAGGGTTCTTCCTCTTGGACCAAAGGGTTAGAACTACACATAGGAACAGGTTTAATCACTAGGAGTCCCTAAAACTTAATGCAATCCCATGTAGTGTGAGGTTTAGGTAGATGTACTCCCCTGGGACTTAATCGTGCGAGCGATAGAGTGAAGGGTTGTTGTGAATCCTAATACCGGGGCATAATGTTGGGGTTAGTCACGGTTGACCTTAGGTTTGGGACCGTGAGTCTAAGGATTTCCTCGACTTAATTAGCATCAATAGGAAGGTATAATAGCATAGTCTTGCGCTAGAAGCATAGATCCTAGAGATAACTTGTCCGGATACCCCACTTCATTAATTGTTAAATCCTCTTTAATCTTTTTTCTTGCGATTTCTAATCTTTCACCTTTCTCTATTTAATTTCCTGTCTTTAGTATAATTGTTCTCGCAATTCACACACAAATCGATTACTACTTTTCCGTACTTCGCATAGTTTTAATAGTGAAATCTCGTATTCTAACTCCCTATTCCTTGTGGATTCGACTACCCTCTCACCGGGGTAACTTTTATTACTTCGACAAACCCGTGCACTTTCGGGGATCCTGTCAAAGTCTATGAGATCGGGTTGACCACCAAACATCCTTGTAGAAAATGGAGAAAGAAAGTGTGCTTGATGTCCATATTCCACCCTGCAAGGTAGAAAGGAACGTCAACTAAAGGCATCCATTCCATCACACACAAAGAAAGAAATACAAAATAAACAAGAAAACAAGCAACATCACAAAAACAATTAACAAGAAATAATCCAAACAAGTTCTTTGTGCAATCAAGATCATGAAGTCCAATTCTTTTTATTGCAAGTGTTGTAGGAGATTTACAATGATGGTACAAGTGAACAAATAAATTCAAGAGAAATTTCAGCCCAAGCGTCCATGCGGGCATCCATGCGCCGCCATGGATGGCCGCATGATTGATAAGAGCCTAAATACATCATGTTTTAGTTATAAAATTTGTTTACTTTCATGCAACTTATTTTCATTTCGACGACATTTGGTGCGCTTGATGCGTTTATTTTTATTTTAGGGCTTCATGGACCATTGTCGCGATGAAGATACGTATTTGATTTGTTCCGGAGGGAAATGAGGAAGAAAGAAAATCGTTACATGCTCCGGATGCCAAGGGACGCGCGCGCAATGCTCACACTGAGCATTTATGCGGCCAATGTTCAGCCCCGCACAGTGGCCTCACACAGCCTCCAGAAGCCTGTGCTGCCTGTGCGCAGGGCAGCACACTGGCCGCACACCATGGCCAGAAGCGTGTGCGGCTGGTGTGCACCCCCGCACACCAGCCGCACAATATAGCCAAAAGGCTGTGTGGCCACTGTGAGGCCCCGCCTAGTGCCTACACAACCTCGGGGTATTTAAGCTGCTCTTCAAGGGTTTTGGAGGGTATTCATGGGCTGTTGGTTCTCATCCGACCCCCATTCTCCATCAGGCCATTCTCTGTCATTCTTGGGGTGAATTCGATGGGAATTGTAGGAGAGAAGAAGGGGAGAACGTAGAGAAGCATCAAGAGCTCGCCGGCGCGGATCCGACGAGCTACCATCATTACCTTCTAGTCGACATTTCAAGGAGAGTTTTGTTGTTTGTATGATGAACTATATGTATTGTGAGCTCTCCCATTTTGTTATATCGAACTAAACTCCAAAGCCACCGGGCTCCGATGAACCTTGGGAGGAGACTTTTGTACGGATGACTTTATTTCTCTTTGAATGAATGTGTTTGGCTTGTGTGTTTGGTTTAAATTCATCATTATCTTGTTCATTCTACAATGGATGGATTCCGTAGAATTGATTGTAAAAAATAGTCATTTGGCGCGATGCTAGCTTGTATTAGGTCTTATGATAATTAAAGAGGGTTTCATTGCATTAATATACCGAAGGTTCTGGGTGCTAGTAGCCTCTCCCGCGATTAGGGTTATTTTAGCCGAGAGTGTGCATTAGAATAACCCTGATAAAGACTCCTTGTTCTCATTGACATCGTAGGGTTTGTTGAACCAAACGAAGAAATTGAGCGCGTCGTACACCAAAGATTGAGAAAAACACAAATTGGTTCGCCTTCCAGATCAGATCAGCTTTCGGAGGAAATTTCCGTTGCAATGGCCGAAGAGAGGAGGACACTATCAGACTATGAGAGGCCATAACTTACAGGCGGAAAATTCAGTGTGAAAGCACCGGCCGTCAGTGCAAGAAATTTTGATTTGGCTAGACCAATTGGTATGATACAGAACACAGTGCAATTTGATGGGCTAGCCGATGAGGACCCGAATGAGCACTTATCCCGGTTTCTTCAGATGTGCTCGACATTCAAGGTCAATGGGTTGTCTCATGACGTAGTAAGACTTCGCCTATTCCCATTCAGTTTACGGGGCGCCGCTTATAGATGGCTCACGTCACTTGCCCCGTGGTCTATCAAGACTTGCGAAGACATGGTGAGCAAGTTCTTGGGCAGATACTTCCTCCCAAGTAAGGTTGCAAGATTGAGGCAAGAGATCTTAGCATTTAGTCAAAGAGATTCTGAAACACTCTTTGAAGCTCATGAGAGATTTAAAGATCTCCTGCGAAAATGCCCACATCATGGTTTCGATGCATGGATGCGAGTGCAGATACTATATAATGGGTTGAGTTACCAGAACTGTCAACTTATTGATGCCGTAGCTGGTGGCTCCTTGAGTAGTAAATACCCTAAAGATGTAGAAGAGTTGATTGGAAACATGGCGAGGAACGAGTCACATTGGGGCTCCAGGGCAAAGATGACTCAATCGTGAGGAGTTCATGAAGTGGATAGCAAAACAGCCCAGGATGCCAAGCTTGAGGCATTAGCAAAGCAAGTGAATCTGCTCATGTCTAAGAGAACTGATTGTGCAAGTTCAAGTGTAAATCAAGTTTTGAGCTGCGGAACATGTGGAGGAGGAGACAATGCCAATATTTGCCCAATTTCAGTGCCCGACGCCACCACGGTCGAACATGTTTATTATGTGAACCAGGGGAAGAAATTTCAAGGAAACCCCTATGGTGGAACATATAACCCCGGGTGGAGAAATCACCCAAATTTCAATTGGGGTAATCAAAGCCAACAAAAGTTTTCACAACCACCAGGGTTCGAAGCACAACAACAGCAAGCACCCCCAACAGAACGTAAGTTTACCACTGAGGATGTCTGATAAACGTCTAAATGTACGTATTTTATACGTGTGCATGCGCATGCTTCTCGTATTTTGTTGATGAATCGATGCCCTTTTAGGTCTAAATTGACAACGTCTAAATGTACTGTGCAAAATCACATCTTTGCGGTTTCTTGCAGCCCGTATTACAGGCTCCCTCATGGGCCGTATATGGACCGTGAGGCCACCCGTGAGCTTGCCCGAACTCATCATTTAAAGGGGCTCTACTTGGGTTTTGAGAGGGCATCTTGGAGTTCTTCTTAGGGCCTCTCACCACCACCTTTGAATTGAGGAAGAAGAAGCTCTTGGAGGGCGATCTAGGCAAGGATTTGGCGAGGAGAGCAAGGTTTTGGGAAGATCCTTCATCCTAGGGCTTTCATTTGGAGGTTGAAGACTAGGGAAGCCACCCCTTGGAGTGGCGTCTTTGGAACTTCACCGGCCTTCATCCTTTGAGGGAGTCCTTCTCATGCCTTTGTCGTTTGTTTCCATGCATTTATTGTTGTATTTAGTGAACATTAGCACTTAAACCCCAAGGTCACCGGATGTAGGTGAACCTTGGGGGTGAACTTGTGATGTTTTGGTTGATCTTGTTCTATACATTGTTTGTGGCTTGTTTGTGATCCATTGTTTGGTGTTTTACATGCTTGGTATGTATGAGAACTCTATGTATCAAAAGACTTAGGAAATGCTAGGTTTCATGACCATTGCCCTAGTGTTAGACTCACCAAACTTGGAAGGGAAATACGTATAAATACGCCGTGATCATCGGGTATTTGTACCCCTCCACTCCTAGGGTTGAGTACTCTTTTGTATTGTAACCCTAGTTTGAGAAAACCACTTCACCATTTGCAATCGTAGGGGAAATCTTGGGCGGTATACGTACCGTATCCAATACCCGTACCGGATTAGGGGTCGACTTCCGTGACCATCGGGTTGACCTAGTCTAGGGTTTTCTCGGTCCAATTAGCCACTTGCATGTTAGTCCAAGCCTTCCTACTCACTTTAGTAGCCCCTAAGGGAATCCTCATCCGTGACCACTCCTAGCCCTATTTCTACCCCGTATCTTGCCCTCGTATGTTTGCTTTGATTATTTACTTCTTTAACTTCTTTACATCATATTCACTCTTTTGAATCATTTCGGTCAAACAATATTGTAATAAGGAAGTAAGGGTAGCTTCTCGGGCCCCAGGGAATACGACCCCTGTGTCACACACAGGGTATTACTTGACGACCCGTGCACTTGCGGGATAGCACTCATCAAGTTTTTGGCGCCGCTGCCGGGGACCCCACGAGAAATATCCGGAAAACTTTGCGCGTGTTGATTTGATCATTTTCTTGTTCCATGTTTTGTTTTCTTTTGTATATAGACTGATCACTTCTAATCCTTATCTTGTTTATCTTCTTACTTCATTCATTTTAGTTGTATTTATATTTCCCCTTTGTGTCTCACTATGCTTCCATCTAGTGATCTGACTAATTGCATGTTTTCACAGGAGCCTTACCCGTGCTACTTGAACACTGGAATTTCATTGGATCATCCAAACCTCTTTGATGATCATTGGAAAAGGCAGTATTGTGATGACTCACCCAACGCAATCCTGGAAAACCGAAACTCTGACTTCATGCTACAACAGTATTCGCTAACAGAAAGAGTGAATAGTGTTGGGTATTCTTGTTCTCCGATCTACCAACCTACCCCCGTCGGTGATTGGTCGAAAAACAATTCAGATAGGTACTTTGGGTCATCAACTCCAGTCAAAGGAGGTACTGATCAATCAGTTTCAGACAGCTCCGATGGAACGGATTATACACAGATTGGGGATTCTATTGCCATTGAAGCAGAGATCCATGCTTTGGACGATAGTTCAGGGAGTGATTGCTCATCTGATTTGGAGGATCGAAGGGGTGAGAAGAATGATTTAAGGAATTATGGAAGGCTGATTTCATCACTTGAAGAACCTCCTGAATTAGAGCTAAAACCACTTCCTGTTCATTTGGAATACACTTTCTTGGGGGAAGATTCTACACTCCCGGTTATCATTGCATCCGATTTGACAGGACAACAGAAAGACAAACTTTTAGATGTACTCAGGAGACACAAGAAGGCAATTACTTGGAAGATCGCTGATATAAAGGGGATTAATCCATCTTTCTGCACTCACAAAATTCTCATGGAAGATAATCACAAACTAGTGGCAATACCCCAACGAAGGTTGAATCCCAACATGAAGGAGGTAGTAAGGAGTGAGGTCATTAAGCTTCTTGATGCGGGTATCATCTATCCTATCTCCGATAGTGCTTGGGTAAGTCCAGTTCAAGTGGTACCAAAGAAGGGAGGCATGATAGTTGTAACTAATGAGAGAAATGAACTCCTCCCTGCCAGAACAGTCACAGGTTGGAGGGTTTGCATTGACTACAGGAAACTTAACGATGCCACAAGAAAAGATCATTTCCCTTTGCCCTTTATCGATCAGATGCTCGAGCGGCTTGCAGGACATGCTTATTATTGTTTTCTAGATGGATTCTCTGGATATTTTCAGATTCCCATAGCTCCAGAAGATCAGGAGAAGACCACTTTTACCTGTCCTTATGGCACGTTTGCTTACAGGCGGATGCCTTTTGGGCTATGTAATGCCCCGGCCACTTTCCAAAGATGCATGTTGGCTATTTTCGAAGACATGGTGGAAGACATTATGGAAGTTTTTATGGATGACTTCTCAGTTTTTGGTGATTCTTTTGAACTTTACCTCAGAAACCTTGAACGGGTATTAAACAGATGTGAGGAGACAAATTTAGTGCTCAGCTGGGAGAAATGCCATTTTATGGTAAGGGATGGCATAGTCCTTGGACACAAAATTTCGAAACATGGGATCGAGGTGGACAGAGCTAAGATTTCCACTATCGAGAAACTTCCATCCCCTACTTCAGTGAAAACAATCAGAAGCTTCTTGGGACATGCCGGTTTCTACAGAAGGTTTGTGCAAGATTTCTCATCCATTGCCCGACCCTTAACAAAGCTGTTGGAAAAGGATGTCCCTTTTGAATTCACTAGTGAATGTATGCACGCCTTCTTGACACTCAAACAGAAACTAATCGAGGCACCCATTATTGTTTCACCTGACTGGAATTTGCCATTCGAGCTAATGTGTGATGCTAGTGACTATGCCGTTGGAGCAGTGCTTGGACAGCGAAGGGATAAACATTTCCATCCTATCTATTATGCAAGCAAAACTTTGAATGATGCTCAAGAGAACTATACCACTACTGAGAAGGAATTACTGGCGGTAGTCTTCGCATTTGACAAATTTAGGTCATACTTGGTGTTATCCAAAGTAATCGTTTACACAGACCATTCTGCACTAAAATATCTGTTGAACAAGTCGGACACCAAGCCTCGATTAATCCGCTGGGTGCTACTTCTTCAAGAATTTGATTTGGAGATAAGAGACAAAAAAGGGGCGGAAAACTTAGTTGCTGATCACCTCTCCCGCCTTGAGGGTCCTGATGATGATACGGTAGGAAGGAAAGAGATTAATGATGCATTCCCTGAAGAGCAACTTTGCAGTATTCAAGTGATAGCAGAAGACGAGACTCCATGGTTTGATGATATTGCAAATTATCTCGCGGCAAAAACTTTTCCCAAATGGCTCACTTCACAACAAAGGAAAAAGTTCTTTTCTGAACTGAAGTATTATACCTGGGAGGATCCATACTTATTCAGGTTGAGCTCTGATCAGGTTGTCAGGAGATAAGTCTCAAAAGTGGAAGGTCAAGACATTCTAAGGCATTGTCATTCTGGGCCAACAGGAGGTCACTATAGTGGAAGTCGAACAGCTAAAAAGGCCCTTGATGCTGGGTTCTATTGGCCAACTATATTTCAAGATGCCCAGGCTTTGGTGCAACACTGTGATAGATGCCAGCGAACGTGTAATATCTCAAAAAGGGATGAAATGCCACAATCGTGGAATCAAGCGTGCGAAGTATTTGACGTTTGGGGTATCGACTTTATGGGCCCATTCCCTAGTTCCCAGGGTAACAAGTACATTCTTGTGGCAGTGGATTATGTCTCCAAGTGGGTGGAAGCACGTGCCTTTCCATCATGTGATGCAAGAGTTGTGGTGAAATTCTTAAAAAAATTGTTCTCCCGATTTGGGACACCTAGAACAATCATCAGTGACCGGGGCACCCACTTTTGCAACTCACAATTCGAGAGAGTCTTGAAACGATATGGGGTATCACACCATGTTTCGACTGCTTACCATCCCCAAACTAGTGGCCAGGTTGAGAATTCGAATAGAGAGTTGAAGCGAATCCTAGAGAAGATAGTCAATCATCACAGGCGGGATTGGCCAGACCAACTTGATGATGCATTGTGGGCATATAGAACCGCTTTCAAGACACCTATTGGGTCCACTCCTTACCGTTTGGTCTACGGAAAGGCTTGCCATCTGCCGGTCGAATTGGAGCATAAAGCCTATTGGGCCATAAAGCAACTTAATGTCAATCCTCATCTTTGTGGTCGAAAAAGAAAGCTCCAATTAAATGAGCTAGAGGAATGGCGATCCTTGGCTTATGACACATCTGTGAAGTATAAAGAGAGGATGAAGGAATATCATGACCGACACATCAAACAAGCCAAGTGCTTCCAACCCGGGGACCAAGTGTTACTATTCAATGCAAGATTGAAGTTATTCCCCGGGAAATTAAAATCACGATGGCATGGCCCCTACGCTGTGACTCAAGTGTTTCCTCATGGGGCCGTTGAAATTACTCACCCTCAAAATGGAACCTTCAAAGTCAATGGCCACCGCTTGAAGCACTACTTTTCGGGTAACAATACATCATCAAAGGTTGGAGGTAAATTCCCTCCTTTTGTCCCACCATGATTGTTGAGGTAACACACGTCAAGCTAACGACGTTAACCAAGCGCTTCTTGGGAGGCAACCCAAGTTTAATTTCATTGCAATTTCATTCTTTTGTTGTTCTGAGTGTTTGTGTTTCTCTTTTTCGTGTTTTTGTTGTGTGTTAGCATATTAGCACCCTAGGGTTTGTTCTTGTGTGCTCTTATCGCTCATCATTTTGTCTAATTCATAGTTGCATGCTTGTATGTTGTTGTGAATTGTTTAATGATTAGTTTTCATGAGATTCATGTTTTGATTGCTTTCATGCCTTATTCGGCCTTTCTTTCAGTGGTTTTAAGCTTTAGAGGAGTGTTATTCATTGCTAAATCGAGTTGAGAGCTAAGTTTTGTACATGATTGTGCCCTTAAGCAAGGGAAAGAACCCAAGCGGGCAAGCTCACGGCCGTGAGCTTGCCCGCAAGCAAAACAGAGGGCTCTCACGGCCAAGCTCATGGGCGTGAGCTTGGCCGTGAGCCAAACCGAGAGCTATATATGAATGTGCAAAGCTCCAGGTAATGTGGATTTGCAGTTCATGTTAGTCTCGAAGTAAAATAAAAACATGTGTGTACAGCAAAATAATGTATTATGACCGGTATTTGCTCAAATAGAAGAGGAAAGATCTTTGGGGGTTTACTAGGAGTATCCCTACCGTCTCATGGCCGAATTAGACTAAGTGGCGTGAATTGCCTTAAGAAGTGGTCCTCGGGATCCTGTTTACCTTACTTAGACTACAGGGTTTCGAACTAGGGAGGTTGCACACACAAATCACGATACGGCCAATGAATGTATGGAAAGTCCTAAGTGGTCCTGGCTTGGTGTTTTGAGTTCTACTTTTGCTTTAATACTACTTGCTAGCCTGAAGTTGTGTATTTAGTCACTTATCTGCCCTTGTTGTTCTTCATGGTTGTTTGCTTGGGGACAAGCAAATACTCAAGTGGGGAGATATTTGATAAGTGCCTAAATACATCATGTTTTAGTTATAAAATTTGTTTACTTTCATGCAACTTATTTTCATTTCGATGACATTTGGTGCGCTTGATGCATTTATTTTTGTTTCAGGGCTTCATGGACCATTGCCGCGATGAAGATACGTATTTGATTTGTTCCAGAGGTAAATGAAGAAGAGAGAAAATCGTTACATGCACCGGACGCCAAGGGACCTGCTGCAATGCTCACACTAAGCATTTATGCGGCCACTGTGTAGCCCCCACAGTGGCCGCACATAGCCTCCAGAAGCCTGTGCAGCCTTTGCGCAGGGCCGCACCCTGGCCGCACACCATGGCCAGAAGCATGTGCGGCTGGTGTGCAGCCCCGCACACTAGCCGCAAAACACAGCCTCGGGGTATTTAAGCTGCTCTTCAAGGGTTTTGGAATGTACTCTTGGGCTGTTTGTTGTCATCCGACCCCTATTCTCCATCAGGCCATTCTCTGTCATTCTTTGGGTGAATTCGGTGGAAATTGTAGGAGAGAAGAAGGGGAGAACATAGAGAAGCATCAAGAGCTCACCGGCGCGGATCTGATGAGCTACTATCATTACCTTCTAGTCGACATTTCAACGAGAGTTTTCTTGTTGTTTGTATGATGAACTATATGTATTGTGAGCTCTCCCATTTTGTTATGTCGAACAAAACTACCAAGGCCACCGGGCTCCCGGTGAACCTTGGGAGGAGACTATTGTACGGATGACTTTATTTCTCTTTGAATGAATGTGTTTGGCTTGTGTGTTTGGTTTTAATTCATCATTATCTTGTTCATTCTACAATGGATGGATTCCGTAGAATTGATTGTGAAAAATACCCGTTTGGCGGGATGCTAGCTTCTATTGGGTCTTATGATAATTAAAGAGGGTTTTATTGTATTAATACACCGGAAGTTCCGGGTGCTAGTAGCCTCCCGCGCGATTAGGGTTATTTTAGCCAAGAGTGTGCATTAGAATAACCCTGATCAAGACTCCTCGTTCTCATTGACATCTAAGGGGTATCTCCTGGATACGGGAACCCGTACTGGATTAGGGCTACACCACGGAGGTTCTGGGGTAGTCGACATCCGAGTCTAGCGGACCAAATCCAAGGCAACTCTATCTTTATAATTGTTATCGTCATCTGTACTGGTCTTCTCCGAGCGGAATCCTTGCCCGTCGCCTTCCTTTATTTCTTTTATTTTTAATCTTATAATCACTCCAAACCTGTTTCGTTCGACTAGACAGTGAACCCCAAAGTGAAGTAATAGTAGATCTCGGGACCCTTGGGAATACGACCCTCTCGTGCGTGTACGAGAGGTTATTACTTGACGACCCGTGCAGTTGCATCCGGGAAGTCGCGTGCTCGCTCTTTAGCATGTCGCGAGGCATCCATCACATGACTCTTACGTTGGGCATCCCGAGTAACCATGTGGGGGTATCAATGCCCGCATGACTCTCTAAATGGCCATCCCAAGCTCAGATACTGTTAACAAACGGGCGATTTCCAGTTTTTGCATCAAATACTTATCCAACCTCCCAAAAATCACATAAAAACAAAGCCGAATTCACCCACAACAACCAAAACATGATATCTGATGCATGAACAAGCTATACTGGATCCACTGGCCTCTACTGGTGCATGCTGGGCTGCTGGGGCCTGTGGGGGTGCTGATGCCGGTGTTGGGGTAGGTGGAGCCTGTCCACCAAAATTCCTCCAGTAATCTTGGAAGTCCTGATACTCCTGGTAGGTAGGTTGCCTTCCTTTGGTAGCCCAATGAGCCCTGAAGGCTTCTAGTCCATCTGGAGTTGGAACAAAACCAGGCACTGGAGCAGCTCCCTGAACCTTAGGGGCGTGCACTGAACTTCCATGGCAGGATCATGCCCTGAACTGGCATCCTGCCTAGGTGGCGACGGAGAGGAAGGCGGGGATGGCTCTCCTCACTTCCTACCCCTCTGCTCTCTCGGTGTAGCAACAGGAGGGGGAGTGGTTCCCCCACGGCGAGTGCATGAACGCTGTGCTGGCATTCTACTGAAAAGAAAACACAAGGCACTCTTTAGAATCAATTCTTACATGCAACAATGCTATATGCAACTCTACTGGGATCCACTGGGAACAAGGACAAGGAATCACACTCCTGACCCAAATCAAGGAACTGACACTGGAACTGGATTAAACAGTCAAACCTAAGCCTAAATCTAAACCAGGGCTCTGATACCCCTAAAGTATGTCACACCCCGACCCGCGGATCCCAAGCACGACATACGGCAACGACAACCCAGGGGAGGTCTAACACTGCCTCAACCCTCGGTAGCCGTAAGGCTAACATGTTTCCTGTACAGTGCATCTATAATCACAATACATAACTCAACTACAAATACTTGTATTACTCATACAAGGTATAACACATTGATACACATAGCAAAGGGGTACATAAGGAAGATAATGATAATAACCACCCCAGATAGAGGATACACTCCTCAAACAAAACAAGAACTAGACTGGCATACAAAGTGTTACGAGTATGGAGAAACCATGATAGAGTTCAATAATACATAATGGATCCCTAATAATACATGCCAAGGCATAAATAACATACATAACCCCAAAATGAGAAGACAATGATGACTCTAGCCAAGCACTTCACATCTTCACCCCTGTGCTGTGCTAACACCTGGGAGGAAGAAAGAGGGGGTGAGTAACTAGGTTACTCAGTGAGGGGTTAGTCACAAGACTATAGCTCAAGCATGATCATATAGAGTCAAACATCATAAAAATATTTCAATGCATAACAAAATGAAAAACACTTTGAATAGCAAATATCTCATAAGAACATAGCTTTTCTCATTGAAATATAAATAGAAGTTCTTTGACATCATCAAGAAAACACATGCCATCCTAGACCTAGCATAAGCATAATACTTATTGATAGTTTCAAATATCAAGATACTTAGAAACAAGTAATTCAACTTTCTCAAATAAACAATAATGTCCAAAATGGCCTCAAAACCCTCCGTCGCTAACCATGGCCTTGGTTAGGTCTGGAGCTACCAAGATGCGCTTATCTTGGCATTGGCCGCTGGGAAGTTCATGTGGTGACTCCAAACAACCCAACTATATCCATGTCAGGACTCTACGCTCCCACCTAACATGGCATAACCGTTTTTGACAGTATTCCACGCCACCTCTATATAGGTCGGCCCGTGGAAACCATCCCTTTCTTACTGCAGCAAGTTCTGGAGCTCGGCTCCCATGTCACCAAGAAATGATTTAAACAATAAATTAGCCCGTAGGATCAATATATACATCATGATAGCATAATTCTCAATAAGAGACTATAAATGTTTACAATGGTAATTCTCACCCCAAGGGTGATCAATTTGATCATAGTATTAACAGTGAAACCACTTTTCATCAAAACATCATAGGAAGGTGTCTTTTGAAAATACACATCAACATTGACTTAACACAATGAAATCAACTTGGTTTCACATGCTTTTTGGTCATCAAAATGAGAACATCAATTCTCTTGAAAACATGGCTTAAAACATGTATTTTGAACATAGAGTTCTAAATCATAATCAACACACATATATATATATATGCATACATATGTATTGCAAGAATTCAAGAGATAAGCCAATTTCATAAATCATAATGATTCAAATCTTTAGTCAAAGCTTTCAAGGAAATTTAGCAATAAGGAATCCATTATTCAAATAGGCAATTCAAATAACAAATATCATGCATGAGTCATAGTCCAATGTTAGTAATTTTCCCACTCACAGACTTGGCGAGCCAATGCCTCGAAATCACTTCCCCACCGGTTCTTTGCCCTTACTTGAAGCTTCACCTCCTAGAAGCCATTAAACATCCAAAACAAGCAATCAAACATCAACAAACAATTGATTAACTAGAATGAAGGAAAATGCTCAAAAATGGGGAATGGTTGTGACACACCCCTTTGCGTGTGTGTACCGCAAGTGCACGGGTTGTCGAAGTAATAATTACCCTGGTGAGTAGGGTAGTCGAATCCACAGGGAACAGGGCTACTAGTACTAACTTCTTCTCTGCAATCTAGCCTAATGACCAATGTGATTTTGTGGTGATCTAGTGTGCATAGAAATTAATACCAGAGATGAATAGGCAAAAGGTAAATAAAGGGAGATCTCAATCAATGAATATGAGATACCCGGGCAATGCTCCCCCTAGGCTCTATCATGAAGTGCAAGACTAACTAAATGCTTCTAAACCGAGTTCTATGAGTCGAGGTAATCCAAGAATAATCGGTCCCTGCTTCCAGGCCACCGATACTAGTCCCCTACAAGGTCCCGGTGGAGAAATCGCTCAATCTCAACACCTCACACCCCATATGACCGCAATAAGCTTTAGGGATACCTAAAAGTAAAACCGATTCCTAAAATTAGACCTAACCCTATTTCTAGGCGGAAGATCCCTAACCCCCTACAAGGTCCCGGCGGAGAAATCTCTTAATCTCACACCTCACACCAAATATGGTTGCATAGATCTTAGGGAATACGGAGATAGGAAACACTTAATCGGAAGGGAAAGGGGACACTCCACTATCTCATGACTCACCCTCTCAACCCTCTTCAATCTCATATGTTCTAACCCTAATGGAGACCTCTCTCTCACCAAGGCAACAAATCAAACATACCAAACAACCATACGAATCAATAAGGCATGCAAGCAATGATAAAACAAGATTGAAACTCAAATAAACTCGGATTTAAAAGAAAGCATAAAGAAAGTCAATACATGAATCGAAACCTAGGGTTCACATGCCCAAGTATCTACTAGGGTTTAGCCCTCCATGGGGCTTATTACAAAGCAAAACATAACACAATGAAAAGCAATGTAAACCATGGAAATAAACCCCCTTGAATTCGTGATGATGGCCTTGATGGGTCGCTCAACGTCTTGAAGGATCCTTCTCCGAAGCTAGGTTGCCAATGACTCCCTCGATGCTATGACGGAAGAAAGAACTATCAAAGTTGGTGAAGAACGGCCCTCCAATTCGGCAAAGACCTCCTCCTCAAACCCTAGCCGCTTCCTCTCTCAAAAGGCACACCAAAGATATCAAAAGAATCGACGAAACGGCCTATTTATAAGTCTGAATCGCGCCAGTCACGTGTCTTCACGCGACCGCGTGAGATCCCACGCGATCGCGTGGGCTGCAGAATTCCCACGCGGTCGCGTGGGATTTTGACGCGGTCGCGTGAACAGTAATTCCGCTACAGTACTCTTCATAACCATGATCCAAACTCTCTCATCTTGAGGCCACATGGTCGGGCACACGCCCATGTGGTGAGTTATAAGACTTCTCCTTCTTCGAATCATCCTTTGAGAGCTTTAACTATCTTCACACAAGTTGGGACATGAAGGTGTGACTGCCTTTGTGCCCTTCCATCACACAAATTATCTTGAATTCTTCAGGAAGTTGGCACACACCCTCATGTGCATGATCCCCTCTTGTGCCTTGACACTTGTGTTGTACAAAAGCTCCCAACAATACGTCTTTATAACCCATCTTTGCTTCCTTTTCCTCCTTTAACACTTCCACAACCTAATTGCATAAAAGAACACCAAAATACATTTTATGAGACATAATCAATGGTAAAATGATGCTCAATGTATGTAAAACATGTATACTCAAGCACTTATCAGGTTGCTTCTAGGGCTTGCTAAACACCAAAGCAAGAAGTTATAGCAAGGAGGAGACCTCTCACAACTCATAAAACCAACAAGGAAGGCAAGAATGACCGAACATGATCGTTGCTACAGTAATTCCGGGATTAGGGTTTTGAAGGTTCATGGATTTCATGAATTCAAGGCCATACAACTCAATACAATAAATCCTCACAAGATTTGCCATCAAAGAGGAAGAAAAATAGGTAACAATAATGCTCTGAAAAGGGTTCATAACCAACCCTAACCATCCTCATCAAAGAACAAAGAAGAAGGAACAAAAGGATGAAAGCATACCTTGATCTCAAGAATGATCAACTTGTTGATCCAAGTTTCAAGCCCTAAAACCTCCTCTAAGACACCCTTAGAACCCCAAGAGGTGATGAATGAAGAGAGGATAAGGAGATAGAGGAGTTTGGAAGAAGAAAATGAAGAAAAGAAGCCAAGGTTCGGGTTTTTATAAGCCGAACGGGTGGCTGTGTGGCTCATGTGCGGGCTGCGCAGTGCCCGCACGCCCTAGGTAGAAGGGTGTGCGGGCTGGTGTGCGGCCCGCACACCAGGCCGTACAGCTCCCAGGAAGGTTTGTGCGTCCTGTGCACAGCCCGCACAGGTTTGTGCAGCCTGTGTACAGCCCACGCACACTAAAATCGTCTCCGAAACACCCTCAACACTCGACGAACAACTCCAAAGCTCGACCAGAAAAAAATCAAAAAACACTCAAAGGGAAAACTATGACAACACTTAAGAAAATCGAAACAACAAACAAGGGCAAAGAGACCAAAACTCCACATCCTACCCCCCTTACAAAAATTTCGACCTCGAAATTTCACATACCTCTAACTTCAAACAAATGGGGGTACTTGCTCAACATCAAAACCTCTGGCTCCCAAGTAACTTCTTCTACCACATCATTCCTCCAAAGCACTTTGACCAATGGAATGACCTTTCGGCGAAGCATCTTCTCTTGGCGATCAAGAATCATCATGGGTTGCACTTCAAACTTTAAGTCCTCTCTCAATTCAACTGGTGGCGCTTCAAGACAATGAGATGGGTCAGGGATATACTTCTTCAACATGGACACATGGAACACGTTGTGAATCTTCTCCAACTCAGGCGGTAACTCCAATCGATATGCTACCGATCCAATCCTCTCTAGGATCAAAAATGGACCTATAAACCGGGGATTTAACTTTCCCTTACCTCAAAACCGAATTACCCCTTTCCATGGAGAGATCTTCAAGAACACTCTATCCCCAACCTTAAACTCGAAGAATATTCTGCGGTTGTCCGTATAGCTCTTTTGACGATCTTGGGCTGCTTTCAGTCTATCTTTAATCACTTTCACCATCTCAACAGTCTGATCTATCAGTTCCACACTCTGAAGTTTCCTTTCTCCAACTTTATTGCAATAAAGAGAAGTCCTACACATTCTTCCATACAAAGCTTCATATGGAGCCATACCGATGCTTGCTTGGAAACTGTTGTTGTAGGCGAATTGCACCAAGGCTAGGTGTTGATCCCAACTCCCTTGGAAATCCATAAAACAAGCTCTCAACATGTCTTTAAGGGTCTGAATGGTCCTCTCGTACTGACCATCTGTCTGAGGATGGTAAGCGGTGCTGAACTTCAAACTTGTACCAAAGGCTTCTTGAAATCTTGGCCAGAAACGAGAAGTAAATTTGGGTCTCGATCTGAAACTATAGAGACTGGCACTCCATGCAACTTCACTATCTCATCAATGTACAACTTTGCCAATTTCTCCGAAGAATACTTAGTATGCACTGCTAAGAAATGCCCTGACTTGGTTAATCTGTCCACTATCACCCACACTGCATCAAAACCACGAGGTGTTCTGGGTAAACCCACCACAAAATCCATGGTGATATAGTCTCACTTCCACTCTGGGATTGGAAGAGGTTACAAAAGTCCTCAAGGTCTCTGGTGCTCTGCCTTAACCTGCTGACATACCAAACACTTAGCCACAAACTCTGCTATCTCTCTCTTCATCCCTGACCACCAATAGCTTTCCTTGATTGTTCTGTACATCTTGGTACTTCCAGGATGAATTGCATAAGCTGAAGAATGATCTTCTTCCAGGATAGCTTTCCTGAGCTCTGAATCTGCTGAAACACAAACACGTCCCCGGAACTCTAAAATTCCATCTTCTCTTAATCTGAACTCACTAGGCTCGCCTGCTTGCAACTTCTGCACTTCTTGCATCAATTCTTCATCCTTACTTTGAAGTTCCTTAATACGCTCCAACAGTGAAGGTTTCACCACAAAGCTGGCCACTAAAGCTCCACTGTCTTCAGTCTCAAATTCCAATCTCAAACTCTTCATTGCTGAAAGTAGTTGCAGGTAGGACACTGACACGCCCCTTTTGCATGTGTGTACCGCAAGTGCACGAGTTGTCGAAGTAATAATTACCCTGGTGAGTAGGGTAGTCGAATCCACAGGGAACAGGGCTACTAGTACTAACTTCTTCTCTGCAATCTAGCCTAATGACCAATGTGATTTTGTGGTGATCTAGTGTGCATAGAAATTAATAGCAGAGATGAATAGGCAAAAGGTAAATAAAGGGAGATCTCAATCAATGAAGATGAGATACCCGGGCAATGCTCCCCCTAGGCTCTATCATGAAGTGCAAGACTAACTAAATGCTTCTAAACCGAGTTCTATGGGTCGAGGTAATCCAAGAATAATCGGTCCCTGCCTCCAGGCCACCGATACTAGTCCCCTACAAGGTCCCGGTGGAGAAATCGCTCAATCTCAACACCTCACACCCCATATGACCGCAATGAGTTCTAGGGATACCTAAGAGTGAAACCGATTCCTAAAATTAGATCTAACCCTACTTCTAGGCGGAAGATCCCTAACCCCCTACAAAGGTCCCGGCGGAGAAATCTATCAATCTCACGCCTCACACCCAATATGGTTGCATAAAACTTAGGGAATACGGAGATAGGAAACACTCAATCGGAATGGAAAGGGGACACTCCTCTATCTCAAGACTCACCCTCTCAACCCTCTTTAACCTTGTATGTTCTAATCCCTAATGGAGATCTCTCTCTCATTAAGGAAACAAATCAAACATACCAAACAACCATACGAATCAATAAGGCAGGCAAGCAATGATTAAACAAGATTAAAACTCAAATAAACTCGGACTTAAAAGAAAGCATAAAGAAAGTCAATACATGAATCAAAACCTAGGGTTCACATGCCCAAGTATCTACTAGGGTTTAGCCCTCCATGGGGCTTATTACAAAGCAAAACATAACACAATGAAAAGCAATGTAAACCAAGGAAGTAAACCCCCTTGAAGTCGTGATGATGGCCTTGATGGGTCGCTCAACGTCCTGAAGGATCCTTCTCCGAAGCTAGGTCGCCAATGACTCCCTCGATGCTATGACGGAGGAAAGAACTATCAAAGTTGGTGAAGAACGGCCCTCCAATTCGGCAAAGAACAGTGTGACTACAGTACTGCTACAGTGAAATAAACAGTGTTTTTGCTACAGTACTCTTCATAATTATGCTCCAAACTCTCTCATATTGAGGCCACATGGTCGGGCACACGTCCATGTGGTGAGTTATAAGACTTCTCCTTCTTCAAATCATCATTTGAGAGCTTTAACTATCCTCACACAAGTTGGGACATGAAGGTGTGACTGCCTTTGTGCCCTTCCATCACATAAATCATCTTGAATTCTTCAGGAAGTTGGCACACACCCTCATGTGCGTGATCCCCTCTTGTGCCTTGACACTTGTGTTGTACAAAAGCTCCCAACAATACGTCTTTATAACCCATCTTTGCTTCCTTTTCCTCCTTTAACACTTCCACAACCTAATTGCATAAAAGAACACCAAAATACATTTTATGAGACATAATCAATGGTAAAATGATGCTCAATGTATGTAAAACAAGTAGGTAAAACATGTATACTCAAGCACTTATCAGACACTCTCACGGAGAACATTGAAGTAGACTTCCTGCTCAAGGCATCAGCTACCACATTGTTTTTTCCTGGATGATAGTCAATGATCAAATCATAATCCTTGATTAATTCCAACCATCGTCGTTGCCTCAAATTCAACTCCTTCTGAGTGAAGAGATACTTCAAGCTTTTATGGTCTATGAAAATCCGACACTTTTCTCCAAAGAGATAATGCCTCCAAATCTTCAAAGCAAAGACCACCGCTCCCAACTCCAAGTCATGGGTAGGGTAGTTCAACTCATGTTGCTTCAACTGCCTAGAAGCATAGGCCACCACTTTTCCTTCTTGCATCAACACACAACCCAAGCCTTGTTGAGAAGCATCACTGAAGACTACCAACTCTTTCCCATTTTCTGGCAAGGTAAGCACTGGGGCTGATATCAAACGATCCTTCAGCATCTGAAAGCTCTTCTCACACTCATCATTCCAAGTAAACTTCACATCTTTGCGAGTCAACTTTGACAATGGCAAGGCAATCGACAAAAATCCTTCCACAAATCTCCTATAATAACCCGTAAGTCCAAGAAAACTTCGAACTTCAGTCACATTCTTCGGCCTTTCCCAATCAATAATAGCTTCCACTTTCTTTGGATCCACAAAGATACTTTCTCCTGACACCACATGTCCAAGAAAACCAACTTCATAAAGCCAAAACTCACACTTGGAAAACTTGGCTAATAATTGCTTCTCTCAAAGAGTTTAAAAAACAATCCTCAAGTGCTCAACATGATCCTCATCTGAAGGTGAATAGACCAAAATGTCATCAATGAACACAATCACAAACTTGTCCAAGTAAGGCCTGAACACTCTGTTCATCAAGTCCATGAATGCTGCAGGGGCATTGGTCAAACCAAATGGCATCACTAAAAACTCATAATGTCCATAACGGGTCCGAAATGCCATCTTTGGAACATCCTCAGGCTTAATCTTCAACTAATATCCATGATACTCGGACCGCAAGTCAATCTTGGAGAACACTCTTGCTCCCTTCAACTGATCAAACAAATCATCTATCCTCGGCAAAGGATACTTGTTCTTGATTGTCACCCGGTTCAATTGTATGTAGTCGATGCACAATCTCAAAGATCCATCTTTCTTCTTCACAAAGAGAACTGGCGCACCCCAAGGTGAAACACTTGGACGAATGAAACCCTTATCCACAAGATCTTGCAATTGAGTCTTTAACTCTCTCAGCTCTGCTGGTGCCATCCGGTAGGGTGGTATAGAAATAGGAGCCATGCAAGATAGCAGGTCTATAGCAAACTCCAACTCCCTGTCTGGTGGCAAACCAGGCAGTTCCTCAGGAAAAACATCTAGAAACTCCCTTACTACTGGCATCTCCTCTAAGGCTGGCTCCTCAACTCTAGTATCCATCACATGTGCCAAGAACACAGGGCAACCCTTGCTCACCAATCTTCTAGCTTCCAAGGCTGAAATCAAACATGAAGGTAGAGTCCTTCTCACACCCTTCAGCACAACTGTGGATCACAAGGATCCTGGAAAAGTTACTTCCTACCTGAAACAATCAATGGAAGCACGATGCCTATCCAACCAATCCATGCCAAGAATGGCATCAAAATCCTTGATCTCCAAAGGAATTAAATCTGCCTTTAACACTACTCCACAAACTATCACAGGACACTCTCTAAACACCAAACTCCTGACTACCTCCTGACCAAGAGGAGTCTGAATGACCAACTCATACTCTAAGGGAGAAATAGGGCTATCGGCATGACATGCAAATGCAGTGCTAACAAAAGAACGCCCAAATCCAGAATCAATCAATGCATAAGCATCATGCTGGAAGATAGACAGTGTACCTGTGATCACATTGGGCCTACACTCAGCCTCTTCCTCTATCATGGTAAAAACTTAGGTCTGATCTCTGGTGTGGGGTCGCTGGGAACCCGGCTGTGAAGTGTTGCTGGCAGCTCCTGACTTGGTAGGGACTGTTGTAGATGCCACTGGCTGTGGGCCTCTGGACTGACTAGGACGACCTTGAGATGGTGGTACAGATCCACTCTGTCCTAGCTCTAGACAGGCTGATCTCAAATGTTCCCCCTGACCACACTAGAAACACTTGTTAGGAGCTAAGCACTGTCCCTTATGTGGCTTCCCACAGTTCCTGCACTTTTTGCTAGTCTCTGGGCCTCTGACACTAGAAGCACTGTCAGCATGGGAGAATCTCTGCTGATCCCCGCTGTGGGATGGTGGAGGTCTAGGAGGACCCGAAACAGAGGTGCCCTTAGAAGAACCCTTACTCTTGCTCTTCTTGGATGGCTGTCCCATCTCCAAACTTCTCCGCTTAGCAATATTTTCTCGGACTCTTTTGCCTTCTCTAACAAGTTGTTCTGCCCTCGAGGTTCAACAGCAGCTTCAGATACTAGAGAGGGGACAGAGCCGTATTGAGAGCTGCGTTGCTGAGATCCTCACAGTCCTGCGTAGCTCATCTTCGCCCGCCGGCACTTCATCCGCTACGACCACGCGCATGGCCTCACCACCTCCACCGAATCATTAGACTCATGACACCGACTTTCAGTTTTTACTTTTTATGTTGTTTGTATTTTGTTTTTCCGCACTTAGACTTATTTTAGTGTATGTTGTATCGCTCAGTTAGTTAGGGTTTCGGCCCTACTAAACTATTTCTTTTTATTTATGTAGTTTGGATTTATTTTGTTTGCTCTCGTTATTTATTTATCGAGTTGTGATGCATTTCCTGTTGCTTTCAGGACTGATCGTTGAGGATGCTTCACACTCCATGGCCCTAGTGATTTACCCTGTCTGTGTTCACCTTGGATTCACTGCATCAACCAATTGGGGAAGTCTCCTTGCTTCATCTCCTTATTTTTATTGCATACATATCACCATGTTCTGCTGATTCATGTACATTAGGGACAATGTACGATTCTAGGTGTGGGGATGGAGTGCTTTACCTTTATTTGCATGCTTGTTTTACCTATGATACCAATGACGCCTAGTTTAGGACTTCCTAGCATGAAGGTTCGACAATTATGAGTTGTATTTCTTCACTATACCTACATGAGGTCCTGTTTTATCTTTAGTGCACCGACAGACTTTTAACTGGAAAAAAAAAATGTAAATATGTAAATACAGAATAAAGTATCTTGTCTGTATCCCTTGGAACCTGTTACACAACCACTTCAGAGCCAAAATTTCATTCAGGACCCGAAGGACTTTTAACTGGGTATTGAGGGTGTCTTTAACAGAAGCCTTAATTGCCGCAAATTTTAATGCCCAACCATCTCTTCAAAGCATGGAAAGCCAGATAGGAGTGTCTTCTAGTACATCAACCAAGTTGCCACACACTATAGAAGACCTATCTGAGAATAACACTAGAAGGGAATAGCACAAAGGTGAATTTGAGGTGGATGCGGATTTTAAGGTATTGAAGGTTGAAGCAAATGATGTTGCATCAATACCTTATGAGCAAATGATAGATGTTCCATCTCAAGATGAAGTTGAAGAAGAAAGAGAGGAAGATGACATCATGGCCATGGAAAAATATGAGGAAGTGGAAGAAGATCCATCGACCACATTTGAAGACACTACTTGCCTTAACATTGATCATTCAACAAACCAATCTATAATTTTCAAGTGCCGAGAGAGAATTCCGGGAATTATATTTGATGATGTGGGAAGGAAGCTAAGACCATCTTTGAGCCCACCAATGCCGGGCTTGGGCAATTCCCAACCAAAAATTTTCCCATGGCGGCCCAAGCAAATTTTGTGGGCAATGGTTGACTATTCAAGAGGGGTTGAAAGAAGAAATGTGGAAAGGATGTTAAAGCCACCAATTAATCCACCCATACCAAGCTTGACAAGTTCTCAACCCAACTTGTTCCCTTGGAGACCCAAACAACACTCATGGGTAGTTCAAGGCCATCTAATATGTGTCGAGGAAGAAGATGTGGGTAGGAGGTGGAAACCGTCCAAGGACCCACCCATGACTAGCTTGAATTGTTCTCGACCGAAACTTTTTCCATGGAGGCCCAAGCAACTTAGTGGGATACTCAAAGAAATTCTTGCCGGGAACAAAGAAGAAGCGGGGAGGAGGTTTAAGTCGTCTAAGGATCCGCCAAAGTTGAAGTTGCACAATACCCGGCCCAATCTTTTTCCATGGAGGCCAAAAGGTAGCTCATGCATTGCCTCCAAATTTGCATCATCCCGGAAGGTATGTTTCATATTTCTTGGTAGTTCTTATGCAACCTCTTACCGGGATGAACACACCATTTTCAAGCCTCCTTAGGTAAGAAAAAGGTACGTCAAGCTAATGACGTAAAACAAGCACTTCTTGGGAGGCAACCCAAGCATTAAATTTCATGACATGTATGTTTTCGTATTTTGGTATGTTTGCTTGCTTGAGTGTTCTTTAGATTTCGAGTATGTTGTTGTGGTTGTTTAGCCATTTTTCTTAATTTTTTTTATCATGTCCCTCAATGGTTCTTGTGAGTTCTTTGTGTTTTCATTCATCCTCATGCATCAAATATCATGTTTGTGGTTGTTGTGGGTGAATTCGGCTTTGTTTTTATGAGATTTTTGGGTGTTTGGATGTATCCTTGATGAATAAACTGGTTTTTGGCCGTTTATTGACCGTATCTGAGCCCATATAACATTCTAGAAAGTTATGCGGGCAAGCATATGCCCGTATGCTTGCCCGCATGGATGCTCGGGCTGAAGGATAAAATGTGTACCCCTTCACCATTTTCTTCATAACTCTCTCATCTCTCATCCGTTTTCCCTCATTCTTTCACAGTTTTTCTTTGTTTTTCTTCCTCTAAATGAATCTCCTACTTCCAAGGACGAAATTTGCATAATTTATTGGGAGTTTTGCAGTCACCTTCACCGATCTTCGCCGATTCAAGCTTTGAAGCCCTAACTTGTGTTTTGAAGCAAACTTGTTTGTTTCTCTTGATTTTCATGCTTATCTTGCTTCAAACTTTGGGGAATAATGTATGAATGTGTAATATTTGATTTATTGGTATTTTGAGACATTATTTGTAAATTTTTGGGCTTCAAAAACAAGGGGAAACTCTACCTCTTTCAACACTGTACTACAGTAACTTTGGGCTGAAATTTCTCTTGAATTTATTTGTTCACTTGTAGCATCATTGTGAATATCCTACAACACTTGCAATAAAAAGAATTGGACTTCATGGTATTGATTGCACAAAGAACTTGCTTGGATTATCTCTTGTTTAATTGTTTTTGTTATGTTAGTTGTTTCCTTGCATGTTTGTGTGTGTTCTTGGTTCTTGTTGTATCTTCTTTTTGGGTGTGTGATGGATGCCTTGAGATGATGTTTCTTTCTACCTTGCAGGGTGGAATGGGGGCATCAAGCACACTCTCTTTCTCCATTTTGTACAAGAATCTTTGGTGGTCACCCCGATCTCATGGAATTCAAGACACATGCTTTGAGACTCGGGGAAGTTCATGAAACCCTCCTACTATGTTCTTATTGTCTATATTGTTGCATTCCATTGTTTAGGCACATTGAGGGCAATGTGCATCTTTAAGTGGAGGGGGTGGATTTGGTTTTTCGTGAACTTTGAAAATTTCATAGCAATTGCATGCTTAACTACCTATGATAGCTATGATTTCATTGTTAAGGAATTCCTATCTTGGTAGAATGATAGTTGTGAGCTGTACTTTACTTGTGCTTGCATGTAGCTTTGTTTCACCTTTAGTGCATCCTTATACTTGTTCATGATCACTTCCACTTTGTATACTCCAACCAACCCATCATAATGTTTTTGGTATTAGACTGTTAAATTCTATTTTCACTACTCTTTTAAGAGCTTTTGTGTTCCTTCATTGTTTTCTTTAGCCTAAAGTGCACTATTGTAGTGGGTTTAACCAGGGGAATTGAGAGTTAGTCTATACATATAAAAAAATTGTGAAAAAAAAAGTGAGTCTATGACAGTATTCCTCTGCTAGTATAGCATGAATGCGTCTATGTAGACTGTAATCAAGTAGGATGGGTGGCTCTTGTGCCTGGCCAGCATGTACATCCGTCTGAAAGATTTTTGCGCAGTCTACTGTTGAGCTTGAGGTCGAACATTTAGCCGTTTATCTTCTTGCCCCTGTTCTTCATGTTTGTTTGCTTGGGGACAAGCAAATGCTTAGGTGTGGGGATGTTTGATAAACGCCTAACTGTACGTATTATTTATGTATGTTCGCATATTTTTCGAGTATTTTTATATGTGTGGATGTCCGTTTTCGGACTAAATTGGTTTATTTCGTGTTACAGATACAAAAGATACCGTGGAGAGCTCGACAACGAGATTTTAGAAGAAATCGGCAAAGAAAACACCATTTTCGAGTCCCTGGTACTGTAGCGACTGTAGCACGGGAACTTTGGTGAAACCGCTAAGTCTAGAAATCCATACGGGCGCATGACTGCCCGCATACAGCTTTTGTAGTAGCGGTATCGTAGCAGATTTAATGCAGCAGAAACACTGTAGCATTTTTACTGTAGCACTCGCAGCAACTTACACGAAACTCGGGGGGTGCTACAGTGCCGTATGTCGGCCCGTATGCCAGCCCGCATAACTTGCTGGAATTAGGTTTTAAAGGCCTTTAGGGCATCATTTCTCTTGATTTTTGGCCACCATTTCTCCACCATCAACTTCTTGGGCTTCAAGGGGTTGGAGAAGACAGATCTGAAGAGCAAATCAAGGGGAGAAGAGGGATCTATCAAGGAGCACATCTAGGAGTTCGTCGGCGCCGATCCGTAGGATTCTCATCACTACCTCGTAGTCTTCATCTTAGGGGAAGTTTTATGAGCTTTTTGTTGTATTTCTTGTTTTCTTTACTCTCTCCATTGTTGATAAGGAACTAGACTCCCAAGGTCGCCGGGCATCCGGTGAACCTTGGGATGAACTTGCTTGTATGAATACTTGATTTACATGTATGGTATTTGTGTGGTTTATGGTTCAAGCTTGGTGCACTTTGATGTCTTGGTATGCATGAGAACTCTTCGTATCGATTTCTAGGTTATACTAGGTTGTGTGACCATCGCCTTAGTATTAGACACACCAAGTTTGGAAGGGATTCATGTATGAATACGCTGTGACCATTGGGTATTTCGTACCCCTCCAACCATTAGGGTTGAACCTAGACGTTGTGTTTGACCTTAATTAGGGATTTCCCTAGGCGCATTGCAATCGTGTGAGGATTTGGGCGGAAGTGATTCCGTATTCCAATATTTGTACCGGATTAGGGGTTATCACCGTGACCATCGGGGTGACCTACCTTTGGACATCTCTTGGCCTAACCACCTTTGCCTATGTTATTCGAGTATCCTTCTAGCTTTAGTAGTCCCGAGGGGATCCTCGCCCGGGGACCTCGAACTTTCATTGTCACTTGCTTCCTTAGTATGCTTATGTGGTGAGCCTTAGTCCATGTGTTTATAGTTTTCTCTTTATTATTTCTCTTATCTTGTTTTAAATCTATATTTGGTAGACTTGACAGTGTCATCTAGAGGGGAGTAATAGCAGCTCTTGGGAACCCATGGAATACGACCCCCTTGTTCTTGCACTAGGGGTATTACTTGGCGACCCGTGCGCTTGCGGTTAAGTCATCACTTATGTCCAAGTACTTTGCCTTCCTTGACCATAAAATAACATTTCTCCCAACAGAGCACAAGATTCGTTTCCTCGCACCTACTCAGGAGCCGTTCAAGGTTTTTGAGGCATAACTCAAACGAATCACCGAAAACAGAAAAGTCATCCATAAACACTTCCATAGCGTCTTCTACCATGTCTTCAAAGATGGCCATCATACATCTCTGAAAAGTGGCCGGTGCATTGCAAAGCCCAAAAGGCATCCGCCGATAAGTGAATGTACCGTAAGGACAAGTGAAAGTGGTCTTCTCCTGATCTTCTGGAGCTATACGAATCTGAAAATATCCGGAGAGACCATCCAAGAAGCAATAGTAGGAGTGTCCGGCAAGTCGCTCAAGCATCTGATCAATGAAAGGTAGGGGGAAATGATCCTTCCTTGTGGCATCATTAAGCTTTCTGTAGTTTATGCAAACCCTCCATCCTGTTACTGTTCTGGTAGGGATGAGTTCATTCTTCTTGTTGGTTGATAAGTGCTTGTGTTATAGTAACGCGAAGCGTTATTATCTTACAATGAATATACTCTTTATCAAATTTTATCACTAAATAGTGTGCATTTGTGTATTCTTGTGCATTGTAGGTTCGTGGAGCCAAGTTGGAAAAGAAGAACGAAGTTAGGTCGTGTTCGCCGTTGTTGGGAGGTTTTCGGACCAAGCAAGGAACAAGGCACGAAGTTAGACTTGTGAGTGTGTGCCAACCTCCGTTGGAGGGGCACAAAGGCAGTCACATTCACAACAAGTCTAACTCGTGTAGCTTAGGAAAACTTTACCAAGGAGACTCGAAGCAATAGGCACGATCTACCATTGATTGTGTGCCCAATTCAATGGCCTCGATGAAGAAACAACATATTCGGGAGCATTTCAGAGAGTACTGTAGCAGCACTGCAGCTTTGTTACTGTAGCGAATCACTGTAGCAAGTTACTGTGCACTTCTGCCGAAAAATCAAGAATCCAGAGAATTCACACGGCCGTGTGAATTAATTTTCCAGCAAACCAGAAATGTCACACGGGCGTGTGGAATTAACACACGGCCGTGTGAAGTAATTTTTCAGGAAAGACAGAAACTTCACACGGGCGTGTGGAAATTCCACACGGCCGTGTGAAGTCCCGATAAGTCCAAATTTAAAGCCGCACTCAGCCTATTTAAAGCCCGATTTGGAGACTTTTTGAGACATCTTTCGACCTATCTTTCTCCCCAACTTCTGGAGAGTGTGGCTAGGGTTTCGGAGAGGACTTTGTGGAGGATTGGAGCGCGCCATCGGCATCGTCACCGACGTTCGACGGCCGCACAAGACCACGGCCACACCATACGCGAGGGGGTTTTCATTGATGTCTTTACTTTGTGTTTTATTTCATACATTGATGAACATGTATAGCTCCATGAGGAGCTAAACCCCTCGTGGGTATTCGGACTTGTAAAACTCTAGGATAATTATGTTTCTTTGACATTGTTATTATGCTTTTCGATTAATTGATGAATAAATTCGAGTTTCAATTTTAGATTTCTTGCGCTATTGTTTTCTCTTAGCCGTGACACTAAGGATTGAGAACAATCTAGGTTATCCTTTGGAGGTGTGACAACTCCTATAGGATTAGACTACTTAAAAATTGAAGAGGGTTGAGAGGGAGAGTTGTGAGGTAGCACCGTACCCCTTTCCCTTCCGTTGTGATTTCTCCCTACGTCCGATTCCTTGATTTATTAGAGGTCAAAATAGAGTGAAGTGCTAGGTAGACAAACTCCACCAAGGTTTTGGGGTGACGTGAATCCTACGCACTGGGGCTTAATTTAGACTATGGTTCTTTCTCCTAGACCAAAGGGTTAGGACTACTACACATAGGAACAGGTTTTATCACTAGGGGTCCCTAGAGCTTAAAGCAATCCCACGTAGTGTTAGGCTTAGGTAGAAATACTCCCCTGGGGCTTAGTTGAGCAATCAACAGAGTGAAGGGTTGACGTGAATCCTATTGCCGGGACATAGTGTTGGGGTTAGCCACGGTTGACCTTAGATTTGGGACCGTGTGTTTCAGGATTTTCCTCGACTCAATTAACATCAATAGGAAGGTATAATAGGATAGTCTTGCACTAGAAGCATAAGTCCTAGAGGTAACATGTCCGGATACCCTATTCTCACTTATTACTAGTCCCTCTCTTTTTACTCGTTGTTTGCACTTTTTTCTCTTTCATCTTTCGATTTAATTGCCTTGCATCTCCTCTAGTTTCCATAAATTCACTCATCACTCCGATCATTGTTTCTTTCCGTATATCACACGACTCAATAGCAATTTCGCGTATTTTAAATCCCTATTCCCTGTGGATTCGACTACCCACTCACCGGGGTAACTTTTATTACTTCGACAAGGCCGTGCACTTGCGGTACGCACGCAAAAGGTCGTGTCATTGGTCACAACTGTCATACCCCCTTTCTTGGGCACAACCTAAACTAGACTCACCCATGCACTGTCAGAAATGGGGTAGATAATACCCGCATCAAGAAGTTTGATGACTTCATTCTTTACTACCTCTTTCATGTTAGGGTTCAGTCTTCATTGGGGTATCGCCATAGGCCTGTGATTGTTTTCCATAAGAATATTGTGAGTATAGAACGACAGACTTATCCCCTTAATATCAGTGATTTTCCAAGCAATTGCCTTCTTGTGTTTCTTTAGTACATCTAAGAGCTTACCCTTCTGCTGTCCTATCAAGTCTGCTGCGATGATAACAGAAAGTGTAGAATCTTCCCCCAAGAAAACATACTCCAAAAGATCCGGTAGTTGCTTCAATTCCAGTTCAGGAGGTTCTTCAAGTGATGATTTTAATCTCCCGTAATCGCTTAAATCATGCTTGTCGAATCTCTGATCTTCCATTTCAGATGAACTATCATTTCCGGAGTTATCTTCCATTACTTGTATCTCTACTTCAACAGAATTCACATCCTCTTCCTGCACATAATCCTTTTTTTCTGAGCTTTTTGACCCTGTCTGACCTGTCCCTTTTTCAACTTGAGCCCATGACCCTAAGTGTCCGTCTGAATTATTTTCTGACCATTCGGTGACGGAGTCAAGCTGACAGCTAGATGGTCCAGAATACCGTATAAGATTTACCCTTTCTGTCTGCATAAACTGTTGGAGAAGAGATACAGTATTATGATTTTCCACGATAAAATTAGTTGAGTATTCACAGTACTGCCTCCTCTACTGATCATCATACAGGCTTGGAGAATTCAATTCAGTCCCAGTACCAAAGTAGTGAAGATGCGTGATAAGTGCTCGTGTTATAGTAATGCGAAGTGTTATTATCTTGCAATGAGCATTGATTTAATCAGATTTTATCACTAAAAAGTGTGCATTTGTTTACTTTTGTGCATTGTAGGGTTATGGAGCCAATTTGGAGAAGAATGAAGCAAGAATAGGTTATGTTCGCCATTGTTGACGAGTTCTTGGACCAAGCAAGGAACAAGGCACGAGTCTAGACTTGTGGGTGTGTGCCAACCTCCATTGGAGGGGCACAAGGGCAGTCACACTCACAAAAGTCTATAACTCGTGTAGCATTAGAGAACTTCGCCAATGAAGAGAAATGAAGTAATCGACATAATCTACCGTTGATTGTGTGCCCAATTCAACGGCCTCGATGAAGAACGATCGATTCGGGAGTATTTCGGAGAACTACTATAGCAGTCACTGTAGCAAAAACGCTGTAGATAAATACTGTAGCAGATACTGTTCACATTCTGCCGAAATTCAGAATTCCAGAGAGTTCACACGGGCGTGCGGAAATTCCACACGGCCGTGTACTGTAGTAGGAATACTGAAGCAGAAAACACTGTAGCAAAAACACTGTTCACATGTGCCGAGAAATCACGATTCCAGAATTTCCATACGGCCGTGTGGAATTAACACACGGGCGTGTGGAATTTCTGGATTTTCACAGAAGTCCGATTTCAGCCCGAATTCAGCCCGATTTCAGCCTATAAATAGCCCGTTTTCATATCTATTTGGGGACCCTTCTCTTCTATCACTTGGATATCTTTTGGGGGGCTTTCGGCTAGGGTTTGGAGAGGTTCTTGGAGGTCTTTGGAGGCGATTAAACGGCATCGACATCGACATCCTTTGGAAGAAAGCTATTGGGGAAGCTCTCATCGGCATTGATTTGTCGAGGTGTGCCTTAGGCTTGACAAGGGATTCGTTGGAGAAGACACGCGACTACACAAGACCGTCGATACGATCTACAAGGGGGTTTTCTTTATGGTTTTCATGCATATTTTCTTAAATTCTTTATTGATTTTGTATTGCTCCATGGAGAGCTAAACCCTAGTGGGTATTCGGACTTGTAAACCCTAGGATGATATTGTTTCTATGACTTTTATTATGCTTTCTTAATTTGATGTTCTTTTATTGAGTTTCAATCTTGATTTTATCTTGTTATTGTTTTCCCTTAGATGTGACACTAGGGTTGAGAGCAATCTAGGCTTTCCTTTGGAGGTGTGACAACTCCTATAGGATTAGACTACTCAAGATTAAAGAGGGTTGAGAGGGAGAGTTGTGAGGTAGCAATGTACCCCTTTCCCCTTCGATGTGATTTCTCCCTACCTCCGATTCCTTGATTTAATAGCGGTCGAAATAGAGTGAAGCAATAGGTAGATAAACTCCCCTAGGTCTTAGTTACGCAAGTAATAGAGTGGAGGGTTGTAGTGAATCCTATTTGCTGGGGCTCAATCTAGACTAGGGTTCTTCCACCTGGACCAAAGGGTTAGAACTACTACACATAGGAACAGGTTTTATCACTAGGAATCCCTAGAGCTTAAAGCAACTCCACGTAGTGTTAGGCTTAGGTAGATATACTCCCCTGGGGCTTAGTTGAGCAATCAACAGAGTGAAGGGTTGACGTGAATCCTAATGCCGGGACATAGTGTTGGGGTTAGTCACGGTTGACCTTAGGTTTGGGACCGTGTGTTTAAGGATATCCTCGACTCAATAGGCATCAATTGTAGAGCATAATACAAGTTTTGCACTAGAAGCATTAGTCCTAGGGGGAGCTTTGTCCGGTTACCCCATCGTTATATCGATTACCTCTCCTACCCTCATTATTCTTCTTGCACTCTTTTATTTTCTTTTATATCTATACATACATACTTTTCTCGTCATCAATTCCCATCCTAGCTAAATAGCGATAACACTTGTTTCTGAACACTATTCCCTGTGGATACGACTACCCACTCACCAGGGTATTTTATTACTTCGACAAGGCCGTGCACTTGCGGTACACACGCAAAAGGTCGTGTCAATGCGCCTCCTGAGAACGATAATTATTACTCCAATTACCGGATGCAGACATGGTTAACTAATAGAAACTGAGGAAAACAAAGAAATGAAAATGCAAAAGAAAGAATGGCGAAATATATACAATGATGAAAAACACAAAACAAAACAATGGCCAAATCAACCAACTCTAAGTTTTCCGGATATCTCTCGTGGGTCCCAGTAACGGCGCCAAAAACTTGATGAACAACCCGCAAGTGCACGGGGTCGCCAAGTAATATCCCTCATGCACGCACGAGGGGGTCGTATTACCAAGGGCTAGAGAATCTACCCTTACTTCCTCTTCGTATCATTGTTTGACCGATCAATACAAGTGTTGTGCAAAGAAAAGTGAAAAGGCAACTAACATGCAAATGAGATGCTCTAAGGCGGAGGCAATAATCGGAGGGTAAGAACAATATAAAGAGAGGGTCATGGATGAGGATTCCCAAGGGGGTTACTAAAGTGCGGAAGTTGCCCTACTAGCATGCAAATGGGTAGTTTGGACCGAGAAACCCTAAAGTAGACCAACCTGATGGTCACGGAAATTGGTCCCTAATCCGGTACAAGTATCGGTTACGGAATTCCTTCCGCTTGAATCCTCACACGATTGCAAAGGGAACAAGAGGTTTCTCAAGTTAGGGTCTAAACATAATCTAGATCAACCATAACAATTGGAAGGGTACAAATACCCAATGGTCACGGTGTATCCGTACATGTGTCCCTACCAAACTTGGTGAGCCTAATACTAGGGCAATGGTCATGCTTCCTAGCATTTTCGAAACATTGATACACAGATTTCTCATGCATACCAAGCATTTAAATACACCAAACAAGGTTCACAAACAAGCCCCAAATGCATAAAACTAATCAAGAAAGCATCCTACACAAGTTCACCCCCAAGGTTCACCTACATCCGGTGACCTTGGGGTTTAGTTGCTCATGAATACAAAATACTCAAGAAAATACCTGAAAACAACCAAATACAATGATAAGAACACCCCCTCAAAAGGTAGAGGCCGAATGACGCTTCCAAAGACGGCACCAAAGGGGTGGCTTCCCTTGTCGATTCTCCTCTCAGGTGTGGATCAAGAAGGTGGATCTCATCGTATGTCACTCTCCTTGACGTTCTCTCACTGGAATTGGCCTCCAACGGCTGCTCCTAGCCCAGAATTGATGGTGGTGACAAGTAGAACAAGAACTAGGGCTTCCTTCTCTTGAAAAAAATGATCTCCAAGCCCTTAAATGGTCATCATCAAGATGTCATGCGGCCTAGCATGCAGTCCACATACGGTACTTTAGCACCCCGAAATTTGTGTAAGTTGCTGCAGTGAGTGCTACTGCTACAGGGTTGTATGCGATCAGTTATGCGCTCATATGGGTAGCCGCATGAACCTCCAGACTTAGCCGTTTTGCCAAAGTTCTCGTGCTACAGCATTGCCATAGTGATGCTACAGTACCAGGCTCGAAAATGGTCTTTTCTTGTCGATTTCTTCTAAAAATCTCGTTGTTGAGCTCCCCACGTTATCTTCTGTGCCTGTAACACGAAATAGACCAATTTAGACGGAAAATGGGCATCCACACATATAAAAATACTCGATAAATACGTGAACATACATAAATAATGCGTCCAGTCATCACTACTTGTAATAGTTATGGGGGAGGTCACGAGTCGAGTGATTGTCTGATTGCTATTGGAGGCACTAGTACGGTGGAGTTAGAACATCTAGCTTCTTACTCAATGATTCCACCTGTACCGCCAATGCTTTAACTGCATCTACCTCATGAATTCCGGCCATCTTCTTTTAGTCTTGCGTATTCCACTGATAGCTATTCATAGCCATCTCTTGAATAAGTTGCCGAGCTTCACCGGGAGTCTTGCTTCCTAGTGTTCCTCTTGCTGCTGCGTCTAGGAGTTGCTTGGTATTCGGATTCAACCCATTGTAGAAGGTATGAATGATCATCCACTCGGGGAATCCATGTTGCAGACATTTGTGAAGGAGCTCCTTGAACCTATCATATGTCTCGAATAGAGACTCCAATTCCATTTGCATGAAAGATGAAATCTCATTCCGATGCCTCGCTGATTTTCACGGAGGAAAATACCTAGCCAAGAATGCCTCGGCCATCTCCTCCAATGTATTGATAGATACTCTCAATAATGAATGTAGCCAATGCCTTGCTTTTCCCATCAATGAAAATGGGAAGGCTTTCAAACAAATCGCACCATCCGTTACTCCATTGATCTTTAACATGTCGCACACTTCAAGGAAGTTCTCTATATGGTTGTTGGGATCTTCATCGGCCAACCCATTAAATTATGCGGACTGTTGCAACATTTGAATGAATGACGGCTTCAACTCAAAATTGTTTGCGGTAATTGGCAGCCTCACAATGCTCGATTGGGTCCGCATCACCACTGGTCTAGCAAAATCGGACAATGTTCTCTGTTCTTCTTTCTGTTCTGCAATTGCTTCTGACCCTTCTGAATCAAAATTGGCTTGATTGGACTGTTCTTCCACAGGTTCCTTCCCTTTACGATGTGTCCTTCTACCAATTTCCGGGTCTCCTTGAACAAGAATCGATGGGTTCCCACGGGTCATAACCTGAAGCCAAAGCAAAGAAAAAGAAAAATAAGAACAATGATAGACAAAGAAGTGTGAAATAGAAAATGAAATGAATAGCTAAAATAGCAAAAACAAGTATAAAAAATACGCCTATTCCCCGGCAACAGTGCCAAAAACTTGACACAACCCCTTGCGTGTATCCTGATAAGTGCCTAAATACATCATGTTATAGCTATGATGTTCTTGTACATTCATGCAACTTATGTGTATTTTCGATGAGTTTTTGCGCACTTGATGTTTTATTTTTCATTTCAGGGTTTCAAGGACCAAGTGCGCAAGTTTTGACCATATTCATGTCATTCCGGGGATGATTGAAGAAGGAACGAAGAGTTGGAGCACCCTGGAAGCCGACGCGCCGCACACGGACACATTTTTCTCGGCCGTGTGCGGCCACTGTGCGGCCCGCACAGTGGCCGCACAAGGGAGACAGAGAGGTGTGCGGCCAATGTGCGGGCCGCACACTGGCCGCACAGCACAGCCAGAAGGCTGTGCGGGCACTGTGCGGCCCGCACAGTGCCCGCACACCTTCGGGCTATATATGCTTGTTCTGAAGAGTTTTTGAAGGAGTTTTTTGGTTCTCATCCGGCCTCCACTTGCCCTAGACTTCATTTCACCATTTCTTGAGGGATTTTGGAAGGATTTTCGGCTAGATTTGAAGGAGAGAAGAAGGGGAAGACGTTGAGAAGCTTCATAGGGCTCGCCGGCGCGGATCCGACGAGCTACGCCATCAACCCTAGTCGACATCTTCGAGGGAGTTTTTCCTGTTTTTATTGGATGGAATTGTTGTATGATGAGCTCCTTAGTTTTGTGATGTTGAACTAAACCTCCCAAGGCCGCCGGGCTCCCGGTGAACCTTGGGAGGAGACTTTGTATGAATGACCTATATTTTGCTTTAAATGAATGTGTTAGTTTGATTGTTTGGTTTTAATTCATCATCTTGTTGTTCATTCTACAATGGATGGATTCCGTAGAATTGATTTTGAATGATACTTGTTTGGCGGGATGCTAGCTTGTATTAGGTCCTTTGATGAGTTAAAGAGGGTAACATGTATTAATACACCGGAGGTTCCGGGTGTTAATAGCCTCCCGCGCGATTAGGGTTAATTTAGCCGAGAGCGTGCATTAGATTAACCCTAATCAAGACTCCTTGTTCTCATTGACATCGTAGGTTTATTTTCTGGATAGAGAAACCCGTACTGGATTAGGGCTACACTACGGAGGTTCCGGGGTAGTCGACATCCGAGTCTAGCGGACCAAAACCAAGCCAACCCTAGTTTTATAATTATCTTGGTCATTCGTATTTAGTCTTCTCCCGGGGGAATCCTCGCCCGAGGCCTTCCATAATTATTGGATTCTTCATCTCTATTTTATTCCGGATTGAGTTTTATCTTATTTGCATTACTTTACTTGTTTTTATTATTTTAATATTGCTTCAACCCTGTTTCGATCGACTAGATAGTGACCCCCAAAAGGAAGTAATAGTAGATCTCGGGCCCTTGGGAATACGACCCTCCTCGTGAGGTTTATTACTTGACGACCCGTGCACTTGCGGCCGGGGAGTCGCGTGCTCGCTCTTTAGCGTGTCGCGCGGCGACTCATCAAGTTTTTGGCGCCGTTGCCGGGGAGCATCTGAGAATACTAGGAAAACTTTTGGATCATTGCTCTAGTCTTTTCGCTTTCATTTGTAATTATCCATCTTTTATTGTTTTTGTTTTCGTCATTTTTATATATTCACTAATATCTCTTTTGTCTTTTGTTTTCTCAGGCGTCCTGTGCATGACTCGTGCAAACCCCACTGGGTTTGTAGAGCCGAACGAAGAAATTGAACGCGTCATACACCAACGGTTGAGAGAAACTCAAGTGGGTTCCTCCTCGGGATCAGTTGCTGCACCTGAATCAGTTCCTATAGCTATGGCCGAAGAGATAAGAACTTTATCTGACTATGAGAGGTCACAGTTTACTGGGGAGGGTTTAGTGTGCAAGCTCCGGCTGCCAGTGCAAGTAATTTTGATTTGGCTAGACCAATCGGCATGATACAGAATTCAGTGCAGTTCGATGGCTTAGCCGATGAGGACCCGAATGAGCACCTATCCCGATTCCTCCAAATGTGCTCAACTTTCAAAGTCAATGGCCTATCTGATGATGCAGCTAGACTCCGTCTTTTCCCATTCAGTTTGCGGGGCGCCGCTTACAGGTGGCTCACATCACTCGCCCCGGGTTCCATAAAGACATGGGAGGAGATGGTAAACAAGTTTATGGGCCGCTATTTTCCTCCAAGCAAGGCTGCTAGATTAAGGCAAGAGATCTCGGCCTTCAGTCAAAGAGATTCCGAAACCCTCTTTGAAGCTCATGAGAGATTTAAAGACCTCTTGAGAAAATGCCCACATCATGGTTTCGAAGCTTGGATGCGAGTACAGATACCGTATAATGGCTTGAGCTACCAGAATCGTCAACTCATTGATGCCGCAGCCGGTGGATCCTTGAGTAGCAAATACCCCGAAGATGCCGAAGAATTAATTGAGAACATGGCACGAAATGAATCACATTGGGGTTCAAGGGCAAAATTGACTCAAGCTCGAGGGGTTCATGAAATCGATAGTAAAACCGCTCAAGATGCGAAACTCGAAGCACTAGCGAAGCAAGTGAGCTTGCTTATGTCCGAAAGAACCGAGCGTTCGAGCACAAGTGTCAAGCAAGTGATGAATTGTGGAACTTGTGGAGGGGGGCATGATGTTGCTAGTTGCCCCATTTCAGTCCCCGATGTCACCCCACTCGAACATGTTGACTATGTGAATCAGGGGCAAAAATTTCAAGGAAACCCCTATGGTGGAACATACAACCCCGGGTGGAGAAATCACCCAAATTTCAATTGGGGAAATCAAGGCCAACAAAAATTTACGCAACCACCAGGGTTTCAGGCACAATCATCACAAGCACCTCCAACGGAAAGGAAATTCACTACTGAGGATGTCCTAGCTAAATACATGCAAATCACCGATGCAAGGTTGAACACACTTGAGACAACAGTGAGGAATATGCAAGCTTCAATCCAGGGCATCGAAAAACACTTGGGACAGATCGCGGCATCCATGGCGGAAAGGACACCGGGTAGTCTCCCTAGCAACACTGAGACTAACCCACGAGAACATGTGCAAGCTATCACTTTGAGGAGTGGTAGAGAGGTTGAGGTTCGGCCGACTCCTAGGCCAATTGATAACAAGGAAAAGAACGTGGTGAGAGGCACTTCCTCCGTAGGTGGGGATGAAGCTAATGACAACCATGACAATTCAATTGAACCTCAAAACAAAGAAAAAAAATTGCTAGAGCACCAACCGAAGGTCCCCTATCCGGCAAGACTCAATCGGGACAAGGAGGACACTCAATTCAAAAAATTTTTGGAGATGATCAAGCAACTTCACATCAATCTTCCACTTGTAGAAGCCTTTTCTCAAATGCCAAAATATGCCAAGTTTATGAAGGAATTGCTTACAAACAGGAAGAAACTTGAAGAAGCATCTACAGTGTCTCTAGGGGAGAGCTGTTCGGCAATTCTCCAAAGCAAATTGCCCGAAAAAATCAAAGACCCGGGTGGTCTAATTGTGGAGTGTCATTTCGGGGACTCGCTTGTAGAGAAAGCCCTTGCCGATTCCGGTGCAAGCATAAATGTTATGCCCTACAAGCTTTTCTTAAAACTGGGCCTTCAAGACTTAGAGCCGACGCGGATCACCATACAACTTGCGGACCGAACTGTTAGACGCCCGCGTGGCATTGTGAGCGATGTGATTGTGAAAGTTGGTGGTCTAGTTTTTCCGGCTGATTTTGTCATTCTTGATGTTGATGATGCTACTGAGGTCCCCATCATTCTTGGCCGGCCGTTCCTTGCCACATCCCGTGCCCTGCTGGATGTTCAAGATGGGAAAATGACCTTGCGGGCCGGGAATGAAGAAGCCACTTTTAAAATTCCCGAGGCAATGAAACACCCCAAGGAGCTTGATGACACTTCTTATGCACTTGATGATACAGAATTAGTAGTTCAAGATTGTGTGCATGAAGTCCTTATGATGAACCCCCTTGATGAATTCTTACAAGATGTTGTTCTTGAGGAGGAAGAGGCACCAAAGAAGGCACAAGAAGACCCTCCTCCTATATCCCCGGTCAAGTCACAAGGGCGAAGCAAAGGAGAGCGCTCGTGGAAGCGAGCATGGAAAAAGATAACCCCCAAGGTCAACAAAGCAAGCAAGAATTCTCATGACGAGGTACACACGGCATGCTTCGTCGACCTAGGTATGCACAACATCGATTCCCTCCTCTCCTTGAATTTGCCGGTTGGATCATCATTTGCATCCATTGGGACCTCAGGTAAAACTTCTTCTTTTAAACCACCATGAGTTGAGAAACTTGAACGTCAGGCTCGCGACGCTAAACAAGCGCTTATGGGAGGCAACCCATAAATTTTTACAATTCTGTACTTTTCAATTTTCGTATTTTGGTTATGCTATGTTTGGGTTGTGAGCTCTTCACTTCATTCGTTCTTGGTATGCGTTTATCGTGTATGACATTGTTTCCTCCCCATCTCGGTGAATTCCCATTTGTTTTGTGTTTATATATGTGTATCCTTTGTCCGAGATGAGTTTTGTAACGTTTTTAATGTCGGAGACTTGCTTTGGTTTGAAGAAAGCCATTTTCTGAAAATTTACAGGGCTCTGTGCGGCCACTGTGCGGCCGCACAGAGGCCGCACACCCCTGGCAGAAGGGTGTGCGGCTAGTGTGCGGCCCGCACACCACCCGCACACCCCAGACAGAGAGGTGTGCGGCTGGTGTGCCGCCCGCACACCACCCGCACACTGGCCCCAGTTTTGCTGCTATAATGCTCTTCTTTCCGGCTTTTCTCCACATTTTCGCGCTTGTTTTGATCATACCACATCCCTCGCATCATTTCAACGTTAAAAATATTTTCAAAACTCAATTTATTTGCATACCTTCGAGGTGATTTCTTGGTTTTTAATTTCCTATCCGAATTGGATCTTCGGGGGATTATCGATGGCTTTCGATTTTGATCGCGATCGCGTTGTTTCCACTTCACTCATTTTTTCTAAACTCGTGTTCGCGCGTCTTAGCGTGTTGCCATGGCTTGATCTTTATTTTTCGAGACGTAGGTCACCGTTGGAGGAGACACAGAAGACCTTGAGCGGCTTCATCAGTCCTTTCACTCCGAGAGCTCACTTTCTCTTTCATTCCTTGTTTCTTTTCTTTATTTTTTGTGTGGTTGATGGATGCTTGACTCGACGTCTTTTCTCCTTGTAGGTAGAACAAGACGTCCATTTTTCTTCCTCTCCACTTCGCTTGTAGCCATGGTGATGGTCACCCCGAGCTCGTGCCTTGCAAAGCTCATTACCAATTTCTCGGGGAAGTTCATGACACCACCCTCTTTATTTTCCATGCATAAATTTTTCTGTACTGCTGATCAATGTACATTGAGGGCAATGTACTGCTTTAAGTGGGGGGTGGCTATGCATGTCTGATCTTCGTTACTTGTTTCGTGAACTTGTATGAAAACTTTTGGTAATTCTTGACTTGTTGCATGATTGTAAACCTAGGATGGCGTACTTAATTGTGATTGTATTATAGCTCGAAATCATGATAAATGCTAAGCTTTTTATGACCCTGCACACTTGAGATTTTCATGTCATTCTAGGCAATTCTCGCACTGTTCCCTTAGGTAGAACCCTGGACATATAGGCGAGGAACCACAGCACTTTCGTGACCCTCTTAGTTGCTAACCCATACTAGTGATTTCGCGCCTTGACGTGTTAGAATACCTTCTAATAGGGTTTTAAGGACCTTCTTCTTGTTCTTTTTTGCAATACGGTCAAAAAAAAAAAAAAAAAAAAAAAAAGGCAAAGTGAATAAAAACGTGGACAGTGCTCCTCTGTCCTAATAGCGAAGTAACCTGGGGTTCTGGCTCCTAACCAGAGTGTTCCTCTCGCCAAAAGCTATAAGGACATGAGCGCGTTTACATGAATGTGCAAAGCTCCAGGTAATGTGGATTTGCAGTTCATGTTAGTCCCGGAAAAGAAAAAGATAAACATTTTGCGTACAGAAAAATAAATTTTGACCGGTTATTGTTCGATAATAAGAGGAAGGATCCTTACGACTCTACTAGAAGTATTTCTACCACCTCAAGGCCGTATTCCACTATGTGGCGTGAATTGTTTCAAGAAGTGGTCCTCGGGGTCCTGTCTACCTTGTTTAGACTACAGGGCTTCGAACTAGGGGATTTGCACACACACAACACGACACGGCCAATGAATGCGTGAATGATCTCAAGTGGTCTTTGCTTAGTATTTTGAGTTTCGCTTTGGCTATGATACTTTCATCTCTTGCCTGAGGTTGTGTATTTAGTCACTTATCAGTATCCTTGGTTTTCCAAGTCCGTTTGCTTGGGGACAAGCAAATGCTTAAGTAGGGGGTATTTGATAAGTGCCTAAATACATCATGTTATAGCTATGATGTTCTTGTACATTCATGCAACTTATGTGTATTTTCGATGAGTTTTTGCGCACTTGATGTTTTATTTTTCATTTCAGGGTTTCAAGGACCAAGTGCGCAAGTTTTGACCATATTCATGTCATTCCGGGGATGATTGAAGAAGGAACGAAGAGTTGGAGCACCCTGGAAGCCGACGCGCCGCACACGGACACATTTTTCTCGGCCGTGTGCGGCCACTGTGCGGCCCGCACAGTGGCCGCACAAGGGAGACAGAGAGGTGTGCGGCCAGTGTGCGGGCCGCACACTGGCCGCACAGCACAGCCAGAAGGCTGTGCGGGCACTGTGCGGCCCGCACAGTGCCCGCACACCTTCGGGCTATATATGCTTGTTCTGAAGAGTTTTTGAAGGAGTTTTTTGGTTCTCATCCGGCCTCCACTTGCCCTAGACTTCATTTCACCATTTCTTGAGGGATTTTGGAAGGATTTTCGGCTAGATTTGAAGGAGAGAAGAAGGGGAAGACGTTGAGAAGCTTCATACGGCTCGCCGGCGCGGATCCGACGAGCTACGCCATCAACCCTAGTCGACATCTTCGAGGGAGTTTTTCCTGTTTTTATTGGATGGAATTGTTGTATGATGAGCTCCTTAGTTTTGTGATGTTGAACTAAACCTCCCAAGGCCGCCGGGCTCCCGGTGAACCTTGGGAGGAGACTTTGTATGAATGACCTATATTTTGCTTTAAATGAATGTGTTAGTTTGATTGTTTGGTTTTAATTCATCATCTTGTTGTTCATTCTACAATGGATGGATTCCGTAGAATTGATTTTGAATGATACTTGTTTGGCGGGATGCTAGCTTGTATTAGGTCCTTTGATGAGTTAAAGAGGGTAACATGTATTAATACACCGGAGGTTCCGGGTGTTAATAGCCTCCCGCGCGATTAGGGTTAATTTAGCCGAGAGCGTGCATTAGATTAACCCTAATCAAGACTCCTTGTTCTCATTGACATCGTAGGGGTATTTTCTGGATAGAGAAACCCGTACTGGATTAGGGCTACACTACGGAGGTTCCGGGGTAGTCGACATCCGAGTCTAGCGGACCAAAACCAAGCCAACCCTAGTTTTATAATTATCTTGGTCATTCGTATTTAGTCTTCTCCCGGGGGAATCCTCGCCCGAGGCCTTCCATAATTATTGGATTCTTCATCTCTATTTTATTCCGGATTGAGTTTTATCTTATTTGCATTACTTTACTTGTTTTTATTATTTTAATATTGCTTCAACCCTGTTTCGATCGACTAGATAGTGACCCCCAAAAGGAAGTAATAGTAGATCTCGGGCCCTTGGGAATACGACCCTCCTCGTGAGGTTTATTACTTGACGACCCGTGCACTTGCGGCCGGGGAGTCGCGTGCTCGCTCTTTAGCGTGTCGCGCGGCGACTCATCATATCCCGCAAGTGCACGGGCTTGTCGAAGTAATAAATTTACCCTAGTGAGTGGGTAGTCGAATCCACAAGGAATAGGGACTTAAGACACGAGGTTTCACTAATTAGCTAAGTAATCTACGGTGGATGTGAAAAGAATTAATGAGTGAATATGAAAGCAATATAAAGAAACAAGAAATTAAATTGAAAGATGGAAGGCAAAACAATGCAAGAATGAGTAAATAGAGAAGGACTAGCAATGGATGAAATAGGGTACCCGGACAAGCTACCCCTAGGACTTATGCTTCTAGTGCAAGACTATGCTATTATACTTTCCTATTGATGTTAATTGAGTCGAGGATATCCTTAAACACATGGTCCCAAACCTAAGGTCAACGGTGACTAACCCCAAGACTATGCCCCGGCATTAGGTTTTCACTATGACTCTTGACTCTCGTTGACCTGTCAACTAAGCGCTAGAGGAGTACGTCTTCCTAAGCCTCACACGACATGGGATTGCTTTAAGTTCTAGGGATTCCTAGTGATAAAACCAATTCCTATGTGTAGTTCTAACCCTTTGGTCCACGTGGAAGAACCCTAGTCTAAATTAAGCCCAAGCACTAGGATTCACTTCAACCCTTCACTCTGTTGCTCGTGCAACTAAGCCCCAGTGGAATTCCTCTCCTAGTACTTCACTCTATCTCAACCACTAAGAAATCATGGAACATGAAAGTAGGAAGAATCACACCAGAGGGGAAGGGGATGTTCCGCTGCCTCACGACTCACCCTCTCAACGCTCTTAAATCTTAAGTAGTCTAACCCTATAGGAGTTGTCACACCTCCAAAGGATAACCTAGATTGTTCTCAACCCTAGTGTCACGGCTTAGGGAAAACAATTACAAGAGATAATTAAGATTGAAACTCGAATTTATTCATCGATAATGGAAAAGCATAATAAGAATATCATAGAAACATAATGATCCTAGGGTTTACAAGTCCGAATAACCACGAGGGGTTTAGCTCCTCACGGAGCTATACAAATTCATCAAAATATAAAAGAAAGCACAAATTGAAAGCATCGATGAAAACCCCCTTGCGTATGATGTGGTTGTGGTCTTGTGCGGCCACCGGATGCCAGTAATGATGCCGATGCCGATGACGCGCTCTAAACCTCCAGAAGTTGGGGAGAAAGATATGTCAAAAGATGTGTAAAAATTCTCCAAAATGGGCTTTTATAACGTTGAGTCGCGGCTTTAAAATTGAACTTATCGAGATTTCACATGGCCGTGTGGAATTTGCACACGCCCGTGTGAACTCTCTGGTTTTCTGAATTTTGGCTGAAAGCGAACAGTAGCTTGCTACAGTGTTTTGCTACATTTCTACTACAGTACTCGTCGAACCGCTCCCGAATTCGTTGTTCTTCATCGAGGCCATTGGATTGGGCACACAATCAATGGTAGATCATGCCGATTGCTTCAAATCTTCTTCTTGGTGAAGTTCTCCTAAACTACACGAGTTAAACTTGTTGTGAATGTGACTGCCTCTGTGCCCCTCCAAAGGAGTTTAGCACACACTCACAAGTCTAAACTCATGCCTTGTTCCTTACTTGGTCCGAAAACTCCCCAACAATGGCAAACACGATCTAACTTCATTCTTCTTCTTCAAAATAGCTCCACAAACCTACAATGTATAAGAGTACACAAATGCACACCATTTAGTGATAAAATCTGATAAAAGAAATGCTCATTGTAAGATAAGAACGCTTCGCATTACTATAACACAAGCACTTTGGGAGGCCATTTGGAGAAGTGCATTTTGAGCTAGAATAATTTCCCGGTTCATACGGCCTTCATAGGGCCGTTTGGGTGGCCATTTTGCCCATTCTAGCAAGGTTTGCCTAGGGCATACTGCCCCCCATATGGCCATATAAAGAGTGGTATGCCACAGGCTTTAAGTGCCATCTTCATCATCTTTTCTCTATCCTCATTCCTTCTCCATTCCACCAAATTTGTCTCTTATTTTTCTCTCATTTCTTGGCCAAATCCTTCCATTTCTTCTGCTAAATCACCTCCTAACCACTTTGAGAAGTCGATCTAATGGTTTACTTTGAGCTTAACTCTAGTTTTCTCAAGTTTTCGTTGGTAAGCTCTTTGGTGCGCTAACTTTATGTTTTTCATTTTTCATGCATTCTTGGAGCTTTTGTGTGGATGTTTTCAAGCATTTTGCTTGATTTGGAGGTGTGATAGTTATGGATGAGTTTTCCATTTATTTTATGTAAAAATTTTTGGATTTTCATGTTTTTGGGGAGGTTCTTTCGGAGTGAACAATATCCATATGGCCCACCATACGGTCATATGGTTACTTTTCATCATTTTACCCAATTTTTCTTCATCTTTTACACAACATTTTGACTTATATTGGGTTCCTCTATACTTGATTAGGTTTTTCATGATTTGTAGGATTATGAAGGATGAAGAAATGGACAAGCGACCGTGAAGTTATGTTTGCACCACACGGAAGACCACATTTTCGATGAACCCACTTCCAACGAGAAGGGCTAGCATGGATACTTTATTTTGCTATTTTAGACTTGATTTTCTAGTTTTTGTGCTCTTTTTATGTTTTGTTTTAGTTCTTGCATGATTACTCCACATCTCTTCTTTGTGAATTTTTGTGTAATGATGATGAGCCCTTTTTGTCTTGCAGGGCATTAAGGGGAGTTTGGTGAGCTTCTCCGCATTCAATGGAGATTGAAACCGACATGTATAGCTCGCCACACCCTATGTTTGGGCCACACATCGCCAATTGTACAAGATAAACCAGGGAAGTTCGTTTTCACCCCCCTCTATTGTTTTTATTGAATATAATTCCTTGTTATTCATTATTAGTGTACATTGAGGGCAATGTACAACACTAGGTGTGGGGATGGGTGTATTACACGTATTAGGGCCATATATACATGCTAGTTTTATCAATGATGGCTTTGTTCATTCTTGTGAGATCCTTTAAGTATGGATTAATGATTGATGTGAGTTATATACTTTTTGTTTTCTATTGAATCCTGTTTCACCTCTAGTATTGTTATGTGCACTGAGACTTTTGTTGATGCCTTGGGAATAGCCAACATGACTACTTTAACTCTCTTGTTTGCTTAACACACAACCTTGAGTACTTGGCCTTAGAATACTAAGTTCTATCTTCAATAAACCCTTAAGAACTTCTGAGTGTTGTTGAGCTAGTCCTAGTTTTCTGACATGTAGTGTAGTCCAAAGACATGATCTAAAAAAATATATGTATATATATATATATATATATATATATATATATATATATATATATATATATATATATATATTGAGTCTTTGTTAGTATTCCTCTGCTAATGAAGCATGAATGCGTCTATGTAGACTATAATCGAGTAGTTGGGTGGCTATTGTGCCTAACCAGCATGTGCACCCTCCAGAAAGATTTTGGTGCAGTCTACGTTAGACGGACTCCAAAAAAAAACAAAAAAATAACCTAGTGATCACTTAGAATGCCTACTTGATGTTTTGATAAGAAATGGGATTTAGTCTCAAGTTAAAGAATTAGAAGGATCTTACTTGCTCATTGAAATAGCACTTAGCATTTTAAGACTTAGTACTCTGTACATGTGGAGTGATAAGTGCTTATGTTATAGTACCGCCAAGCACTATTATCTTCCAATGAGTATCTCTTTTATCAGATTTTATCACTAAATGGTGTGCATTTGTGTGCTCTTATGCATTGTAGGTTTGTGGAGCTATTTTGAAGAAGAAGAACGAAGTTGGATCGTGTTTGCCATTGTTGGGGAGTTTTCGGACCAAGCAAGGAATAAGGCACGAGTTTAGACTTGTGAGTGTGTGCCAACCTCGTTTGGAGGGGCACAAAGGCAATCACATTCACAACAAGTTTAACTCGTGTAGTTTAGGAAAACTTCACCAAGAAGGAGATTTGAAACAATCAGCATGATCTACCATTGATTGTGTGCCCAATCCAATGTCCTCGATCAGGAACAACGAATTCGGAAGCAGCTCGGCGAGTACTGTAGTAGCATTGCAGCAAGTAATGTAGCAAAACACTGTAGCAAGCTACTGTTCACTTTCAGCCGAAATTTAGAAAACCAAAGAGTTCACACGGCCGTGTGAAATACCGATAAGTCCAATTTTAAAGCAGCGACTCAACGTTATAAAAGCCGATTTGGAGACTTTTGACACATCTTTTTCCCAATCTTTCTCCCGAATTTCTGGAGAGCGTTGCTAGGGTTTCGGAGAGGACTTCGTGGAGGTTCGGAGCCCGTCATCGGCATCATTATCGACATCCGGTGGCCGCACAAGACCACGGTTACATCATACGCAACGGGGTTTTCATTGATGCTTTCAATTTGTGCTTTCTTTCATATTTTGATGAATTTGTATAGCTCCATGAGGAGCTAAACCCTTTGTGGTTATTCGGACTTGTAAACCTTAGGATTATTATGTTTCTATAACATTATCATTATGCTTTTCCATTATTGATGAATAAATTCGAGTTTCAATCTTAATTGTTTCTTGTAATTGTTTTCCCTTAGCCGTGACACTAGGGTTGACAACAATCTAGGTTATCCTTTGGAGGTGTGACAACTCCTATAGGGTTAGACTACTTAAGATTGAAGACGGTTGAGAGGGTGAGTCGTGAGGTAGCGGAACGTCCCCTTTCCCCTCCGGTGTGATTCTTCCTACCTCCATGTTCAATGAGTTTTTAGCGGTCGAAATAGAGTGAAGTGCTAGGAGAGGAACTCCCCTGTGGCTTAGTTGCGCGAGCAGCTGAGTGAAGGGTCGAAGTGAATCTTAGTGCTGGGGGCTTAATTTAGACTAGGGTTCTTTCACCTGGACCAAAGGGTTAGAAATATATATAAGAATAGGATTTATCACTAGGAATCCCTAGAACTTAAAGCAATCCCACATTGTGTGAGGCTTAGGAAGATAGACTCCCCTACGGCTTAGTTGACAGGTCAACGAGAGTCAAGGGTCGTAGTGAAAGCCTAACGCCGAGGCATAGTGTTGGGGTTAGTCACGGTTGACCTTAGGTTTGGCACCGTGTGTTTAAGGATATCCTCGACTCAATTATCATCAATAGGAAAGTATAATACCATAGTCTTGCACTAGAAGCATAAGTCCTAGGGGTAGCTTGTCCAGGTACCCTATTTCATCCATTGCTAGTCCCTCTCTATTTACTTATTCTTGCACTCTCTTACCTTCCATCTTTCTATTTTATTTCTTGTCTCTTTATATTTGCTTTTATTTTCACTCATTGATTCTCTTCACACTCACCGTACATCGCTTAGCTAAATAGTGCGTACTTGTGTCTTAAATCCCTATTCCCTGTGGATTAGACTACCCACTCACCAGATTAATTTTATTACTTTGACAAGACCGTGCACTTGCGGGATCCATGTAAGGGGTCATGTCATGGAGTGGTTAACATTTAGAGCTTTACTGATTGAAGTCATTAGGCTAGCCCAGATCAAGGTTGAGACAAAAGATTCACTTACACAACACAGATATGTAAGGGGTAAGACAGGATCTTTTTGTTTTACTTATTGACTGTAACATAATATATGTATATCATTATTCATTGCTTATAGAATCTCATATTTATTCGAGCTGGAGATAGTACATTTAGCAACTTATCTTTCCCTCTATTTTTTCATGATTTGTTTGCTTGGGAACAAGAAAACGCTTAGGTGTGGGGATATTTGATAAGTGTCTAAATGTATGTATTCTAGTATACATATTCTATACATTTAGTGTGTATTTTTGTATGAATAGGAGCCCGTTTTGTGCTTAATCGAATATTATTTGCTTTGTAGGTGACAAGGGCCCAAAAGTGCACGGGTTGTCGCAGTAATAAAGTACCCCGGCGAAAGGGTAGTCAAATCCACAGGGATTAGGGATTATAGACACAAGATTTTGCTATTTAGCTAGTGAGAAGTACGAATGGTAAGAGCAAAAATCAATGTGTGTGTGCAAGAGTATTCAAGAGAAATAAGAAAATGAAAGGGAAATATGGAAGATAGGTGACACGACCACTTGTGTGTATCCCGCAAGTGCACGGATTTGTCAAATTAATAAATTTACCTTGGTGAGTGGGTAGTCGATCCACAGGAAAATAGGGACTTAAGACACGAGGTTTCACTAATTAGATAAGTAATGTACGGTGGGTGTGTGATAAGTGCTCGTGTTATAGTAATGCGAAGTGTTATTATCTTGCAATGAGCATTGATTTAATCAGATTTTATCACTAAAAAGTGTGCATTTGTTTACTTTTGTGCAATGTAGGGTTGTGGAGCCAATTTGTAGAAGAATGAAGCAAGAATAGGTTACGTTCGCCATTGTTGACGAGTTCTTGGACCAAGCAAGGAACAAGGCACGAGTTTAGACTTGTGGGTGTGTGCCAACCTCCATTGGAGGGGCACAAGGGCAGTCACATTCACAAAAGTCTAACTCGTGTAGCATTGGAGAATTTCGTCAAAGAAGAGAAATGAAGTAATCGACATAATCTACCATTGATTGTGTGCCCAATTCAATGGCCTCGATGAAGAACGATGAATTCGGGAGCATTTCGGCTAAGTACTGCAGTAAAATACTGTAGCGAAAGTACTGTAGCAAGCTACTGTTCACTGTTGCCGAAAATTAGGATTTCAGATTGTTCACACGGGCGTGTGGAATGAACACACGGCCGTGTGAAATATTTTCCAGAAAGCCAGAGACTTCACACGGGCGTGTGGAAATTCCACACGGACGTGCATTGTAGCAAAAGCACTGTAGCAAAGTTACTGTTCACAGTGCCGAAAAATCACGATTTCAGAATTTCCACACGGCCGTGTGGAATTAACACAGGGGCGTGTGGAACTCCGATTTCAGCCTATAAATAGCCCGTTTTCAGATCTATTTGGGGACCCTTCCCTTCTATCACTTGAATATCTTTTGGGGGGCTTTCGGCTAGGGTTTGGAGAGGTTCTTGGAGGTCTTTGGAGGCGATTAAACGGCATCGACATCGACATCCTTTGGAAGAAAGCTATTGGGGAAGCTCTCATCGGCATTGATTTGTCGAGGTGTGCCTTAGGCTTGACAAGGGATTCGTTGGAGAAGACACGCGACTACACAAGACCATCGATACGATCTACAAGGGGGTTTTCTTTATGGTTTTCATGCATATGTTCTTAAACTATTTATTGATTTTGTATTGCTCCATGGAGAGCTAAACCCTAGTGGGTATTCGGACTTGTAAACCCTAGGATGATATTGTTTCTATGACTTTTATTATGCTTTCTTAATTTAATGTTCTATTATTGAGTTCCAATCTTGCATGCCGATTGTATGAGATTTTCCCTTAGCCGTGACACTAGGGTTGAGAATCTATTAGGTTATCCTTTGAGGGCGTGACAACCTCTATAGGATTAGACTACACAAGGTTGGAGAGGGTTGAGAGGGAGAGTTGTGAGGTAGCGATGTACCCCTTTACCCTCCGGTGTAGTTTCTCCCTACCTCCGTTTCCTTGATTCATTAGCGGTTGATAAACGCCTAAACATACGTATTTTCCATGTATTCGGGTGTATGTATTACGTATTTTTTTATGAGTTGACACCCGTTTTTGGTCTGAATTGGTTTCTTTCGGGTTACAGGTACTGATGTGACCCCTTCGAGCTGATTGATAGAATTTGAGAAGAAATCGGCGACGAAAACACTATTTCTGAGGGGGCTACTGTAGCGACTACTGTAGCAGATCCTGTAGCGCGAACCCTTTGGCGAAATGGCTAAGTCTGGAGGTCCATGCGGGCACTGCAGAAACTGCATACAGTACTGTAGCAGTTTACTGTAGCGACACTGTAGCAACTTACACGATTTCGGGACTTTCTTGGAATTCTTCTCTCCCCGCATGCGGGGCCGCATAGGGGGCCGCATAACCCACTGTAAAAGGTTTTTAAGGGTTTTGGGAGTTCATTCTTAAAGGAGAGGCTAGGTCTTGAGGGAGGAAACACTTCATCATCTTCTTGGAGAGCTTGAGGCCGGCCTTTGGAGGCATTTCTTGAGGAGAGGACGACGGGGAGAGCACGAGACGACGAACCCACGCCTTCGATTTGCATTTGAGAGGAAGTTTGACAAAGGAAGCCACTCCTTGGGTGGCGTCCTTGGAAGCGTCATTCGGCCTTGATCTTTTCAGGGGGTGTTTTCATTATGCTTTTAGTTGTTTTCATGCATTTGTTTACTTATTTTGTGATCATGAACAACTAACCCCAAGGTCACCGGATGTAGGTGAACCTTGGGGGTGAACTTGTGTATTTTGGATGACTCTTTCTAGTTTATGCATTTGGTTTGGTTTGTGATCCTTGTTTGGTGGTTCTTGAATGCCTTGATATGTATGAGAACTCTATATGTCAATTCCTAGATGATGCTAGGTTGCATGACCATTGCCCTAGTATTAGGCTCACCAAACTTGGAAGGGAATACATGTACGAATACGCCGTGACCATCGGGTATTTGTATCCCTCCAATTGTTAGGATTGTCCTTGATTGTGTTTCAACCCTAGCTTGGGGAAATCCACTAAACCCTTTGCAATCGTACAAGGATTTGGGCGGAAGAAATTCCGTATTCCAATACTTGTATTGGATTAGGGACCAATGCCGTGACCATTGGGTTGGTCTAATTTAGGGTTTCCTGGTCCAAACCACCCACGTGCATGCTAGTTAGGGCATCCTTAGCACTTTAGTAGCCCCCGAGGGAATCCTCATCCGTGGCCATTCTCTCACCTTGATTTTTCCCTCCATATTTATTCTTGCTATTTACATGCTCTTTGTTTAGTAGATTTTTAGTAAGTCTTACTCCAAGTGATCGACTAGGTCAAACAACATTGTGATAAGGAAGTAAGGATAGCTTCTCGGGCCCTTGGGGATACGACCTCCTCGTGTTCGCGCGAGGGGTATTACTTGGCGACCCCGTGCACTTGCGGGTGAGCGATTCAAACGCGTTTCTCACCAAGTTTTTGGCGCCGTTGCCGGGGACCCACGAGGAATATTCGGAAAACTTAAAACGTGTTGATTTGACCATTTTTACTTTTGTTCGTTTTTACCATCCTTGTTTATATTTCATCATCACTTCTTTGCTTGTGTTGACATTAGCTATTTTTGCAAGGTACCCCTCTTATGACACGGGCGGATCAAGCAACTCTAGTTGAGCCCGACAACGAGATCGAACGCACTTTTCATCATCGGTTAAGAGAGGTTACCGAGTGTTCTAGGCAACAAGAGGTTCGGGTCGAGTCTAGTGAACCATCAGTTATGGCCGAACCGAGGAGGACCTTATCCGATTTCTAGAGACCACAATTTACCGGGGAGGAATTCAGTGTACAAGTACCCACCGTCCCGGCGAATAACTTTGAGATCAAGGCGAGCACGATTGGAATGATACAAAGCTCAGTCCAGTTTGATGGTCTACCTGATGAAGACCCGCATGCCCATCTTTCCCGATTCCTGCAGATCTGCTCCACCTTCAATATCAATTCAGTATCAGATGATGCTATCAGATTGCGATTGTTTCCATTCAGTTTGAGGGGAGCAGCATACAGATGGCTCACTTCCTTAGCTCCCGGGTCCATCACCACCTGGAAGGAAATGGTCGAGAAATTCTTGGCTCGGTATTTCCCGCCGAGCAAGGCCGCAAGATTGAGACAAGAGATTTCCTATTTCAGGCAGGGGGATTCTGAAACCCTATTTGAAGCACATGAGCGATTTAAAGACTTGTTACGTAGGTGCCCTCATCATGGCTTCCCTGCTTGGATGCGAGTACAGATGCTCTGTAATGGCTTGAATTACGGTACAAGGCAACTCATAGATGCCGCAGCAGGTGGCTCTTTGAGTGACAAACTCCCTGAAGAAGCTGAGAAATTGATTGACAGCATGGCGAACAATGAGTGCCACTGGAGCACTCGACAAAAGGGACCAAGGGTGGCCGGCCTGTTCGAAGTGAATGAGACCACTGCATTGACTACAAAGGTTGAGGCCTTATCGAAGAATGTCACAGATAACAACGCGGCAGTCAGTGCATTGACACAGAAGTTTGAGCAGTTCATGTTGGGGTCCAGTTCTTCCCCTAAGGCGGTGTTGTCCTGTGATACTTGCGGTGCTGGGCATGCAACTTCGCAGTGCCCCATATTTATTGCCCCTTCTGCACCCGTGGAATCAGTGGATTATGTGGGCGGAGGACCTAGGGGACCGGGGAACCAGTACAGCAACAGTTATAATTCGGGGTGGAGGAATCCCCCGAACATGTCCTGGAATCAAGGCCAATTCCAACAGAGACCTCCACCACCTCAGGGCTCCCAATTTCAACCCCAGCAGGTCCAAGAGAAGAAATACTCGACTGAGGATGTATTGGCACGATTCATGATCACTACGGAGGCCAAGTTCCAAAATGTGGACAAGAGATTGGATGAATTTGGTACTGTACTGAGAAATGTTCAAGCCTCCATTCAGTCTCTTGAGACCCAGGTGGGACAGCTTGCTAGGGCACAGTCAGATCGTCCCTTGGGTAGCATGCCGAGCAACACTGAATGCAACCCGAGAGAACACTTGAAGGCAGTGACGCTCAGGAGTGGGAAGCAGTTGGAGGTAAGGACCGGGGATGGTTCAAGTACCTCCAATGATAGGGTAGCCGACCGGGAAGACCCTAAGCCAAGTGATGAGATTGAGGGAAAGCACAAGGGAAATGTTCCGAGTTCTTCAACTACGAGGGAGCCCGAGTATAAGCCTGTGGTATCATATCCTTCTAGGCTCAAACAAGATAAAGAGGACGCCCAATTCAAGAAATTTTTGAATATCTTCAAGCAGCTTCACATAAAAATTCCCTTGGTGGAGGCACTTTCACAAATGCCGAAATACGCTAAATTCATGAAGGACCTCCTTACCAATAAGAGGAAGCTTGAAGACTTGGAGACGGTGACTCTATCTGGAAATTGCTCGGCATTATCCAAAAGAAATTACCTAAGAAACTCAATGATCCGGGTAGTTTCATCATCCCTTGTGTGATCGGGGATGGAATGCAAGAAAGTGCCTTGGCCGACTCGGGAGCTAGCATTAATGTTATGCCGTATAACTTGTTCTTGAGGTTGGGGTTAGATAATTTGAGACCCACACGAATGACTCTGCAACTCGCGGATCGTTCAGTGCGAAGACCCCGGGGAATTGTTGAAGATGTCCTAGTTCGGGTAGATAAATTGATCATCCCTGTTGACTTTGTAATTCTGGATGTGGATGACGATGTGGAGCTTCCGTTGATCCTTGGTCGTCCATTTCTTAACACCGCCGGCGCACTAATTGATGTAAAAGGAGGAAAAATGACTTTGAGGGTCGGAGATGAACAAGTGGTCTTCACCCTCCCCGATGCTATGAAACGTACACTTGATCACGATGATACTCTCTATTTCACGGATACAACTGATGTGATTATCTCCAACTGTGTGCAGGAAGTCCTCGCTTTGAACCCATTGGAGGAGTACTTTGAAGATTTCGGGGATGATGTTGCGGACGATGAGCCTCCCCCTCCACCAATGCAACAACTAGCACAAGTAGAGGTTAAATCTTCACCACATTCCAATGAGAAGAGAACCTTGAAGAAGTTGTGGAGGAAGAAAAAAGAGAAGCAAAAGCGGGGGTGAATGTTTCTACAATGTCACCCGAGGAGGTTGACCACTTGTTCTTCAATGACCGGGAGAAATTCAAAATTTTTTCATGCCTCTCATTGAACTTTCCGGGTAACAATTCTTCACCAAAAAATGGAGGTATCTCTCACCCCTTTGTTCCACCTTGAGTTGAGGTAAATCATGTCGAGCTAAAGACATTAAAAAAGCGCTTCTTGGGAGGCAACCCAAGTCTTTCAATTCATTGCAATCATTCTTTCTTTTTACTCTTTGTTGTTGTGTTTAGTTTCTTTTTCGTATTTTTTGTGTGGTGCTTATGAGTTTGAGTCTTGTTGATTTTTGTGCTTGTGGTTGTTGTTTAGCCGAATTCCATAATTTATTTCATCTTGTTGCACCATAGATTTCATGATCTTTGTATTTTTCTTGAGTGTTGGTGCCTCATTCTCCATGTTTTTAATGATTTTTGAGTGTTTTCGGCTTTGTTTTCATGTGATTTTTGAGTGCTAGGTTGAGTTCTTGAGCTAAATATTTCCTGGGCCTTATGCAGCCTACCATGCGGCCGCATGGGGGGCCGCACAAAAATTCCAGAGCCTTGTGTGGCCTGTCATGCGGCCGCACAAGGGGCCGCACAAAAATTCCAGAGAAGTATGCGGCCTGCTATGCGGCCGCATAGCAGGCCGCATGGTTTTTCCCGAGAGCCATGCGAGCAACCATGCGGCCGCATGGGGGGCCGCATGGTCATCCGACCTTCATCTCTCCCTCTTCACTCCACTCCCTCACTATTCACTCCATTTTCATCAAACTTCTTTTCTTTTCTCCTTCATCTCTCCACCATTTTTCTTCATTCTATTTGCATCCAAACACTCTCTTCAACCTAGCAAACAACGTTTTGGAAGATTTTCAAGGTTTTATCAAGGTTTAAGCCGATTTTCACTTCATCTTCTCATTGGTGCCCTAGTTCAAGGTTTGTGTTCCTATCACTCATTCTTTGGTTTTTTATGGTTGAAATGATGGGAAAACATGATGATTTACATGGTGAATGCTTCTTGTAATCATTTCTCTTGAATTCCAAGCTTTGTACATTTAGATCATCACTTTTGCAAGAAGAAACTCTACCAAAATTTCCCCGAAATTACTGTAGCACTAGCCAAAAATCAGCCTTTGTTCTTCATTAACCAATTTTCTCAAGTTTTTTTTTGGCTTGATGATGGTTCTCTTGTTTTGTAGGGATGCCGATCAAACACGTGGCTTCCAAGCGAGTTAGGAGAAGCTCTCCACCACCCGTTTGCGAGCCTACATTCAAGAACGATGCCTACAAGACAAGATTTGCTTTCTTGTCGAAGAGGAGGTTTGGCACGGTGCTTCATCTTCTGTCGGCACCTCCTCCACAGCCACCACGTGCTTTACGCCATCACTCCCTCCGGATCTCTATACCCACAGCACCACTTTAGTTTTTCTTTCTGTTGTTTATACTGGTTTTTATTTCTTGTTTGTTGGTTTGTATTATTGTACTTTTCAGTTATTGAGGGTCCTGACCCTCCTAAACTGTACTTCCCCGTTTTTGATTCGTGCTTACTTGTCCCGCTCTCTATTTATTTCTTGGGGTGTGATTTGCATTCTTTCTATTTTCAGGACTGATCGCTGTAGAAGCTCCGCACCCCTTGCGCCCCTCAGCTTTCCCCAGTTCATGCACATTTGAATGTTCCTTTCATCAACCACTTGGGGAAGTTTCTTTACCTCATTCCTTTACTTTTTCTGGCATGTCTCGCACCTTATTCTGCTGATTTATGTACATTGAGGGCAATGTACAACTTTAGGTGTGGGGATGGGGTACTTTACTAGTTTTGCATGCATGAATACCGATGATAGCCATGATTTTAATGTTTAGCATTTCCTAGCTTAAAAGAATGATAGAAATGAGCTGCATTTTTATACTGTGCTTGAATGATGCCCTGTTTTATTTTTAGTGCTTTCTCATGCTCTATCATGATTGCTCCTACCTTATACACTCCAACCAACCCATTATGATGATTTCGGTATTGGACTGTTAAATTCTTTCTTCAATATTCTTTTAAGAGCTTGTGAGTTCCTGTTTTGTTTTATGTAGCCTTAAGTGAACTTGTGTGACAGGTGTCCAAGGGACTGAGATACAGTGTGTACAGTGAAAAAAAAAAAAAAGTGGAGTCTATGGCAGTATTCCTCTGCTGGCACAGCATGAATGCGTCTATGTAGGCTGTAATGAGTAGGTTGGGTGGCTCTTGTGCCTAATCAGCATCTGCATCCTTCTGAAAGATTTCTTGTGCAGCCTATGTTAGCCGGACTCAGAAAAAAAAAAAATGTATATTTGTAAATAGGTAAATAAGTATCTCTGTTGCGTCCCCTGGAACTTCTTACACAGTCGCTTAAGTGCTAGAGTTTTATTCAGGAACTCAAAAGACTTTTAACTGAGTATTGAAGAGGTCTTTAACTGCCTAATACCACTCTCACCATATGTGGGGTGAATGGACCCCTGGGGTAATCCAGGGTGTGGAGGTTAAGGTTCGGAGCCGGCACACACTCACGGAAGCACTTTGAATAAACCAGGGCTACCATTACTCGATCACTCACTATACAGCTCACTTTCTAGATTTCTTTTCACTTGTGCTAGTGGAGTGCTTTACCGTTGAGCTTGAGGTCGTATGTTTAGTCGTTTATCACCGTGCCCCTGTTCTTCATATGTGTTTGCTTGGGGACAAGCAAATGCTTAGGTGTGGGGATGTTTGATAAACGCCTAAACATACGTATTTTCCATGTATTCGGGTGTATGTATTACGTATTTTTTTATGAGTTGACACCCGTTTTTGGTCTGAATTGGTTTCTTTCGGGTTACAGGTACTGATGTGACCCCTTCGAGCTGATTGATAGAATTTGAGAAGAAATCGGCGACGAAAACACTACTTTTGAGGGGGGGTACTGTAGCGACTACTGTAGCAGATCCATACGGGCACTGCAGAGGCCGCATGCAGTACTGTAGCAGTTTACTGTAGCGACACTGTAGCGACTTACACGATTTCGGGACTTTCTTGGAATTCTTCTGGGGCCGCATAACCCACTGGAAAAGGTTTTTAAGGATTTTGGGAGTTCATTCTTAAAGGAGAGGCTAGGTCTTGAGGGAGGAAACACTTCATCATCTTCTTGGAGAGCTTGAGGCCGGCCTTTGGAGGCATTTCTTGAGGAGAAGACGACGGGGAGAGCACGAAACGACGAACCCACACCTTCGATTTGCATTTGAGAGGAAGTTTGACAAAGGAAGCCACTCCTTGGGTGGCGTCCTTGGAAGCGTCATTCGGCCTTGATCTTTTCACGGGGTGTTTTCATTATGCTTTTAGTTGTTTTCATGCATTTGTTTACTTATTTTGTGATCATGAACAACTAACCCCAAGGTCACCGAATGTAGGTGAACCTTGGGGGTGAACTTGTGTATTTTGGATGACTCTTTCTAGTTTATGCATTTGGTTTGGTTTGTGATCCTTGTTTGGTGGTTCTTGAATGCCTTGATATGTATGAGAACTTTATATGTCAATTCCTAGATGATGCTAGGTTGTATGACCATTGCCCTAGTATTAGGCTCACCAAACTTGGAAGGGAATACATGTACGAATACGCCGTGACCATCGGGTATTTGTATCCCTCCAATTGTTAGGGTTGTCCTTGATTGTGTTTCAACCCTAGCTTGGGGAAATCCACTAAACCCTTTGCAATCGTACAAGGATTTGGGCGGAAGAAATTCCGTATTCCAATACTTGTATTGGATTAGGGACCAATGCCGTGACCATCGGGTTGGTCTAATTTAGGGTTTCCTGGTCCAAACCACCCACGTGCATGCTAGTTAGGGCATCCTTAGCACTTTAGTAGCCCCCGAGGGAATCCTCATCCGTGGCCATTCCCTCACCTTGATTTTTCCCTCCATATTTATTCTTGCTATTTACATGCTCTTTGTTTAGTAGATTTTTAGTAAGTCTTACTCCAAGTGATCGACTAGGTCAAACAACATTGTGATAAGGAAGTAAGGATAGCTTCTCGGGCCCTTGGGGATACGACCCCCTCGTGTTCGCGCGAGGGGTATTACTTGGCGACCCCGTGCACTTGCGGGTGAGCGATTCAAACGTGTTTCTCACCAGCGGTCGAGATAGAGTGAAGTGCTAGGTAGATAAACTCCCCTGGGGCTTAGTTACGCGAGTAACAGAGTGAAGGGTTGAAGTGAATCCTACGCACTGGGGCTTAATCTAGACTAGGGTTCTTCCACCTGGACCAAAGGGTTAGAACTACACATAGGAACAGGTTTTACCACTAGGAGTCCCTAGAACTTAATGCAATCCCACGTAGTGTGAGGCTTAGGTAGATATACTCCTCTAGGGCTTAGTTGACAAATCAACGAGAGTCAAGAGTCGTAGTGAATCCTAATGCCGGGGCATAGTGTTGGGGTCAGTCACGGTTGACCTTAGGTTTGGGACCGTGTGTTTAAGGATATCCTCGACTCAATTAGACATCAATTAGAGGATATAATACTAGTCTTGCACTAGAAGCATTAGTCTTAGGGGGAGCTTTGTCCGGGTACCCCATCTTTATATCGATTACCTCTCCTACCCTCATTATTCTTCTTGCACTCTTTTATTTTCTTTTACATTTATATATATATATATATACTTCTTTCATCATCGACTTCTTTCATAGCTAAATAGCGATAACACTTGTTTCTGAACACTATTCCCTGTGGATACGACTACCCACTCACCGGGGTAACTTTTATTACTTCGACAAGGCCGTGCACTTGCGGTACGCACGCAAAAGGTCGTGTCAGTGTGAAGAGAATTAATGAGTGAATATGAAAGCAATATAAAGAAACAAGAAATTAAATAGAAAGATGGAAGGTAAGAGAGTGCAAGAATGAGTAAATAGAGAAGGACTAGCAATGGATGAAATAGGGTACTCGGACAAGCTACCCCTAGGACTTATGCCTCTAGTGCAAGACTATACTATTATACTTTCCTATTGATGTTAATTGAGTCGAGGATATCCTTAAACACATGGTCCCAAACCTAAGGTCAACCGTGACTATCCCCAACACTATGCCCCTGCATTAGGTTTTCACTACGACTCTTGACTCTTGTTGACCTGTCATATAAGCCCTAGAGGGATACGTCTTCCAAAGCCTTACACTACATGGAATTATTTTAACTTCTAGGGATTCCTAGTGATAAAACCAGTACCTATGTATAGTTCTAACCCTTTGGTCCAGGTGGAAGAACCCTAGTATAAATTAAGCCCCAGCACTAGGATTCACATCAACCCTTCACTCTGTTGCTTGCGCAACTAAGCCCCAAGGGAGTTCCTCTCCTAGCACTTCACTCTATCTCGCTCGCTAAGAAATCATGGAACATGAAGGTAGGAAGAATCACACTGGAGGGGAAAGGGGATGTTCCGCTACCTCACGACTCACCCTCTCAACCCTCTTCAACCTTAAGTAGTCTAACCCTATAGGAGTTGTCACACCTCCAAAGTATAACCTAGATTGTTCTCAACCCTAGTGTCATGGCTAATGTAAAACAATTACAAGAGATAATTAAGATTGAAACTCGTATTTGTTCATCAATAATGGAAAAGCATAATAACAATGTCATAGAAACATAATGATCCTAGGGTTTATAAGTCCGAATACCCACGAGGGGTTTAGCTCCTCATGGAGCTATACAAATTCATCAAAATATAAAAGAAAGCACAAATTGAAAGCATCTATGATAACCCCCTTATGTAAGATGTGGTCGTGGTCTTGTGTGGTCGTGGTCTTGTGCTACAGTAACTTGCCAAAATGCTCCTTAATTCATTGTTCTTCATCGAGGCCATTGAATTTGGCACACAATCAATGGTAGATCGTGTTGATTGCTTCAAATCTCCTTCTTTGGTGAAGTTCTCCTAAGCTACATGAGTTAGACTTATTGTGAATGTGACTACCATTGTGCCCCTCCAAAGGAGGTTGGCACACACTCACAAGTCTAGGCTCGTGCCTTGTTCCTTGCTTGGTCCGAAAACTCTCCAACAATGGTAAACACGACCTAACTTCGTTCTTTTCCTTCAAAATAACCCACAAACCTACAATGCACAAAAGCACACAAATGCACACAATTTACTGAAATTTGATAAAAGATATGCTCATTGTAAGATAATAGCGCTTCATGGTACTATAACACAAGCACTTATCAAACTCCCCCACACTTAAGCTTTTGCTTATCCTCAAACAAAATAGAACATGAAAGTACTTGGGAAGAACAATTGAAAGTGCTCGGCCTTAAGTTCACCAAAAGTATGCAAAAGAAGCATTCTACAAGTAGGGAAAATTAAAACATTGCATAGGGTTACCATTGCTCTAGCTAAAAACTTGAATCGAAAAGAATAACAACTCAAAAATGTGTAAGTGTGTGCGAATTCACTCAAGAGAACCAATGAGTACTCCTCAAACTTTTGTTACAAGGACTTATTTATATACATAAAGTAAGGAAGTAGTAGTTTCACTCAACCTCTAAGGTAGCCCTTTCCTAGGCAGCCGCCAAAGGTGGCTTTCACACTTTCGAGGAGGTAGCTCTTTCTACTGGGGTAGTAGCTTTCATGTTTCCCATGAGATAGCTTTTTTCCCATTAGGGAATAACTTGTATCCGACTTATGAGAGTAGCTACATACTTCATAGGAGGTAGCTCTTTCCACCCCAAATGCTATGATAAACGCTAACTAATATTCACAAGCTCACAAGTTTTTTTTTTAGCTACATAGAACTTCAAAACTTACTAAAGTAGTACTAAACTAGTCCTTAAATCTTCGAGTTCGAGTTTCCAAAAGATTTCAAGAGTGAGCAGTGCAATAAGAGGTAATCGAGCAAAAATCCCCTAAAATTCAAGTAAAACTAGAGCATGATAAGATAGCATGTGAAAAAGTCTCCTAAACTCTAAGAATACTAATGTTGCAACTAAGGTGAACTGCCATAGGCTACATAAGCATAAGCAATTGAACGCACAAGTAAAGGTGTGTGCAAAGTGAACTCCCCCTCATACTTAAGATGTACGTTATCCCTAATGTACGCATGCAAGCACAATTAAAAATAAAATAATTCACACAATTTATGTAGGGGTAGGCAATTGAAACATTACTCCCCTGAACTCCAAGTGTTGCGTTTGATGGAGCTAGGTTCATTGAGAGTTGAGTCTCAATGGTTAGTGGAGCACACATGGTCCCATGACCGTGCCTATGACTATTCATCAAATTCCTTAAATCTAAGACCATCTGCACACATATGCACGGGTTCAATATAGCTCAAGAAGAATCAAAATAAACTCAAGTATATATAAAGATATAGAAATGAAATACAACTCGAGAAAAATAAAAGAAAAGAAAAATTAAAGATAAACTCAGAAGGAGAATCCTTTCTGAGTGCTATAAGTCCAACAGAATATGAAAAAAATGCAAAAAAAAGAAAAACTAAAAGAAACTATGACACCTCAGCGTCGGTGTCCTGTGTCGATGACTCAGGTGCTGTTGCTACTGGCTCTGAAGTCTCAGGTGGATCTGCTGGTAGTGATGGAGATGAAGGTGGGGTCGAGGCTCGAGGTCGCATCACGAATGGTGATGTCGACACAGATCGCTCAAGTAACTGAAATATGGCGGCGAGCTGTATCGACGTGTGCAGAAACTGTACAGCCTGTGTGGCCCTGACCTCGGCCAACTCTGTCTGGAGGACACCCACAGCTCTCTCGAGGCGCTCGAACCTGTCCTAGCCCCGAGAGGGAGAAAAAATGCGCACTGGAGATGGCTCCGGTGCTGTGGGTGGTGCTTCAACCTCTACCTGCCCTGGGGTGGCTCTAATGCTGCCTAAGACCCCTCGGCCTGATCTGACTCGGGGATGATCAATGTGTATTGATGAGTGCATTTTATATCATGTTTCTTGCCTTCTATCATAGTCTTTTCTCTGTCCTTAAGCATATTTACTGATTGGAATTGGTGCTATTTAAGGTATTTTACTCCTTGTGTAGGAATCTGGGGCCCGAGTCAAATTGATATGAAACCAAGGGCGTTTTCCACGTGTGCAGTGGCCAAAGGTTCAGAATTGACTGACACGGGCATGACACGCCCGTGCCCTTAGTGCTGCAAGTCCCAGCCTGGAGTGTAGAAGAGCTAAAATCCTGAAACGGGAGTGTCCCAGGTCGGACATGATCACCACACGCCCGAATCCCAAGCGCTACAAATCTCAGGAGACTTCTCTCAAGAATGATACGGGCACGTTACCCAGTACACGGTCGTGTGCTAGGTAACACGGGGGGCGCACGGCTGTGTCCCAACTGCTGCAAACCTCAGGAGTGTCACCCCAGGATTTCCTAGAAAAGTACACGGTCTGTACACGCCCGTGTCCAGACTGTGTCGGGCCCTAACTCGGCCTTTTTAACTCCAGAAATTAGGGTTCTTTCTCATCTTTTGTTCGGGGATTCATCTCTCCACCGGGAGGACATTGATGAGATCGAAGATCAAGCTTCACCAAACTGCCTAAGGAGATCAAGGACTAGTAGGAGGCATTACAAGCGGTGGAGAGTTGGCGCAAGGACACTACAAGGGAGGACATCTTGAGTATTGAAGTGGGTTTTTTCTCTCTTTCTTTGTTCCATCTTTCGCCTCACCTTGTGTACCTATCCTCAGGGGCTAACTGGCCATAGTGCCTTGGTTGTGGACAATCGGCAGACTGTATTGCTTATAAACTCATTGTAATTGACTATGGAGTTCTAATTGATACTTGTGTTTAATCTTGAATTACATAACTGTAGTGTGTTTGGAGTGCATAGTTATTAGGTTGTTGTAGCAAAACTGCAGTGTATCTACGAACACATAGATGCAATATTGCTATTGAGCACACACGAATGTTATTGGAATGTACCGAGGTAGTCAACTAGGATGAGATAGTGTGCACGAGTTATTGGAGACTTCCGAAGGGATTTACTTTTGTGATTGCCGAGTACTTAGTCCTAATCTCCACCATTATCATCACCATTACCTTTTACTCATTGTTGTTATAATCCCATACCCTTTCTATTTGTTTCACTAGACATCAAAGGATCAACGAGTACTTTAAGTACAGTTCCCAAGCCAAGAGGAGCCGGTGTCACTGTCTTCTCTGCCCCTCGAACATCATCCAAGCGTCCTATCCTGATGTGGAGGCTTGTGATATACGGGCACGCAAATATTACTCCAATCCTAGGGTACTGACCCTGGTGGCGTAGATACTCTGCCAGAATGTGTCCTAGGTGGAGTGGAATGCCCTGTGACATAGAATATAGAGAAAGTAGCTCCTGGCGGCTCAATACTCCGGTGCTATCTCCTCAGCCACTCACTGACTTGCTGAGTATTGCATGAATATACCAGTATGCTGGCCTAGAGAGGCATGTCGCCTTCGAGGTACCCGGCTCGTACTGTCCCTTTCCGCATAATGCCTTGTAGGCTTTCTATTGTGTAAGTGCCCCGGGGTAGTCAGTGGGTAGCTGCTCATACCTTTCGGAGTCGGTGTAGGCACTCTCGTATAACCCCAATCTGATCGAGAACTGGCTCACACTCATACTATGACTCTGGCCAAGTTCTCGGAACTGAATAGTATCCACACCCCCAAATCCGTTGTAGCTCCTATCAAACTCAAATGAAGCTAGTACCTCGAGTGTAAGACTGCGGATGGCCGGTTCTTTAATCAACAATAAACGGATCCAGCCTCCCACAGCCAAGAACTCATCAACCTCCTTAGCGAGCTCACCCCCTAACTAGATCCCCCTGACTGCACCCACATCTGGAAGACGAGACTGTCAAAAACAGAGCTGCGACAATCTCCTGAACCGGACCCGATGCTCTGGTAACTGGAAATCAATCTCCTCGGGGGTGGAGAAGGCTCACGGTGGCGCTTCCCTGCTGATTTTTTTGACCTGGAAGACATATCTGCAAGATTGAAAAGAAGAATAATAAAAAACAGTTCAAGAACATAATCTGCAGAAATCCACACGGCTATGTAAAAATTCCACACTCCCGTGTGGATCGTCGGACAGACAGAGGCCCACGGCCGTGGGGGCTAAAAATCTCGTTTTTACACACTAATTCATTCTAGATTCTCTTTAAACACGTTCGCATACATTCTTATCATTCAGAAGAAGCGATATAACTTAAAAGGAATGAATTAATTCAAGAATTAACAAAGAAAAAGGTTTTGGATTTCTTACCGACGGTGTGGATGGGGAAAAATTTGAAATCGGCCAGAAAAAACTCAAAGAAAACCTCAAAGAATCTCGGAGATGGTCGGGGAAGTGAAAGAAAGTGTCGGAGATCTGTTTGGAGTGAAGAAAACTAGAGGCATGAGTGAAAACCAAAAGAAAATCATGGCTTTTGAAGTTCTGGTAATCCACACGGCTGTGTGCCTCTTAAATTAGGGTTCACAAGGGCCAGCACACGCCCCTTTGTGCACCCTGGTGGCTCTCCGTACTACCCCACACGGCTGTGTAGAAATTCCACACAGCCATGTACCCAACCTGGCCAAGAATACAAGGCCAGCCACAATTGCACCCACACTCCCCTGTGACTTCTCTGGATCAACCCGAGAAATTCTTTGTGTTCCACATAGCCGTGTGAAGAATCCACACCGCCATGTGCCGTTCACAAGCTCTTCCATAGGGGCAGCCACACGCCCTTGTGGTTTCTCAGGATCGAAGGGAACTCTCTGTAGGTTTTCACACGGCCGTGTGGAATTATCACACGGTCGTGTGCCATAACACAGGGTCTCCCACAGAGGTAGCCACACGCCCCTGTGGACTCTCGGGAAGGAGAGTTCAAGATTTGCAGGTTTTCCCACGGCCGTGTGGAAATTCCTCACGCTCGTATGCCCCTTCTGAGGTTTTTCAGAGGGGCAAGGTCACGCCCCTGTGCCCTCTCTGATTGAGCAAATTGGTAACATGATAAGTGCTCGTGTTATAGTAATGCGAAGCGTTATTATCTTACAATGGGCATTATTTTAACCAGATTTTATCACTAAAAATTGTGCATTTGTTTACTTTTGTGCATTGTAGGGTTGTGAAGATAAAGTAAAGGAAAGGAACGAAGTTAGATCTTGTTCGCCATTGTTGGGAAGATTCTCGGACTAAGCAAGGAGCACAGCATGAGTATAGACATGTGAGTGTGTGCCACCCTCCTTTGGAGGAGCACAAAGGCAGTCACATTCACAATAAGTCTAGCTCGTGCTAACAAGGAGAACTTCACCAAATTAGGAGATTTGAAGCAATCGACACGATCTACCGTTGATTGTGTGCCCAATTCAATGGCCTCGATGAAGAACGTCGAATTCGGGTGCGTTTCGGCAAGCACTGAAGCAAGCTACTGTTCATTTTCGGCCAAAATTCAGAAAACCAGAAAGTTTAGACGGGCCTGTGGAAATTCCACACGGCCGTGTGAAATCCCGATAAGTTCAAATTTCAGCCGTGACTCAACATTATAAAAGCCCGTTTTCGAGACTATTTTGGGAATTTTTGGCTCTTCTTTGCCCTAACTTCTGGAGAGGAACGGTGAGGGTTTGGAGAGGACTTCGTAGAGGTTTGAAGCGTGTCATCGGCGTCGACATCAACGTCCAACGGTGGCACAAGACCACGGCCACATCGCAAACAAGGGGGTTTTCATCTATGTATTCAATTTGTGTTCTTATTATTATTTTGATGGATTTATATAGCTCCATGAGGAGCCAAACCCCTTGTTGGTATTCGGACTTGTAAACCCTAGGACTATTATGTTTCTTTGACATTGTTATTATGCTTTTCCATTATTTTGTTGTTGTTTTCCATTAGCTGTGACATTAGGTTTGAGAACAATTTAAGTAATCCATTGGAGGTGTGATAACTCCTATAGGGTTAGACTACTTAGGATTGAAGAGGGTTGAGACGGTGAATCGTGAGATAGCGGAACGTCCCCTTTACCCTCCGATGTGATTTTCCCTACCTTCATGTTGCATGATTCATTAGCGGTCGAGATAGAGTGAAGTGCTAGGAGATAGACTCCCCTGGGGCTTAGATGCACAAGCAAAAAAGTGAAGGGTTGTAGGGAATCTTAGTATTGGGGCTTAATCTGGACTAGAGTTCTCTCACCTGGACCAAAGGGTTGGAACTACATATATGAACCGGGTTTATCACTAGGAATCCCTAGAACCTAAAGTAATTACACATAGTGTGAGGCTTAGGAAGACGAACTTTCCTAGGGCTTAATTGACAGATCAACAAGAGTCAAGTGTCGTAGTGAAACCTAATGCCAGGGCATAGTGTTGGGATTAGTCACGGTTGACCTTAGATTTGGGACCGTGTTTTTAAAGATCTCCTTGACTCAATTAACATCAATAGGAAGATATAATAGCATTGCCTTGCACTAGAAGCATAAGTGCTGGGGGTAGCTTGTCCGGATACCCATCTTCTCTCATTGTCTGTCCTACTCTTCTACTCTTATTTGCACTCTCTCATCTTCCACACTTCTCTTTTAATTCTTGCTTTTACCAATTATTCTCGCACTCACTCACTGATTTACTCTCGCACATCGCGTTATCTAAATAGTGAATACTTATATCTTAAATACTATTCCCTGTGGATACGACAACCCATGCACTTTCGGACCCCTGTCAAAGTTTTGGCGCCGTTGCCGGGGAATAGGCGTATTTCTGATACTTGTTTTTCGCTATTTTAGCTATTCCCCTTCGTTTTCTAATTCACGCTTCTTTGTCTATCATTGTTCGTATTTTTCTTTTTCTTTGTTTTGGATTCAGGTTATGACCTGTGGGAATCCTTCGATTCTTGTTGAAGGAGATCCGGAGATTGATAGAAGAACACATCGAAGAGGGAAGGAACCTATGGAAGAACAGTCTAATCAAGCCAATATTGATTCAGAAGGGTCAGAAGCAATGGTAGAACAGAAGGAAGAACAAAGGACATTGCCCGATTTTGCTAGACACGTAGTGATGGGGACTCAATCGAGCATCGTGAGGGCTCTAATTACAGCAAATAACTTTGTGTTGAAGCCGTTGACACACCCATTGCGTGTGTGTACCGCAAGTGCACGGGTTGTCGAAGTAATAATTATACCCGATGAGTAGGGTAGTCGAATCCACAGGGAACAGTGCTACTAGTACTAACTTCTTCTCTGCAATCTAACCTAATAACTAATGTGATTTTGTGGTGATCTAGTGTGCATAGAAATTAATAACAGAGATGAATAGGCAAAAGGTAAATAAAGGGAGATCTCAATTAATGAAGATGAGATATCCGGGCAATGCTCCCCCTAGGCTCTAACATGAAGTGCAAGACTAACTAAATGCTTCTAAACCAAGTTCTATGAGTTGAGGCAATCCAAGAATAATCGGTCCCTGCCTCCAGGCCACCGATACTAGTTCCCTACAAGGTCCCGGTGGAGAAATCGCTCAATCTCAACACCTCACACCCCATATGACTGCAATGAACTTTAACTTTAGGGATACCTAGGAGTGAAACCGATTCCTAAAATTAGATCTAACCCTACTTCTAGGTGAAAGATCCCTAACCCCCTACAAAGGTCCGGCGGAGAAATCTATCAATCTCACGCCTCACACCCCATATGGTTGCATAAAACTTAGGGAATACGGAGATAGGAAACACTCAATCGGAAGGGAAAGGGGACACTCCTCTATCTCAAGACTCACCCTCTCAACCCTCTTTAACCTTGTATGTTCTAATCCCTAATGGAGACCTCTCTCTCACCAAGGCAACAAATCAAGCATACCAAGCAACCATACGAATCAATTAGGAATACAAGCAATGATTAAACAAGATTAAAACTCAAATTAACTCGGAATTAAAAGGAAGCATAAAGAAAGTCAATACATGAATCAAAACCTAGGGTTTACATGCCCAAGTATCTACTAGGGTTTAGCCCTCCATGGGGTTTATTACAAAACAAAAGATAATGAAATAAAGAGCAATGTAATCCATGAAAGTAAATCCCCTCGAATTCATGATGATGGCGTTGATGGGTCGCTCAACGTCTTGAAGGATCCTTCTCCGAAGCTAGGTTGCCAATGACTCCCTCGATGCTATGACAGAGGAAAGAACTATCAAAGTTGGTGAAGAATGGATCTCTAATTCGGTAAAGACCTCTTCTTCAAACCCTAGCCTCTTCGCCTCTCAAAAGCCACACAAAAGATACCAAAAGAATTGGTAAAAAGGGCTATTTATAAGCCTGAAGCGCGTCAGTCACGTGCTTCCACGTGACCACGTGAGATCCCACGCGGTCGCGTGAACAGTGATTTCTGCTACAGTACTGTATGTAAATCGCGATCCAAACTCTCTTATCTTAAGGCCACATGGTCGGACAAACGTCCATGTGGTGAGTTATAAGACTTCTATTCCGTCGAACCATCATTTGGAAGCTTTAGGTATCTTCACACAAGAAGGGACATGAAGGTGTGACTGCTTTGTGCCCTTCCATCAGAAAAATTGGCTTGAATTCTTCTGGAAGTTAGCACACACCCTCATGTGCATGATCCCCTCTCGTGCCTTGACACTTGTGTTGTACAAAAACTCCCAACAATAGGTCTTTATAACCCATCTTTGCTTCCTTTTCCTCCTTCAATACTTTCACAACCTAATTATATAAAAGAACACCAAAATACACTTTATGAGACATAATCCATGGTAAAATAATGCTCAATGTATGTAAAACAAGTGGATAAAACATGTATACTCAAGCACTTATCAAACTCCCCCACACTTAAGCCTTTGCTTGTCCTCAAGCAAAATTAACCATAAACTCATGAAAAGCAAAGATAAGTGCTTGGCCTTAGGTTCACCAATAGGGTACAAGAATAAAATTCTAAAATCATGGAGAGAAACAAACAATAGGTGAAACAATCAATACTCTAACAAATAATCCAATAAAAAATGAAAGTACTAAAGTCCGAAAGCGTGTGTGTGAAAGCTCAACTCATGTCAACACTACATCTATTACTCAAAGTCTTTATTAGCAATGGGACTTATTTATAAACAAAAAGAATAGGTAGTAGCTTCACACGTCCTCTAAGGTAGCCCTTTCCCGAGATGCATCCCGAGTGGCTTTCACACTTTCGAGGTGGTAGCTTACATACATCCTATGAGATTGCTCTTTCTCTCATTAGGGCATAACAAGTATCCGACTTATGAGAGTAGCTTCATACAACATAGGTGGTAGCTCTTTCCACCCCCTATATACAAACAAACAAAACTAGAATTCTGATTTTTTTTTTCGAATAAAACTAACACTAGAAAATCCCACAATAATGGACTAGAGTAAGTTTCCATAGGTTTAATGAGTGAAAGAAGTGCATTAAAGAGCAATCGGACAAAAATTTCAAGAAAATTGGATAAAAACTAGAGCATGATAAAACCTAATGTTTACAACCTCCAAAAACTAAGAATTAAACTCTCAACCCTAAGGTGAACCTTCATGGGCAACGTGAGCATGATCATGAAAACACAAGTAAAGGCCATGTATAAGGTGAACCCTCCCCCACACTTAAGATGTACATTGTCCTCAATGTACACATGTAAGCACAATAAAAATATAAGAAATAAAAGCACGATGTGGGTGAAAATGCAATTGAAACAATACTCCCCTGAACTCCTTAGTGCTCGATTGGTGAAGCTAACTCGAGGGTGTGTTATTGTTCCACGGGTTGTGAAGCTCACACAACCAAGTCACATGGTCATGCGTTTATGACAAAAACAACATCATCATCACTCTCAAGGCGATCTGCATGGATTCAAAGGGTTCAGGGAAGCTCAATAAAAAAAGAACAGTTACACGAGTTCTTACAAATGAAGCAAAATAAAGCACAACTCGCACAATCAAAACAAAGTATAAAGGTAACTAAAGTCTAAAAGATAAAATAAAGAAAACTAGAAATGAAAACTAAAGTAAAGAAAACTAAAGTCTCATGAGTGGGACGCCTCAAGCATTGGCATCATCTGCTGGTGCTGCTGGTGTGTTAGAAAGCATGTCCTCATCCAAGGTCAGCTATAAACGATCAAAGCATTTTTGGAGCAAGTTTTTTAGTCCTTGGTGTCATACCTGCAAGAAAATTGCCAAAGAAGTGCAAATTTACATGATATGGCAAGATGCAGGAATCCACATGGGCGTGTGGGCAAGCCACGCGCCCACGTGGCTTAATTTGCCACGTTTCCAGCCCACGTGGGCGTGTGGGATAGCCACGAGGCCGCGTGGGCGTGTCCTGGCTCGGCAGAAGGGCCACGCGGTCGTGTGGCTTTTTGGCAGAGAGGTGGTGAGCTCCACGCGGTCGCATGGGCTATTAGCCGGTCCACGCGGCCGTGTGGCTAGGCCACGCGCCCGCGTGAACGTCCAACCATGGCCAAAGAGCCATCGTTCGGCTCCAATGCCTCACTAAGCTTTGTTTACATGTTTTCTAAGTGTTTTCACAATGTTTTCCATGAAAAATATCATCCAAGATACAAGAAAAACCGATGGAATTGATCATGAAAGCATGGACATGATAGGGGGAGATGGGTCTTTATCGACGCGAATCGATGGAGAAAACTTGATGCAAATGCCGGCAAAACACTTCTAAATCTCAAATAAGTCGAAGAAAAATATATTTGGAATCTTAAGGATGGGAAGTTTGGAGAGGAAGAGATGAGAAAATGAAGAGTTGCAAGTTATGGATAATGAATAATGACTCTTCATCTTTGTTTATAGGCCACATGGGGGTGTGGGAATTCCACACCCCCGCGTGGGTACTGTACACGGCCGCGTGAGAATCTCACGCGGCCACGTGAGCTGCAGAATTTCTGCAGACAATCCACGCAGCTCTCCAAACTTCAAAATTAACCCTATTCTTCAACAATTATCATGCATTGCATCCTGAATCATGTCATACATGTGAAAAACACTTCAAATCACCAAAAAATTTCGTTGAAAAGTTCAACACCAACAAAAATTAATCAAGGCACACACTCATGGTAATTATTACTATAGAATTTAAAATCTAAACAAGAAAGCAATTAAAAACTTGGGTTGCCTCCCAAGTAGCGCTTGTTTTACGTCACTAAGCTTGACGTACCTCTTCCTTACCTTATGGAGGCTTGAAAAGAGTGTGTTCCTCCCGACTAGACATTGCATAGCTACTTCCTTTAAACCAAAAATCTACTTGCCGGGGTGGAGTTTTTGTTGGATAGTCCAACCATCTTATCTTTGGCCTCAAAGGAAACAATTTGGGTTGGGAATTGTCCAATCTTACCATCGGTGGGTCATTGCATGGTTTAAATATCTTACCCAGATCTTCTCCCAAACCCAAAATCTCTTTCTTGCATTCAATGAGTTGATTAATCCGAAAGAAAGGTGCTTGCTCCATTACCTTAGGGCTTGCTTCTTCTTGTGTATTTTCAGCTTGAAATGAACATGATGTTAGCAAATACCCTTGAAAATTTCGTTGCACACAAGCATAATCTTCATTCAAGCAATCCAAATTCTGAAAATGATGTTCTTCTTTTGTCCTTTCAATTTCTGCAGTAATGTACTCAATTTGCCCTACTTCATCAATGTGGTTCATGGCTTTGTCATGTGTGGAAGAAACTTGCCTTGCTTGTTCAAATTCTTCTTTTTCCCTAGCAAGTGTGTCTAAAATCTCTCCTATGTGATGCTTAATGTTTTTGATGGAGATTTCATGACATCTTAAGGTGGCTTCAACATTTTCGAAGCGGGCATCGGTTGCTTCAATGAATCTGAGTAATACGCTTTCCAATCGAAGTACATCCTCCTCATGCTTCTCATCCATCTGAAATTCTTCTATAGGTGCTTCCCATTGCTGTCCATCAATATTCCATGAGTGGTTTGGGTAGCTCCATTGATTTGGATGATGTGTGCTGCGATATTGGTTGCTTTGTTGTTGTGCAGAAATAAGTCTATCAAGTTTTCCACTGAAATCTTCAATCTGAAAATATAACTTTGTAATTGGATCAATCATCATTCAAGTACCTTGCAAGAAAAAGTAACACAAGTCAAAATAAAACAAATGAGAACGGTGGAAGAAAAAGAAAGTGTGAAATAGACAAGATAACGTAAATGATAAATGGCTAGAGCAACAAAGACTTAGCATTCCTAGTATCCTACTCCCCGGCAACGGCGCCAAAAACTTGACACACCCATTACGTGTGTGTACCGTAAGTACACGGGTTGTCGAAGTAATAATTATACCCGATGAGTAGGGTAGTTGAATCCACAAGGAACAGGGCTACTAGTACTAACTTCTTCTCTGCAATCTAGCCTAATGGCTAATGTGATTTTGTGGTGATCTAGTGTGCATAGAAATTAATACTAGAGATGAATAGGCAAAAGGTAAATAAAGGGAGATCTCAATCAATGAAGATGAGATACCCGGGCAATGCTCCCTCTAGGCTCTAACATGAAGTGCAAGACTAACTAAATGCTTCTAAACCAAGTTCTATGAGTCGAGGCAATCCAAGAATAATTGGTCCCTACCTCCAGGCCACCGATACTAGTCCCCTACAAGGTCCCCGCGGAGAAATCGCTCAATCTCAACACCTCACACCCCATATGACCGCAATGAACTTTAGGTATACCTAGGAGTGAAACTGATTCCTAAAATTAGATCTAACACTACTTCTAGGTGAAAGATCCCTATCCCCCTACAAAGGTTCCGGTGGAGAAATCTATCAATCTCACACCTCACACCCCATATGGTTGCATAAAACTTAGGGAATACGGAGATAAGAAACACTCAATCGGAAGGGAAAGGGGATACTCCTCTATCTCAAGACTCACCATCACAACCCTCTTTAACCTTGTATGTTCTAATCCCTAATGGAGACCTCTCTCTCACCAAGGCAACAAATCAAGCATAACAAACAACCATACGAATCAATAAGGCATGCAAGCAATGATTAAACAAGATTAAAACTCAAATTAACTTGGAATTAAAAAGAAGCATAAAGAAAGTCAATACATGAATCGAAACCTAGGGTTCACATGCCCAAGTATCTACTAGGGTTTAGCCCTCCATGGGGTTTATTACAAAGCAAAAGATAACGAAATAAAGAGCAATGTAATCCATGAAAGTAAACCCCCTCGAATTCATGATGATGGTCTTGATGGGTCGCTCAACGTCTTGAAGGATCCTTCTCCGAAACTAGGTTGCCAATGACTCCCTTGATGCTATGACGGAGGAAAGAACTATCAAAGTTGGTGAAGAACGGCCCTCCAATTCGCCAAAGACCTCCTCCTCAAACCCTAGCCGCTTCGCCTCTCAAAAGCCACACAAAAGATACCAAAAGAATCGGCAAAAAGGGCTATTTATAAGCCTGAAGCGCGTCAGTCACGTGCCTCCACGCCACCACGTGAGATTCCACGTGGTCGCATGGGCTGCAGAATTCCCACGCGGTTGCGTAGGATTTTGACGCGGTCGCATGAACAGTGATTTCTGCTACAGTAGAAATAAACAGTGTTTTTTGCTATAATACTCTTCATAAATCGCGATCCAAACTCTGTTATCTTGAGGCCAGATGGTCGGGCACACGTCCATGTGGTGAGTTATAAGACTTCTATTCCATCGAACCATCATTTGGAAGCTTTAGGTATCTTCACACAAGAAGGGACATGAAGGTGTGACTGCTTTATGCCCTTCCATCACACAAATTTTCTTGAATTCTTCTGGAAATTAGCACACACCCTCATGTGCATGATCCCCTCTCGTGCCTTGACACTTGTGTTGTACAAAAACTCCCAACAATAGGTCTTTATAACCCATCTTTGCTTCCTTTTCCTCCTTCAATACTTTCACAACCTAATTGCATAAAAGAATACCAAAATACACTTCATGAGACATAATCCATGGTAAAATAATGCTCAATGCATGTAAAACAAGTGGATAAAACATGTATACTCAAGCACTTATCAGCCGTCATTCATTCAAATGTTGCAACAGTCCACACAGTTTAATGGGTTGGCCGATGAAGATCCCAACAACCATCTTGAGAACTTTCTTGAAGTGTGCGACATGTTGAAGATCAATGGAGTAACGGACGACACAATTAGGTTGAGAGCCTTCCCATTTTCATTGAAGGGAAAATTGAGGCATTTGTTACATTTATTGCCGAGAGCATCCATCACTACTTGGGAGGAGATGGCCGAGGTGTTCTTGGCTAGGTATTTCCCTACGGTAAAATCAGCGAGGCTCCGGAATGAGATCTCATCCTTCTTGCAAATGGAATTGTAGTCTTTATTCAAGACATGGGATAGGTTCAAGGAGCTCCTTCGAAAGTGTCTGCAACATTAATTTCCCGAGTGGATGATCATTGATAAGTGCTCGTGTTATAATAATGCGAAGCGTTATTATCTTGCAATGAGCTTTAATTTAATCAGATTTTGTCACTAAAAATTGTGTATTTGTTTACTTTTGTGCATTGTAGGGGCACAAAGGCAGTCACATTCATAATAAGTCTAGCTCCTGCTAACAAGGAGAACTTCACCAAGTTAGGAGATTTGAAGCAATCGGCACGATATACCGTTGATTGTGTGCCCAATTCAATGGCCTCGATGAAGAACGATGAATTCGGGAGCATTTCGGCAAGTACTGTAGTAGCACTGCAGTAAGTACTGTAGCTAAAACACTGTAGCAAGCTACTGTTCATTATCGGCCAAAATTCAGAAAACCACAAAGATCACAAGGCCGTGTGAAATCCCGATAAACTCAAATATCAGCCGCGACTCAACATTATAAAAGCCCGTTTTGGAAACTATTTTTGGCTCTTCTTTGCCCAAACTTCTGGAGAGGAACGGCGAGGTTTGGAGAGAACTTCATGGTGGTTTGAAGCTCTTCATCAGCGTCGACATCAATGTTCGACGACGGCACAAGACCACGGCCACATCGCACACAAGGGGGGTTTTCATCTATGCATTCAATTTGTGTTCTTATTATTACTTTGATGGATTTGTATAGCTTCATGAGGAGCTAAACCCCTAGTGGGTATTCGGATTTGTGAACCCTAGGACTATTATGTTTCTCTGACATTACTATTATGTTTTTCCATTATTGATGAATAAAAGTGAGTTTCAATCTTGATTTATTTTGTTATTGTTTTCCCTTAGCCGTGACACTAGGGTTGAGAACAATTTAGGTAATCCTTTGGAGGTGTGACAACTCCTATAGGGTTAGACTACTTAGGATTGAAGAGGGTTGAGAGGGTGAGTCGTGAGGTAGCGAAACATCCCCTTCCCCCTGCGATGTGATTTTCCCTACCTTTGTGTTCCATGATTCATTAGTGGTCAAGATAGAGTGAAGTGCTAGGAGATAAACTCCCCTGGGGATTAGTTACGCGAGCAACAGAGTGAAGGGTTGTAGTGAATCTTAGCATTGGGGCTTAATCTGGACTAAGCTTCTCTCACCTGGACCAATCGGTTTAAACTACATATAGGGACCGGGTTTATCACTAGGAATCTCTAGAACCTAAAGCAATTCCACATAGTGGGAGGCTTAGGAAGACAAACTCCCCTAGAGCTTAGTTGACAGGTCAATGAGAGCCAAGGGTCGTAGTGAAACCTAATGCCGGGGCATAGTATTGGGATTAGTCACGATTGACCTTAGATTTGGGATCGTGTGTTCAAGGATCTCCTCGACTCAATTAACATCAATACGAAGGCATAATAGCATTATCTTGCACCGGAAGCATAAGTCCTAAGGGTAGCTTGTCCGATGTGATTTTCCCTACCTTCGTGTTCCATGATTCATTAGCGGTTGAGATAGAGTGAAGTGCTAGGAGATAAACTCTCCTGTGGATTAGATGCACGAGCAAAAGAGTGAAGGGTTGTAGGGAATCTTAGTATTGGGGCTTAATCTAGACTAGAGTTCTCTCACGTAGACCAAAGGGTTTGAACTACATATAGGAATCGGGTTTATCACTAGGAATCCCTAGAACCTAAAGCAATTACACATAGTGTGAGGCTTAGGAAGACGAACTCCCCTAGGGCTTAATTGACAAGTCAACGAGAGTCAAGGGTCATAGTGAAACCTAATGCCGGAGAATAGTGTTGGGATTAGTCACGATTGACCTTAGATTTGGGACCGTGTGTTTAAGGATCTCCTTGACTCAATTAGCATCAATAGGAAGATATAATAGCATTGTCTTGCACTAGAAGCATAAGTCCTAGGGGTAGCTTGTCTGGATACCCATCTTCTCTCATTGCTTGTCCTACTCTTCTACTATTACTTGCACTCTCTCATCTTCCACACTTCTCTTTCAATTCTTACTTTTACCAATTATTCTCGCACTCACTCACTGATTTACTCTCGCACATCGTGTTATCTAAATATTGAATACTTATATCTTAAATCCTATTCCCTGTGGATACGACTACCCACTCACCAGGGTATTTTATTACTTCGACAACCCATGCACTTTCGGGCCCCTATCAAAGTTTTTGGCGCCGTTGCCGGGGAATAGGCGTATTTCTTATACCTGTTTTTCACTATTTTAGCTATTCCACTTTGTTTTCTAATTCACGTTTCTTTGTCTATCATTGTTCTTATTTTTTTTTCTTTGTTTTACCTGGTAGAAGAACACATCGAAGAGGGAAGGAACCTGTGGAAGAATAGTCAAGTCAAGCCAATATTGATTCAGAAGGGTCAGAAGCAATGGCAGAACATAATGAAGAACAATGGACATTGTCCGATTTTGCTAGACCCGCACTGATGGGGACTCAATCGATCATCGTGAGGCCTCCAATTACTGCAAATAACTTTGAGTTGAAGCCGTCGTTCATTCAAATGTTGCAACAGTCCGCACAGTTTAATGGGTTGGCCAATGAAGATCCCAACAACCATCTTGAGAACTTTCTTGAAGTGTGCGACATGTTGAAGATCAATGGAGTAACGGACGACGCAATTAGGTTGAGAGCCTTCCCATTTTTCATTGAAGGGAAAAGTGAGGCATTGGTTACATTCATTGCTGAGAGCATCCATCACTACTTGGGAGGAGATGGCCGAGGTGTTCTTGGCTAGGTATTTCCCTCCGGGAAAATCAGCGAGGCTCTGAAATGAAATCTCATCCTTCATGCAAATGGAATTGGAGTCTCTATTCGAGACATGGGATAGGTTCAAGGAGCTCCTTCGAAAGTGTCCGCAACATGGATTCCCCGAGTGGAAGATCATTCATACCTTCTACAACGGGTTGAATCCAAGTACCAAGCAACTTCTAGATGCGGCTGAAGGAGGAACTCTAGGAAGCAAGACTCTCGGTGAAGCCCGACACCTTATTAAAGAGATGGCTACGAATAGCTATCAATGGAACACAAGGGACCGAAAGAAGGTGGCCGGAATTCATGAGATTGATGCAGTTACATCTTTGGCGGAACAAGTGGAATCAGTGAGTAAGAAGTTAGAAGTTCTAACTTCACCAAGAGTTGCGGCCATTACTACTTGTAACGGTTGTGGGGGAGGTCACACTTCGAGTGATTGTCCGATTGCTATTGGGGGCACTAGTACGGTGGAACAGGCTGATTTTGTGTGTAATACGTATAGAGGACAAGGCCAAGGCAACCCGTACAGTGGCAATTACAACCCGGGGTGGAGGAACCACCCGAATTTCTCATGGAGCAATCAAGGTCAGTCGCAACAAAAGAGGAACACACCACCGGGATTTCAAAATCAACAAGCACCGAACCTAGAAAGCCGAGTGACCGAACTAGAAGGGAAGATGACCGATCTAGAGAAAGCCCTCAATAGGTTCATTTCTTCTTCGGATGCTAGATTTCAGTCGATGGAGGCTACTCTTTGCAATCACACTGCCTCCCTACATAATTTGGAAAATCAAGTAGGGCAAATTGCTAAGACAATGGCGGAAAGACCTCAAGGGAGGTTGCCTAGCAATACAGAGACTAATCCAAGGGAGCAAGTGAAGGCAATTACCTTGAGGAGTGGGAAAGAGGTCGAGAGAAATCTCCCTCTAGAGAAGACAAAAGAAGCACCTGAAGTTGAAGAAGTAGGGGAGAAGCACCAAAGGAGAAAGAGGTGGCACCACCACCTTACAAGCCAAGGATTCCTTACCTTTCATGATTGAAGAGTGACCAAGAGAACGAACAATACAATAAATTTCTGGGAATTTTCAAGCAATTGCACATCAACATACCATTCGCGGAAGCATTGGCCCAAATGCCCAAGTACGCGAAGTTCTTGAAGGACCTCTTGACCAACAAGAGGAAATTAGAAGAGAGCGCATCTTTGATCCTTGATGCTAATTGCTCAGCTGTATTGCAAAAGAACATGCCAAGCAAGAGAAAAGATCCCGGGAGTTTCATAATACCATGCAACATTGACAACTTGGGTGAAGAAATGGTATTGGCCGACTCGGGGGCAAGCATCAATGTCATACCCTACATGTTCTTTCAAAAGCTAGGCTTGGGTGATCCACTCGGATGACACTTAAACTTGCGGACCGATCGGTGAGGCATCCAAGAGGAATTGTGGAAGACGTGTTGGTGAAAGTTGACAAATACATATTTCCTGTTGACTTCGTGGTGTTAGATGTCGATGAGGATGTCGAAGTTCCATTGATCCTGGGAAGGCCATTCTTGCGCACTTCAAAGGCCTTGATTGACATGGACGGTGGGGAGCTCACATTATGAGTGGGAGAAGACAAGCTTACATACCACCTCACCGAAGCCATGAAACACTCTCTCGACTTTGATGATACTTTGTATTTTCTTGACACCACCGATGAACTAATTGATGATTATGTCTAGGAAATGTTAAACTCGGATCCATATGAAGGGTGGCTGGACCAAGACGTGGAGATTGAAGAAGACGTACTTTCCCTTGGTCTAGTCAAGAACGACTTCAAGCTAGAAATGGAGCGTATGAAAAAGATGCTTCGAAGGATGAAGAGGTCGAAAAGACGCCACAAGAAGAACCTTAACAAAAAGGTGGATGAGCATTCACGGAGTAAGGATGTTTCACCCTTTTGTGGTAACAAATTCGACAACTCCCCCTTTACTCTACAAATGTTATGCAATGCATGCTTTCAGGTTGTAGGGAAGAGGGCAACTTCTATTCATGAGCCACCGTAAGGTAAGACCAGGTACGTCAAGCTAAGTGATGTTAAACAAGCGCTTCTTGGGAGGCAACCCAAGGTTTTACATTTTTTTTAGGACTTGGTTTAGTTTTAAGATGTATAGAAGTTTTAGTTTTGGTGCCCTGATCTTCATGTGCGTATGCTGCGATTTTATTGTGGATTGCTAATGTTTTCGTGTGCCTAAGCGATATTGACAAAGTTTGAGTCGGTTGAGTCTGTTTTCCATGGTATCTGACAGGAAGCCCGAAAGTGCACGGGTTTGTCGAAGTAATAAAAGTTACCCTGGTGAGAGGGTAGTCAAATCCACAAGGAATAGGGAGTTAGAATACGAGATTTCACTATTAAACCTTTGCGAAGTACGGAAAAGTGATCAATTGATTTGATGAGTGAATTATGGAAACAATTATACTAAAAGACGAGAAATTAAATAGAAAGATGAAAGATGAGAGAGTGCAAGTAAAAGAGAATAGAGAGGACTAGTAATGAATGAAATAAGGCATCCGGACAAGCTACCTCTACGGTCTATGCTTCTAGTGCAGGACTATGCTATTGTACTTTCCTATTGATGTTTAATCGAGTCGAGGATATCCTAAGACTCACGGTCCGAATCCTAAGGACAACCGTGACTAACCCCAACACTATGCCCCGGTATTAGGATTCACGTCACCCTTCACTCTATCACTCACACGACTAAGCCCCAGGGGAGTATATCTACCTAAACCTCACACTACGTGGGATTGCTTTAAGCTCTAGGGATTCCTAATGATAAAACCTGTTCCTATGTGTAGTTCTAACTCTTTGGTCCAGGTGGAAGAACCCTAGTCTAGATTAAGCCCCAATGCATAGGATTCACTTCAACCCTTCACTCTGTTACTTGCGTAACTAAGCCCGAGGAGAGTTTATCTGCCTAGCATTTCACTCTATTTCGACCGCAATGAAATCAAGGAAACGGAGGTAGGAAGAAACCATGTCGGAGGGGAAAGGGGTACATCGCTACCTCACAACTCTCCCTCTCAACCCTCTTCAATCTTATGTAATCTAACCCTAAGGAGTTGTCACACCTCTAAAAGGCAACCTAAATTGTTCTCAATCCTAGTGTCACATCTAAGAGAAAACATTAACAAGATGAAATTAAGATTGAAACTCAATTTTATTCATCAATAATGGAAAAGCATAATAACAATGTCAAAGAAACATAATAACCCTAGAATTTACAAGTCCGAATACCCTTAAGGGGTTTAACTCCTCATGGAGCTATACATGTTCATCAATGTATGAAAGAAAGCACAAAATAAGTACATCAATGAAAACCCCCTTGCGTATGGTGTGGCCGTGGTCTTGTGCTGCCGTCGAACGTTGGTGACGATGCCGATGAAGCGTGCTAAACCTCCACGAAATCCTCTCCGAAACCCTAGCCGCACTCCCCAAGTTGAAGAGAAAGATAGGTCAAAAGATATCCCAAAAGGTCTCCAAAATCGCCTTTTATAATGTTGAATCGGGGCTTTAAAATTTGACTTATCGGGGGCTTCACACGGCCGTGAGGAATTAACACACGGGTGTGTGAAGTTTCTGTCTGCTGAAAAATTAATTCACACAGCTGTGTGTTAATTCCACACGCCCGTGTGAATTCTCTGGAATTCTAAATTTCGGCCGAAGTGAACAGTAACTTGCTACAGTACCAAACTACAGTGCTGCTACAGTACTCGCCCCCGAAACGCTCCCGAATCCGTCGTTCTTCATCAAGGCCATTGAATTGGGCACACAATCAATGGTAGATCGTGCCGATTGCTTTAAGTCTCCTTCTTGGTGAAGTTCTCCTAATCCACATAAGTTAGACTTGTTGTGAATGTGACTGCCTTTGTGCCCCTCCAAAAGAGGTTGGCACACACTCACAAGTCCAAGCTCGTGCCTTGTTCCGTGCTTGGTCCGAAAACTTCCCAACATCGGTGAACACGACCTAATTTCGTTCTTCTTCTCCAATTTGGCTTCGCAAACCTTCAATGCACAAGAATACACAAATGCACGCCATTTAGTGATAAAAACTGATAAAAGATATGCTCAATGTAAGATAATAACGCTTCGCGGTACTATAACACAAGCACTTATCAGTATCTGGTCGTGTTTTGATAGTTTTCACAGGCTCCAAGCATTGTATTTATGTTTCTGAATTTTTCTGCAAGTCTATGAATTTTTTCAAGTAAACCAGAGAAAGCACACGTCCATGTGGAATTTCCACATGGGCGTGTGTTACCAACTAGGGTTTAACCGGTGAGAGCACAGGGGTGTGACCTTGCCCCTGTGAAAAACTTCAGAAGGGTCACACGGCCGTGTGGAATTTCCACACGGCCGTGTGAAAACCTGCAGAACTTAAGCTCTCGTTTCAGAGAGTCCACAGGGGCGTGTGGGTATCCCTATGAGAAAACCTGTGTTAAGGCACACGGCCGTGTGGATATTTCACACGGCCGTGTGAAAACTCTGTAGAGACCCCCTTTTCCCTAGAATACACAAAGGCGTGTGGCTGCCCCTATGAAATGCTTGCGCATGGCACACGGCCGTGTGGATATTTCACACGCCCGTGTGAAATACTTAGGGTTTCTCGGGTAAGTCAGAGAGACCACAGGGGCGTGTGAGGTGCCCTTGTGGGCGCCCTTGTGTTCTTAGCCAGGTTGGGCACAAGGCCATGTGGAATTTCCACACGGCCGTGTGAAATTTTTCAGAGACCTTCGGTGATTCTTCGTGAATCCACAGGGGCGTGTACCAGCCCCTGTGGAAGTCCCCTGTAAAGGCACACGGCCGTGTGTGGTAGTCCAGAGAGTGACCAGAGTGCACACAGGGGCGTGTGTGAGCCCCTGTGAACCCTAAATTTAGAGGCACATGGCCGTGCGGAATTTCCACACGGCCGTGTGAATCTCCAAAACTTCAAAAGCCGCGCATTTTCTTTTGGATTTCACTCGTGCCTCTTTTGTTTTCCACTCCAAAACACTCTCCGACCTTCTCTTTCACTTCCCCAACCGTCTCCGACGTCCTTTGAGTTTTCTTTTCGAGTTTTCCGGCCGATTTCGAGGTTTTCTTCATTCACTCCGACGGTAAGGGCTTCAAGCCTCTTTTCTTCCTCAATTCTTCATTTGATTCGTTCTTTTAGATGATTTTTCTTGGATTAAACGATTTAAATATATGCGAACGTGTCTACAATGAAATTAGAACGAATTTGAGTGTAAATTTTGGTTTTTAGCCCCACGGCCGGGAGGCTCTGTCCGCCAGAAGCTCCACACGGGCATGTGGAATTTCCACACGGCCGTGTAGATTTTTGCAGATTGAGTTTTCTTACTTGTTTTTGATCATTTCTCTTTTTCAATGTTGCAGATATGGCTTCTAGATCAAAGAAGCAAGCCGGTAAGCGTCCTCGAGGGCCATCACCCCCTCTAGAGCAGACTGAGTTCAGTATACCCGAGCATCAGGCTCGTTTTGAGCGATTATCACAACTCCGATTAAGACAGACACGATATCTAGATCTAAGCATCATTAGAGGGATGCAGGGGGGCGACAGTGTTGCAGATGAGGTTGAGGAGCTATTGTCTGTGGACATGACACGACCCCCTTGCGTGTGTCCCGCAAGTGCACGAGCTTGTCGAAGTAATAAAATTACCCTGGTGAGTGGGTAGTCGAATCCACAGGGAATAGGGATTTAAAACACAAGAATTTGCTATTTAGTTGTGCGATATACGAGAAGTGATAATCGAATTGGTGAGTAGATTACAAAATCAATTATACTAAATGACAGGAATTTAAATATAGAGATGGTAGACAAGAGAGAAGCAAGTAGGAGTTATGAAAGAAAGACTAGCAATGGGTGAAATAGGGTATCCGGATAAGCTACCTCTAGGACTTATGCTTCTAGTGCAAGACTATGCTATTATGCTTTCCTATTGATGTTTAATTGAGTCGAGGATATCCTTAAACTCATGGTCCCAAAACTTAAGGTCAACCGTGACTAACCCCATCATTATATCCAGGCATTAGGATTCACTACGACCCTTGACTCTTGTTGACCTGTCAACTAAGCCCTAATGGAGTCTATCTTCCTAACCCTAACACTATGTTGGATTGCTTTAAGCTCTAGGGATTCCTAGTGATAAAACCTGTTCCTCTATGTAGTTCTAACCTTTTGGTCCAGGTGGAAAAACCCTAGTCTAGATGGAGTCCTAACACTCTATCTTGACCGCTAATTAACCAAGGAAACGGAGGTAGGGAGAAATCACACCAGAGTGGAAAGTGGTACATCGCTACCTCACAACTCTCCCTCTCAACCCTCTTCAATCTTAAAAAGTCTAACCCTATAGGAGTTATCACACCTCCAAAGGATAACCTAGATTGCTCTCAACCTTAGTGTCACGGCTAAGGGAAAAACAATAGCACAAGATAATTAAAATTAAAACTTGATTTATTTATCAATAATTGAAAAGCACAATAGCAATGTCATAGAAATATAATAATCCTAGGGTTTTACAAGTCCGAATACCCACGAGGGGTTTAGCTCCTCATGGAGCTATACATGTTCATCAAAATATGAAAGAAAGAATAAAGTAAAAGCATTGATGAAAACCCCCTCGCATATGGTGTGGCCACCGGACGTCGGTGACGATGCCGATGATGCTCTCCAAACCTCCACGAAGTCCTCTCCGAAACCCTAGCCGCACTCTCCAGAAGTTGGGGAGAAAGATGGGTCAAAAAGATATTTCAAAAGTCTCCAAATCGGGCTTTTATAATGCTGAGTGCGGCTTTAAATTTTGGACTTATCGGGACTTCACACGGCCGTGTGGAATTAACACACGGGCGTGTGAAGTTTTTGTCTGCTGAAAAATTCATTCACACGGTCGTGTGTTAATTCCACACGCCCGTGTGAATTCTCTGGAATTCTGAAATTCGGCCGAAAGTGAACAGTAGCTTGCTACAGTTTTGCTACGGTAATAAGCTACAGTATTCGCCGGAACGCTCCTGAGTCCGTCATTCTTCATCGAGGCCATTGAATTGGGCACACAATCAATGGTAGATCGTGCCGATTGCTTCAAGTCTCCTTCTTGGCGAAGTTCTCCTAAGCTACACAAGTTAGACTTGTTGTGAATGCGACTGCCTTTGTGCCCCTCCAAAGGAGGTTAGCACAAACTCACAAGTCTAATCTCATGCCTTGTTCCTTGCTTGGTCCGAAAACCTCCCGACAACGGCGAACACTATCTAACTTCGTTCTTCTTCTCCAAATTAGCTCCATAAACCTACAATGCATACGAATCCACAAATGCACACTATTTAGTGATAAAATATGATAAAAGATATAATCATTGTAAGATAATAACACTTCGCGTTACTATAACACAAGCACTTATCAAGGCAGTTGGTAGAGATTACTGATGATCAGAGAGCCAGCTGTTCGAGAGGTGACACTCGAGGTCTTGGCATCATTTGAGTTCGACAAATCATACAGTGCTTTCGCTACACCAGATACTATTCAGTTAAGAGCACTGGGTCAACATTTCAGCCTTAGTGTAACCCAGTTCTCGATTATGATGGGATTATATGATGAGGCCCACACACAGACAGAGGAGTACGAGGGGCTTCCCACCAAGTACGCCGGCACTTTGACTCCGCAGCGCGCATATAGCAGGTTATGCGGACAGGGACAGTATGAGCCGGGGGTGTCCAGGGCTACCCACTTATCCAGACCCTCTCACAGATACCTCCACGCTATTCTGAGCCAATCAGTGAGTAGTCGGGGAGACAGTACAGGGGTCTTGAGGTGCCAGGCCCTCCTGTACTTATATCCGATGGTGGAGAGCGAGCCACTCCACCTGGGGCACATTGTAGCAGACTACATCCGCCACAAGGGCCAGTACCCCAGAGTGGAAGTTATCTTCTCGGGCACTTATATCACATGACTGATTATGGGATTAGGACTTCGAGACGGAGTTCGCGTGGCCGAGAGGATTTCTACACCGGCCCCATTAGGCATTGAGACCCTGAGGATGATGGGGATGGTCCGCAGATCAGGACCGGGAGTATACACCCTAATCATCCTTCACTCAGAGTCTATACAGAGGGAGCAGGCAGAGGGTTCCCAGGCAGCGATGGAGCCACCTCCGGTGCACATGTTCTCACCCTCTCAAGGCCAGGATAGACTGGAGCGCCTCGAGAGCGCCGTGGGTGTCTTGCAGACCGAGGTGATCGAGGTTAGGGCCACTCAGACCACACAGCATCAGGAGGTGATGGCCCAGCTCCAGAGATTGCAGCAGATATTTGAGCAAGCCATTACCTCCCCTTTTATAGTCCAACCTCGAGTCTCTACTCCACCACCCCTGTCCTCTATAGTAGCAGCAGATCCACCAGCACCAGCAGCACCAGAGGCCCCAGCACAGGACACCGACGCTGAGGCGTCATAGTTTTATTTTTATTTTACTTTATTTTGTACTTTTTATCATATTTTGGACTTGTAGCACTCAAAAAGGATTTTCCTTCTGAGTTTATCTTTTCTGTTGCTTTTCTTTTATCTCGAGTTGTATTCATTGCTTTATCTTTATATACTCAAGTTTTATTTTATCTTTGTTGAGCTATACTGAACCCTTGTGTGTGTGTACACAGATGGTCTTGGATGAAAGGAATCTAAGGAATAGTCACAGGCACGGTCATGGGACCGTGCGTGCTTTACAACCCATTGAGACTCAACTCTCAATGCACCTAGCTCCATCAAATGCAACACTTGGAGTTCAGGGGAGTAATGTTTCAATTGCCTACTTCCACACTAATTAAAAAATTCTTCACTTTTATTGTGCTTGCGTGCGTACATTGAGGACAATGTACATCTTAAGTGTGGTGCGGGGGGGGGGGGGGGGGGGGGGGGAGTTCACATTGCACACACCTTATACTTGTGCGTTTAATTACTTATGCTTATGTAGCCTATGGCGGTTCACCTCAGTTGCAACGGTTGTATTCTTAGAGTTTAGGAGAATTTTTAACATTGTATCCTATCATGCTCTAGTTTTTACTTGAAATTTTAGTGAATTTTGACTCGATTACCTTATATTGCACAACTTAGTCTTGGAATCTTTTGGAAACTTGATCTTGAAGTTTTTTAAGGACAAGTTTATCGTCATTTTTAGTTTTACTTTGGAAAATGCATAAAAAAATGGAAAATGAGAAAAAGAAATCTATATATATATATATATATATATATATATATATATATATATATATATATATAAGTTTGTGGATATATGCTTTGTTTTATTTATGCATTTGTGGTAGAGAAAGCTACCACCTATGAAGTATATAGCTACTCTCATAAGTCGGATACAAGTTATGCCCTAATGAGAGAAAGAGCTATCTCATGGGATGCGTGAAAGCTACTACCCCGGTAGAAAGAGCTACCTCCTCGAAAGAGTGAAAGCCACCTTTGGCGGCCGCCTAGGAAAGGGCCACCTTCGAGGTTGTGTGAAGCTACTACTTCCTTTCTTGTTTTTCATATATAAATAAGTCCTTGTTAACAAAAGTTTGAGGAGTACTCATTGGGTTGTCTTGAGTGAGTTCACACACACTTAAACATTTTCGAGTTGATTGACCCTTTTTATTCATGTTTTTAGCTATAGCATTGGTAACCTTATGCAATGTTTTGATTTCGCCTTACTTGTAAAATGCTTCTTTTGCATACTTTTGGTGAACCTAGGACCGAGCATTTTCAATTGTTCTTCCCAAGTACTTTCACGTTCTATTTTGCTTGAGGACAAGCAAAAGCTTAAGTGTGGGGGGATTTGATAAGTGCTCGTGTTATAGTAATGCGAAGCGTTATTATCTTGCAATGAGCATTAATTTAATCAGATTTTATCACTAAAAATTGTGCATTTGTTTACTTTTGTGCATTGTAGCTTTGTGAACATAAAGTGAAGGAATGGAACGAAGTTAGATCGTGTTCGCCATTATTGGGAAGATTCTCAGACTAAGCTAGAAGCACGGCATGAGTATAGACTTGTAAGTGTGTGCCAACCTCCTTTGGAGGGGCACAAAGGTAGTCACACTCATAATAAGTCTAGCTCGTGCTAACAAGGAGAACTTTACCAAGTTAGGAGATTTGAAGAAATCGGCACGATCTACCGTTGATTGTGTGCCCAATTCAACGGCCTCGATGAAGAATGAGGAATTCGGGAGCATTTTGGCAAGCACTGTAGCAAAAACACTGTAACAAGTGACACACCCCTTGCGTGTGTGTACCGCAAGTGCACGGGTTGTCGAAGTAATAATTATACCTGGTGAGTAGGGTAGTCGAATAAACAGGGAACAGGGCTACTAGTACTAACTTCTTCTCTGCAATCTAGCCTAAGGACTAATGTGATTTTGTGGTGATCTAGTGTGCATAGAAATTAATACCAGAGATGAATAGGCTAAAGGTAAATAAAGGGAGATCTCAATCAATAAAGATGAGGTACCAGGGCAATACTCCCCCTAGGATCTAACATGAAGTACAAGATTCACTTAATTCTTCTAGGGTGAGTTGTATGAGTCGAGGTAATCCAAGAACAATCGGCCCTTGCCTCCAGGCCACCGATATTAGTCCCCTACAAGGTCCCGGCGGAGAAATCGCTCAATCTCAACACCTCACACCCCATATGACCGCAATGAACTCTAGGGATACCTAAGAGTGAAACCGATTCCTAAAAATAGATCTAACCCTACTTCTACGTGAAAGATCCCTAACCCCCTACAAGGTCCCGGCAGAGAAATCTCTCAATCTCATGCCTCACACCAAATATGGTTGCATAGAGCTTAGGGAATATGGAGATAGGAAACACTCAATCGGAAGGGAAAGGGGATGCTCCACTATCTCATGACTCACCCTCTCAATCCTCTTCAATCTCATATGTTCTAACCCCAATGGAGACCTCTCTCTCACCAAGGCAACAAATCAAGCATACCAAACAACCATACTAATCAATAAGGCATGCAAGCAATGATGAAACAAGATTGAAACTCAAATAAACTCGGATTCAATAGAAATCATGAAGTAAATCAATATAAAAAGTAAGATCCTAGGGTTCACATGCCCAAATATCTACTAGGGTTTCGCCCTCCATGGGGCTTATTACAAAGCAAAACATAACACAATGAAAAACAATGTAAACCATGGAAATAAACCCCCTTGAATTCGTGATGATTGGCCTTGATGGGTCGCTCAACGTCTTGAAGGATCCTTCACCGAAGCTAGGTCGCCAATGACTCCCTCGATGCTATGACGGAGGAAAGAACTATCAAAGTTGGTGAAGAACGGCCCTTTAATTCGGCAAAAACCTCCTCCTCAAACCCTAGCCGCTTCGCCTCTCAAAAGCCACACAAAAGATCCTCTAAAAATCGGCAAATCGGGGTATTTATAAATCTAAAAACGTGCCAGTTACGTGTCTTCATGCGACCATGTGAGATCCCACGCAGTCGTGATAGAATCGATCCGCAAGCGCACGGGTCGCCAAGTAATACCTCGCACAAAAGCACGAGGATCGTATTCCACGGGGCTAAGGAGCTACTCTTACTCCTCCATTGCCTATTATCTAACCTAACCAAACAAGCATTGATGTATGTTCTTCTGAAGCAAAGAAATAAACACGATATAATTAGACAAATTTAAAAGCATACAATGTGGTTGCAAGTGCTACAATGAAGAGTAAAGGCCTATGGATGTGGATCCCCTTGAGGGGTCATCATGATACATGGATGAAGGATAAAAGGTAGCTTGGTTGATTTAGACCGAAGGATCTCAAGATTAGATCAACCCCAATTTCTCGGCGATTGAACCCTAATCCCATACGGATATTGGTTGGAATCTCTTCCTAACCAACATCCCTACGATTGCATTAAGTACAAGAAGATCCCAAAATAAGGATACACTAAACCCTAGTCTATCCTTAAAGCTCAGAGGGCTATCGACACCCAATTTCTCGGTGTGCCGATACAAGTAACCCCTTTTAGTTCATTAATGACCTAATACACGTGAGTAGGTCACATCTACGTGTATAATTCAAGAAAGAACTACGGATCTCTCCATATGGTAGTTCTAGACATAAAGCACAATGAACTAAATCTTAAACCAAACCAAGCTTGCAATTAAGTAAAGATCATCCAAAATACATGATAAACCCCCCCAAGGTTCACCAACATCCGGTGGCCTTGGGGGTCTAGTGTGCCATCAAGCAAGTAACAACAAAAATACAAAGTAAATCTCTTAAAAAGCTCATAAATGACACTCCCTAGATGAAATGATGAAGGAGGAGGTGGAGGTCCGGCCGAATGACGCTTTCCCCCGTCCAAGAGATGCCGAATGACGCTTCCCTTGACTTGGATCCTTGCCTCCTTGATGGTGAAGCTTCTCCCCTTCAAAATGATGTTCTTGCCTCCTCCCTTGGCTCCAAATCGTCGTTCCCCAAAGATTTCTTCGTTTCTTTCCTTTTAGATGCCGGCCAAGAAGTCCCCTTTGTGTGCCCTAAAAACCTCTATAAATACTCCCGCAGGATCCCGGGGTGGATAGATCCATCCCGGGGTGGATAGATAGGCAAAAATAGGGCAAAAACCTGTCTCACGTGGGGGTTCATCCCGGGGTGGATGGATGGATCCCGGGGTGGATAGAAGCATCCCGGGGTGGATATGGGGCCGTGAGAGCTAGTTGAAAATTACTGTCTTTTGATGCTCACGGCCCCTTATACGGCCCCGTATGCTGCAGTACTCCAGCACCCTGATTCTTCATCCTTTTTCGCCCAAATCGTATTATCATGTTCCTCATGACTCCTCCATGCCCTACAACATAAATAATGCTCAATTAAGCATAAAATGGGCATCCATTCATATAAAAATACATGCTAAGTGAACAAAATATGTATGTTAAAACACATACATTTAGACACTTATCAAACATCCCCACACCTAAGCGTTTGCTTGTCCCCAAGAAAACAAATCATGAAAAACAAAGGGAATGATAAGTGGCTAAATGTACATCTCCGGCTCAAATAAATACGAGATTATACAAGTATAGAATAATGATATACAGATGTCGAGTTACAGTCAATACGTACAATAAACAGATCCTGTCTCACCTCTTATATGTCTGTACAGTGTAAGTGAATCTTTCATCTCATTTGCCCTGACATGGTCTAGCCCTATGACTTCAATCAGTACAGCTCTATATGCTAATCACCCCACAAGTACAGAGTACTAAGTCTTAAAAAGCTAACTGCCACTCCAATGAACAATTAAGATCCTTCTAATTCTACAACTTGCAACTAAATCCCATTTCTACTCACAAACTCAAGTAGGCAGTCTAAGTGATCACTAGGGTTATTTTATTTATATGTATAAACACTTTTTTTTTTTTTTTTTGAGTCCACCTAACGTAGACTGCACAAAAATCTTTCTGGAGGATGCACATGCTGGTTAGGCACAAGAGTCACCCAACTACTCGATTACAGTCTACATAGACGCATTCATGCTCCATTAGCAGAGGAATACTGACATAGACTCTCTTCTTTTTTTTTTTTTTTTTTTTTTACATACCCTAGATCAAACCTTTAGACTGCACTACAAGTAACAAACCTAGGATTAGCTCAACAAGACTTAGAAGTTCTTAAGAGTTCATTGAAGGATAGAACTTAGTAGTCTAAGGCTAAGTACTCAAAATTGTGTGTTAGGCATACAAGAGAGTTAAGAAAGTCAAGCAGGCTATTCCCAGGGCATCAACAAAAGACTCAGTGAACAGAACAATACTAGAGGTGAAACAGGATTCAATAGAGCACAACAAGAAAAAATGTAACTCACATCAATCATTAATTCACACTTGAAGAATCTCACAAGAAAGTAACAAGCCATCATTGATGACACTAGCATGTAAAGTTGACCTAATACATGTAGATACACCCATCCCCACACCTAGTGTTGTACATTGCCCTCAATGTACACTAATCATGAAAATAGAGGCAATATACACAATAATAACAAAGGAGGAGGGTGAAAACGACTTCCCCGGTTTATTTGGTAAAAATGGCGAAGTGTGACCCGACAAAAGTGTACGGCGAGCTTTACATGTCGGGTCCGGCTCCCACAAAATGTGGAGATGCTCACCAAATTCCCTTCAATGCCCTGCAAAGCGCAAGGGCAAAACCATCATTCCAAAAAAAATAAAACAGAAAAGATTAATACTAGGGAGCGGTCAAACACACAACTAAATAAAAGCAATCAGAGTTCTACAAAGTGTTGGTCAGGGTATAACCCTTCCCAACTTATTCAAAACAAACAAACACACGTGCAGAAAATAAAGAAAACAACAATAAAAGAAACAACATACTGCTAAAAGAGAAATAAGTGTTCATGCTCAAGAATGAAACGGCTCGTCGATAACAGGTGGGACAGGTGTGTCGGCGCAGGATGCAGTGCCAGTCTTGTTGTGCCTCAAAGGTGCTCAAAACCTCCAAAGTGAGCTGCCGGTATGTTGGTTCATCGATAGTAAAGAAATTCACCCAACCATTTTGAGATAGAACCTCCCTCACTTGGTCGGCAATTCCAAGCTCTTCCAAAAAATTCCAATCAATACGTCGGACGGTGCCAAAGGGGTTAGTCTTCAATATTTCGTAGTGTGCCATGTGAAGGGGGTGCGTGAACGTAGGTTCCTCGGGAATTTGTGTTGAAGCTCTTGGATGTTTTGAAGCAACCCTCTTGAAGTTTGGCATCCCTACAACACATAAGATCCTCATCAAGCCTAAACCAATCCAACACAACACCGAGAATAACACAAGAAGCAAGAAATGAATGAAAAATGGCTATGAATAGGGTCCATACGGCCGTATAGGGGGCCGTATGGACACTATTCATGGTGGAGCATTTCATTACCATCATGAAAATCGAAAAATTTTTACAAGAATTCAATGGAAATTGAACAAACAACAATCACACCACCAACACATGATAAAAGCATGAATTTATCCACCAAAAAGCTCCATGAACTCAAGAGAAAATGAGAAAGAGAAATCTAGGGCATCAAAAAGCTTACCGGTGAATCCTTGGTGGAACTTGCTTGAAGCTCTTGGTAAATCACTAGATCGATGTCACAAAATGTCTAGGAGGTGATCTAGAACGAAAAATGGAGAGATTTGGTTGAGAAATGATGGAAAAAGGGGAGGGGAAATGGTGGAGATGAAAGGGGAATGGAGAAGAAGACTTAAAGGGCCAAATAATGGTGGGGGGGGGGGGGGGGGGGGGGGATTAAGGTACTAGGCCGAGCCTCACGGCCCCTCTCACAGCCGTGAGGGGGGCCGTGAAGGCTAGTACAAAATCCCAGCCCGCGAATAAAATGCACACACGGCCCCCAATACGGCCGTGAGGGGGGCCGTGAGCTCTAGTGTATTTTCACTGGAGAATGGCTCACGGCCTCCCTCACGGCCCCTTTAGGGCCGTGAGGACCTGGGGAGGCTAGTTTTGGGTCTTAACGCAATCTAAAACTCTCCGGGAGAGTAATAACATGATCCAAAACACCTCCTACTCGGAAGAAATACGCAAAAGACTCGAATAAACTCATGAATTGACAATATAGCAAGTAGGCACAACAAGGAAAAATATAAAACAACACACATGATGAGAGCAAAGATTTTGAGGATGGACTTATTCAAATGCACAACAGATAAGGAAACTAGCACAATGCAAAGTAGATATGAACAACTAAAATATGAAAATTGAATTTAAAAACCCCCGAACACTTGGGTTGCCTCCCAAGAAGCGCTTGTTTAACGTCACGAGCCTGACGTACCTTCTTTCTTACCTCAAGGGGGTTCAAAAAGTTTGAGGTGACCCCCGGTCATCCTTGGAATGTTGCTATTGTTGCCCGGTAAGTTCAATGACATCAAAGAGAAAACATTACACTTTTCATGAGTAAAGAGAGGTTCGAATTTTACCTTCCCTCCTAGGGACTTTGAACGACGAGGGTTGGTACCTTTTCTTTTCTTTCCTCGGACCTCCCTCCAAATTTTCTTCAACATTGACTCTTTTTTCTCTTTTTCCTTGGCATTGGTACATATCACTTCCTCCTTTGGTTTCTTCAAATTGTGACTTGGAGGGGAATTGTGGGGTTCTTCTTGTTCTTTGTCCTCCACCTCCTCTAAGTATTCATCCAAAGGATTTAATGATAACACCTCCTGCACACAAGTAGAAATTAACCGATCAGTTTCATCAACAAAATACAATGTATCATCATGGTCAAGGGAATGTTTCATTGCCGCCGGTAACGTGTAAATTACTTCTTCCTCCCTAACCCTTAAAGTCAATTTTCCTCCTTTTAAATCGATGAGAGCTCCAGAAGTGGTTAGAAAGGGGCGACCAAGGATCAGAGGTATCTCCACATCTTCATCTATGTCCATGATCACAAAGTCTACAGGAAACACCAATTTGTCCACCCGGACAATCACATCTTCCACAATCCCACGGGGTTTTCTTGTTGATCGATCCGCTAATTGCAAAGTCATCCTTGTAGGTCTGAGCTCTTCCAAACCAAGCTTCAAGTACATGGTGTAAGGCATAACGTTGATGCTTGCCCCCGAATCCTCTAGTGCATTTTCCTTCAGCCCCCCCCCCCCCCCCCCCCCCCCCCCCTCAAGCACACATGGGATTATAAAGCTACCCGGATCTTTCAATTTTTGTGGGAGCTTCTTTTCCAAAATGGCCGAGCAATTTCCCGAGAGTGCCACGGTGCCTTCTTCTTCAAGTTTTCTTTTATTTGTGAGGAGCTCTTTCAGAAACTTGGCATACTTCGGCATTTGTGTCAAAGCCTCGACGATTGGGATATTGATGTGGAGTTGCTTGAAAATATTGATGAATTTTCTGAATTGGACATCCTCATTGTCTTGCTTCAATCTCACCGGATAAGGAATTTGGGGCTTGTACTCCGGTGGCTTTGAGTGTTCCCGAGGGTGAGCTTCATTATTATCCTTTCGAGCAACCTCCTTAGTAATTTTTTCAGCTGGATGGGGATCTTCCTCAATGGCTATCCCGGTTTCTTTGACACTTGGGTTAACTTCAACCCTTGTCTCAATTTGTTTTCCGCTTCTAAGGGCAATGGCCTTTAAGTGCTCCCTTGGATTCTCCTCGGTGTTGCTAGGGAGACTTCCCGAAGGTCGTTCTGCATTTGCCTTGGCAAGTTGCCCCACTTGATGCTCAAGAGATTGCACCGAGGCTTGAAGATTTCTCAAGATGGACCCAAAGTCACTGAGTTGAGAATTCACACTGTTAAATCTTGATTCGGTGCCAATCATGAACTTGGCAAGTACATCTTCGGTGGTAAACCTCTTCTCTTGCAAAGGTGGTTGCGCTTGAGGATTCTGAGGGGGGCCACCCTTTTGTTGTTTTCCTTGATTCCAAGAGAAGTTAGGGTGGTATTTCCACCCCGGATTGTAGGTGGAGCTGTAAGGGTTTCCTTGTGGTCTTGGACCCCCAATGTAGTCAACAGTCTCAATGGGTGCCACAGAGGAGCTAGCAATAGGGCATTGAGTGGTGACATGTCCACCTCCACAAGTGCTACAACTCATGACGGTTTCAGACTTGGAACTGCTACCCATGAGTGTATCAATCTTCCTGGACAACATCTCGACCTTTGCGGCTAGAGCATCATCGGCCTTAACTTCATAAATCCCGGCCCCTTTCTGTGGTGTTCCTCTTGAGGCCCAATGAGATTCATTACTTGCCATATTCTCAAGTAGTTGTTCGGCTACCTCGGGGTACTTGTTGCTAAGGGATCCACCTGCTGCGGCATCAATTAATTGGCGGGTTGAATAGTTCAGTCCATTGTAGACAATTTGTACCCGCATCCACGAAGCATAACCATGATGAGGACATCTTCTAAGGAGATCCTTGAATCTTTCATAAGCTTCAAATAAAGTCTCGGACTCCCCTTGTTTAAAAGCTGAAATTTCTTGCCTCAACTTCGCCGCCTTACTTGGGGGAAAGTATCTCCCAAGGAATTTTTCTACCATGTCTTTCCAAGTTTTAATCGACCCCGAGGGTAGAGACGTGAGCCACCGATATGCACCATCCCTTAGGCTGAATGGGAATAGTCGCAATCGAATTGCATCATCTGTCACTCCATTTATCTTGAAGGTAGAGCAAATTTGGAGAAAACGGGCAAGGTGATCGTGTGCGTCTTCATTTGCAAGACCATTGAATTGCACCGAATTTTGAATCATGCCAATTGTGCTTGCTTTTATTTCAAAATTGTTGGTGGCGATGGTGGGTGCTTGGACACTAAATTCTTCACCCGTGAATTGTGGCCTCTCGTATTCGGATAAAGTTCGTCTCTCTTCGGCGTGAAAGATCCCTAACCCCCTACAAGGTCCCGGCAGAGAAATCTCTCAATCTCATGCCTCACACCAAATATGGTTGCATAGAGCTTAGGGAATATGGAGATAGGAAACACTCAATCGGAAGGGAAAGGGGATGCTCCACTATCTCATGACTCACCCTCTCAACCCTCTTCAATCTCATATGTTCTAACCCCAATGGAGACCTCTCTCTCACCAAGGCAACAAATCAAGCATACCAAACAACCATACTAATCAATAAGGCATGCAAGCAATGATGAAACAAGATTGAAACTCAAATAAACTCAGATTCAATAGAAATCATGAAGTAAATCAATATAAAAAGTAAGATCCTAGGGTTCACATGCCCAAATACCTACTAGGGTTTCGCCCTCCATGGGGCTTATTACAAAGGAAAACATAACACAATGAAAAACAATGTAAACCATGGAAATAAACCCCCTTGAATTCGTGATGATTGGCCTTGATGGGTCGCTCAACGTCTTGAAGGATCCTTCTCCGAAGCTAGGTCGCCAATGACTCCCTCGATGCTATGACGGAGGAAAGAACTATCAAAGTTGGTGAAGAATGGCCCTTTAATTCGGCAAAGACCTCCTCCACAAACCCTAGCCGCTTCGCCTCTCAAAAGCCACACAAAAAATCCTCTAAAAATCGGCAAATCGGGGTATTTATAAATCTAAAAACGTGTCAGTTACGTGTCTTCACGCGACCATGTGAGATCCCACGCGGTCGTGATAGAATCGATCCGCAAGCGCACGGGTCGCCAAGTAATACCTCGCACAAAAGCACGAGGATCGTATTCCACGGGGCTAAGGAGCTACTCTTACTCCTCCATTGCCTATTATCTAACCTAACCAAACAAGCATTGATGTATGTTCTTCTGAAGCAAAGAAATAAACACGATATAATTAGACAAATTTAAAAGCATACAATGTGGTTGCAAGTGCTACAATGAAGAGTAAAGGCCTATGGATGTGGATCCCCTTGAGGGGTCATCATGATACATGGATGAAGGATAAAAGGTAGCTTGGTTGATTTAGACCGAAGGATCTCAAGATTAGATCAACCCCAATTTCTCGGCGATTGAACCCTAATCCCATACGGATATTGGTTGGAATCTCTTCCTAACCAACATCCCTACGATTGCATTAAGTACAAGGAGATCCCAAAATAAGGATACACTAAACCCTAGTCTATCCTTAAAGCTCGGAGGGCTATCGACACCCAATTTCTCAGTGTGCCGATACAAGTAACCCCTTTTAGTTCATTAATGACCTAATACACGTGAGTAGGTCACATCTACGTGTATAATTCAAGAAAGAACTACGGATCTCTCCATATGGTAGTTCTAGACATAAAGCACAATGAACTAAATCTTAAACCAAACCAAGCTTGCAATTAAGTAAAGATCATCCAAAATACATGATAAACCCCCCCAAGGTTCACCAACATCCGGTCGCCTTGGGGGTCTAGTGTGCCATCAAGCAAGTAACAACAAAAATACAAAGTAAATCTCTTAAAAAGCTCATAAATGACACTCCCTAGATGAAATGATGAAGGAGGAGGTGGAGGTCCGGCCGAATGACGCTTTCCCCCGTCCAAGAGATGCCGAATGACGCTTCCCTTGACTTGGATCCTTGCCTCCTTGATGGTGAAGCTTCTCCCCTTCAAAATGATGTTCTTGCCTCCTCCCTTGGCTCCAAATCGTCGTTCCCCAAAGATTTCTTCGTTTCTTTCCTTTTAGATGTCGGCCAAGAAGTCCCCTTTGTGTGCCCTAAAAACCTCTATAAATACTCCCGCAGGATCTCGGGGTGGATAGATCCATCCCGGGGTGGATAGATAGGCAAAAATAGGGCAAAAACCTGTCTCACGTGGGGGTTCATCCCGGGGTGGATAGATGGATCCCGGGGTGGATAGAAGCATCCCGGGGTGGATAGGGGGCCGTGAGAGCTAGTTGAAAATTACTGTCTTTTGATGCTCACGGCCCCTTAAATGGCCCCGTATGCTGCAGTACTCCAGCACCCTGATTCTTCATCCTTTTTCGCCCAAATCGTATTATCATGTTCCTCATGGCTCCTCCATGCCCTACAACATAAATAATGCTCAATTAAGCATAAAACGGGCATCCATTCATATAAAAATATATGCTAAGTGAACAAAATATGTATGTTAAAACACATACATTTAGACACTTATCAGGTCGCGTGGGCTGCAGAATTCCCACGCGGTCGCGTGAACAGTAATTTCTGCTACATTACTGCTAAAGTGAAATGAACATTGTTTTGCTAGAGTACTCTTCATAAACGCGATCCAAACTCTCTCATCTTGAGGCTACATGGTCGGGCACATGTCCATGTAGTGAGTTATAAGACTTCTCCTCCTTCGAATCATCATTTGAGAGCTTTAACAATCTTCACACAAGTTGGGACATGAAGGTGTGACTGCCTTTGTGCCCTTCCATCACATAAATCATCTTGAATCCTTCAGGAAGTTGGCACACACCCTCATGTGCATGACCCCCTCTTGTGCCTTGACACTTGTGTTTTACAAAAGTTCCCAACAATATGTCTTTATAACCCATCTTTGCTTCCTTTTCTTTCTTTAACACTTTCACAACCTAATTGCATAAAGGAACACCAAAATACACTTTATGAGACATAATCCATGGTGAAATGATGCTCAATGCATATAAAACAAGTAAGTAAAACATGTATACTCAAGCACTTATCAAACTCCCCCACACTTAAGCCTTTGCTTGTCCTCAAGCAAAATTAACCATAAACTCATGAAAAGCAAAGATAAGTGCTTGGCCTTAGGTTCACCAAGAGGGTACAAGAATAAAATTCTAAAATCATGGAGCGAAACAAACACTAGATGAAACAATCAATACTCTAGCAAATAATCCAATAAAAAATGAAAGTACTAAAGTCCGAAAGCGTGTGTGTGTGGAAACTCAACTCATGTCAAGACTATATCCACTACTCAAAGTTCTTATTAACAATGGGAATTATTTATGCACAAAAAGAATAGATAGTAGCTTCACACATCCTCTAAGGTAGCCCTTTCACGAGATGCATCCCGAGTGGCTTTCACACTTTTGAGGTGGTAGCTTTTTCTACCGAAGATGGTAGCTTTCACGCATCCTATGAGATAGCTCTTTCTCTCATTAGGGCATAACAAGTATCCGACTTATGAGAGTAGCTTCATACAACATAAGTGGTAGCTCTTTCCACCCCCTATATACAAACAAACTAAAATTCTGAATTTTCTGATTTTTTTTTAACTCAAATTAAACTAACACTAGACAATCCCACAATAATGAACTAGAGTAAGTTTCCATAGGTTTAATGAGTGAGAGAAGTGCATTAAAGAGCAATTAGACAAAAATTTCAAGAAAATTGGATAAAAACTAGAGCATGATAAAACCTAATGTTTGCAACCTCCAAAAACTAAGAATTAAACTCTCAACCCTAAGGTGAACCTTCATGGGCAACATGAGCATGATCATTAAAACTCAAGTAAAGGCCGTGTATAAGGTGAACCCTCCCCCACACTTAAGATGTACATTGTCCTCAATGTACACATGTAAGCACAATAAAAATACATGCAAGAAAAACATGATGTGGGTGAAAATGCAATTAAAACAACACTCTCCTGAACTCCTTGTCGATCGATTTGTGAAGCTAACTCGAGGATGTGTTATTGTTCCACGGGTTGTGAACCTCACACGACCAAGTCACATGGTCATGTATTTATGACAAAAACATCATCATCATCACTCTCAAAGCCATCTGCATGGATTCAAGGGTTCAGTGAAGCTCAATAAAAATAGAAAAGTTGCATGAGTTCTTACGAATGAAGCAAAATAAAGCACAACTCGCACAATTAAAACAAAGTATAAAGATAACTAAAGTCTAAAAGATAAAATAAAGAAAACTAGAAAGGAAAACTAAATTAAAGAAAACTAAAGTCTCATGAGTGGGACGCCTCAAGCATTAGCATCATCTGCTGGTGCTGCTGGTGTGTTAGAAGGCACATCCTCATCCAAGGTCAGCTATAAATGATCAAGGCATTTTTGGAGCAAGCTTTTTAGTCCTTGGTGTCATACCTGCAAGAAAATTGCCAAAGAAGTGCAAATTTACATGATATGGCAAGATGCAGGAATCCACATGGGCGTGTGGGCAAGCCACGCGCCCACGTGGCTTAATTTGCCATGTTTCCAGCCCACGCGGGTGTGTGGGATAGTCACGTGCCCGTGTGGACGCGTTTTGGCACGGGAGAAGGACCATGCGACCGCCTGACCCAGCCACGAGGTCGCGTGGCTTTTCGGTCGAAGATTGGTGAGCTCCATGCGGTCGCGTGGGCCGAGCCATGCGCCCGCGTGGACGTCCAACCATGGCCAAAGAGCCATAGTTGGGCTCCAACGCCTCAATAAGCTTCATTTACATGTTTTCTAAGTGTTTTCACAATGTTTTCCATGAAAAATATCATCCAAGAAACAAGAAAACTCGATGGAATTAAACATGAAAGCATGGACATGATAGGGGGAGATGAGGCCTTACCGACGCGAATCGATGGAGAAAACTTGATGCAAATGCCGGCAAAACACTTCTAAATCTCGAATAAGTCAAAGAAAAATGGATTTGAAATCTTATGGATGGGAAGTTTGGAGAGGAAGAGATGAGAAAATGAAGAGTTGTAAGTTATGGATAATGAATGATGACTCTTCATCTATGTTTATAGGCCACATGGGGGTGTGGGAATTCCACACCCCCGCGTGGGTACTGTACACGGCCGTGTGAGAATCTCACGCGGCCACGTGAGCTGCAGAATTTCTACAAACAGTTCACGCGGCTCTCCAAACTTCAAAATTAACCCTATTCTTCAACAATTATCACCCGACACCTTATTGAAGAGATGGCTATGAATAGCTATCAATGGAACACAAGGGACTTAAAGAAGGTGTCCGGAATTCATGAGGTTAATGTATTTACATCTTTGGCGGCACAAGTAGAATCACTAAGTAAGAAGTTAGATGTTCTAACTTCACCAAGAGTTGTGGCCATTACTACTTGTAACCGTTGTGGGGGAGGTCACGCTTCGAGTGATTGTCCGATTGCTATTAGAGGCACTAGTACGGTGGAATAGGCTGATTTTGTGGGTAATGCGTATAGAGTATAAGGCCAAGGTAACCCGTACAGTGGCACTTACAACCCGGGGTGGAAGAACCACCTGAATTTCTCATGGAGCAATCAAGGTCAATCACAACAAAAGAGCAACGCACCACCAGGATTTAAAAATCAACAAGCAACGAACCTAGAAAGCCGAGTGACCAAATCTAGAGAAAGCCCTCACAAGGTTCATTTCTTCTTCGGATGCTAGGTTTCAGTCGGTGGAAGCTACACTTCGCTATCACACCGCCTTCCTACACAATTTGGAGAATCAAGTGGGGCAAATTGCAAAGACTTTGGTGGAAAGACCTTAAGGTAGTTTGCCTAGTAATACAGAGACTAATCCAAGGGAGCAAGTGAAGGCAATTACCTTGAGAAGTGGGAAAGAGGTCGAGAGAAATCTCTCTCTTGAGAAGACAAAAGAAGCACTAGAAGTTGAAGAAGTAGGGGGAGAAGCACCAAAGGAGAAAGAGGTGGCACCACCACCCTACATGCCGAGGATCCCCTACCCTTCGAGGTTGAAGAGTGACCAAGACAATGAGCAATACAAGAAATTTCTGGGTATTTTCAAGCAGTTGCACATCAGCATACCATTCGCAGAAGCATTGGCCTAAATGCCCAAGTACGCGAAGTTCTTGAAGGACCTCTTGACCAACAAGAGGAAATTGGAAGAGAGTGCATCTGTAATCCTTGATGCCAATTGCTCGGCCGTATTGCAAAAGAACATGCCAAGCAAGAGAAAGGATCCCGTGAGTTTCATAATACCATGTAATATCGGTAACTTGGGTGAAGAGATGGCATTGCCTGATTCCGGGGCAAGTATCAACGTTATGCCCTACACATTCTTCTAAAAGCTAGGCTTGGGCGAGCTTAGACCCACTCGGATGACACTTCAACTTGCGGATCGATCGGTGAGGCATCCGAGGGTAATTGTGGAAGACGTTTTGGTGAAGGTAGACAAGTACATCTTTCCTGTCGACTTTGTTGTGGTTGATGTGGATAAGGATGTCGAAGTACCATTGATTCTTGGGAGGCCATTCTTGCGCACTTCTAAGGCTTTAATAGACATGGACGGCGGAGAGCTCACACTTAGAGTTGGAGCTGACAAGCTCACCTATCGCCTCGCCGAAGCCATGAGACATTCTCTTGATTTTGATGACACTCTATATTATCTTGATGCTACTGATGAGTGTATTGATGAATATGTGCAGGAAATAATGAACCTGGATCCATATGAAGGGTGGTCGGACCAATATGAGGAGATTGAAGAAGAAGTGCTAACACTTGGTCTAGTCAAGGAGAAGGTCGAGCCAAAACCGGGGCTCATAAAGAAGATGAGAAGAAAAATCAAGAGAGCGAAAAGACGCCACACCAAAGGCCCCAAAGTCAATGGGGATAAGAAAGTAAAGAGTGAAGGTGTTTCACCCTCGTGTGGTAACAAAATCACTAAATCTACCTCTACTCTACAAAGACTATGTCTGCATGCTTTCAGGTTGTAGGGAAGAAGACAACTTCTATTCATGAGCCACCGTAAGGTAAGACCAGGTACGTCAAGCTAAGTGACGTTAAACAAGTGCTTCTTTGGAGGCAACCCAAGCTTTAACAGTTTTTCTAGGACTTAGTTTAGTTTTAGATTGAATAAAAGCCTTAGTTTTGGTGTCCTGAATTCTTTATGCATATGCTACAATTTTACTATGGATTGATGATGTTTTCCATGTGCCTAAATGATAATTGATGAAGTTTGAGTCGGTAGAGCATGTTTTATATGTTATCTGGCCGTGTTTTGATAGTTTTCATAGGCTCCAAGCATCGTATTTATGTTTATAAATTTTTATGTAAGTCTGCAAATTTTTCTAAGTAAACCAGAGAAAACACACGTCCGTGTGGAATTTCCACACAGGTGTGTGTTACCAAGTAGGGTTCAACCAGTGAGGGCACAGGGGCGTGACCTTGCCCCTGTGAAAAACTTTAGAAGGGGCACACGGCCGTGTGAGAACCTGCAGAACTTAAACTCTCAGTCCAGAGAATCCACAGGGGCATGTGGGAGCCCCTGTGAGTAACCCTGTGTTACGGCACACGGCCGTGTGGAATTTCCACACGGCAGAGTAAAAACGCTGCAGAGACCCCCTTTCTTCCTGAGAATACACAGGGGCGTGTGGCTACCCCTGTGAAGTGCTTGTGCATGGCACATGGCCGTGTGGATATTTCACACGGCCGTGTGGAGCACTTAGAGTTCTCGGGACAAACTAGAGAAGTCACATCTGTGAACCCTAACTTCAGAGGCACATGGCCGTGTGGTAATTCCACACGGCCGTGTGAATCCCTAGAACTTCAAAAGTCACGAGTTTTCTTTTGGATTTCACTCGTGCCTCTTTTTTTTCCACTCCAAAACACTCTCCGACCTTCTCTTTCACTTCCCCAACCATTTCCGATATTCTTTGAGGTTTCTTTCCGAGTTTTCCGGCCGATTTCGAGGTTTTCTTCATCCACTCCGACGGTAAGGACTTCAAGCCTTTTTTCTTCGTAAATTATTCATTTGATTCATTCTTTTAGATGATTTTGCTTGGATTGAATGATATAAATATATACGAACATGTTTACAATGAAATTAGAATGAATTTGAGTATACATTTTTGTTTTTAGCCCCACGGCCGTGAGGCTCTGTCCGCCAGAAGCTCCATATGGGCGTGTGGAATTTCCACACGGCCGTGTGGATTTTTGCAGATTGAGTTTTTGAACTAATTTTTAACTGTTTTCTTTTGCAACTTTGCAGATATGGCTTCTAGGTGTAAGAAATCAGCAGGGAAGCGCCCACGAGAGCCCACCCCATTACCCGAAGAGATGGATTTTAATTTACCGGAGCACAGGGAAAGATTCAAGAGATTATCAGCGCTCCTATTTGGACAGACATGATACGTCAACCTGAGTACAGCGAGAGGAATTCAGGGGGGGGGCAGTATAGCAAATGAGATTGGTGAGCTTCTTACGGTTGGTAGCTGGGACAGATTATTGTCTATCAGAAATCCAGCGATCCGATCACTCACTCTGGAGGTACTATCATCCATCGAGTTCGACCGAGGATACCAGAGTTTTACTGACGATGCCACCATCCAGTTTCGTGCCCTCGGTCGATCTTTTATCTTGAGCATGACCCAGTTCTCAGTGCGGATGGGATTATATGATGAGGCATACACTGAGATGGAGGAGTACGCACTGCTCCCCACAGATTACCCCGGCACATTAACTCCACAATGCGCGTATAGCAGATTTTGTGGACAGGGTCAGTATGAACCGGGGGTTTCCAAGGTTACCTGTTTGTCCAGGATTTCTCACAGATACATTCACGCCATACTTAGCCGATCTGTGAGTGGACGAGGAGACAGCATAGGGGTTCTGAGCCGTCAGTAGCTCCTGTACCTGTACTCGATGGTGGAGAGCGAGCCACTACACATGGGGCACATTGTGACCGAGTACATCCGCCACCAGGGCCAGTACCCCAGAATCGGAGTCATTTTCGTAAGCCCGTACATTACTCACTTGATCATTGGTCTGGGGCTCAGGGATGGGATACGCACGGCCGAGAAGACGATGGTACCACCTCCTTTAGGCACAGAGACACTGAGACTTATGGGTATTATCCGTAGAGCTCGATCAGGGACTTACGCATGGATCATACCCTAGCCAGACCAGATTGAGGAGGAGCAGGCAGTGATAGAGCCACCTCCAACAAAGACAGAGGCCGAGGTACCACCCACAGCACCGGAGCCACCTCCGGTGCGCATGTTCTCGCCCTCTCGAGGCCAGGATAGACTGGAGCATCTCGAGAGTACTTTGGGTGTCCTCCAGACAGAGATGACTGAGGTCAGGGCCACACAGGCAGCATAGCACACTGAGGTCATGGCTCGATTTGACTTTATTTAGCAGCTCCTCGAGCGGGCCATGACATCACCTTTTGTGGTCCGACCTCGAGTTTCTATTCCACCACCGTCTCCAGCTCCTCCAGCAGCAGATCCAGCCACTTCAGAGCCTACAGCAGCACTAGAGGCTTCACAGCAGGACACCGACGCTGAGGCGTCATAGTTTTATTTTATTTTTATTTCCGTTGTACTTTTTATTTCATGTTTTGGACTTGTAGTACTCAGAAAGAATCTTCCTTCTGAGTTTATCTTTCATATTGCTTTTATTTTGTCTCGAGTTGTATTTCATTTCATATCTTTATATACTCGAGCTTTATTTCGGTTTTTCTTGAGCTATAATGAATCCCTTGTGTGTGTACGCAGATGGTCTTGGATGAAAGGAATCTAAGGAATAGTCATAGGCACGGTTATGGGACTGTGTGTGCTTCACAACCCATTGAGACTCAACTCTCAATGCACCTAGCTCCATCAAACGCAACACTTGGAGTTCAGGGGAGTAATGTTTCAATTGCCTACTTCCACACTAATTGTTTTATAATTCTTCACTTTTATTGTGCTTGCATGCGTACTTGGGGACAATGTACATCTTAAGTGTGTGTGTGTGTGGGGGGGAGGGGGGAGTTCACATTGCACACACTTTTACTTGTGCGTTCAATTGCTTTTGTTCATGTAGCCTATGGCGGTTCACCATAGTTTTAACGGTTATATTCTTATAGTTTAGGAGAATTTTTAACATTGTATCCTATCATGCTCTAGTTTCACCATAGTGAGCTTGTGAATATTATTCTAGCTTTTATTTGTGAATTTGGGAATGGAAAGAGCTACCTCACTTGAAGTATGTAGCTACTCTCATAAGTCGGATACAAGTTATGCTCTAATGAGAGAAAGAGCTATCTTGTGGGAAGCGTGTTCCTTAGAGGTTGAGTGAAGCTACTACTTCCTTACTTTGTGTATATAAATAAGTCCTTGTAACAAAAGTTTGAGGAGTACTCGTTGGTTCTCTTGAGTGAATTCGCACACACTAACACATTTTCGAGTTCTTATCCTTTTTTATTCGAGTTTTTAGCTATAGCATTGGTAACCTTATGCAATGTTTTGATTTCCCCTTACTTGTAGAATGCTTCTTTTGCATACTTTTGGTGAACCTAAGGCCGAGCACTTTCAATTGTTCTTCTCAAGTACTTTCACGTTCTATTTTGCTTGAGGACAAGCAAAAGGTTAAGTGTGGAGGGATTTGATAAGTGCTTGTGTTATAGTAATGCGAAGCGTTATTATCTTGCAATGAGCATTAATTTAATCAGATTTTATCACTAAAAATTGTGCATTTGTTTACTTTTGTGCATTGTAGGGTTGTGAAGATAAAAGTAAAGGAAAGGAACAAAGTTAGATCATGTTCGCCATTGTTGGGAAGATTCTCGGACTAAGCAACGAGCACGGCATGAGTATAGACTTGTGAGTATGTGCCAATCTCCTTTGGAGGGGCACAAATTCAGTCACATTCACAATAAGTCTAGCTCGTGCTAAAAAGGAGAACTTCACCAAATTAGGAGATTTGAAGCAATCGGCACGATCTACCATTGATTGTGTGCCTAATTCAACGGCCTCGATGAAGAACGACGAATTCGGGAGTGTTTCGGCAAGTACTGTAGCAAGCTACTGTTCCTTTTTTGGGCAAATTTCAGAAAACCAGAAAGTTCACACGGGCGTGTGTAAATTCCACATGGCCATGTGAAATTCCGAGAAGTTCAAATTTCAGCAGCGACTCAACATTGTAAAAGCCCATTTTCGAAACAATTTTGGTGATCTTTTAGCTCTCTTTTGCCCTAACTTCTGGAGAGGAATGGTGAGGGTTTGGAGAGGACTTCGTGGAGGTTTGAAGCGCATCATCGGCGTCGACATCAACGTCTGACGGCGGCACAAGACCACTGCCACATCGCACATAAGGATCTTTTCATCTATGCATTCAATTAGTGTTCTTATTATTATTTTGATGGATTTGTATAGCTCCATGAAACCCCTTGTGGGTATTTGGACTTGTAAACCCTAGGACTATTATGTTTCTTTGACATTGTTATTATGCTTTTCCATTATTGATGAATAAAATTGAGTTTCAATCTTGATTAATTTTGTTATTGTTTTCCCTTAGCCGTGACACTAGTGTTGAGAACAATTTAGGTAATCCTTTGGAGGTGTGACAACTCCTATAGGGTTAGACTACTTAGGATTGAAGAGGGTTGAGAGGGTGAGTCGTGAGGTAGTGGAACGTCCCCTTCCCCCTCCGATGTGATTTTCCCTGCCTTCGTGTTCCATGATTCATTATGGGTCAAGATAGAGTGAAGTGCTAGGAGATAAACTCCCCTGGGGCTTAGTTGCGCGAGCAACAGAGTGAAGGGTTGTATTAAATCTTAGTATTGGGGCTTAATCTAGACTAGGGTTCTCTCACCTAGACCAAAGGGTTTGAACTACATATAGGAACCAGTTTTATCACTAAGAATTCCTATAACCTAAAGCAATTCCACATAGTGTGAGGCTTAGGAAGAAGAACTCCTCTAGGGCTTAGTTGACAGGTCAACGAGAGTCAAGGGTCGTAGTGAAAGCTAATGCTGGGGCATAGTGTTGGGATTAGTCACGGTTGACCTTAGATTTGGGACCGTGTGTTTAAGGATCTCCTTGACTCAATTAGCATCAATAGAAAGATATAATAGCATTGTCTTGCACTAGAAGCATAAGTCCTAGGGGTAGTTTGTCCGGATACCCATCTTCTCTCATTGCTTGTCCTACTCTTCTACTCTTACTTGCACTCTCTTATCTTCCATACTTCTCTTTTAATTATTGCTTTTACCAATTATTCTCGCACTCACTCACTAATTTCTTTTCACACATCGCGTTAGCTAAATAGTGAATATTTATATCTCAAATCCCTATTCCCTATGGATACGACTACCCACTCACCAGGGTATCTCATCACACACGCCAATCTCGGGCATGTGTTTTCTCTGGTTTACTTAGAAAAATTCACAAACTCCACAGAAAAATTCAAAAACAAAAATATGATACTTAGAGCCTGTGAAAACCATCAAAACACGACCAGATACCATGGAAAACATACTCAACCGACTCAGACTTCGTCAATTATCGTTTAGGCACACGAAAACATCAACAATCCACAAAAATATCGAAGCAGATGCATTAAAAATTTAGGACACCAAAACTAAGACTTTTATTCATGCTAGAACTAAACTAAATCTTAGAAAAACTGTAAAACCTTGGGTTGCCTCCCAAGAAGCGCTTGTTTAACGTCACTAAGCTTGACGTACCTACCTTACTTTATGACAGCTTGAAAAGAGTGTGTTCCTCCCGACACGAACTTGCATAACTACTTCCTTTAAACCACAAATCTACTTGCCTGGGTGGAGTATTTATTGGAGGGTCCAACCATCTTGCTTTTGGCCTCTAAGTAAACAATTTGGGTTGGGAATTGTCCAAGCTTAGCACATGTGGGTCATTGGATGGTTTAAGTACCCTATCCACATCCTTTTCCCTTCTCACAATCTCCTTCTTGCTTTTTGTGAGTTGATCAATACCAAAGAATGGTGCTTGTTCCATTTCCTTAGGATTTGCTTTTTCTTGTGTATTTTCATCTTGAAAAGAACATGACACTAGCAACTCCCCCTTGAAAATTTCCTTGCTCACGAGCACCATCTTCATTCAAGCAATCCCAATTCTTCAAATGATATTCTTCTTTTTCCTCTTCAATCTCTACAGAAACATACTTGGTCTGCCCCATTTCTTTATTAACGTTCACTACCACATCATCTCTACAAGGAACTTGCGTTTCTTGCTCAAACACTTCATTTTCCTTGGAGAGTGTGTCGAGTATCCAACCTAATTAATGCTCAAGATTGTTATAGGAGGCTTCATGATACTTTCGTGTGGCTTCCATACTTTGGCAAGAGGCAATGGATGCTTCAATAAAGTCAGCTAGTACTCTTTTCCATTGAGGTGCATCCTCCTCAAGTGTTTCATCCATTTTAAATTGCTCTTGAGGTGCTTCCCAATGTTGTCCATCACTATTCCATAAAGAATTTGGGTAACTCCCCTCATTTGGATGATGTGTTGTAGCATAGATTGCTCTGTTGTTGTTAAACAAAAACTCTATTAGCCTTTTTACTTAGAGCTTCAACTTGAAAATATAGCTCAATGATTGGATCAATCTCCATTTAGGCTCCTCGCAAGAAAAAGGTAAGACTGAACAAAAGAAAACAAATAAGAATGACGGAAGAATAAGAAAGGGTGAAATAGAATGTGATAAGTGCCTAAATATATCATCTTTTAGTTGAAAAGTTTGTATACTTTCATGCAACTTGTATTAGGGTTTTGATGACATTTGGTGTGTTTGATGCATTTATTTTTTGTTTCAGGGTTTCAAGGCTGTTTTCGCGAGTATAAGCCATATTTGAGTGATTCAGGGTAGAATTGAAGAAAAAATGAAGACCGTGTGTGCCCCCGGACGTCACAAGCCGCATGGAGACACGCTTCCATTGAGCTGTGTGCGGCCAGTGTGCGGCCCACGCACTGGCCGCACACCACAAACAGAAGCCTGTGCGGCCAGTGTGCGGCCCGCACACTGGCTGCACATCGTGGGCAGAGGCTTGTGCGGCCACTGTACAGCCTGCACAGTGGCCGCACACTATCGGGTTATTTAAGAAAGAATGAGGGTTTTCGTGAGTGCATTCTTTTGGTGACTTTGCTCTCTTCCGACCTCCACACTCCCACACTCCCATTTCTTCATCTTTGGAGGGATTTTCAGCTACGATTGAAGGAGAGAAGAAGGGGAGAACATTGACAAGCATCAAAGAGCTCGGCGGCGCGGATCCGACGAGCTACATCATCAACACTTAGTCGACATTTCAAGGGGAGTTTTCTTGTTGTTTGTTTGATGAACCTTATGTATTGTGAACTCCTCTATTTTGTAATGCCGAACTAAACTCCCAAGGCCACAGGGCTCCTGGTGAACCTTGGGAGGAGACTTTGTATGGATGACTCTTTTACTTATTGAATGAATGTGTTGGCTTGTTTGTTTGGTTTTAATTCATCACTATCTTGTTCATTCTACAATGGATGGTTTCCGTAGAATTGATTATGAATGATACTTGTTTGGTGGGATGCTAGCATGCATTAGGTCTTGTGATGGTTAAAGAGGGACTCATTGTACTAGTACACTGGAGGTTCCGGGTATTAGTAGCCTTCCGCGCGTTTAGGGTTAATTTAGCCGAAAGTGTACATTAGATTAACCCTAATCAAGACTCCTTGTCAACCGTATTAGGGCTATACTACGAAGGTTCCGGGGTAGTCGATATCCGAGTCTAGCGGACCAAAACCAAGTCAACCGTATTTTCTTGATTGTCATTGTCATCCGTATCTATTCTCCTCCCGGGGGAATCCTTGCCCGAGCCCTTCCTAAACTCTTGGATTCTTCACCTCAATCATTACCCGGATCGAGCTTTGTTCTACTTTTATTTTCTTATTTGCTTTATCGTTCTTAGCCTACACAATTGCAAAAACCCTATTTCGATCAACTAGACAGTGAACCCCAAAAGGAAGTCTTAGTAGATCTCGGGGCCCTTGGGAATATGACCCTCAAGTGCTCGCACGAGAGGTTATTACATGGCGACCCGTGCACTTGCGGCCGGGTAGTCGCGTGCTTGCTTTTTAGCTTGTCGACCTAGGTATGCTTCATCGACCTAGGTATGCACAGCATTGATTCTCTCCTTTCATTTAATTTACCTGCGGGATCATCTTTTGCATCCATCAACAATTCACAGTCCATAACTTTGAACCACCCTGATCTTTTGTGAGGGCATTCCTTTGGGGACTTTGCTCTCTTCTGGCCTCCACACTACCACACTCCCATTTCTTCATCTTTGGAGGGATTTTTAGCTAGGATTGAAGGAGAGAAGAAGGGGAGAACATTGACAAGCATCAAAGAATTCAGCGGCGTGGATCCGACGAGCTACGTCATCAACCCTTAGTCGACATTTCGAGGGGAGTTTTCTTGTTGTTTGTTTGATGAACCTTATGTATTGTGAAATCCTCTATTTTGTAATGCTGAACTAAACACCCAAGGCCACTGGGCTCCCGGTGAACCTTAGGAGGAGACTTTGTATGGATGACTCTTTAACTTGTTGAATGAATGTGTTGGCTTGTTTGTTTGGTTTTAATTCATCACTATCTTGTTCATTCTACAATAGATGATTTCCATAGAATTGATTATGAATGCTTTACTTGTTTGGTGGGATGCTAGCACTCATTGTACTAGTACACCGGAGGTTCCGGGTATTAGTAGCCTTCCGTGCATTTAGGGTTAATTTAGCCGAAAGTGTGCATTAGATTAATCCTAATCAAGACTCCTTGCTCAGGGTATCTTCTGGATAGAGGAACTTGTACTGGATTAGGGCTATACTACGAAGGTTCCGGGGTAGTCGATATCCGAGTCTAGCGGACCAAAACCAAGTCAACCGTATTTTCTTGATTGTCATTGTCATCCGTATCTATTCTCCTCCTGGGGGAATCCTTGCCCGAGCCCTTCCTAAACTCTTGGATTCATCACGTCAATCATTACCCGGATCGAGCTTTGTTCTACTTTTATTTTCTTATTTGCTTTATCGTTCTTAGCCTACACAATTGCAAAAACCCTATTTCGATCAACTAGACAGTGAACCGCAAAAGGAAGTATTAGTAGATCTTAGGGCCCTTGGGAATATGACCCTCAAGTGCTCGCACGAGAGGTTATTACTTGGCGACCCGTGCACTTGCGGCCGGGTAGTCGCGTGCTAGCTTTTTAGCTTGTCGACCTAGGTATGCTTCATCGACCTAGGTATGCACAGCATTGATTCTCTCCTTTCATTGAATTTACTTGCGGGATCATCTTTTACATCCATCAAAAATTCACAGTCCCTTCCTTTGAACCACCCTGATCTTGAGCAACTTGAACGTCAGGCTCGTGATGCTAAACAAACGCTTTTGGGAGGCAGCCCATAATTTTTGCAATTCCGTACTCTTTCATTTTTCGTATTTTACTTATTCATGTGTTGTAATTGGTTTGTGAGCTTCTCCTCTTGTTTGTTCTCTGAATGCTTTACTTTGTATGTTGTTGTCTCCTTCTCATCTCCATGAATTCCTGTGCATTTTGTGTTTAACAACATGTATTTTATTCCCGAGATGAACTTTGTTGCACTTGTAATTGCGATTGCGTGTCTAAATGAGTTGAAGGCTGATTTTTTTAGCTCCATTAAGGCTGTGTACGGGCACTGTGCAGCACGCACGTGTGGCCGTAGACCCTGGCCAGAGGAGTATGCGGCCAGTGTGCGACTTGCACACTGGCCGCACATGGTAGCCAGAGGAGTATACTGCTGGTGTGCAACCCGCACACCACCCGCACACTTGCCCAGGTTTTGTTGCCAAAATGACTTTCTCTCCAGCTTTTCACCATCGTTCTGCACTCATTTTGACCCTATCACCTCTCGTCGTGTCGTTTCACCTTTAAAAACATTTTTAAACTCCAATTCTCGTTATGTTTTTGAGGTGATTTCTTGGCCTTAACTCCTTAATCAGGCGGGTGCTTCGTGGGATTTATGATGATGGTAGATTTGGATCATGATCACATTGTTTTATGCTCCACTCCTTCTTTTAAACTCGTTGCTTGCACACTTCACACATTTACCATCGCTTGATCTTTGTTTTTGTAGATGCAGGCCAACCTTCCGATCGGGACACACGGAGGACTTTGAACGAATCTATCGATCTTTTCACCTCGAGAGCTCACTTTCCTTTTACTGTTTCTTTTCTTTTCTTCATTTTTGTGTGATTGATGGATGCTTGACTCGACATCTGTTCTCCTTGCAGGTTGAATGAGACGTCACATTTTTCTTTCTCTCCACCTTATTTGTTGCTGAGGCGATGGCCACCCCAACCTTTTGTTTCGGGGAAGTTCACGAACCCACCTCTTTTATTTTCATTGCATATTTATTCTTTGCTGCTGACCTAGGTACATTGGGGGCAATGTACTACACTAAGTGGAGGTGGGTGTGTATGTTCTGTAATATTTATATTTTTTGTGAGCTTTATATGAAAATTTCTGATTTGTTGCATGATTGTTAAACCAAGGACGGCATGCTTAATTAGGAATGTATTATAGCATGAAAGCATGATAGACGCTAAGCTATTGGTGACCCTGCACCCTTAAGATTTTTGTGTTATTTTTTGGCATTCCTTGCACTCTCCCCCTAGGTAGAACCTTGGACACCTAGGTGAAGAACATCAGTTACCTTCGTGACCCTCCTAGTTGCTAACCCATTCTAGTGGTTTCGCATCTTGATGTGTTAGACATGCCTTCTAATAGACTCTTAAGGACTTTTCTCCTTGCTTTTCTTGCAATACGGTCGAAAAAAAGGGACAGTGCTCCTTTGCCCTATTAGCGAAGTAACCTGGGGTTCTTGCTCCTAACCAGAATGTTCCTCTCGCCAAAAGCTATAAGGACATGAGCGCATATATTTGAATGTGCAAAGCTCCAGGTAATGTGGATTTGCAGTTCATGTTAGTCCCAGAAAACATGTGTGTACAGCAAAATAAGGTTTTATCACCGGTGTTTGTTTGATTAAAAGGGGAAAGATCTTTAGGAGTCTACTATGGGTATCTCTACCACCTCAAGACCGGATTCCACTAAGTGGTGTGAATTGCTTCAAGAAGTGGTCCTCGGGGTCCTGTCTACCTTACTTAGATTGCAGGGTTTTGAACTAGGGAGGTTGCACACACACATAACGAAACGGCCAATGAATGCACGAAAAATCTTAAGTGGTCCTTGCTTGGTGTTTTGAGTTTTGTTCTTGCTATGATACCCTCCTTTCTGGCCTGCGGTTGTGTATTTAGTCACTTATCAGTCTATCTTACTCTTCATGTTTGTTTGCTTGGGGGCAAGCAAACGCTTAAGTGGGGGGTATTTGATAAGTGCCTAAATACATCATGTTTTAGTTGAAAATTTTGTATACTTTCATGCAACTTGTATTAGGGTTTTGATGACATTTGGTACGTTTGATGCATTTATTTTTTGTTTCAGGGTTTCAAGGCCGTTTTCGCGAGGACAAGCCATATTTGAGTGATTCCGGGGAGAATTGAAGAAGAAATGAAGACCGTGCGTGCCCCCGGACGCCACAAACCGCGCGGAGACACAGCTCCCACTGAGCTGTGTGCGGCCAGTGTGTGGCCCGTACACTGGCCGCACAACACAGGCAGAAGCCTGTGTGGCAAGTGTGTGGCCAGCACACTGGCCGCACACCTTGGGCAGAAGCTTGTGCAGCCAAGTGTGCGGCCCGCACATTAGCCGCGCCTCGTGGGCAGAGGCTTGTGCGACTACTGTACGGGCCGCACAGTGGCCGCACACCATCAGGTTATTTAAGATGAGGGCTTTTATGAGGGCATTCCTTTGGGGACTTTGCTCTCTTCTGGCCTCCACACTAACACACTCCCATTTCTTCATCTTTGGAGGGATTTTCGGCTAGGATTGAAGGAGAGAAGAAGGGGAGAACATTGACAAGCATCAAAGAATTCAGCGGCGCAGATCCGATGAGCTACATCATCAACCCTTAGTCGATATTTCGAGGGGAGTTTTCTTGTTGTTTGTTTGATGAACCTTATGTATTGAGAAATCCTCTATTTTGTAATGCCGAACTAAACACCCAAGGCCACTGGGCTCTCGGTGAACCTTGGGAGGAGACTTTGTATGGATGACTCTTTAACTTGTTGAATGAATGTGTTGGCTTGTTTGTTTGGTTTTAATTCATCACTATCTTGTTCATTCTACAATGGATGGTTTCCGTAGAATTGATTATGAATGATACTTGTTTGGTGGGATGCTAGCATGTATTAGGTCTTGTGATGGTTAAAGCCCTTGTACTAGTACACTGGAGGTTCCGGGTATTAGTAGCCTTCAGCGCGTTTAGGGTTAATTTAGCCGAAAGTGTGCATTAGATTAACCCTAATTAAGACTCCTTGCTCTCATTGACATCGTAGGGGTATCTTCTGGATAGAAGAACTTGTACTGGATTAGGGCTATACTACGAAGGTTCCGGGGTAGTCGATATCTGAGTCTAGCAGACCAAAACCAAGTCAACCGTATTTTCTTGATTGTCATTGTCATCCGTATCTATTCTCCTCCCGGGGGAATCCTTGCCCGAGCCCTTCCTAAACTCTTGGATTCTTCACCTCAATCGTTACCCGGATCGAGCTTTGTTCTACTTTTATTTTCTTATTTGCTTTATCGTTCTTAGCCTACATAATTGCAAAAACCCTATTTCGATCAACTAGACAGTGAACCCAAAAAGGAAGTATTAGTAGATCTCAGGGCCCTTGGGAATATGACCCTTGATAAGTGCTTGATTATACATGTTTTACCTACTTGTTTTACAGACATTGAGCATCATTTTACCATTGATTATGTCTCATAAAGTGTATTTTGGTGTTCTTTTATGCAATTAGGTTGTGGAAGTGTTAAAGGAGGAAAAGGAAGCAAAGATGGGTTATAAAGACGTATTGTTGGGAGCTTTTGTACAACACAAGTGTCAAGGCACAAGAGGGGATCATGCACATGAGGGTGTGTGCCAACTTCCTGAAGAATTCAAGATAATTTGTGTGATGGAAGGGCACAAAGGCAGTCACACCTTCATATCCCAACTTGTGTGAAGATAGTTAAAGCTCTCAAAGGATGATTCGAAGAAGGAGAAGTCTTATAACTCACCACATGGGCATGTGCCCGACCATGTGGCCTCAAGATGAGAGAGTTTGGATCATGGTTATGAAGAGTACTGTAGCAAAAATACTGTTCATTTCACTGTAGCAGTACTGTAGCGGAATTACTGTTCACGCGACCGCGTCAAAATCCCACGCGACCGCGTGGGAATTCTGCAGCCCACGCGATCGCGTGGGATCTCACGCGGTCGCGTGAAGACACGTGACTGGCGCGATTCAGACTTATAAATAGGCCGTTTCGTCGATTCTTTTGATATCTTTTGTGTGGCTTTTGAGAGAGGAAGCGGCTAGGGTTTGAGGAGGAGGTCTTTGCCGAATTGGAGGGCCGTTCTTCACCAACTTTGATAGTTCTTTCCTCCGTCATAGCATCGAGGGAGTCATTGGCAACCTAGCTTCGGAGAAGGATCTTTCAAGACGTTGAGCGACCCATCAAGGCCATCATCACGAATTCAAGGGGGTTTATTTCCATGGTTTACATTGCTTTTCATTGTGTTATGTTTTGCTTTGTAATAAGCCCCATGGAGGGCTAAACCCTAGTAGATACTTGGGCATGTGAACCCTAGGTTTCGATTCATGTATTGACTTTCTTTATGCTTTCTTTTAAATCCGAGTTTATTTGAGTTTCAATCTTGTTTTATCATTGCTTGCATGCCTTATTGATTCGTATGGTTGTTTGGTATGCTTGATTTGTTGCCTTGGTGAGAGAGAGGTCTCCATTAGGGTTAGAACATATGAGATTGAAGAGGGTTGAGAGGGTGAGTCATGAGATAGTGGAGCGTCCCCTTTCCCTTCCGATTAAGTGTTTCCTATCTCCGTATTCCCTAAGATCTATGCAACCATATTTGGTGTGAGGTGTGAGTTTGAGAGATTTCTCCGCCGGGACCTTGTAGGGGGTTAGGGATCTTCCGCCTAGAAGTAGGGTTAGATCTAATTTTAGGAATCGGTTTCACTTTTAGGTATCCCTAAAGCTTATTGCGGTCATATGGGGTGTGAGGTGTTGAGATTGAGCGATTTCTCCACCGGGACCTTGTAGGGGACTAGTATCGGTGGCCTGGAAGCAGGGACCGATTATTCTTGGATTACCTCGACTCATAGAACTCGGTTTAGAAGCATTTAGTTAGTCTTGCACTTCATGATAGAGCCTAGGGGGAGCATTGCCCGGGTATCTCATCTTCATTGATTGAGATTCCCCTTTATTTACCTTTTGCCTATTCATCTCTGGTATTAATTTCTATGCACACTAGATCACCACAAAATCACATTGGTCATTAGGCTAGATTGCAGAGAAGAAGTTAGTACTAGTAGCCCTGTTCCCTGTGGATTCGACTACCCTACTCACCAGGGTAATTATTACTTCGGCAACCCGTGCACTTGCGGTACACACACGCAAAGGGGTGTGTCAAGTTTTTGGCGCCGTTGCCGGGGAATAGGATACTAGGAACGCTAGGACTTTGTTGCTCTAGCCATTTATCATTTTCGTTATCTTATCTATTTCATACTTTCTTTTTCTTCCACCGTTCAAATTTGTTTTATTTTGACTTGTGTTAATTTTTCTTGCAAGGTACTTGAATGATGATTGATCCAATTACAAAGTTATATTTTCAGATTGAAGATTTCAGTGGAAAACTTGATAGACTTATTTCTGCACAACAACAACAAAGCAACCAATATCGCAGCACATATCATCCAAATCAATGGAGCTACCCGAACCACTTGTGGAATATTGATGGACAGCAATGGGAAGCACCTATAGAAGAATTTCAGATGGATGAGAAGCATGAGGAGGATGTACTTCGGTTGGAAAGCGTATTACTCAAATTCATTGAAGCAACCGATGCCCGCTTCGAAAATGTTGAAGCCACCTTAAGATGTCATGAAATCTCCATCAAAAACATTGAGCATCACATAGGAGAGATTTTAGACACACTTGCTAGGGAAAAAGAAGAATTTGAACAAGCAAGTCAAGTTTCTTCCATGCATGACAAAGCCATGAACCACATTGATGAAGAAAGGCAAATTGAGTACATTGCTGCAGAAATTGAAAGGATAGAAGAAGAACATCATTTTCAGAATTTGGATTGCTTGAATGAAGATTATGCTTGTGTGCAACGAAATTTTCAAGGGGATTTGCTAACATCATGTTCATTTCAAGCTGAAAATACACAAGAAGAAGCAAGTCCTAAGGTAATGGAGCAAGCACCTTTCTTTCGGATTGATCAACTCATTGAATGCAAGAAAGAGATTTTGGGTTTGGGAGAAGATGTGGGTAGGATATTTAAACCATCCAATGACCCACCAATGCTAAGCTTGAACAATTCCCAACCCAAATTGTTTCCTTGGAGGCCAAAGGTAAGATGGTTGGACTCTCCAACAAAAACTCCACCCCGGCAAGTAAATTTTTGGTTTAAAGGAAGTAGCTATGCAATGTCTAGTCGGGAGGAACACACTCTTTTCAAGCCTCCATAAGGTAAGGAAGAGGTACGTCAAGCTTAGTGACGTAAAACAAGCGCTCCTTGGGAGGCAACCCAAGTTTTTAATTGCTTTCTAGTTTAGATTTTAAATTCTATAGTGATAATTACCATGAGTGTGTGCCTTGATTAATTTTTGTTGGTGTTGAACTTTTCAAGGAAAATTTTTGGTGATTTCAAGTGTTTTTCACATGTATGACATGATTCAGGGTGCAATGCATGATAATTGTTGAAGAATAGGGTTAATTTTGAAGTTTGGAGAGCCGCGTGGACTGTCTGCAGAAATTCTGCAGCTCACGTGGCCGCGTGAGATTCTCACGCGGCCGTGTACAGTACCCACGCGGGGGTGTTGAATTTCCACACCCCCATGTGGCTTATATAATGGCTTGAAGGGTTACTATTCATCATCCTTAACCTTGAGCCCTTCATTTCCTCAACTTCCCCTCTCCAAACTTCCCATCCTTAAGATTCCAAATCCATTTTTCTTCGACTTATGTGAGATTTAGAAGTGTTTTGCCGGCATTTACATCAAGTTTTCTCCATCTATTCGCGTCGGTAAGGCCTCAACTACCCCTATCATGTCCATGCATTCATGCTTAATTCCATCGAGTTTTCTTGTTTCTTGAATGATATTTTTCATGGAAAACGTTGTGAAAACACTTAGAAAACATGTAAACGAAGTTTAGTGAGGCGTTGGAGTCCAACTATGGCTCTTTGGTCATGGTTGGACGCCCACGCGGGCGCGTGGCCTAGCCACATGGCCGCGTGGGCCGGCCAACAGTCCACGCGATCGCGTGGACCAGCCCACGCGATCGCGTGGACCAGCCCACGCGACCGCGTGGGCTGGAGCTGGCCACGAGAAGCCAGCCACGCGACCGCGTGGCTGGGGTCACGCGGTCGCGTGGCCCTCGGCCGCGCGGTCGCCCCTCTGCCTGCGACCACGCGACCGCGTGGGGCAAGCCACGCTACCGCGTGGCCTGCCGTGGGTGCCAAACAAGCACCCACGCGACCGCGTGGCTGATCCACGCGGTCGCGTGGGTCTTCTACCGTGCAAACACGCCCCCACGCGGGCGCGTGGGCTGTCCACGCGCCCACGTGGGCTGGAAACGCATTATTTTTGGCTATTTTACACACTTTTGCACGCAGGTTTCCTCCTGCACTCATTGAAATGATGCCGAATTGATTTATTTTGTGTTTTCTTGCAGGAATGGCACCTAGGACAAAGAAAGTGGCCCATAAACGCCTTCGTCACGACAGGGAGTCGACACCACCACCTGAGGTTGAGTTTGTTGATACTACACATAGGCATAGGTACGAGCGTCTGCAGGGACTTAAGATCGGACAGTCGCGTTACATTTGCTTCGAGACGCTCGATGCTATTGGCCTTTCAGAGGAGGTTCGAGGATTGATCCAGGTTGGGGGCTGGGACCGATTCCTATCTGTTCATGAGCCTGTCCGACGAGATATCACTCTGGAGGTTCTGTCGACATTCTCTTTTGACCGTGAGCGACCAGATGCTAGTTTTGATGCGGAGAATGTCCTTCGATTTAGGGCTTTCGGTCAGTTTCACGGGATGTCACTGACGCAGTTTGCGACATCGCTCGGATTATATGATCAGGATTATGTGGACACATTGGAGTATCGGGAGCTTTTGACTGACTTTCCTTCAGACGTTACTCCGGGTCAGGTTTTCCACGATTTATGCAGGGGCGCTCGATATGTTCCAGGTCAGTCGAAGGGCTCTTCTCTCGTACGTCACGCACATAGGTATGTACATGCTGTGCTCAGCAGGTCGATCACTGGACGGGGAGATGGCACAGGTACACTTAGCCGAGCAGATCTACTCTACCTGTACTCCATGACCCAGAGAGTTCCCATACATCTTGGATACGTCGTCGCAGACTTCTTTCGACATCAGAGTCAGTATCTGCGCATTGGCGCACTATTTGTGGGACCGTATATCACTCGACTCATGTTTCGGATGCATCTCCTGCGTTCAGTTATAGGCGAGGAGAGAGTCAGTAGTCCGTCACCTTTGGGGCTAGTCACTCTCCGACTGATGGGAGTAGTGCGACGTACAGCATCAGATGGATATGCATTGGTAGAGGTGTCATCCGATGATGACGAGTCTGCTGAGACTCCAGACGCACCACCTCCCGCAGAGCCCACAGCCACTCCAGCAGCACCGATTTCATCAGTGGACCCTAGTACATCCTCAGATCGAGTACATGAGCGACTGGCTCGACTCGAGGCTGCAGTCGCCACCATCCTCGAGAACCAGGCGCGGATCATGCAGCGCCTTGACCAGATTCAGCAGACTCTGGACGCTGAGACTGAGTCGGATTCCCCAGCGACACCAGCAGCACCACCAGATGCTGATGCTTGAAGCGTTTTCACTCATGGGATTTTCTCTTAGTTTTTGTTTTTCTTTATTTTACTTGCATTATCTTATTTTGTGTGGACTTGTATACTCAGAAAGGTTATGCCTTCTGAGAGTTATCTTCATATTTTAGCTTTCGTTGCGAGTTTATGTTTCAGTGTTATATCATTATGAACTCGTATATTTTTATATTTTATTGAGCTTCACTGAACCCCTTACATCCGTGCAGATGGCCTTGAGAGTGATGATGATGATGTTTTTGTCATACGCACAACCATGTGACTTGGTCGTGTGAGCTTCACAACCCAGTGGACCAACAACACACCTTCAAGTTAGCTTCACAAATCAATCAATAAGGAATTCAGGGGAGTGTTGTTTTAATTGCATCTTTACCCACATCATGTTTTTATTGCTTATATTTTTATTGTGCTTACACGTGTACATTGAGGGCAATGTACATCTTAAGTGTGGGGGAGGGTTCACCTTATACATGGCCTTTACTTATGTTTTCATGATCATGCTCATGTTGCCCATGAAGGTTCACCTTAGGGTTGAGAGTTTAATTCTTAGTGTTTGGAGGTTGTAAACATTAGGTTTTATCATGCTCTAGTTTTTATCCAATTTTCTTGAAATTTGGGTCCGATTGCTCTTTAATGCACTTCTCTCACTCATTAAACCTATGGAAACTTACTCTAGTTCATTATTGTGGGATTATCTAGTGTTAGTTTGATTCGAGTTTATTTGAAAAAAAAAAAAAAAAAAAACAGAAAATTCAGAATTTTAGTTTGTTTGTATATAGGGGGTGGAAAGAGCTACCACCTATGTTGTATGAAGCTACTCTCATAAGTCGGATACTTGTTATGCCCTAATGAGAGAAAGAGCTATCTCATAGGATGTGTGAAAGCTACCACCTTCGGTAGAAAGAGCTACCACCTCAAAAGTGTGAAAGCCACTCGGGAGGCATCTCGTGAAAGTGCTACCTTAGAGGATGTGTGAAGCTACTATCTTTTCTTTTTATGCATAAATAAGTTCCATTGCTAATAAGAACTTTGAGTAGTGGATATAGTGTTGACATGAGTTGAGCTCTCACACACACACGCTTTCGGACTTTAGTACTTTCATTTTTGATTGGATTATTTGCTAGAGTATTGATTGTTTCATCTATTGTTTGTTTTTCTCCATGATTTTAGAATTTTATTCTCGTACCCTCTTGGTGAACCTAAGGCCAAGCACTTCTCTTTGCTTTTCATGATGTTTATGGTTAATTTTGCTTGAGGACAAGCAAAGGCTTAAGTGTGGGGGAGTTTGATAAGTGCAAGACTAAAAACTTGACACACCCCTTTGCGTGTGTGTACTGCAAGTGCACGGGTTGTCGAAGTAATAATTACCCTGGTGAGTAGGGTAGTCGAATCCACAGGGAACAGGGCTACTAGTACTAACTTCTTCTCTGCAATCTAGCCTAATGACCAATGTGATTTTGTGGTGATCTAGTGTGCATAGAAATTAATACCAGAGATGAATAGGCAAAAGGTAAATAAAGGGGAATCTCAATCAATGAAGATGAGATACCCGGGCAATGCTCCCCCTAGGCTCTATCATGAAGTGCAAGACTAACTAAATGCTTCTAAACCGAGTTCTATGAGTCGAGGTAATCCAAGAATAATCGGTCCCTGCTTCCAGGCCACCGATACTAGTCCCCTACAAGGTCCCGGTGGAGAAATCGCTCAATCTCAACACCTCACACCCCATATGACCGCAATAAGCTTTAGGGATACCTAAAAGTGAAACCGATTCCTAAAATTAGATCTAACCCTACTTCTAGGCGGAAGATCCCTAACCCCCTACAAGGTCCCGGCGGAGAAATCTCTCAAACTCACACCTCACACCAAATATGGTTGCATTGATCTTAGGGAATACGGAGATAGGAAACACTTAATCGAAAGGGAAAGGGGACGCTCCACTATCTCATGACTCACCCTCTCAACCCTCTTCAATCTCATATGTTCTAACCCTAATGGAGACCTCTCTCTCACCAAGGCAACAAATCAAGCATACCAAACAACCATACGAATCAATAAGGCATGCAAGCAATGATAAAACAAGATTGAAACTCAAATAAACTCGGATTTAAAAGAAAGCATAAAGAAAGTCAATACATGAATCGAAACCTAGGGTTCACATGCCCAAGTATCTACTAGGGTTTAGCCCTCCATGGGGCTTATTACAAAGCAAAACATAACACAATGAAAAGCAATGTAAACCATGGAAATAAACCCCCTTGAATTCGTGATGATGGCCTTGATGGGTCGCTCAACGTCTTGAAAGATCCTTCTCCGAAGCTAGGTTGCCAATGACTCCCTCGATGCTATGACGGAGGAAAGAACTATCAAAGTTGGTGAAGAACGGCCCTCCAATTCGGCAAAGACCTCCTCCTCAAACCCTAGCCGCTTCCTCTCTCAAAAGCCACACAAAAGATATCAAAAGAATCGACGAAACGGCCTATTTATAAGTCTGAATCGCGCCAGTCACGTGTCTTCACGCGACCGCGTGGGCTGCAGAATTCCCACGCGGTCGCGTGGGATTTTGACGCGGTCGCGTGAACAGTAATTCCGCTACAGTACTGCTACAGTGAAATGAACAGTATTTTTGATACAGTACTCTTCATACCCATGATCCAAACTCTCTCATCTTGAGGCCACATGGTCGGGCACACGCCCATGTGGTGAGTTATAAGACTTCTCCTTCTTCGAATCATCCTTTGAGAGCTTTAACTATCTTCACACAAGTTGGGACATGAAGGTGTGACTGCCTTTGTGCCCTTCCATCACACAAATTATCTTGAATTCTTCAGGAAGTTGGCACACACCCTCATGTGCATGATCCCCTCTTGTGCCTTGACACTTGTGTTGTACAAAAGCTCCCAACAATACGTCTTTATAACCCATCTTTGCTTCCTTTTCCTCCTTTAACACTTCCACAACCTAATTGCATAAAAGAACACCAAAATACACTTTATGAGACATAATCAATGGTAAAATGATGCTCAATGTATGTAAAACAAGTAGGTAAAACATGTATAATCAAGCACTTATCAACCCTTAAGTGCTCGCACGAGAGGTTATTACTTGGTGACCCGTGCACTTGCGGCCGGGTAGTCGCGTGCTAGCTTTTTAGCTTATCGCGCGATGCTCATCACAATGAATGATGAATAGCTAAATTAGCAAAAACAAGTATAAAAAAATACGCCTATTCCCCGGCAACGGCGCCAAAAACTTGACACAACCCTTTGCGTGTATCCCGCAAGTGCACGGGCTTGTCGAAGTAATAAATTTACCCTCGCGAGTGGGTAGTTGAATCCACAGGGAATAGGGACTTAAGACACGAGGTTTCACTAATTAGCTAAATAATGTACGGTGGGTGTGAAGAGAATTAATGAGTGAATATGGAAGCAATATAAAAAAACAAGAAATTAAATAGAAAGTTGGAAGACAAAAGAATGCAAGAATGAGTAAATAGAGAAGGACTAGCAATGGATGAAATAAGGTACTGATAAGTGCTCGTGTTATAGTAATGCGAAGTGTTATTATCTTGCAATGAGCACTAATTTAATCAGATTTTATCACTAAGAAGTGTGCAATTGTTTACTTTTGTGCATTGTAGGGTTGTGAAGATAAAATGAAGGAAAGGAACCAAGTTAGGTCGTGTTTGGCGTTGTTGGGAAGATTTTCGGACTAAGCAAGGAGTAAGGCGTGAGCATAGACTTGTGGGTGTGTGCCAACCTCCTTTGGAGGGGCACAAAGGCAGTCACATTCATAATAAGTCTAACTCATGCCAACAAGGAGAACTTCACCAACTAGGCGATTCGAAGCAATCGACACGATCTACCGTTGATTGTGTGCCCAATTCAACGGCCTCGATGAAGAACACTGTAGCGGTACTGTGCCCAATCGACACAAATTCGGAAGCGTTTTCGGCACAATTACTGTAGCGGTACTGTAACGGAAACACTGTAGCAAGTTACTGTTCACAGTCGGCCGAAAATCAGTTTTCCAGAATTTTCACACGGGCGTGTGGAAATTCCACACGGCCGTGTGAAATCCCGATTTCAGCAAATTTAAAGCCGCGACTCCACATTATAAAAACCCGATTTGGAGACTTTTTGAGAGGATCTTTGACCTAATTTTCTCCTCAACTTTGGAGAGGGCGGCTAGGGTTTTGGAGAGGACTTCGTGGAGGTTTGGAGCGCGTCATCGGCATCGCCATCGTCATCGACGTCCGGCGGCCGCACAAGACCACGGCCACACCATACGCAAGGGGGTTTTTCATCTATGTCTTTAGTTCTTGTTTTATTATATACATTGATGAACATGTATAGCTCCATGAGGAGCTAAACGCCTTGTGGGTATTCGGACTTGTAAAACTCTAGGGTTATTATGTTTCTTTGACATTGTTATTATGCTTTTCCATTATTGATGAATAAGAATTGAGTTTTGATCTTAATTTTATCTTGCTATTGTTTTCCCTTAGATGTGACACTAGGGTTGAGAGCAATCTAGGTTTTCCTTTGGAGGTGTGACAACTCCTATATGATTAGACTCTTTAAGATTGAAGAGGGTTGAGAGGGAGAGTTGTGAGGTAGCGATGTACCCCTTTCCCCTCCGGTGTGATTTCTCCCTACCTCCGTTTCCTTGATTTAATAACGGTCAAGATAGAGTGAAGTGCTAGGAAGATAAACTCCCCTGGGGCTTAGTTACACGAGTAACGGAGTGAAGGTTTGAAATGAATCCTATGCACTGGGGCTTAATCTAGATTAGGGCTTAATCCTATGCACTGTTGACCTTAGGTTTGGGACCGTGAGTCTAAGGATTTCCTCGACTCAATTAGCATCAATAGGAAGGTATAATAGCATAGTCTTGCACTAGAAGCATAGATCCTAGAGATAACTTGTCTGGATACCCCACTTCATTAATTGTTAAATCCTCTTTAATCTCTTTTCTTGCGATTTCTAATCTTTCACCCTTCTCTATTTAATTTCCTGTCTTTAGTATAATTGTTCTCGCAATTCACACACCAATCGATTACTACTTTTCCGTACTCCGCATAGTCTTAATAGTGAAATCTCGTATTCTAACTCCCTATTCCCTGTGGATTCGACTACCCTCTCACCGGGGTAACTTTTATTACTTCGACAAACCCGTGCACTTTCGGGGAGCCTATCAGGTACCCGGATAAGCTACTGATAAACACCTAAATGTACGTATTATTCATGTATGTGTACGTATAAATAGAGTATTTTTCTATGTGTGGATGCCCGTTTTCGGTCTAAATTGGTTTATTTCGTGTTACAGGTACAAAAGTTACCATGGGTAGCTTGACAACATGATTTAAGGAGAAATCGGCAAGGAAAACACTATTTTCGAGGCCCGGTACTGTACGGATCTGTAGCAACCACTGTAACACGAACACTTGAAGAAACGGCTTGGTCAGGAGATTCATGCGGGCTACCATGCGGGCGCATAGCAGGCCGCATGAGTACTGTAGCAGTTTTACTATAGCAACTTATGCGGTTGCATGGGAGGCCGCATAGCTCGCTGGAATTGGTTTTTAAGGGTTTCTAGGGCATCATTTTGAGGGGTCTTTGGCCACCATTCTCTCCACCATCATTCTCTAGGGTTTCAAGGGGTTGGAGAGGCTGATCTAGGGTGCAAATCGAAGGGGAGAAGAGGAGCGCAATCAAGGAGAAGATCTAGGAGCTTGTTGGCGCGGATCCATTAAGTTCTCATCACCACCTTTAGTCTTCATCTTAGGGGAGTTTGTTATATGCTTTAGCTTGTATCTATTGTTCTTTATACTTTCTCCTTTATTGATGTTGAACTAGACTCCCAAGGTCGCCGGGAATCCGGTGAACCTTGGGATGAACTTGCTTGTATGAATACTTGATTTACATGTATGGTATTTGTGTGGTTTATGGTTCAAGCTTGGTGCACTTTGATGGATTGGTATGCATGAGAACTCTGTGTATCGATTTCTAGGTTATACTAGGTTGCGTGACCATCGCCTTAGTATTAGACACACCAAGTTTGGAAGGGATACATGTACGAATACGCCGTGACCATCGAGTATTTGTACCCCTCCAACCATTAGGGTTGAGCCTAGATGTTGTGTTTGACCTTAATTAGGGATTTCCCTAGGCCCATTGCAATCATGCGAGGATTTGGGCGGAAGTGATTCCGTATTCCAATACTTGTACCGGATTAGGGGTTATCACCGTGGCCATCGGGGTGACCTACCTTTGGACGTCTCTTGGCCTAACCACCTTTGACTGTGTAATTCGAGTATCCTTCTAGCTTTAGTAGTCCCGAGGAGATCCTCAACCGAGGACCTCAAACTTTCATTGTTACTTGCTTCCTTAGCATGCTATTGTGGTGAGCCTTAGTCCACTTGTTTATAGCTTTTTCTTTTGTTTGTTTTCTTATCTTGTTTTAAACCTATACTTGTTAGATTAGACAGTGTCATCTAGAGGGGAGTAATAGCAGTTCTTGGGACCCCATGGAATACGACCCCCTCGTGCGTGCGCGGGGTATTACTTGACGACCCGTGCGCTTGCGGTAAAAATCATCAGCTACCCCTAGGACTTATGCTTCTAGTGCAAGACTATGCTATTATACTTTCCTATTGATGTTAATTGAGTCGAGGATATCCTTAAACACACGGTCCCAAACCTAAGGTCAACCGTGACTAACCCCAACACTATGCCCCGGGATTAGGTTTTCACTATGACTCTTTACTCATGTCGACCTATTAACAAAGCCGTAGAGGAGTACGTCTTCCTAAGCCTCACACTACGTGGGATTGCTTTAAGTTCTAGGGATTCCTAGTGATAAAACCAGTTCCTATATATAGTTCTAACCCTTTGGTCCAGATGGAAGAACCATATTCTAAATTAAGCCCCAACACTAGGATTAACTTCAACCCTTCACTCTATTGCTTGCGCAACTAAGGCCCACGAGAGTTCCTCTCCTAGCACTTCACTCTATCTCGAGCGCTAAGAAATCATGGAACATGAAGGTAGAAAGAATCACACCGGAGGAGAAATGGGGCGTTTCGCTACCTCACGAATCACCCTCTCAACCCTCTTCAACCTTAAGTAGTCTAACCCTATAGGAGTTGTCATACCTACAAAGGATAATCTAGATTGTTCTCAACCCTAGTGTCATGGCTAAGAGAATACAATTACAAGAGATAATTAAGATTGAAACTCGAATTTATTTATCAATAATTGAAAAGCATAATAATAATGTCATAGAAACATAATGATCCTAGGGTTTACAAGTCTGAATACGCACGAGGGGTTTAGCTGCTCATGGAGCTATACAAATTCATCAAAATATATAAGAAAGCACAAATTGAAAGTATCGATGAAAACTCCCTTGTGTAATATGTGGCCGTGGTCTTCTGCGGCTGCTGGACGTCGGTGACGATGCCGATGACGCGCTCCGAACCTCTATGAAGTCATCTCCGAAACCCTAGCCACGCTCTCCAGAAGTTGGGGATAAATATAGGTCCAAAGATATGTCAAAAGTCACCAAAATTGGACTTTTATAACGTTGAGTCGCAGCTTTAAAATTGAACTTGTTAGGATTTCACACTGCCGTGTGGAATTTCCACACGCCCGTGTGAACTCTCTGGTTTTCTGAATTTCTGCCGAAAGTGAACAGTAGCTTGCTCCAGTGTTTTGCTACAGTACTTGCTATGCGAGTTAGACTTATTGTGAATGTGACTGCCCTTGTGCCCCTCCAAAGGAGGTTGGCACACACTCACAAGTCTAGGCGCGTGCCTTGTTCTTTGCTTGGTCCGAAAACTCTCCAACAATGGCAAACACGACCTAACTTCGTTCTTTTCCTTCTAAATAACCCGACAAACCTACAGTGCACAAAAGCACACAAATAAACAAAATTTAGTGATAAAATCTGATAAAAGATATGCTCATTGTAAGATAATAGCGCTTTCCAGTATTATAACACAAGCACTTATCAATAGGAGAGTGCAAGCAAAGAGTAAACAGAGGAACAATCAATGTAAAAAGGGGTACCTGGACAAGCTCCCCCTAGGACTAATGTTGTAGTGCAAGACTATGTATTATACTCTCCTATTGATGTTTAATGAGTTGTGGACATCCTAAAGCACACAGTCCCAAACCTAAGGTCAACCTTTACTAATCCCAACATTATGCCCTGGCATTAGGTTTCACTATGATCCTTCACTGTGTTGATCTATCAATTAAGCCCAGTGGAGTCCATCTCCTAAGCCTCACACTACGTGGGATTGCTTGACATTCTAGGCATTCCAAATGAAAGACTTCGTTCCTAAGTATAGTTCTAACCCTTTGGTCCAGGTGAAAGAACCCTCATCTCAATTAAGCACCAGCACTAGGATTCACTACAACCCTTCACTCTGTTTCTTATGCAACTAAGCCCTAGGGCAGTTCATCGCCTAGCACTTCACTCTACTTTACTCGCTAAGAACTCTTGGAACACGGAGGTAGGGAAGATCACACCGGAGGGAAAGGGGACATTTCGCTACCTCACGACTCACCATCCCAACCCTTTGTGATTCTCAACCGTAGTGTTACAGCTAAGTGAAAATCATTACAATAAGCAATCAAGATTGGAACTCAATTAAATGTATCAATTAATAAAGCATAATAAGATGTCATAGAAACAATATCATCCTATGGTATACAAGTCTGAATGCACACAAGGATTTTAGCTCTCCATGGAGCTATACAAATCCATCAATGTGTATGAATAAACAAGAAATATAAACGTATATGAAACCCCTTTGTGATGCGTGGCGATGGTCTTGTGAGCTAGCTCTATCCTCTCCACCAAGCCCCTCGTCAATCCCAGAGCACATCTTACCCGATCGGTGCTGACGAAAGCTCCCCCAATAGCTATCTTCCAATGGGCTTCGATGTCGATGCTGAGAACTTGCTCCAATCCTCCACAAAGATCCTCAAAAAGTCCTGAAAAGTCCCTTAAATAGTACTGAGTCACAGCTGAAAATCAGCTGAAATCAGGCATCCACACGGCCGTGTGGAATTTCCACATGCCAGTGTGGATTCTCTGGAATCGATTTTTTGGCGTGTAGAGAACAGTAAACTGCTACATTACTACTACAGTGCTCGCGCAACAAATGTTCCCGATTTCATCGTTCTTCTTCGAGGCCATTGAATTTGGCACATGATGAGTGCTATCCCGCAAGTGCACGGGTCGTTAAGTAATACCCTGTGCGTGACACAGGGGTCCTATTCCCTGGGGCCCGAGAAGCTACCCTTACTTCCTTATTACAATATTGTTTGACCGATACGATTCAAAAGAGTGAATATGATGCAAAGAAGTTAAAGAAGTAAATAACCAAAGCAAACATACGAGGGCAAAATACAGGGTAGAAATAGGGCTAGGAGTGGTCATGGATGAGGATTCCCTTAGGGGCTACTAAAGTGAGTAGGAAGGCTTGGACTAACATGCAAGTGGCTAATTGGACCGAGAAAACCCTAGACTAGGTCAACCCGATGGTCACGGAAGTCGACCCCTAATCCGGTACGGGTAATGGATACGGTACGTATACCGCCCAAGATTTCCCCTACGATTGCAAAGGGTGAAGTGGTTTTCTCAAACTAGGGTTACAATACAAAAGAGTACTCAACCCTAGGAGTGAAGGGGTACAAATACCCGATGGTCACGGCGTATTTATACGTATTTCCCTTCCAAGTTTGGTGAGTCTAACACTAGGGCAATGGTCATGCAACCTAGCATTTTCTAAGTCTTTTGATACATAGAGTTCTCATACATACCAAGCATGTAAAACACCAAACAATGGATCACAAACAAGCCACAAACAATGTATAGAACAAGATCATCCAAAACATCACAAGTTCACCCCCAAGGTTCACCTACATCCGGTGACCTTGGGGTTTAAGTGCTCATGTTCACTAAATACAACAATAAATGCATGGAAACAAACGACAAAGGCATGAGAAGGACTCCCTCAAAGGATGAAGGCCGGTGAAGTTCCAAAGACGCCACTCCAAGGGGTGGCTGTGATTTTTGTACAGTTACTGCTACAGTAAACTGCTACAGTAATTCGCTACAGTGAACTGCTCGCGGATGACCTCACGGCCGTGAGGATTCCCAGACTTAGAATTTTCTTCAAATCTTCGTGCTTCAGGCTGCTACAGTGTTGCTACAGTGCCAGGGACCCCAAAACGACGATTTCGGTGTCAATTTCTTCTCAAATTGCGTCGTTGAGCTCACCTAGGCTTCTTTTGTACCTGAAACATAAAATAAACCAATTTAGACCTAAAAGGGCATCGATTCATCAACAAAATATGAGAAGCATGCGCAAGTGTACGTATAAAATATGTACATTTAGACGTTTATCAGCACACAATTAACGGTAGATCATGTTAATTGCTTCATTCTCCTCATTGGCGAAGTTCCCCAATGCTACACGGATTTGACTTTTGTGAGTGTGACTGTCTTTGTGCCCCTTCAATGGAAGTTGGCACACACCCACAAATTTAGATTCATGCCTTGTTCCTTGCTTGGTCCAAGAACTCCCCAGCAACAGCGAACATAACCTAACTTTGCTCTTTCTCCTCTAAGTTTACTCCACAACACTATAATGCACAAAAGAACACAAATGCATACCAATTAATGATAAAATCTAAGAAAAGTAATGCTGAATGTAAGATAATAACATTTTATATTACTATAACGCGAGAACTTATCACTAATCATATAGAAGTTGTCACACCTTCAAAGGATAACCTAAATGACTCTCAACCCTAGTGTCACGGCTAAGGGAAAGTCAATGCAATTGACATGCAAGATAGGAACTCAATTAAAGCATCAATTTAGAGGTACTATAGCTGGAGCACTACAAAAGAAGCAATGTAGCATATGCACTGTAGCAGTCATTGTAGCACATGGGGTTTTTTGGGGCAGAAAATTGATTCAAGTCATACGGGTTGAACTGTGACCGTATAGGATGCCGTATGCCCCAGAAACTAGAAAGTTTTGCCTAGTCCTTAACAACCAGTATACCACCCTCACTAACACCGTTTTTGGGGTGGTGTGGCTTGAGATTTGGGGGTATAAGAGATCATCTCTAGGGCTTTTCAAGGGGACTTTCTCTTGGCCTTTGAGGCCGCCACCACCACACCTTTTTTAGGCTTTTTGGCCATCTTTTAGCTGCAATCTTTGTCAGAAGTTAGCACACATCATCACTAAGAGGGAGTTGAGTAAAGGAGACAGAGTTGGAGTGAAAATCTAAGCCATCGTCGACATACTTGTGAAGATTCATCCATTCAAGGGGATCATGACCTAGAGGGAGTTTCCATTACTTCTTTTATGTTTTTTATCTTCCTTCTATGTTGTATAAGTATCCCTTCTCATGAGGGATTAACTTATTGTTGTGTTTGGATTTGGATGAACCCTAGGGTTCATCTTGTGTAAGAACTTTTGATGTTGTTATTAATTTAGTTTGATGGTTGTTTGAGATTCAATCTTTCATGCTTTCATGTCAAGAATTACAATTGTGGAGAAATCTGTAATTCTTTTATGAGTTGTGCACGTAGATGTGTGGTGGACAACCCGCAAGTGCACGGGGTCACCAAGTAATATCCCTCACGCACGCGCGAGGGGGTCGTATTCCCAAGGGCCCGAGAATCTACCCTTACTTCCTCTTCGTATGACTGTTTGGACGATCAAGTCAAGTGTTGTGCAAAGGAAAGTAAAAAGATAGTTAACATGCAAGAGGATTAATCTAAGGCGGAGGCAATAATCGGAGGATAAGAACAATGTAAAGAGAGGGTCACGGATGAGGATTCCCAAGGGGCTACTGACACTACCTTTTGCGTGTGTACCTCAAGTACACGGCCTTGTCGAAGTAATAAAATTACCCTGGTGAATGGGTAGTCGAATCAACAGGGATTAGGGATTTAGAGCACAAGAATTCATTATTTAGTTATGCGGTGTACGAAAAGAAATAATCGGAGTGATGAGTGAATTTATGGAAACAATTAAAATAAATGACAAGAAAGTAAATAGAGAGATGGAAAATAAGAGAAAAGCAAGTAGAAGTTAAAAGAGGAAGACTAGCAATGGGTGAGATAGGGTATCCGGACAAGTTACCTCTAGGACTTATGCTTCTAGTGCAAGACTATACTATTATACTTTTCTATTGATGTTAATTGAGTAGAGGATATCCTTAAACTCACGGTCCCAAGACTTAAGGTCAACCGTGACTAACCCCAACATTATGTCCCGGTATTAGGATTCACTACGACCCTTGACTCTTGTTGACCTGTCAACTAAGCCCCAGGGGAGTCTATCTTCCTAACCCTAACACTACGTGGGATTGCTTTAAGCTCTATGGATTCCTAGTGATAAAACATGTTCCTCTATGTAGTTCTAACCCTTTGGTCCAGGTGGAAGAACCCTAGTCTAGATTGAGCCCTAAAACTCTATCTTGACCGCTAATTAACCAAGGAAACGGAGGTAGGGAGAAATCACAACGGAAGGGAAAGGGGTACATTGCTACCTCACAACTCTCCCTCTCAACCCTCTTCAGTCTTAAGTAGTCTAATCCTATAGGAGTTGTCACACCTCCAAAAGATAACCTAGATTGTTCTCAACCCTAGTGTCACGGCTAAGGAAGAACAATAGCAAAAGATAATTAAAACTGAAACTTAAATTTATTCATAAATATTGGAAAAGCATAATAACAATGTCATAGAAACATAATGATCCTAGGGTTTTAGAAGTCCGAATACCCACGAGGGGTTTAGCTCCTCATGGAGCTATACATGTTCATCAAAGTGTAAAATAAATTGCAAAATAAGAACATTAATGAAAACCCCCTCGCGTGTGATGTGGTCGTGGTCTTGTGCTGCCGTTGGCGTGCTCCAATCCTCCACAAAGTCCTCTCCGAAACCCTAGCCGCACCCTCTCGAAGTTGGAGAGAAAGCTAGGTCAAAAGATTCTCCAAAAAGTCTCCCCATCGGGCTTTAAATAGGTTGAGTGTGGCTTTAAATTTGAACTTATCGGGGCTTCACACGGCCGTGTGGAATTTCCACACGCCCTTGTGAAGTCTCTGGCTTGCTGGAAAATGATTCACACGGCCGTGTGTTAATTCCACACGGCCATGTGAATTCTCTGGAAACTTAATCTTCAGCAGAAAATGCACAGTAACTTGCCGAAACGCTCCCGAATATGTTGTTCTTCATCGAGGCCATTGAATTGGCCACACAATCAATGGTAGATCGTGCCGATTGCTTCAAGTCTCTTTCTTGGTGAAGTTCTCCTAGGCTACACGAGTTAGACTTGTTGTGAAAGTGACTGCCTTTGTGCCCCTTCAAAGGAGGTTGGCACACACTCACAAGTCCAAGTTCGTGCCTTGTTCCTTGCTTGGTCCGAAAACCTCCCAACAACGGCGAACACGACCTAACTTTGTTCTTCTTTTCCAACTTGGCTCCACAAACCTACAACGTACAAGAATACACAAATGCACACTATTTAGTGATAAAATCTGATAAAAGAGATGCTAATAATAAGATAATAACGCTTCACGTCACTATAACACAAGCACTTATCAGCTACTAAAGTGCAGGAGTTGCCTTAACTAGCATGCAAATGGGTAATTTGGACCGAGAAACCGGAAATTAGACCAACCCGATGGTCACGGAAATTGGTCCCTAATACGGTACAAGTATCGAGTACGGAATTCCTTCCGCTCGAATCCTCACACGATTGCAATGGAAATGATAGGTTTCTCAAGTAAGGGAGAAGACACAATCTTGGTCAACCCTAACTATTGGAGGGGTACAAATACCCGATGGTCATGGCGTATTCATACATGTGTCCCTACCAAGTTTGGTGAGCCTAATACTAGGGTAATGGTCATGCTTCCTACCATTTTCTAAATATTGATACACAGAGTTCTCATGCATACCAAGCATTCAAATACACCAAACAAAGTTCACAAACAAGTCCCAAAATGCATAAATCAAGTCAAGTAAGCATCCTACACAAGTTCACCCCCAAGGTTCACCTACATCCAGTGACCTTGGGGTTTAGTTGATCATGAATACAAAATACACAAAAAATACATGAAAAAAACCAAACAATACAAAGAAAACACTCCCTCAAAGGATAGGGGCTGAATGATGCTTCCAAAGACGCCACCAAAGGGGTGGCTTCCCTTGTCGATCTTCCCCTCAATTGTGGATCAAGGAAGTGGATTTCGTCATATGTTGCTCTCCTTGATGTTCTTTCCACGGAAATGGCCTCCAACGGCAGTTCTTAGCTCCGATTTGAAGATGGTGGCAAGTGTGCTCAAGACCTAGGACTCCTCCCTTAAGAAAAATGAACTCCTTTGCCTTAAAAACTCATTCTCAGCAAGTCATGCGGCTTGGCATACGATAACTCTGCTATAATAAAATTGCTACAGTGCTACTACTACAGGGGCTGTATACGGTCAGTCATGAGCCCGTATGGATCTCCAGACTTAGCCATTTCACCAAAGTTCTCGTGATACAGTGCTGGTACAGTACTACTACCGTACCGGGCTCGAAAATGGTCTTTTCCTGCCAAATTCTTCTCAAAATCTCTTTGATGAGCTCCCCATGGTAACTTCTGTGCCTGTAACATGAAATAAACCAATTTAAACCGAAAACGGGCATCCATTCATATAAAAATACTAGATAAATATGCAAACATACATAAATAATACGTACAGTTATGCGTTTATCAAACATCCCACACCTAAGCATTTGTTTGTCCCTAAGCAAACAAACATGAACAACAGGGGCAAGAAGATAAATGACTAACTGTTCGACCTCAAGCTCAACAGTAGAGGACCCGACAAGCACAGATAGAAGGAAAGATAGATAATGAGTTGTTCTGTTGGCAACTGGGTACGGATAGTCCTGTTTCATCTAAAATGCACTCGTGAGTGTGTGTTGACTTCCAACCTCAATCCCCATACCATGGATCACCCAAAGGCGTCCAATCACTCCACACACAATGAAGTCGGCATTAATCTGTTAAAGGCACCCTCAATACCCAGTTAACCTGTTAAACAAACTCACTTGAGGCCAAAGAAAACAACAAAGGACCTCAAAGGCACTTAAAAAGGCATTGAAAGTAGACTTCAATATTTTAATGCCAAAACATTGTAATGGGTTAGTTGGAGTGTAAAAGATGGAAGTACATGTGTAAAAGTCTGTCAGTGCACTAAAGATAAAGCAGGACATCATTTAGGCACAATAATGAAATACAACTCATAACTGTCAACCCTTCATGCTAGGAAGTCCTAAATTAATTGTCATTGCTATCATGGGTAAAACAAGCATGCAATAAGGGCAAAGCACTCCATCCCCACACCTAGAATCATACATTGTCCCTAATGTACATGAATCAGTAGAACAAGGTGATAGGTATGCAATAAAAATAAGGAGATGAAGCAAGGAGACTTCCCCAATTAGTTGATGCAGTGAATCCAAAGTGAACCCGGATAGGGGTAAGTCACTATTGGCCATGAAGTGTGAAGCATCCTCAATGATCAGTCCTGAAAACAACAGAAAATGCATCACAACTCGAAAAATAAATAAGGAGAGCGAACAGATAAAATCCAAACTAGATAAAAAGAAATAGTTTAGTAGGGCCGAAACCCTAACTAACTAAATAGTACAACACACAACAGAATAAGTCTAAGTGCATACAAACAAAATACAAAAAAAAACATGAAAAGAAAAATAAAGACTAAAAGTCGGTGTCATGAGTCTAATGATCAGGTGGAGGTGGTGACGCCATGCGCGTGGTCGTGGCAGATGAAGTGTCGGCAGATGAAGATGAGCTGCGCAGGAATGTGAGGATCTCAGCAACGCTGCTCTCAATGCGGCTTTGTCCCCTCTCTAGTGTCTGCAGCTGCTGCTGAACCTCGAGGCGAAACTCTGCGAACCTAGCCTCAAGACTTCGACTTGGAGCCAGATCCTGCCTCAGAATCCACCAAGGTCTGAGGGTCCCGTGACGTTCCTCCTGCTAGGCGTTTAAGCTAATATGTGGTCCCTGATCTCACAACCATCCCCATAGCATGCCCCGGGTGAGCTCAATCAAACCAAGGCCCCTGATCAAACGTGTAATGTATGGGCTGGCAAAAATCATCCCAAGGCATGTTGAAGTCCCTTGGTGAGCAAGAAACTCAGCAAGAAGATAGCCTAGGTGTACGGGGTAGCGCTCAATGATGCTGTAGAGCATAAACAAGTCGGTACGTGTAACTACATCGGTAGAATTAGATCAACCGCTCACACTCCTGGATAGCAAAGCCTGGATGTATCTTTGAGCTGGGTTCATCATCGTGAAAGCCTTCCTTCATGACGTGCAGGCAATGGACTTCCAGAAAGACTCATGGGTGACAGGGCGCGGAAAATCTCGCGGCAAATTCTTGAACTCAGAAGTGTAAATGTCCTCATCTGTGTAGAGTCCAAAATAAACACCCAACTGGTCTTAAGAAATCTTATGCTTCTTTGTGAATGCCCTGAAGGATACATGGCCAACTTGTCGGGTGTAGGGGTGCGGACTTTACACCTCGATCGAGCTAAGTACCTTCAACGTAATTTCCTTGTAGGTGGGCTTATCAATCTCAAAAACCTTGTCCCAACCACCATGCGATGTGTATTCCTGGATGGTATGATCTAGGTTCAAAGTCCTCAAAGTTTCCCAATCAATTTTTCGGACAACAACAAAATTCTTCCTCGACAAAAGGGCATAATGGGTCTTGTGGGCATCGTCAGTGAATCTTGGCTCAAAGGTGGGCGGTGGAGAGCTTCTCCGGGGTCGCTTTGAAGCCACATGCTTGGTCGGCATCCCTACAAGACCATACAAGCTCCATTAAATCAAAAATATATAAAAATAATGCTCAATGGAATCAATGGGCTGAATTCTAATTATTGCTACAGTAAATCCGGGAAAATTTGGCAAGAGTATCTCCTTGTAAAAGTAGCAAAATAATTTACAAAGCTTCAAATTCAAAGAAAACATTTACAGGAAGCATTCACAACAATATTCCCAAGAAAATCAGCCCAAGAACACAAAGAAAAGCCCTAGAGATGGAGAGTTATGGGGCTTACTTCAAGATAGGGCACCAAAGTGAGGATGAAGTGGAATCCGGCTAAAAACTCGATAAAACCTCAAAAATCTTCCAAAAACTTGTTCTCTAGGATGAGGAGAGCTCTTGTGTGCAAAAATAATGAAGGAAAATGATGGAGAAATGAAGAGGGGAGGGGAAGAAGATGATGAGAAAATGAGTGAATAGTGCAAATATGGGGTGAAGAAAGGGTTATAGCAAACCAACCATCCATGCGTTCAGCCATGCGTCCGAGTGGTCATGCAAGCATATGGCTGCCCGCATGACCCACTAGATGGCCATATGGGCATGCATGCCCGCATAGCTTTATGGATGGGTATATAGGAGTGCATGCGGTCAAAAAACGGCCGTTTTCCAGATTTTTCATCAAGAACTCATCCAAACACCCTAAAAACTCATGAAAAACAAAGCCAAAACCACTAACAACCATCAAAAACATGGAATTTGATGCGTCACAATGAATCAAAAATTAAAGAACACATGACAACCATTGAAGATCATGATAAAAAAAATGAGAAAGATAGCTAAACAATCACAACCACACACTCAAAATTCAAAGAACAACAAGCACTAACACCTCAAAATTATGAAAAACACACAAGCACACAAACTAAAAATATGAAAATGAACTTGCAAGGAATTCAAATGCTCGGGTTGCCTCCCAAGGAGCGCTTGTTTAATGTCTTTAGCTCGACGTCTCTTACCACATCATTATGGTGGATCAAAGAGAGTTGAATTACCTCCAACCTTGGGTGAAATGTTGTTACTCGAGAAATTCATTGAAAGGCACGAAAAGAGCTTGAATTTCCCTTGATTCTCAAAGATTAAGCGATCTACCTCCTCGGGTGACATTGTTGCTTCCTTAACATCTTTTCTTAGCTTTTTCTTTGTCTTTCTCCACAACATCTTCATGGTTTTCATCTCTTTGTCATGTGGGGGAGACTCGCACACTACTTGTGCAACTTGTTGCGTTAGTAAAGTAAAGATGGGGCATCAATTTCTTCAATTTCTTCATATCCTAGCTCATCCAAAATTTCATCAAGGGGGTTCAGAGCTTAGACCTCCTGCACACAATCAGAGATAATTACATCAGTTTTCTCCATGAAATACAAACTATCATCATGATCAAGTGTATGCCTCATTGCGTCGGGGAGGGTGATGATCACTTGGTCATCACCCACTCTTAAGGTCATCTTACCACCCTTAACATCAATTAAAGCACCGGATGTGTTAAGGAAAGGACGGCCAAGAATTATGGCAACCTCCACATCATCATCCACATCTAATATAACGAAGTCCACCGGAATGATAAGTTTATCAACTCTCACAAGAACATCTTCAACTACTCCTCGTGGTCTTCACATTGAACGGTTGGCAAGTTTTAGGGTCATGCGTGTGGGTCTCAAATCTTCCAATCCCAATTTTAGAAATAGCTTATATGGCATCACATTGATGCTTGCCCCCAAGTCAGCCAATGCATTTTCTTGTATTCCATCACCAAGCACACATGGAATAATAAAAATACCAGGATCGTTGAGTTTTTTTGGCGGTTTCCTTTGGATCAAAGCAGAGCAGTTCCCTGTCAGAGTCATAGAATGCAATTCCTCCAATTTTCTTTTATTCATGATGAGATCCTTCATAAATTTGGCGTACTTGGGCATTTGGGATAAGGCTTCAACCAATGGGATGTTGATGTGGAGTTGCTTGAATATGTTAAAAAATTTTTTAAATTGGGCATCCTCGTCTTGTTTCAGTCTTGATGGGTAACGCACAACGGGCTTGTACTCCTTGACACGACCCCTTGCGTGTGTACCCCGCAAGTGCACAGATTGTCGAAGTAATAAAATACCCTGGTGAGTCGGTAGTCGTATCCACTGGGAATAGTGTTCAGAAACAAGCATTATCACTATTTTAGCTATAAATGGAATCGATGGTAAAAGAAATCAATATGTATATATATATAAAAGAAAGTAAAAGAGACCAAGAAGGGTAATAAAGGTAGGAGAGGTAATCGATATAAAGATGAGGTACCCGGACAAAGCTCCCTCTAGGACTAATGCTTCTAGTGCAAGACTAGTATTATATCCTCTAATTGATGTCTAATGAGTGGTGGAAATCCTTAAGCACACAGTCCCAAACCCTAATTATAGTTCTAACCCTTTGGTCCAGGTGGAAGAACCCTAATCTAAGTTAAGCCCCAGTCCTAGGATTCACTCAACCATTCGCAAGAGAGTTCATTTCCTAGTACTTGACTCTACTTCGATCACGATTAACTCCTCGGATAGGGAGGTAGGGAAATTCACACCAGAGGGGAAAGGGGACCTTCCGCTACCTCTCGACTCATCCTCTCAACCCTCTCCAACATTGTGTAGTCTAATCCTGTAGAGGTTGTCACAACCTCAAAGGATAACCTAATAGATTCTCAACCCTAGTGTCTGATGATTACTGCAAGTGCATGGGTCGCCAGTAATACCCCTCGCGCAAGCACGAGTGGGTCGTATTCCCAAGGGCAAAGGAACTACTATTACTTCCCCTTCATCTATTTCCTAACCTAGAAATTACAAGATAAAAGTAAGATAAGAGGAATAACAAAGGGAAAACTATAAACACATGGACTAAGGCTCACCACATAAGCATACTAAGGAAGCAAGTAGGAATGAAAGTTCGAGGTCCCCGGGCGAGGATCCCCTCTGGACTACTAAAGCTAGAAGGATACTCGAATAACATAGGCAAAGGTGGTTAGGCCAAGAGATGTCCAAAGGTAGGTCACCCCGATGGTCACCGTGATAGCCCCTAATCCGGTATGAGTATTGGAATACGGAATCACTTCCGCCCAAATCCTCACACGATTGCAATGCGCCTAGGGAAATCTCTAATTAAGGTCAAACACAACATCTAGGTTCAACCCTAATGGTTGGAGGGGTACGAAATACCCGATGGTCACGGCGTATTCGTACATGTATCCCTTCTAAGCCAAGTATGCCTAGTACAAGGGCGATGGTCACGAAACCAAGTACAACCTAGAATTCAAACCACAGAGTTCTCATGCAATTTGATACAATAAAGAACACAAAGCTTAGACCACAACCAAACCAAATACCAAAAATATTCTCAAAGTATCCATACAAGCAAGTTCATCCCAAGGCTCACCGGATGCCCGGTGACCTTGGGAGTCAAGTTCATCATCAACAAAGGAGAATGTATACAAAACAAGAAATACAAGATAAAGCTCATAACAACTCCCCTAAGCTGAAGACTAGAAGAAGATGGTGATGGGAATCCGGCGGATCAAAACCAACGAACTCCTAGATGCTTTCCCTTGAGTGTGATCTCCTTCTCCCTTCGATTTTCTCCTCAAAAATGCCTTCTCCCTCAGCCTTGATGTCCTAGAAGACGATGGAAGAGAAGAGGTGGCCAAAGACAACCAAGATGATGCCCTAGAAACCCTTTTAAAGATGATCCCGTGCCTCTTCACGAGTGAGCTCACGGTCCATATACGACCCGTGAGGTAGCCTGTAATGCGGGACGAAAGAATCTGCAAAGATGCAAAACTGCTACAGTAACCTACTACATTGTTGAGCTCAGTGCCTATGAGGTAGCCTTTATGCCTTCTCCAAATGTGCGTGCTTCAGGCTGCTACAGTGTTGCTACAGCGTCTGGTCCCAAAACGACGATTTCAGCATAGATTTCTTCTAAAATCGGGTCGTTGAGCTCACCTAGGCTTCTTTTGTACCTAAAACACAAAATAACCCAATTTAGATCGAAAAAGGGCATCGACTCATCAACAAAATACGGAAAAGCATGCACAAGTATACGTATAAAATATATACATTTAGACGTTTATCAGTGTCACGGCTAAGGGAAAATCTCATACAATCAGCATGCAAGATTGGAACTAAATAAGAAAACATCAAATTAATAAAGCATAATGAAAGTTATAGAAACACAAGCATCCTAGGGTTCACAAGTCCGAATACCCACTAGGGGTTTAGCTCTCCATGGAGTATTACAAAATCAATAAAAAGTTTAAGAACATATGCATGAAAACCATAAAGAAAACCCCCTTGTAGATCGTATCGATGGTCTTGTGGAGCCGCATGTCTTCTCCAACGAATCCCTTGTCAAGCCTAGTGCACACCTCGCCGAATCGATGCCAACGAAAGCTCCCACAATAGCTTTCTTCCAATGGATGTCGATGCCGATGCCGTATAATCGCCTCCAAAGACCTCGAAGAACCTCTCCAAACCTAGCCAAAAACCCCCCTAAAGATAGGCAAGAGATAGAAAGGGGGGTCCCCAAATAGATCTAAAAACAGGCTATTTATAGGTTGAAATCAGACTGAAATCGGAGTTCTACACGCCCCTGTAGATTTTCCACACGGGCTGCAGAATTTCCACACGCCCGTGTGTTAATTTCATATGGCTGTGTGGAAATTCTGTTTTGCTGATTTTCGGCAGACTGTGAACAGTAACTTGTTACAGTGCTTTTACTACATCAATTAACTACAGTAACTGCTACAGTGCTTCACCGAAATGCTCCCGAATTAATCGTTCTTCATCGAGCCCATTGAATTGGGCACACAATCAACGGTAGATTATGTCGATTACTTCATTTCTATTCATTGGTAAAATTCTCCAATCCTACACGAGTTAGACTTTTGTGAATGTGACTTCCTTTGTGCCCTTCCAATGGAGGTTGGCACACACCCACAAGTCTAGACTCGTGTCTTGTTCCTTGCTTGGTCCGAAAAGTCCTCAACAATGGCGAACATAACCTATTCTTGCTTCTTTTTCTCCAAATTGGCTCCACAACCCTACAATGCATAAAAACACACAAATGCACACAACTTAATGATAAAATCTGATAAAAGTAATGCTCAATGTAAGATAATAATACTTCATATTACTATAACACAAGCACTTATCACTCCTTTTCCTTTGGATCGGGGGGTTGGTGAACATCTTCCTTGTACTTCTTCTTACCTTCATCACTACCATCATTCCTTAAGTCAGGGTCTTCCAGTGTGGTTACCCTATCATTGGAAGCACTTGGGCTCCCCTCAGTCCTTGCCTCCAACTGCTTCCCGCTCCTCAATGTGATAGCTTTTAGATGCTCCCTTGGGTTGTTCTCAGTGTTACTTGGCAAGCTGCCCGAAGGACGATCAGATTGGGCCCTGGCAAGCTGTCCAACTTGGTTTTCAAGAGACTGGATGGAGGCTTGTACATTCCTTAGTATAGTACCGAACTCATCTAACCTTTTTTCTACGCCTTGAAACCTTGTTTTAGTATTTATCATGAATTTAGCCAACACATCCTCGGTGGTGTACTTTCTTTCTTGTTATGGAGGTGCTAGGTATTGGTTTGCCTGAGGTGGCGGGGGTCTCTGCTGTGCTTGGCCTTGGCTCCATGACATGTTTGGGTGGTTCCTCCACCCCTGATTGTAGGTGTTGCTATATTGGTGACACGACCCCTTGCGTGTATCCCGCAAGTGCACGGGCTTGTCGAAGTAATAAAATTACCCTGGTTAGTGGGTAGTCGAATCCACAGGGAATAGAGATTTAAAACACAAGAATTCGCTATTTAGTTATGCGGTATACGAAAAGTAATAATCAGAGTGATGAGTGAATTTATGGAAGCAATTAGAATAAAAGACAAGAAAGTAAATAGAGAGATGAAAGGCAAGAGAAAAGCAAGTAGAAGTTAAAAGAGAAAGACTAGCAATGGATGAGATAGGATATTCGGACAAGCTACCTCTAGGACTTATGCTTCTAGTGCAAGACTATGCTATTATACTTTCCTATTGATGTTATTTGAGTCGAGGATATCCTTAAACTCACGGTCCCAAAACTTAAGGTCAACCGTGACTAACCCCAACATTATGTCCCGATATTAGGATTCACTACGACCCTTGACTCTTGTTGACCTGTCAACTAAGCCCCAGGGGAGTCTATCTTCCTAACCCTAACACTACGTGGGATTACTTTAAGCTCTAGGGATTCCTAGTGATAAAACCTGTTCCTCTATGTAGTTCTAACCTTTTGGTCCAGGTGGAAGAACCCTAGTCTAGATTGAGCCCTAACACTCTATTTTGACCGCTAATTAACCAAGGAAACGGAGGTAGGGAAAAATTACACAGTAAGGGAAAGGGTGCATCGTTACCTCACAACTCTCCCTCTCAACCCTCTTTAATCTTAAGGAGTCTAACCCTATACGAGTTGTCACACCTCCAAAGGATAACCTAGATTGCTCTCAACCTTAGTGTCACTGCTAAGGGAAAAACAATAGCACAACATAATTAAAATTGAAACTCGATTTATTCATCAATAATGAAAAAGCACAATAGCAATGTCATAGAAACATAATAATCCTAGGGTTTTACAAGTCTGAATACCCATGAGGGTTTAGCTCCTCATGGAGCTATACATGTTCATCAAAATATGAAATAAAGAATAAAGTAAAAGCATTGATGAAAACCCCCTCGCGTCTTGTGCGGCCGTCGAACGTCGATGTCGATGCCGATGACGCGCTCCAATCCTCCATAAAGTCCTCTTCGAAACCCTAGCCGCACTCTCCAGAAGGTGGGGAGAAAGATAGGTCAAAAGATTCCTCAAAAGTATCCAAATCGGGCTTTTAATAGGCTGAGTGCGGCTTTAAATTTGAACTTATCGGGACTTCACACGGCCGTGTGGAATTAACACACGGGCGTGTGAAGTTTCTGTCTGCTGAAAAATTAATTCACACGCCCGTGTGAATTCTCTGGAATTCTGAAATTCGGCCGAAGTGAACAGTAGCTTGCTACAGTTTTTCCGCTGCAATAACGAGCTACAGTGCTTTCCGAAAAAGCTCCCGAATCTATCATTCTTCATCGAACCCATTGAATTGGGCACACAATCAATGGTAGATCGTGCCGATTGCTTCAAGTCTTCTTCTTGGCGAAGTTCTCCTAAGCAACACGAGTTTAGACTTATTGTGAATGTGACTGCCTTTGTGCCCCTCCAAAAGAGGTTGGCACACACTCACAAGTCTAAACTCGTGCCTTGTTCCTTTCTTTGTCCGAAAAGTTCCCCAACAACGACGAACACGCTCTAACTTCGTTCTTGTTTTCAAACTTGGCTCCACAAACCTATACTGCATAAGAATACACAAATGCACACTATTTAGTGATAAAATCTGATAAAATGTATGTTCATTGTAAGATAATAACGCTTCGCGTTACTATAACACAAGCACTTATCAATTGGTTCCCCGGTCCTCTAGGTCCACCACTAACGTAGTCAACATTCTCCGTAGGTGCTGAAGGGGGCAATGAATATAGGGCATTGAGAAGTTGCATGCCCGGCACCACAAGTGTCACAAGACATCACCGCCTTAGGAATGGAACTAGACCCAAGCATCAACTGTTCAACCTTCTATACTAATGAACTGACTAAGGAGTTATTGTCTGAGAGATTCTTCGTCAAGGCCTCAACCTTAGCAGTCAATGTAATATTCTCATTCACCTCATACAAGCCCGAAGCCTTTGGTGCCTTCTAACGAGTACTCCAGTGGCACTCATTACTAGTGATGTTTTCAATAAGAGCTTCAGCTTCCTCAGGCAACTTGGCACTTAGAGATCCTCCTGTTGTAGCATCAATTAGTTGTCTCGTTGCATAGTTCAGCCCGTTACAAAACATCTGTACTCTCACCCACGCAGGGAACCCGTCGTGAGGACACTTATGCAAGAGATCCTTGAACCGTTCGTGGGCCTCCAAAAGCGTTTCTGAATCCCCCTGCCTAAAGGATGATATTTCTGGCCCGAGTCATGCAGCCTTGCTTGGAGGGAAATAACGGGCAAGGAACTTCTCGACTATCTCTTTCCATGTAGTGATCGATCTAGGGGCCAAAGAAGTGAGCCAATGATATGCCGCTCCTCTCAAATTGAACGGGAGCAACCTCAGTCTTATGGTGTTGTTGGACATTGAGTTAATCTTGATGGTGGAGCAAATTTGGAGGAAATGGGACAGGTGTGTTAGTGTTAGCCCTAGCCCCAATGCGTTGATCTGAACCTTTATTAGTTATATGTTTATTTTTAATAAAACCTGGCTTGTTTTATCTTACTGCATTTTTGTGCATGTATGCTTGGATATCACTATCCCTGAGAGTTTGTTCCGCACAAGTTGCTGAATACGTGATTCGGGCAGTAAAACCTTGGTGCATAGAAGAACAACTTTCTAAACATCCCTAGTCATTTACTGTCATGGTAATGTTAGTAAACTAAGACTAGTATGCCTATTGTGTGATGATCATGTTTTATGGATTAAAGGACATGTGATGTCAATCAATAGACATAGACATGTGTTAGTGAACAGTGTGTCTGGATCGATCCGCTCACGAGATCAATATATGGTTGCAAAATCATAAGTGGTTTTCGTGTAACGCTTATACCAAATCCTTAGACTCAAGGTCGCTATGGAGCTTGGATGAATGTTGGTGTACTTTGACATACGCCTAACGTCATTTGTAATAGAGTGACAAGTGTGGGTATGATTGGGTGCATCGAGATTCATAGCTAGTAACATTTACGATGCGAAGGGATTGCCACACTCAGAGAAGAGAGAATATCACCGGCCACTTGATCGGTGAAACTGAGTAGTGCGATAAATAAGTAAGGGTGACTAAGCTCCATGCCTTATGTTGATCGAGATATTTGATAAACGTCTAAATGTACATATTTTGCACGTATGTATGCGCATGTATTTCGGTGTTTTATTAACGAATCAATGCCCTTTTCGGTCTAAATTGTTTTATTTTGTGTTTCAGGTACATTATATGCTTTGGTGACCGTAACGACCCGATTTGAGAGGAAATCTACACCGAAACCGTCGTATAGGGTCCTGAGTACTGTAGCATTACTGTAGCTACCTGAAGCGCGAAGAGTTGGAAGGAAAATGAAATCTGGAAACCCTCACGGGCAGGCTCACGGCCGTGAGCAGTTACTATAGTTGTTTTACTGTAGCGGTTTACTATCAATTGCCTTGTTAAATAATTCAGCCCATTGCAAAACATTTGCACTCTAATCCAAGATTGAAATCCATGGTGAGGACATTTGAGCAACAAGTCTTTAAACCTTTCATGTGCTTCAAAGAGTGTCTCCAAATCTCCCTGCCTGAAGGATGAGATTTCTTGCCTCAACCTCGCCGCTTTGCTAGGAGGAAAATATCGGGCCAATAATTTTTCCACCATATCCTTCCAAGTGGTGATGGAGCTGGGAGCCAAGGATGTGAGCCACCTATAAGCTGCTCTCCTCAAACTGAATGGAAAAAGTCTCGGCCGGATAGCATCATCAGATACCGAGTTTATCTTGAAGGTTGAACAAATTTGCAAGAAGCGAGATAGATGAGCGTGCGGGTCTTCATCTGCCAACCCATCAAACTGAACCGAATTCTGGATCATTCCAATTGTGCTCGCTTTTATTTCAAAATTGTTAGCTGGAACCGCCGGTGCTTGAACACTGAATTCTTCACCGGTGAATTGTGGCCGCTCATAATCAGACAAGGTCCTCCTTGGTTCAGCCATTACAGTAGGTTCGCTTGATTCCACACTAACCTCTTGTCCACTCTGTCTCGAACTCTCACCCAATCCTCTCAACCTTTGATGCAAAGTTATCTCTATTTCGTTGTCGGGTTCAACCAAGTTTGCTTGACTCGACCGTGTCATAAAATAGGTACCTTGCAAAACCGGAGTCAAGAATTAGTAATTGACGAGAGGTAAGAAAATAGAAATTGCAAAACGATAGATAATGGAATATATACAAAGGATGATAAATGCAAAACAAGAAAATGGTCAAATCAACACGCGCAAAGTTTTCCGAATATTTCTCATGGGTCCCCGGCAACGGCGCCAAAAACTTGATGAGTGCTATCCCGCAAGTGCACGGGTCGTCAAGTAATACCCTGTGCGTGACACAGGGGTCGTATTCCCTGGGGCCCGAGAAGCTACCCTTACTTCCCTTTTACAATGTTGTTTGACCGCTACAATTCAAGAGAGAGTGAATATAATGCAAAAAGGCTAAATAAGTAAATAACTAATGCAAACATACGAGGGCAAGATACGGGGTAAAATAGGACTAGGAGTGGTCACGGATGAGGATTCCCTTAGGGGCTACAAAGGTGAGTAGGAAGCTTGGACTAACATGCAAGTGGATAATTGGACCGAGAAAACCCTAGATTAGGCCAACCCGATGGTCACGGAAGTCGATCCCTAATCCGGTACGGGTATTGGATACGGTACGTGATAAGTGCTTGTGTTGTAGTAACGCGAAGCGTTATTATCTTACAAATGAACATACTTTTATCAGATTTTATCACTAAATAGTGTGCATTTGTGTATTCTTGAGCATTGTAGGTTTCGTGGAGCTAAGTTGGAAAAGAAGAACGAAGTTAGGTCGTGTTCACCGTTGTTGGGAGGTTTTCAGACCAAGCAAGGAACAAGGCACGAGTTTAGACTTGTGAGTGTGTGCTAACCTCCTTTGGAGGGGCACAAAGACAGTCACATTCACAACAAGTCTAACTTGTGTAGCTTAGGAAAACTTCACCAAGAAGGAAACTCGAAGCAATAGGCACGATCTACCATTGATTGTGTGCCCAATTCAATGGCCTCGATGAAGAAACAACATATTCGGGAGCATTTCGGAGAGTTACTGTAGCAACACTGTAGCTTGTACTGTAGCGAATCACTGTAGCAAGTTACTGTGCACTTCTGCCGAAGAATCAAGGTTCCAGAGAATTCACACGGGCGTGTGGAATTAACACACGGCCGTGTGAACTAATTTTCCAGCAAACCAGAGACGTCATACGGGCGTGTGGAATTAACACACGGCCGTGTGGATTGATTTTCCAGCAAGCCAGAAACTTCACACGGGCGTGTGGAATTAACACACGGCCGTGTGAAGTAATTTTCAGGAAAGACAGAGACTTCGCACGGGCGTGTGGAAATTCCACACGGCCGTGTGAATTCCCGATAACTTCAAATTTAAAGCCGCAATCAGCCTATTTAAAGCCGATTTGGAGACTTTTTGAAGAATCTTGGACCTATCTTTCTCCCCAACTTCTGGAGAGGGCGGCTAGGGTTTCGGAGAGGACTTTGTGGAGGATTGGAGCGCGTCATCGGCATCGTCACCAACGTTCGACGGCCGCACAAGACCACGGCCACACCATACGCGAGGGGGTTTTCATTGATGTCTTTAGTTTGTTCTTTCTTTCATAAATTGTTGAACATGTATAGCTCCATGAGGAGCTAAACCCCTCGTGGGTATTCGGACTTGTAAAACTCTAGGATAATTATGTTTCTTTGACATTGTTATTATGCTTTTCCATTAATTGATGAATAAATTCGAGTTTCAATTTTAGATTTCTTGTGCTATTGTTTTCTCTTAGCCGTGACACTAAGGATTGAGAACAATCTAGGTTATCCTTTGGAGGTGTGACAACTCCTATAGGATTAGACTACTTAAAATTGAAGAGGGTTGAGAGGGAGAGTTGTGAGGTAGCACCGTACCCCTTTCCCTTACGTTGTGATTTCTCCCTACCTCCTATTCCTTGAGTCATTAGAGGTCGAATAAGAGTGAAGTGCTAGGTAGACAAACTCCCCCAAGGTTTTGGGGTGACGTGAATCCTACGCACTGGGGCTTAATTTAGACAATGGTTCTTCCTCCTGGACCAAAGGGTTAGAACTATCACACATTGGAACAGGTTTTATCACTAGGAGTCCCTAGAGCTTAAAGCAATCCCACGTAGTGTTAGGCTTAGGTAGAAATACTCCCCTGGGGCTTAGTTGAGCAATCAACAGAGTGAAGGGTTGACGTGAATCCTATTGCCGGGACATAGTGTTGGGGTTAGCCACGGTTGACCTTAGATTTGGGACCGTGTGTTTCAGGATTTTCCTCGACTCAATTAACATCAATAGGAAGGTATAATAGCATAGTCTTGCACTAGAAGCATAAGTCCTAGAGGTAACTTGTCCGGATACCCTATTTTCACTTATTACTAGTTTCTCTCTTTTTACTCGTTGCTTGCACTCTTCTCTCTTTCATCTTTCGATTTATTTGCTTTGCATCTACTCTAGTTCCCATAAATTCACTCATCACTCCGATCATTGTTTCTTTTCATACATCGCACGACTCAATAGCAACTTCTCGTATTTTAAATCCCTATTCCCTGTGGATTCGACTACCCACTCACCGGGGTAACTTTTATTACTTCGACAAGGCCGTGCACTTGCGGTACGCACGCAAAAGATCGTGTCAAGTTTTTGGCGCCGTTGCCGGGGAATAGGCGTATTTTTGATACTTGTTTTTGCTATTTTAGTCATTCACTTCGTTGACTATTTCATACTTTTTTTAACTATCATCGTTCTTATTTTTCTTTTCTTTGTGTTAGCTTCAGGTTATGACCCGCGGGAACCCTTCGATTCTTGTTGAAGGAGACCCGAACATTGGAAGGAGAATACACCGTAAAGGAAAAGAGCCTGTGGAAGAACAATCCGAGCAAGCAGCATAGATTCAGAAGGGTCGGAAGCTATGGCAGAACAGAACGAACAACAAAGGACATTGGCTGATTTTGCTAGACCCGCGGTAATGGGGACCCAATCAAGCATTGTGAGGCCCCCAATTACCGCAAATACCTTTGAGTTGAAACCGTCGTTCATTCAAATGTTGCAACAGTCCGCACAGTTTAATGGGTTGGCCGATGAAGATCCCAACAACCATCTAGAGAATTTTCTTGAAGTGTGCGACATGTTGAAGATCAATGGGGTAACGGACGACGCAATCAGATTGAGAGCCTTCCCATTTTCATTGAAGGGGAAAGCAAGATATTGGTTACATTCATTACCGAGAGCATCTATCACTACATGGGAAGAGATGGCCGAGGCATTCTTGGCTAGGTATTTCCCGCCGGGAAAATCAGCAAGGCTCCGGAATGATATCTCATCCTTCATGCAAGTGGAATTGGAGTCTCTATTCGAGACATGGGATAGGAGCTCCTCCGGAAGTGCCCGCAACACGGATTCCCCGAGTGGATGATCATTCATACTTTTTATAATGGGTTGAATCCAAGCACTAAGCAACTTTTAGATGCAGCGGCAGGAGGGACTCTGGGAGGCAAGACCCCCGATGAAGCCCGGCACCTTATTGAAGAGATGGCGATGAATAGCTATCAATGGAACACAAGGGACAGAAGGAAGGTAGCCGGAATTCATGATGTTGATGCAGTTACATCTTTGGTGGCACAAGTAGAATCATTGAGTAAGAAGTTGGACGCTCTAACTTCACCAAGAGTTGCGGCCATCACTACATGTAACGGTTGTGGGGGAGGTCATGCTTCAAGTGATTGTCCGATTGCTATTGGGGGCGCTAGCACGGTGGAGCAGGCTGATTTTGTGGGAAATAACTACAGAGGACAAGGCAAAGGCAACCCGTATAGTGGCACTTACAATCCAGGGTGGAGGAATCACCCAAATTTCTCATGGAGCAACCAAGGACAGTCACAACAAAAGAATAACACACCACCAGGATTTCAGAACCAACAAGCACTGAATTTAGAAAGCCGAGTGACAGGGATAGAAGGGAAGATGACTGATCTAGAAAAAGCTCTCACACGGTTTGTTTCTTCATCGGATGCTAGATTCCAGTCGGTGGAAGCTACACTTCGCAATCATACCGCCTCCTTACATAATTTGGAGAATCAAGTGGGGCAAATTGCGAAGACATTAGCGGAAAGGCCTCAAGGGAGTTTGCCTAGTAATACGGAGACAAATCCGAGGGAACAATTGAAAGCAATCACCTTGAGGAGTGGGAAAGAGGTCGAGAGAAATCTCCCTCTAGAGAAGGCCCAAGAGACACCCGAGGTAGTGGAGGTAGAGGAAGGAGTAACAAACGAAAAAGAGGTGGCATCCCCACCCTACAAGCCAAGGATCCCCTATCCTTCACGATTAAAGAATGACCAAGACAATGAACAATACAAGAAATTTCTGGGAATTTTCAAACAGTTGCACATCAACATACCATTCGCGGAAGCATTAGCCCAAATGCCTAAGTACGCGAAGTTCTTGAAAGACCTCCTAACCAACAAGAGGAAATTGGAGGAGAGTGCATCTGTGATACTCGATGCCAATTGCTCGGCCGTATTGCAAAAGAACATGCCTAGCAAAAGAAAAGATCCCGGGAGTTTTATAATACCATGTAACATTGGCAACATGGGTGAAGAGATGGCATTGGCCGACTCAGGGGCAAGCATCAATGTCATGCCTTACACGTTCTTCCAAAAGCTAGGCTTGGGCGAGCCAAGACCCACTCGGATGACACTTCAACTCGCGGACCGATCAGTGAGGCATCCGAGAGGGATTGTGGAAGATGTGTTGGTGAAAGTCGACAAATACATATTTCCTGTTGACTTCGTAGTGTTGGATGTCGATGAGGATGTCGAGGTTCCATTGATCCTTGGAAGGCCATTCTTGCGTACTTCCAAGGCCTTGATCGACATGGACGGCGGGGAGCTCACATTGCGAGTAGGAGAAGACAAGCTCACATACCGACTCGCCGAAGCCATGAGACACTCTCTCGATTTTGATGACACTTTATACTTCCTTGACACCACTGATGAACTAATAGATGATTATGTGCAGGAAATGATGAACCCGGATCCATATGAAGGGTGGCCGGACCAAGACTTGGAGATTGAAGAGGAAGTGCTCTCCATTGGTCTAATCAAGGATGACTTCAAGCAAGAAACGGAGCGTATGAAGAAAATGCTTCGGATGATGAAAAGGTCAAAAAGACGCCACAAGAAGAACCCTAACAACAAGGGAAATGAACATTCAAGGAGTAAGGGTGATTCACCCTTTTCTGGTAACAAACTCGACATCTCCCCCTCTACTCTACAAAGGTTATGTAATGCATGCTTCCAGGTTGTAGGGAAGAGGGCAACTTCCATTCATGAATCTCCGTAAGGTAAGCCAGGTACGTCAAGCTTAGTGACGTTAAACAAGCGCTTCTTGGGAGGCAACCCAAGGCTTTACAGTTTTTCTAGGACCTAGTTAGCTTTAGATTGAATAAAAAGTCTTAGTTTTGGTGTCCTGAATTTTTCATGTGCTTACGCGGCGATTTTCTTGTGGGTTTTTGATGAATTTCATGTGCCTTAACGATAATTGATGAAGTTTAGGTTGGTTGAGTGTGTTTTCTTTGGTTTCTAGTCGTAATTTTATGGTTTTTACAGGCTCTAAGTATTTTTAAAAGAGTTTCTGAATTTTTCTGAGAGTCTGTAAAATTTTCTAAGTAAACCAGAGAAAACACACGGCCGTGTGGAATTAACACACGGCCGTGTGTCACCAATTGGAGCTCAACCAGAGAAGACACAGGGGCGTGACTTTGCCCCTGTGAAAACTTCAGAAGGGGCACACGGCCGTGTGGAATTAACAAACGGCCGTGTGAATTTTCGCAGAACTTCAACTCTTTTCCAGAGAGTTCACAGGGGCGTGTGGGTGCCCCTGTGCTAAGGCACACGGCCGTGTGGAATTAACACACGGCCGTGTGATATTTTTCAGAGAGCTTCTGTGTTTTCCCGAGAAGCCACATGGCCGTGTACCAGCCCCTGTGGATATCCTTGTGAAGGCACACGGCCGTGTGGAATTTCCACACGGCCGTGTGGGGTAGCCAGAGAGTAAACAGAATGCACACAAGGGCGTGTGTTGGCCCCTGTGAACCCTAATTTCAGAGGCACACGGCCGTGTGGCATTGTCACACGGCCGTGGGAATTCCCAGAACTCCAAAAGCCGCGCGATTTCTTTTGGTTTTCACTCGTGCCTCTTCCATTTTCATTCTAAACTCTCCTTCTACTCTCTCCACTAGTTCCCCAACCATCTCAGAGGATTTTTAAGGATTTTATTGTAGTTTTCCGGCCGGTTCTTAATATTTCTTCATCCACTCCGTCGGTAAGGATTTCATAGCCTTCTTCTTCGTCAATTCTCAACTTAATTCGTTCTTTTTGATGATTTCACCTATATTGAATGATTAATGAGTATGCGAGTATGCTTAGGAATGAATTGGGATGAATTAGATTGTTAATTTTGGAATTTTGGCCCCGCGGCCGTTATGCTCTGCCCGCCCGATGATCCACACGGGCGTGTGGAATTAACACACGGCCGTGTTGATTTCTGCAGATTGTTATATTTTAATGTTTTTGATCAATTTTCTTTTCAATCTCGCAGATATGACTTCCAGGTCCAAGAAGTTGGCTGGGAAGCGACCCCGTGAGCCCACACCCCTTCCAGAGGAGACAGAGTTCCGTATACCTGAGCACCAGACCAGGTTTGATAGATTAGCCACACTCCGTTTCGGACAGTCACGATACCCCGACCTGAGCATTATCAGAGAGATCCAGGGGGGTGACGGTATTGCCGAGGAGGTTGAGGAGCTACTCTCGGTGGATGGCTGGAGGAGATTATTGAGGATTAGAGACCCAGCCATTCGAGGGGTGACACTGGAGTTCCTGGCTTCATTTGAGTTTGACAGATCATACAGGGATTTTTCCACTCCTGATACCATTCAGTTCAGGGTATTAGGCCAGCATTTTAGCTTCAGCTTGACCCAGTTTTCGATCCATCTGGGACTATACGATGAGGCCTATACACAGACCGAGGAGTACAGGGATCTTCCTACAGACTACCCGGGCAGTCTTACCCCGCAGAGGGCATACAGAGATTTATGCGGAGAAGGCCAGTATGAGCCAGGGATCTCAAAGGCCACGTGCTTGTCTCGCCCGGCCTACAGATACTTACATGCCATTCTTAGTGGATCAGTGAGTGGCCGAGGTGATAGCACCGGGGTTCTGAGTCGCTAGGAGCTTCTTTATCTATATTCGATGGCTCAGAAGGTACCACTCCACTTAGGGCACATCTAAGCAGAGTATTTGCGCCATCAGGGCCAGTACCCTAGGGTTGGAGTGATTTTCACAGGACCCTACATTTCGAGACTCCTGATAGGGATGAGTCTCAGAGACGGAGTACGAGGGGCAGAGAAGACCAGTATACCGATCCCTCTAGGCACAGATACACTGAGGATGATGGGGATGATCCGCAGGACAGGGCCAGGAGTATATACATGGACCATTCCCCAGACAGAGCAGGCCGAGGACTCACAGGCAGCCTTAGAGCCACCACCAGTGGACACAGAGGCAGGGGCAGAGGCCGAGGCACCACCCACAGCACCAGAGCCACCTCCAGTGCGTATCTTTTCTCCATCTCGAGGACAGGACAGATTCGATCGCCTCGAGAGTGCTGTGGGTATCATGCAGCAGGAGTTAGCAGAGCTGAGGGTCGCTCAGGCTGCAGGGTTTGCCGAGTTGAGGACTACTCAGGCATCACAGTTCGCTCACTTGTCGGCACAACATGCCACAGTGATCCAGTTGTTTGAGCGATCTGTGGTGCGACCCCGACGGGTTCCCTCACCGACTGCGCCTCCATCTCCATCAGCATTAGATTCACCACCACCAGCAGCAGCAGTAGCAGCACCAGAGGATACACATCAGGACACCGACGCTGAGGCGTCATAGATTTTATCTTTCTTTTATCGCACTTTTATTTTCTTATTTTTGTTAGACTTGTAGTACCCAGAAAGGACTCTCCTTCTGGGTATGTTTTTATTTGTGTTGTCTCGAGTTGTATTTCATTATCATATCGTTATATACTCGAGCTTTATTTTGAGCTATACTGAACCCTTGCGTATGTGTGCAGATGGTCTTGGATTTAAGGAAAATGAGGAATTGTCATAGGCACGGTCATTGGACCGTGTGTGCTCCACAAACCATTGAGACTCAACTCTCAATGACCTAGCTCCATCAAACGCAACACTTGGAGTTCAGGGGAGTAATGTTTCAATTGCAACTTCCACACTAATTGTTCTTCATTGTTTTATTGGTTATAATGCTTACATGCGTACATTGGGGACAATGTACATCTTAAGTGTGGGGGGGAGAATTCACATTACACACATCTTTATTTGTGCGGTCAATTGATCATGTTCATGTAGCCTATGGCGGTTCACCTTAGTTGCAACATTTGTATTCTTATAGTTTAGGAGAATTTTTAACATTGTATCCTATCATGCTCTAGTTTCTACTTGAATTTTAGGGAATTTTTGCTCGATTATCTTATATTGCACAACTTACTCTTGGAATCTTTTGGAAACTCAATTTTGAAGTTTTTAAGGACAAGTTTATCATCGTTCTTAGTTTTACTTTGGAAAATGCATATAATAAAAAAAAATATATGGAAAAGAGAAAAAGAAAAGAAAAAAAAATATATATATATATATATGACTTTGTGAATATTTGCTTTGTTTTATGCATTTGGGGTGGAAAGAGCTACCACCTATGAAGTATGTAGCTACTCTCATAAGTCGAATACAAGTTATGCCCTAATGAGAGAAAGAGCTATCTCATGGAATGCGTGAAAGCTACTACCCCGGTAGAAAGAGCTACCTCCTCGAAAGTGTGAAAGCCACCTTTGGCGGCCGCCTAGGAAAGGGCTACCTTCGAGGTTGTGTGAAGCTACTACTTCCTTTCTTGCTTTTCGTATATAAATAAGTCCTTGTTAACAAAAGTTTGAGGAGTACTCGTTGGTTGTCTTGAGTGAGTTCACACACACTACACATTTTCGAGTTCTTCTTCCTTTTTGATTCGAGGTTTTAGCTAGAGCAATGATAACCTTATGCAATATTTTGATTTCCCCTTACTTGTAGAATGCTTCTTTTGCATACTTTTGGTGAACCTAAGGCCGAGCACTTTCAATTGTTCTTCCCAAGTACTTTCACGTTCTATTTTGCTTGAGGACAAGCAAAAGCTTAAGTGTGGGGGGATTTGATAAGTGCTTGTGTTGTAGTAACGCGAAGCGTTATTATCTTACAAATGAACATACTTTTATCAGATTTTATCACTAAATAGTGTGCATTTGTGTATTCTTGAGTATTGTAGGTTTCGTGGAGCTAAGTTGGAAAAGAAGAACGAAGTTAGGTCGTGTTCGCCATTGTTGGGAGGTTTTCAGACCAAGCAAGGAACAAGGCACGAGGTTAAACTTGTGAGTGTGTGCCAACCTCCTTTGGAGGGGCACAAAGGCAGTCACATTCACAACAAGTCTAACTCGTGTAGCTTAGGAAAACTTCACCAAGAAGGAAACTCGAAGCAATAGGCACGATCTACCATTGATTGTGTGCCCAATTCAATGACCTCGATGAAGAAACAACATATTCGGGAGCATTTCGGAGAGTTACTGTAGCAACGCTGTAGCTTGTACTGTAGCGAATCACTGTAGCAAGTTACTGTGAACTTCTGCCGAAGAATCAAGGTTCCAGAGAATTCACACGGGCGTGTGGAATTAACACACGGCCGTGTGAACTAATTTTCCAGCAAACCAGAGACGTCACACGGGCGTGTGGAATTAACACACGGCCTTGTGGATTGATTTTCCAGCAAGCCAGAAACTTCACACGGGCGTGTGGAATTAACACACGGCCGTGTGAAGTAATTTTCAGGAAAGGCAGAGACTTCACACGGGCGTGTGGAAATTCCACACGGCCGTGTGAATTCCCGATAACTTCAAATTTAAAGCTGCAATCAGCCTATTTAAAGCCGATTTGGAGACTTTTTGAAGAATCTTGGACCTATCTTTCTCCCCAACTTCTGGAGAGGGCGGCTAGGGTTTCGGAGAGGACTTTGTGGAGGATTGGAGCGCGTTATTGGCATCGTCACCGACGTTCGACGGCCGCACAAGACCACGGCCACACCATACGCGAGGGGGTTTTCATTGATGTCTTTAGTTTGTTCTTTCTTTCATAAATTGATGAACATGTATAGCTCCATGAGGAGCTAAACCCCTCGTGGGTATTCGGACTTGTAAAACTCTAGGATAATTATGTTTCTTTGACATTGTTATTATGCTTTTCCATTAATTGATGAATAAATTCGAGTTTCAATTTTAGATTTCTTGTGCTATTGTTTTCTCTTAGCCGTGACACTAAGGATTGAGAACAATCTAGGTTATCCTTTAGAGGTGTGACAACTCCTATAGGATTAGACTACTTAAAATTGAAGAGGGTTGAGAGGGAGAGTTGTGAGGTAGCACCGTACCCCTTTCCCTTCCGTTGTGATTTCTCCCTACCTCCGATTCCTTGAGTCATTAGAGGTCGAAATAGAGTGAAGTGCTAGGTAGACAAACTCCCCCAAGGTTTTGGGGTGACGTGAATCCTACGCACTGGGGCTTAATTTAGACAATGGTTCTTCCTCCTGGACCAAAGGGTTAGAACTATCACACATAGGAACAGGTTTTATCACTAGGAGTCCCTAGAGCTTAAAGCAATCCCACGTAGTGTTAGGCTTAGGTAGAAATACTCCCCTGGGGCTTAGTTGAGCAATCAACAGAGTGAAGGGTTGACGTGAATCCTATTGCCGGGACATAGTGTTGGAGTTAGCCACGGTTGACCTTAGATTTGGGACCGTGTGTTTCAGGATTTTCCTCGACTCAATTAACATCAATAGGAAGGTATAATAGCATAGTCTTGCACTAGAAGCATAAGTCCTAGAGGTAACTTGTCCGGATACCCTATTTTCACTTATTACTAGTCTCTCTCTTTTTACTCGTTGCTTGCACTCTTCTCTCTTTCATCTTTCGATTTATTTGCTTTGCATCTACTCTAGTTCCCATAAATTCACTCATCACTCCGATCATTGTTTCTTTTCATACATCGCACGACTCAATAGCAACTTCTCGTATTTTAAATCCCTATTCCCTGTGGATTCGACTACCCACTCACCGGGGTAACTTTTATTACTTCGACAAGGCCGTGCACTTGCGGTACGCACGCAAAAGGTCGTGTCAGTACGTATACCGCCCAAGATTACCCCTACGATTGCAAAGGGTGAAGTGGTTTTCTCAAACTAGGGTTACAATACAAAAGAGTACTTAACCCTAGGAGTGGAGGGGTACAAATACCTGATGGTCACGGCGTGTTTATACGTTTTTCCCTTCCAAGTTTGGTGAGTCTAACACTAGGGCAATGGTCATGTAACCTTGAATTTCCTAAGTCTTTTGATACATAGAGTTCTCATACATACCAAGCATGTAAAAACACCAAACAATGGATCACAAACAACCACAAACAATAAATAGAACAAGATCATCCAAAACATCACAAGTTCACCCCCAAGGTTCACCTACATCCGGTGACCTTGGGGTTTAAGTGCTCATGTTCACTAAATACAACAACAAATGCATGGAAACAACCAACAAAGGCATGAGAAGAACTCCCTCAAAGAATGAAGGCCGGAGAAGTTCCAAAGACGCCACTCCTAGGGGTGGCTTCCCTAGTCTTCAACCTCCAAATGTAAGCCCTAGAACGTAGAATCTTCCCAAAACCTTGCTCTCCTCGCCAAATGTTCCCCTAGATCGCCCTCCAAGAGCTTCTTATTCCTCAATTCGAAGGTGGTGATGAGAGGCCCCAAGAAGAAAACTCAAGATGCCCAAAAAAGAAGTCTCCAAGTCCATAAAAAGGTGAGTTCGTGTTTCTTCACGGGTGAGCTCACGGTCCATATATGGCCCGTGAGGTAGCCTGTAATGCGGGACGAAAGATTCTGCAAAGTTGTGAAACTGCTACAGTAATTCATCTACAGTAATCTGCTGCAGTGACATTGCCCCTGAATTCCATACGGTTGACCTCACGGCCGTGAGCTTGCCCGTGAGGATTTCCAAACTTAGAGAATTCTTCAAACGTTCATGCTTCAGACTACTACATTGTTGCTACAGTACCGGGGCTCCAAAACGGCGATTTCGGTGTCGATTTCTTCTCAAATTGCGTCGTTGAGCTCCCCAAAGCATATTTTGCACCTAAAACACGAAATAACCCAATTTAGACCTCAAAAGGGCATCGATTCATTAACAAAATACAAAAAGCATGCACAAGTATACGTATAAAATATGTACATTTAGACGTTTATCACAAGGGCGGAAAGATGACAGTAAGAGTTAGTGATGAACAAGTTGTCTTTACTCTCCCCGAAGCAATGCGGCACACACTCGATCATGATGATAGTTTGTATTATACCGATATAACTGATGTCATTGTTTCCGATTGTGTGCTGGAAGTTCTAGCCTTAAATCTGTTGGATGAGATTTTAGGGTAGTTAGATGACGATGAGATTGAAAAATGTGATGCCACACCTATACCAGTGCAACAAGTTGCACAAGTGATGGTTCGAACTCCGCCTCATGACCAAGAAAAGAAAGCTTTGAAGAAGATGTGGAGGAAGACAAAGAAAAAGCCTACGAAAGATGTGAAAGTTGTATCATCGTCGGCCGTGGATGTAGATGACATACTCATGGAAAATCAAAGGAAGTTCAAGATCTTTTCTTGCCTCTCCATGAATTTTTCGGGTAATATTTCATCATCGAAGATTGGAGGTAAGTTCCCTCCCATTGTCCCACCATAATGATCATGGAGGTAATGCACATCAAGCTAACGACGTTAAACAAGCGCTTCTTGGGAGGCAACCCAAGTTTTAAATTCATTGCAATTTCATTCTCTTGTTATTTGAGTGCTTGTGCTTCTCTTTTTCGTATTTTTTGTTATGCCCTAGCATGTTAGCTCCCTAGGGTTTGTTCTTGTGTGTTCTTCTTGTTCATTGTTTTATTTAAATCATATTTGTATGTTTGTGTGTTGTGCTAGTTGCTTTATGTTTTAGACTTCATGATCACCATGTTTTGAATGTTTTCATGCTTTATTCGGCCTCATTTTGAGTGTTTTTGAGCTTTGGTTGAGTGTATTTCATTGCCAAACCAAGTGGAGAATCATTTTTTTGAGTATTAAAACATTGGCCAAGTGAGTCTCTAGGGGATCACGGCCTTGCTCACGCCCGTGAGCAAGGTTGTGAGCCATCCAGAGGAGGCTCACGGCCAAGCTCACGGCCGTGAGCTTGGCCGTGAGCTATCCTGAGAGCGCTCACGGCCCATGAGCGAGGCCGTGAGCCATCCCGAGAGCGCTCACGGCCTGGCTCACGGCCCGTGAGCCAAGCCGTGAACCAAACCGAGAGGACTCACGGCCGTGAGACCCTCGGGCTTGGGCTCTCTTTGGCCCCCTTTGATCCCTCTTCTTCCCCACTCATTCACTCACTTCCTCCTCTCATTTCTCCCTCACTTCTTCACCATTTTTTCTCATTTTTTTTGCATTAAATCACTCTCCTCCTCCTCCAAACTTATTGTGTGCAAAAACTTTGAAGAAAAACTCCTCTTTGGGCAGGATTCACTCTAAGGTTTGCTCATAAAACCTTAGGTTTTTGGTGAACACTTTTTCTTGAGATCATGGTGTTTTCATGGTTGTTTAGGGTGTTTGTTGTGTGGATCTTTGTCTCTTGGTATGCCATAACTTTGTTTTGGTATTTTGGATTGTTTGTATTCTTGAACTGGCCATTTTCGAAGCAAGGTTCTTGCACAAAATTTTTCGGTTTTATTGTAGCACTGCTAGGTTTTCATTGAATTTTCAATTTTTCAACCTAGTTTTGCTTGTTTGATGACTAATGAAGGGTCCTATGACATTGTAGGATGCGGGTAAAGAAAGTTGCATATAAGAAAGCCCAGAGTGAGCCAACTCCGCCTCCCGAGCTACCACGGTTCAAGAAGGAAAATCACAAGACCCGGTTTGCTCTACTATCACGCAAGAGCTTTGGAACCATTCGATGGATTGATTGGGACACATTGAAGATTTTAGGGTTGGATGAAGCCGTATTTGAGCTCATTTCACATGGGGGTTGGGACAAGCTATTCTCCATTGAAGAACCTGCATATAAAGAATTGATCCTCGAAGTGTTAAGCACTTTTGAAATTTACAAGTACAATCCCTTCTCCCGCCAACCCGGCTACGTTTCATGTTGTGCCTTTGGGAAGGGCTACAGGATCACACATGAACAGTTAGGAGTCTATATGGGCTTCTACACCGAAGCATACACCCAGAGGCCTGAGTTCAAGAATCTTGGCGAGGATTTTCCGCACCCGGTGACTACGGCATCCTATTGGACCACTCTCGCTCGCAAGTTCCGGACCAAGAAAGCGTCCCAATTAAAGGACCCGGCCCATCGATATATTTACGCATTGTTGACACAGGGTGTTGGGGGCCAGTTGGACTCTACGGGGGTGGTTTCCCGCACGGACTTATTGATGTTATACAACATTATACAGCGGTACCCCCTTCACATGCGACATTTGATTGCGGAGGTCCTTGACCATCAATGAAAGTTTGTTCACCTTGGAGCCATATACGCGGGGCCCTACATTACGAGGATGATCAAGGGCATGGGGCTCATTGAACACACCCAAGGCATGACTATTGTTGGTACTATTGCTCCACTCGACATGCAGACGTTGGTTAGTATCGCTATGGTTGAGCGACGGGGTTCTTCCTATCGACTCGCGCGATGACAGGATGATACCGGTCCACCTCACGACACCGATGACACAAATAGTGATGCCCACTTTGAGTCGGAGCCCGAGCACCACACCGAGACACGGGAGCATAGACCCTCTTTGGAGGAAAGGTTTGAATCATTTGGTGTTGAGGTCCATGAGCAGTTTCAGATTTTAGACAGGAGACATCAAGACCTTGCTGCTTCTGTGGGCCGTGATGCTTTGCCCGTCAGAAACTCCACACGGGCGTGTGGAATTAACACACGGCCGTGTGGATTTCTGCAGATTGGTTATTTTGAACTGTTTTTGATTGTTTTCTTTTCCAATCTTACAGGAATGTCTTCTAGACCCAGGAAATCGACAGGGAAGCGTCCCCGTGAGCCCACACCTCCTCCAGCAGAGACAGAGTTCAGTATAACCGAGCATCAGGTTCGGTTCAAGCGTTTATCAGGACTCCGTTTTGGACAGACGAGATATTTGGATTTGAGTATAGTGAGGAATATTCAGGGGGGAGACAGCGTCGCAGATGAGATTGGCGAGCTGCTCTCAGTCGGTATCTGGGAGAGATTGATGGTTATCAGGGACTCGGTGATCCGACCGCTCACGCTGGAGGTACTATCTTCATTTGAGTTTGACCGAGGGTACGACAGTTTCACCGAGGATACAACTATTCAGTTCAGAGCCCTCGGTCGACATTTCACGCTGAGTATGACCCAGTTCTCGGTGCGGATGGGTCTATATGATGAGGCATACACTGAGACAGAGGAGTACTCATTGCTCCCCACAGACTACCCGAGTACCTTGACACCACAGCAGGCGTATAGCAGACTTTGTGGTCAGGGTCAGTACGAGCCGGGTGTCTCCAAGGCTTCATGCCTTTCTCGACCTGCCTATAGATGTCTACACGCAGTTATGAGCAGATCTATTAGTGGCAGGGGAGACAGTACTGGTGTTTTGAGTCGCCAGGAGCTTCTCTACTTGTATTTGATGGTGGAGAGTGAGCCACTCCACCTGGGGTACATTGTGGCCGACTACATTCGCCATCAGGGCCAGTACCCCAGGGTAGGAGTTATCTTTGCAGGCCCCTACATCACCAGACTTATCATTGGCCTGGGGCTCAGAGATGGAGTCAGGGGAGCAGAGAAGACGAGTGTACCAGTTCCCCTGGGCACAGATACCTTGAGGATGATGGGTATGATCCGCAGAGGAGGATCAGGGACGTATACCTGGACCATACCCCAGACGGAGCAGACTCAGGGTACACAGGCAGCTTTAGAGCCACCCCCGACGGATACACAGACCGAGGTACCCCCCACCGCGCCGGAGCCACCTCCGGTGCGGATGTTTTCACCGTCTCGAGGCCAGGACAGACTGGAGCGCCTCGAGAGCGCAGTGGGGATCCTACAGACCGAGGTGGCCGAGGTTAGGGCCACACAGATTACACAGCACCAGGAGATGATGGCGCAGTTCCAGAGCTTGCGACAGATCTTCGAGCAGATTGTCGCCTCCTCCTCCTTCGTGGTCCGACCTCGGGTTTCTCCTCCACCACCTTCTCCCCCGACATCAGCCGATCCACCAGCAGATCCAGAGCCTCCAGCAGCACCAGAGGCCACCACTCAGGACACCGACACTGAGGCGTCTTAGATTTTAGATTCTTTTCTTTTATTTGTCATTTCTGTATATCTTTACTTTATTTTGGACTTGTAGTACTCAGAAAGGATTCTCCTTCTGAGTATAGCTTTTATTTTGCTTTTTATTTTTGTCTCGAGTCGTATTCATTGCTTTACATTTTATATACTCCAGTTTTATTGAGCTTTACTGAACCCTCGTTTATGTGTGCGCAGATGGTCTTGGATGTAAGGATTTTGAGGAATAGTCATTCACACGGTCATGGGATCGTGTGTGCTCCATAAACCATTGAGACTCAACTCTCAATGACCTAGCTCCATCAAACGCAACACTTGGAGTTCAGGGGAATAATGTTTCAATTGCCACTTCCACACTAATTGCTTTTATCTTTTTCACTTATTATTGTGCTTATATGCGTACATTGAGGACAATGTACATCTTAAGTGTGGGGGGGAGTTCACATTGCACACACCTTTACTTGTGCGTTCAATTGTTTATGCTAATGTAGCCTATGGCGGTTCACCTTAGTTGTAACGGTTGTATTCTCATAGTTTAGGAGAATTTTCAACATTGTATCCTATCATGCTCTAGTTTTCACTTGAATTTTAGGGAATTTTTGCTCGAATCATCTTAGTACACAACTTACTCTTAGAATCTTTTGGAAACTCAATCTTGAAGTTTTTAAGGACAAGTTTATCATCGTTCTTAGTTTTACTTTGGAAAATGCATTTAATCTAAAAAAAAAAAAAAAAAAAAAAAAAGGTGTATGAGTTTGTAAATATTAGCTTTGTTTTGATTATGCATTTGGGGTGGAAAGAGCTACCTCCTATGATGTATGAAGCTACTCTCATAAGTCGGATACATGTTATGCCCTAATGAGAGAAAGAGCTATCTCATGGGAAGCGTGAAAGCTACTACCCCGGTAGAAAGAGCTACCTCCTCGAAAGAGTGAAAGCCACCTTTGGCGGCCGCCTAGGAAAGGGCTACCTTCAAGGATGTGTGAAGCTACTACTTCTTCACTTATTTTTGATCTTTGTATATAAATAAGTCCTTTTTAATCAAAGTTTGAGGAGTACTCGTTGGTTCTCTTGAGTAAGATCGCACACACCAACACGTTTTCGAGTTTTCATCCTTTTTTATTCAAGTTTTTAGCTAGAGCATTGATAACCTTATGCAATGTTTTGATTTCCCCTTACTTGTAGAATGTTTCTTTTGCATACTTTTGGTGAACCTAAGGCCAAGCACTTTCAATTGTTCTTCCCAAGTACTTCCACGTTCTATTTTGCTTGAGGACAAGCAAAAGCTTAAGTGTGGGGGGGTTTTGATAAGTGCTTGTGTTATAGTATCGCGAAGCGCTATTATCTTACATTAAGCATACCTTTTATCAGGTTTTATCACTAAATGTGTGCATTTGTGTTCTCTTGTGCATTGAAGGTATTGTGGAGCCTAATTGGAGAAGAAGAATGAAATTAGGTCGCGTTCGCCAATGTTGGGATGTTCTCGGACCAAGCAAGGAACGAAGCACGTATTTGGACTTGTGGATGTGTGCCAACCTCCTTTGGAGGGGCACTGATAAGTGCTTGATTATACATGTTTTACCTACTTGTTTTACATACATTGAGCATCATTTTACCATTGATTATGTCTCATAAAGTGTATTTTGGTGTTCTTTTATGCAATTAGGTTGTGGAAGTGTTAAAGGAGGAAAAGGAAGCAAAGATGGGTTATAAAGACGTATTGTTGGGAGCTTTTGTACAACACAAGTGTCAAGGCACAAGAGGGGATCATGCACATGAGGGTGTGTGCCAACTTCCTTAAGAATTCAAGATGATTTTTGTGATGGAAGGGCACAAAGGCAGTCACACCTTCATGTCCCAACTTGTGTGAAGATAGTTAAAGCTCTCAAATGATGATTCGAAGAAGAAAAAATCTTATAACTCACCATATGGACGTGTGCCCGACCATGTGGCCTCAATATGAGAGAGTTTGGATCATGTTTATGAAGAGTACTGTAGCAAAACACTGTTCATTTCACTGTAGTAGTACTGTAGCAAAATTACTGTTCACGCGACAGCGTCAAAATCTCACGCGACCGCGTGGAAATTCTGCAGCCCACGCGATCGCGTGGGATCTCACGCGGTCGCGTGAAGACACGTGACTGGCGCGATTCAGACTTATAAATAGGCCGTTTCGTCGATTCTTTTGATATCTTTGGTGTGGCTTTTGAGAGAGGAAGCGGCTAGGGTTTGAGGAGGAGGTCTTTGCCGAATTGGAGGGCCGTTCTTCACCAACTTTGATAGTTCTTTCCTCCATCATAGCATTGAGGGAGTCATTGGCAACCTAGCTTCGGAGAAGGATCCTTCAAGACGTTGAGCGACCCATCAAGGCCATCATCACGAATTCAAGGGGGTTTATTTCCATGGTTTACATTGCTTTTCATTGTGTTATGTTTTGCTTTGTAATAAGCCCCATGGAGGGCTAAACCCTAGTAGATACTTGGGCATGTGAACCCTAGGTTTCGATTCATGTATTGACTTTCTTTATGCTTTCTTTTAAATCCGAGTTTATTTGAGTTTCAATCTTGTTTTATCATTGCTTGCATGCCTTATTGATTCGTATGGTTGTTTGGTATGCTTGATTTGTTGCCTTGGTGAGAGAGAGGTCTCCATTAGGGTTAGAACATATGAGATTGAAGAGGGTTGAGAGGGTGAGTCATGAGATAGTGGAGCGTCCCCTTTCCCTTCCGATTAAGTGTTTCCTATCTCCGTATTCCCTAAGATCTATGCAACCATATTTGGTGTGAGGTGTGAGTTTGAGAGATTTCTCCGCCGGGACCTTGTAGGGGGTTAGGGATCTTCCGCCTAGAAGTAGGGTTAGATCTAATTTTAGGAATCGGTTTCACTTTTAGGTATCCCTAAAGCTTATTGTGGTCATATGGGGTGTGAGGTGTTGAGATTGAGCGATTTCTCCACCGGGACCTTGTAGGGGACTAGTATCGGTGGCCTGGAAGCAGGGACCGATTATTCTTGGATTACCTCGACTCATAGAACTCGGTTTAGAAGCATTTAGTTATTCTTGCACTTCATGATAGAGCCTAGGGGGAGCATTGCCCGGGTATCTCATCTTCATTGATTGAGATCTCCCTTTATTTACTTTTTGCCTATTCATCTCTGGTATTAATTTCTATGCACACTAGATCACCACAAAATCACATTGGTCATTAGGCTAGATTGCAGAGAAGAAGTTAGTACTAGTAGCCCTGTTCCCTGTGGATTCGACTACCCTACTCACCCGGTTAATTATTACTTCGACAACTCGTGCACTTGCGGTACACACACGCAAAGGGGTGTGTCAGGCACAAAGGCAGTCACATTCACAACAAGTCCAATCCGTGTTACTTAGGAGAATTTCACGAAAGAAGAAGACTTGAAGCAATCGGCGCGACCTACCGTTGCTTGTGTGCCCAAGTAATGGCCTCGATGAAGAACAATGAACCCGGGAGGTGTTTCGGCAAGTTACAATCCTGTTCAGCTGAAGATTAGAGTTCCAGAGAAGTCACACGGGCGTGTGGAAATTCCACACGGCCGTGTGAACCAGTTTCCAGCCAGACAGAGAAGTCACACGGGCGTGTGGAAATTCCACACGGCCGTGTGTTTGTGCAATTTCAGCCATCCAGTGAAGACACACGGGCGTGTGGAAATTCCACACGGCCGTGTGAAATTAATTTTTCAGCCGAGACAGAAGCTTCACACGGGCGTGTGGAAATCCCACACGGGCGTGTGAAGCCCCTGATAAGTCTAATTTTAAAGCCGCGATTCAACATTATAAAAGGGGATTTTTGCAACCTTTTGAGATATCTTTCGACCTATCTTTTCCCCAACTTTCTGGAGTGCGGCTAGGGTTTCGGAGAGGATTTCGTGGAGGTTCTAGCGCGTCGTCGGCATCGATTTCGAGGTTCGACGTTTGCATAAGACCACGGCCACACCAATTCGAGGGGGTTTTTCATTGATGTCTATGTTTTATGCTTTATTTCTCACATTGATGAACATGTATAGCTCTATGAGGAGCTAAACCCCTCGTGGGGTATTCAGACTTGTAAACTTTAGGGTTTCTTATGTTTCTTTGACATTGATTATTATGCTTTCCATCGTTGATGAATAAAATTGAGTTTTTAATCTTGATTATCCTTTCATATTGTTTTCCCTTAAACTTGACATTAGGGTTGAGAGCAATCTAGGCTTTCCTTTGGAGGTGTGACAACTCCTATAGGATTAGACTACTCAAGATTAAAGAGGGTTGAGAGGGAGAGTTGTGAGGTAGCAATGTACCCCTTTCCCCTTCGATGTGATTTCTCCCTACCTCCAATTCCTTGATTTAATAGCGGTCAAAATAGAGTGAAGCAATAGGTAGATAAACTCCCCTAGGGCTTAGTTACGCAAGTAATAGAGTGGAGGGTTGTAGTGAATCCTATTTGCTGGGGCTCAATCTAGACTAGGGTTCTTCCACCTGGACCAAAGGGTTAGAATTACGTATAGGAACAGGTTTAATCACTAGGAATCCCTAGAGCATAATGCAACTCCACATAGTGTGAGGTTTAGGCAGATGGACTCCCCTGGGGCTTAGTCATCTAGGTGACAGAGTGAAGGGTGTTGTGAATCCTAATACCGGGGCATAGTGTTGGAGTTAGTCACGGTTGTCCTTAGGTTTGGGACCGTGAGTCTTAGGATATCCTCGACTCAATTGACATTAATAGGAGAGTATAATATCATAGTCTTGCACTTGAAACATAGACCCTAGAGGTAGCTTGTCCGGATACCCCCCTTTATTCATTGTTAGTCCTTCTCGATTTTCCTACTTGCACTTCTTTCTTCCATCTCTCTATTTAGTTTATTGCTTTACATTATTTTCACTCATCAATCTTATTATCGTTCTCCGTATTTTGCATAGCTTAATTAGTGAAACCTTATATTCTATCTCCCTATTCCCTGTGGATTCGACTACCTTCTCACCAAGGTAAATTTATTACTTCGACAAACCCGTGCACTTGCGGGATACACGCAAAAGGGGTCGTGTCAAGTTTTTAACACATGGGCGTGTGGAATTTTTGGATTTTCACAGAAGTCCGATTTCAGCCTATAAATAGCCCGTTTCCATATCTATTTGAGGACCCTTCCCTTCTATCACTTGAATATCTTTTGGGGGGCTTTCAGCTAGGGTTTGGAGAGGTTCTTGGAGGTCTTTGGAGGCGATTAAACGGCATCGACATCGACATCCTTTGGAAGAAAGCTATTGGGGAAGCTCTCATCGGCATTGATTTGTCGAGGTGTGCCTTAGGCTTGACAAGGGATTCGTTGGAGAAGACACGCGACTACACAAGACCATCGATACGATCTACAAGGGGGTTTTCTTTATGGTTTTCATGCATATTTTCTTAAATTCTTTATTGATTTTGTATTGCTCCATGGAGAGCTAAACCCTAGTGGGTATTCAGACTTGTAAACCCTAGGATGATATTGTTTCTATGACTTTTATTATGCTTTCTTAATTTGATGTTCTTTTATTGAGTTTCAATCTTGATTTTATCTTGTTATTGTTTTCCCTTAGATGTGACACTAGGGTTGAGAATCTATTAAGTTATCCTTTGAGGGTGTGAGAACCTCTATAGGGTTGACTCCTTAAGATTGAAGAGGGTTGAGAGGGAGAGTTGTGAGGTAGCGACGTACCCCTTTCCCTTCCGTTGTGATTTCTCCCTACCTCCGATTCCTTGATTCATTAGAGGTCGAAATAGAGTGAAGTGCTAGGTAGACAAACTCCCCCAAGGTTTTGGGGTGATGTGAATCCTATGCACTGGGGCTTAATTTAGACTAGGGTTCTTCTACCTGGACCAAAGGGTTAGAACTACTACACATAGGAACAGGTTTTATCACTAGGAATCCCTAGAGCTTAAAGCAACTCCACGTAGTGTTAGGCTTAGGTAGATATACTCCCCTAGGGCTTAGTTGAGCAATCAACAGAGTGAAGGGTTGACGTGAATCCTAATGCCGGGACATAGTGTTGGGGTTAGTCACGGTTGACCTTAGGTTTGGGACCGTGTGTTTAAGGATATCCTCGACTCAATAGGCATCAATTGTAGAGCATAATACAAGTTTTGCACTAGAAGCATTAGTCCTAGGGGGAGCTTTGTCCGGGTACCCCATCGTTATATCGATTAACTCCCCTACCCTCATTATTCTTCTTGCACTCTTTTATTTTCTTTTATATCTATACATACATACTTTTCTCGTCATCGATTCCCATCCTAGCTAAATAGCGATAACACTTGTTTCTGAACACTATTCCCTGTGGATACGACTACCCACTCACCAGGGTATTTTATTACTTCGACAAGGCCGTGCACTTGCGGTACGCACGCAAAAGGTCGTGTCAGTGCCACTGATTTTCTCAGGAGAATCCGGGTGTTGGGACTTAGGATTTCAACTCTGACACGGCCGTGTTAGGAAGAACACCTCTGTGTCACTTATGTGAGAGATTTTCCTGAGATTTGCAGTGGCAAGAACACAGGTGTGTTGAGGCAGTGTCAGGACTGACACCCCCATGTCAAGAGCACTCAGACCGTGTTCTTTTTCAGAATCGCCTGGAAAGATCAGCAGATGGAACATGGCCGTGTTCAAGCCGTGCCCCACCTGATATGTCGTGCGATTATCTATTTAAAGCCCCGTTTGAGCCCGTCTCTTCACCTACCTACCCTCAAACCTTTACCATTCATTACTCTTCTCTTCCTCCACCATTCCTAGGGTTTAAAGGCTGATTTTGGAGGGATTTGTGGGCTTGTTCTTGGATTCTTAAGAGTGATCATCCTTTAACTCAAGGTAAGCCCTCTTCCTTGATTGTTCTTCCTCGTTCTTTGGAGGAGTATAACTAGGGTTTTGTTGTGGATTCAAGTGGGAGCTTGATTCTTTCTCTTTTTCTTCCTCTTTGATGGCTAATCTTGTGAGGGGTTGATTTTATTGAGATGTATGGCTTTAACTTCATGAAATCGATGAACCTTCAAAACCCTAATCCCGGAATTACTGTAGCGCCGACCATGTTAGGTCATTCTTTCTTTTCTTGTTGGTTTTATGAGTTGTGAAAGGTCATCTTCTTGCTAGAACTCTTTCCTATGATGCTTAGTTGCTTGTTTTGGTTGTTTGATTTCTCCTAGGAGGTGAGGCTTCAAGTAAGGGCAAGGAGCCGGTGAAGATGTGATACCAAGGCGTTTTGTCCGCCAAGTTGGTGAGTGGGATATTTATGCATTGCCTTATTGGATGAATGCTGATAGCTAGATATACTTCATGAACACACACTTATATTACTTTCATATACAACCATATCGTGTTTTAAGTAGAGTTTTATTGATTTATACTTGTTTGGCATTTTGGTGAATGATAATTATTATTGAGTTGATCTTGAATGTTGCTTTTGTTAATTGATTTGCTAGTATTCGAGTTGTGTTGGATTATCACTTCGTTGAGGTTGTGAAATCTTTGTTGTGTTAAACTTAGGATTTATTGTGGAATTATTGGGTCTTTGAGAATTCTAAGCTTGGAACTTATTTTAGAATTTGTTGAAGTTTTCCATGTTATTGCTTGTATTGGGATTTGCTTATCCGCTTGTGTTCAAAAATTGAGTTTCGATTGCTCTTCTATTGGTTCCTCGTGGGAATGTGAAAGTATTGTTGTTGGTTGGGTGTTTTGGTTAGCTTTTGTGCTTTGTGTGGTAATTATTCGTATTGTTGGTTTGTTGGAGAATTTACTATGAGGGTCAGCTTAGACTGGACATTTTACTATAAGGGCCAGCTCAGACTGGACATTTACTATGAGGGCCGGCTCAGACTGGACATTTACTATGAGGGCCAGCTCAGACTGGACATTTAATACAAGGGCATGTTTGGGTTTATGTTGACTTATTCTTTTTATTGAACCAATGTTCAGTGTTTTCCCGAATTTGAGGTTGTTGTAATCTTGTTATAGTAAGAAAGGTTTCTTAACCCTATCTTTTATTATGCTGTGTTAAGTTAGCTATCGTATATATAAATTATGTTATAAATATTTATCTTGCTCTTGGTAAAATATTTATTTGAATGCTTTATTGTTATCTTTATTGTTGGCGTTTTCTGGTGAGGTTGTGCTAGTCTCCCCTCACTGAGTAACGCTAGTTGCTCACCCCTCTCTCTTCTCCTAGACTGTTGCAAGTAGTAGGTGAGGCGGTGCGCACTGTGCTGGGCATTTGTTGCTGCTCCATATTTTGTGTATCTTTTCTGTTTCATGTATGTTTCTTTTTGGTCATGAACATGTAGTCCTATCTTCTGGATCCACTAGGTTATAGTAAACCCTGTTGTATGTTTTGAATCTATCTCAACTTTGAAACTCTGATGTATTAAGACTTGTTATTGTTGTTATAGCTTTCCTATGCACTTGTGATCTTGTTTACTGTTATATATCATCACTGTTGTCATTGTTGTTGTAGTTATTTCCCCTCTTGTGTTTGTGGTGGAATATTATGGAATTCCAGGTTGTTTAGCCTTGCACTATCTCGAGGGTTGAGTGGCGGAGCATCCTTCCTCGGGATTGTCGCGCCCTGTGTGCCCGCTGGTCGGGGCGTGACAATTCTATTGGTATCAGAGCTATTGGTTTAGATTGATAGTCGTAGCCTGTTCTTGTTTTTTATAGTCTTCTGTAGTAACTAGTGGATCCAGTTAGAGTTGAGCATGTAGCAATGTTGCATATAGGAATTGAATTTGGAAGTTGTCTTGGTGTCTTTTCTAGTGAAAATGCCAGCACGGCGTCCACGCACTCGTATTGGAGCAGTTGCTCCAACTGCTGATCCTACTTCTGCACCGCCTAGAGGTGGACGCCGGGAAGTACCACCTCCACCGTCCTCTCCTTCGCCGCCTAGGCAGGTTGCCTCGTCAGGGCATGCCTATGCTATAGCAGCGTCAATGCACGCTCCAGGTGCACCTGAGCCAGTGCCCCAGGCCACAGTGCCAGAGTTAGCTCCTTCTCTAAAGGCAATGAAGGCTTTCAGAGCCTATTGGGACCGTCAGGATAGGAAGCAGACCTATCAGGACTTCAGAGACTTCATGGGTTTTTGGAGCAAGTATGGAGGCTCTACTTCGGCTGCGCAGCCACCTGCTCCAGCACCGGCCCAGATGCAGTCAGTTCCCCTGGTCATTGCGGAGGACAGTAGGACCACCCAGAGCTTGTTCCTATCCAAGCTCCTGAAGGAAGCCCGGTAGTTAGGTTGCGGTTCCTTTGTTGGCACGAGCGATGCCTTGGTGGCCAAGGAGTGGCTAAAGCGGGTGATAGCCACTTTTGACGACATGGTCCTAGATGAGGAGTTGAGGCTCAAGGTTGCTACGAGGTTGCTTGAGGGCAGAGCTAGAGTTTGGTGGGAGAGTTTGAGAGGTTGTTCCCGTGTTGCTTTTACTTGGCCAGATTTTCAGAACGAGTTTGATGAAGAGTACTACACCCGTTTCCATAGGGACCAAAAGAGGCAAGAGTTTATGCAGTTGAGTCAGGGTAGCAGATCTGTGACAGAGTACGAGACAGAGCTAAAGGACTTAGCAAACTTTGTGCCTGAGTTGGTAGGTTCTGAGGAGATTCTGTGTTTGAAGTTCGAGGTTGGATTAAACCTTAGCGTCCGAGAGAGGATGGCAGTCGCAGGGAAACAGAGGTTTAAGGAGGTAGTGCAGTTGTTCCTCCGAGCAGAAAAGTTGGTTCTTGAAGGCAGACGGGTCCGAGAGAGCATGAGTAAGAGAAAGAGTGCAGAAATGAGTCAACCTTCTAAGAAGAGTAAAGGCGAGATTGCATCTCCTGGTGAATCTTCAGTTGGCTTCTTTAGGATCCCACAGAGCAAGTCCAGTGGACAGCAGAGTTCGGTACCTTCAGGCAATGTTTCAGGTGCAGGATCTGCAGGGACTAAGAAACAGTGTTGGAATTGCCACCGATTCCATAATGGACACTATTCAGAGCCGCGCAGATGCTTTCAGTATGGCCAGGAAGGTCACAACAAGTCAGCTTGTCTAGAGTTAGATCTAGGTGATCCCACTATGGCGCTCTCTCCAGGCCGTTCGGGTCAGACCAAGGGTAGCCAGCCTATTAGGTCTGTACCTGCTAGCAACATGCTACAACAACGAGGACCACAGCCCCAGACTAGATCTCAGACAAGAATTTTTGCCTTGACCAATGAAGAGCCTGAGTGTGAACCAGGCATGTTTACAGGTATGGTTCCTATCCTTTGTGTGTTGTTGCTCTTGTGTGCTTGGTTGTTTGCTAGAGGAGTGGTATTAGAGGCAGGGTTGTTGTCCTTGAGTAGTTGGAATCTTGTTGCCTCCTTGACTTTTGTTGTTGAGTTGTGTTGTCCTTTTGTTTCCCTCTTAGAAGGAAATTTTGAGGACGAAATTTCGGTAAGGCGGTAGCGTGTAGTACTTCGGTCTTTTCTCTTGTTTGTCACGTTGTTATTTTAGTCGTTTTAGTCATTTTCTCATTGTCATTGGTTAGGGGCATCTTGCTCAGTATTTGGCGATGTTTTTAGAGTTAAAAAGTGGTTTTCAGGGTGAGCATGGTCGTGATCAAGCCGTGTTGGTGTCGCTGATTTTCTCAGGAGAATCCGGGTGTTGGGACTTAGAATTTGAGCTCTGGCACGCCCGTGTCAGAAAGAACACCCCCGTGTCACTTCTGTGAGAGATTTTCCTGAGATTTGCAGCGGCAGGAACACAGGTGTGTTGAGTCCGTATTAGGTCTGACACCCCCGTGTCAAGAGCACTCAGACCGTGTTCTTTTTCAGAATAGCCTGGAAAGATCAGCAGATGGAACATGGCCGTGTTCAGGCCGTGTCCCACCTGATATGTCATGCGATTATCTATTTAAAGCCCTGTTTGAGCCCGTCTCTTCACCTACCTACCCTCAAAACTTTACCATTCATTCCTCTTCTCTTCCTCCACCATTCCTAGGGTTTAAAGGCTGATTTTGGAGGGATTTGTGGGCTTGTTATTGGATTCTTAAGATTGATCATCCTTTGACCAAGGTAAGCCCTCTTCCTTGATTGTTCTTCCTTGTTCTTTGGAGGAGTATAACTAGGGTTTTGTTGTGGATTCAAGCGGGATCTTGATTCTTTCTCTTTTTCTTCCTCTTTGATGGCTAATCTCATGAGGGGTTGATTTTATTGAGTTGTATGGCTTTAACTTCATGAAATCCATGAACCTTCAAAACCCTAATTCTGGAATTACTGTAGTACCGACCATGTTAGATCATTCTTGCTTTCCTTGTTAGTTTTATGAGTTGTCAGAGGTCTTCTTCTTGCTAGAACTCCTTCCTATGATGTTTAGCTGCTTGTTTTGGTTGTTTGATTGCTCGTAGGAGGTGAGGCTTCAAGTAAGGGCATGGAGCCGTTGAAGATGTGATACCGAGGCGTTTTGTTCGCCAAGTTGGTGAGTGGGATATTTATGCATTGCCTTATTGGATGAATGCCGATAGCTAGATATACTTCATGAACAGACACTTATATTAATTTCATATACAACCATATCGTGTTTTAAGTAGAGTTTTATTGATTTATACTTGTTTGGCATTTTGGTGAATGATAATAATTATTGAGTTGATCTTGAATGTTGCTTTTGTTAATTGATTTGCTAGTATTCGAGTTATGTTGGATTATCGCTTCATTGAGGTTGTGAAAAAATTGTTGTGTTAAACTTAGGATTTATTGTGGAATTATTGGGTCTTTGAGAATTCTAAGCTTGGAATTTATTTTGGAATTTGTTGAAGTTTTCCATGTTATTCCTTGTATTGGGATTTGCATATCCACTTGTGTTTAAAACATGAGTTTCGATTGTGCTTCTATTGGTTCCTTGCGGGAATGTGAAAGTATTGTTGTTGGTTGGGTGTTTTTGTTAGCTTTTGTGCTTTGTGTGGCAATTGTTCGTATTGTTGGTTTGTTGGAGAATATACTATGAGGGCCAGCTTAGACTGGACATTTACTATGAGGGCCAGCTCAGAGTGGACATTTACTATGAGGGCCAGCTCAGACTGGACATTTAATACGAGGGCATGTTTAGGTTGATGTTGACTTATTCTTCTTATTGAACCAATGTTCAGTGTTTTACCAAATTTGAGTTTGTTGTAATCTTGTTATAGTAAGAAAGGTTTCTTAACCCTATCTTTTATTATGCTGTGTTAAGTTAGCTATCGTATATATAAATTATGTTATAAATATTTATCTTGCTCTTGGTAAAATATTTATTTGGATGCTTTATTGTTATCTTTGTTGTTGGCGTTTTCTGGTGAAGTTGTACTAGTCTCCCCTCACTGAGTAACGCTAGTTGCTCACCCCTCTCTCTTCTCCTAGACTGTCGTAGGTAGTAGGAGAGGCGGTGCGCACTGTGTTGGGCATTTGTTGCTACTCCATCTTTTGTGTATCTTTTCTGTTTCATGTATGTTTCTTTTTGGTCATGAACATGTAGTCCTATCTTTTGGATCCACTAGGTTATAGTAAACCTTGTTGTATGTTTTGTATCTATCTCAACTTTGAAACTCTGATGTATTAAGACTTGTTATTGTTGTTATAGCTTTCCTATGCACTTGTGATCTTGTTTACTGTTATATATCATCACTGTTGTCGTTGTTGTTGTTGTTATTTCCGCTCTTGTGTTTTTGGTGGAATATTGTGGAATTCCAAGTTGTTTAGCCTTGCACTATCTCGAGGGTTGAGTGACGGAGTATCCCTCCTCGGGATTGTCGCGACGCTTGTCGCGTCCCGTGTGCCCGCGGGTCGGGACGTGACAATTCTATTGGTATCAGAGCTATTGGTTTAGATTGATAGCCTTAGCCTGTTCTTGTTGTTGATAGTCTTTTGTAGTAACTAGTCGATCCAGTTAGAGTTGAGCATGTAGCAATGTTGCATATAGGAATTGAATTTGAAAGTTGTCTTGGTTTCTTTTCCAGTGAAAATGCCAACACGGCGTCCACGCACTCATAGTGGAGCAGTTGCTCCTACTGCCGATTGATAAGTGCTCGTGTTATAGTAATGCGAAGTGTTATTATCTTGCAATGAGCATTGATTTAATCAGATTTCATCACTAAAAATTGTGCAATTGTTTACTTTTGTGCATTGTAGGGTTGTGAAGATAAAATGAAGAAAAGGAATGAAGTTAGATCGTGTTTGCCATTGTTGGGAAGATTTTCGGACTAAGCATGGAACGAGGCATGAGCATAGACTTGTGAGTGTGTGCCAACCTCCTTTGGAGGGCCACAAATGCAGTCACATTCACAATAAGTCTAGCTCATGCTAACAATGAAGACTTCACCAATTAGGAGACTCGAAGCAATCGGTACGATCTACCGTTGATTGTGTGCCCAATTCAACGTCCTCGATGAAGAACGACGAATTCGGGAGCGTTTCGGCACAGTACTGTAGCAGCGCGGTAACGAATTACTGCACGAAAACACTGTAGCTAGTTACTGTTCACTGTCGGCCGAAATTTAGCATTCCAGAAATTTCACACGGGCGTGTGGAAATTCCACACGGCCGTGTGAAATCCCGATTTCAGCAATTTTAAAACCGCGACTCAACATTATAAAAGCCCGATTTGGAGACTTTTTGAGGGATCTTTTGACCTGTCTTTCTCTCCAACTTCTGGAGTGCGACTAGGGTTTTGGAGAGGACTTTGTTGAGGTTTAGAGCGCGTCTTCGTCATCGTCACCGACGTCGGGTGACCGCACAAGACCACGGCCACACCATACGCAAGGGGGTTTTCATCGATGTTTTTATTTTGTGCTTTCTTATATACTTTGATGAACATGTATAGCTCCATGAGGAGCTAAACCCCATGTGGGTATTCGGACTTGTAAACTCTAGGGTTATTATGTTTCTTTGACATTGTTATTATGCTTTTCCATTATTGATGAATAAGAATTGAGTTTCAATCTTGATTTTATCTTGCTATTGTTTTCCCTTAGATGTGACACTAGGGTAGAGAACAATCTAGGTTTTCCTTGGGAGGTGTGACAACTCCTATAGGATTAGACTCTTTAAGATTGAAGAGGGTTGAGAAGGAGAGTTGTGAGGTAGTGATGTACCCCTTCCCCCTCCGGTATGTTGTCTCCCTACCTCCATTTCCTTGATTTATTAGGGGTCGAGATAGAGTGAAGTGCTAGGTAGATATACTCCCCTGGGGCTTAGTTACGCGAGTAACAGAGTGAAGGGTTGAAGTGAATCCTACGCTCTGGGGCTTAATCGAGACTAGGGTTCTTCCTCCTGAACCAAAGGGTTAGAACTACACATAGGAACAGGTTTTATCACTAGGAATCCCTAGAACATAATGCAATTCCACGTAGTGTGAGGTTTAGGTAGATGTACTCACCTGGGGCTTAATCATGCGAGCGATAGAGTAAAGGGTCGATGTGAATCCTAATACCGGGGCATAATGTTAGGGTTAGTCACGGTTGTCCTTAGGTTTGGGACCGTTAGTCTGAGGATTTCCTCGACTCAATTGGCATCAATAGGAGAGTATAATAGCATAGTCTTGCTCTAGAAGCATAGATCATAGAGGTAGCTTGTCCGGATACCCCGCTTCATTCATTGTTAAATCCTCTCTATTCTCTTTTACTTGCACTTTCTCATCTTCCATCTTTCTATTTAATTTCTTGTCTTTTAGTATAATTGTTTCCATAATTTACTCATCGAATCAATTGATCACTTTTCCATACTTCGCATAGTTTTAATAGTGAAATCTCGTATTCTAACTCCATATTCCCTGTGGATTCGACTATCCTCTCACCGGGGTAACTTTTATTACTTCGACAAACCCGTGCACTTTCGGGCCGCCTATCAAAGTTTTTGGCGCCGTTGCCAGGGAATAGGCGTTTTAGATATTTTTTTCACTATTTTAGCTATCCACTTCGTTTTCTATTTCACAATTTCTTATTCTTCCATCACTCTAAATTATTTTCTTTTGTATGTTTACTCTTTCTTGCGAGGAACCTAAATGGAGATTGATCAAGCTATTGAGCTATATTCTCGAGTTGAAGCTCTCAGTACAAGGCTTGATAGAATTATTGCTTCACAACAACAAAGCAATCCATGTTATAACACTTATCATCCAAATGAAAGGAGCTACCAAAATGTTTTATGGAATAATGATGGTCAACATTGGGAAGCACCTCAAGAGCAATTTCAAAAGGACGAGATACTTGAAGAGGATGAACCTCAGTGGAAAAAAGAGCTAGATAACTTTGTTAAAGCATCCGATGCCTCTTGCCAAAGTATGGAAGCCACACGGAAGTGTCATGAAGCCTCCTATAATAATCTTGAGCATCAATTAGGATGGATACTTGACACACTCTCCAAGGAAAATGAAGCATTTGAGCAAGCAACTCAAGTAACTTGTAGAGATGATGTGGTAGTGAACGATAATGAAGAAATGGGGCGGACCGAGTACATTGCTGTAGAAATTGAAGAGGAAAAACAAGAACATCAATTGGATAATTGGGATTGCTTGAATAAAGATGGTGCTTGTGAGCGAGAAAATTTTCAAGGGGATTTCCTAGTGACATGTTCGTTTCAAGATGAAGATACACAAGAAGAAGCAAACCCTAAGGTAATGGAACAAGCACCGTTCTTTGGGATTGATCAACTTACAAAAAGCAAGAAAGAGATTTTGGGAAGGGAACAAGATGTGGGGAGGATATTTAAACCATCCAATGACTCACCTATGCTAAGCTTAGACAATTCCCAACCCAAATTGTTTCCTTGGAGGCCAAAAGTAAGATGGTTGGACTCTCCACCAAATACTCCACCCCGGCAAGTAGATTTTTGGTTTATAGGAAGTAGCTATGCAATGTCTTGTCGAGAGGAATACACTCTTTTCAAGCCGCCGTAAGGTAAGATCAGGTACGTCAAGCTTAGTGATGTTAAACAAGCGCTTCTTGGGAGGCAACCCAAATTTTTACAGTTTTTCTAGGACCTAGTTTAGTTTTAGGTTGAATAAAAGTCTTAGTTTTGGTGTCCTGAAGTTTGAATGCATGTGTTGCGATTTTTAGTGTGGAATGTTGACGTTTTCGTGTGCCTCAATGTTAATTGACGAAGTTTAAGTCGGTTGAGTGTGCTTTCGATGGTCTCTGGTCGTGTTTTTATGATTTGTACAGGCTCTAAGTGGTTTAAAAGAGTTTCTGAATTTTTGGAAGAGTCTGTGAATTTTTCTAAGTAAACCAGAGAAAACACACGGCCGTGTGAAATTTCCACACGGGTGTGTGTTACCAAATCAGAACTCAACCAGTGAGGACACAGGGGCGTGTGTGTGCCCCTGTGAACAACCTCAGAAGGGGCACACGGCCGTGTGACATCTCGCAGAACTTCAACTCTCATTTCAAAGAGTCCACAGTGGCGTGTGGATGCCCTTGTGAGTGCCCATGTGTTATGGCACACGGCCGTGTGGATGTCTCACACGGCCGTGTGAAACTCTGCAGAGTTTCCCTTCCATCCCGAGAAAACACAAGGGCGTGTGGCCGCCCCTGTGAGAGGTCCTGTGAAACTCACACGGCCGTGTGGAACACTTAGAGTTTTTCGGGATATCCAGAAAGGCCACAGGGCCATGTGGGTGCCCCTGTGGCCGGCCTTGTGCTTGGCCAGGTTGGGCACATGGGCAGTGTGGAATTTCCACACGGCCATGTGTATGTTCTGGAGAGCAAATAGAGGAAACACATGGCGTGTCATTGCCCCTGTGACTGATTCCCGTGGAGGCACCCGGCCGTGTGGAATTTCCACACGGCTGTGTGGATGTGCAGAACACAAAAGGCTGTGGTTTCTTTTAAAATCTTTTTGTGCCTTTTCGATTCTAAATGCCTCCACACTCAAGGAATGTTTCCTCCCATTTTCCCAACCCTCTCTTCGTCCTTTTAAGGAGTTCTTAAGTCGTTTCCTGCCACACTCAAGGAATGTACTAGCACTTGGTCTCGTTGAGGAAGTGAAGCCGGCCCCGTGAGTCATAAAAAGGGTGATCTTGAAGATGAGGAGGTCGAGGAGATGCCACAAGAAGAGCCCAACATAATTAGGGATGAGCATTCAAGGAGTAAGGGTGTTTCACCGTTGTGTGGTAACAAACTCGATAACTCTGCCTCTACTCTACAAAGATTATGTTCTGCATGCTTTCAGGTTGTAGGGAAGAGGGTAACATTTATTCATGAACCCCCGTGAGGTAAGGCCAAGTACGTCAAGCTAAGTGACATTAAACAAGCACTCCTTGGGAGGCAACCCAAACTTTTAATGTTTTTCTAGGTTTTAGTTTAGTTATAGCATGAATAAGAGTCTTCATGTTGGTGTCTTGATTTTTATTTGCGTGTGCTGTGATTTTTCATGGATCATTATTGATTTCGTGTGCCTAAATGTTGATTGATGAAGTTTTGGGTCATTTGAGTGTGTTTTCATGGATCTCTTGTCGTGTTTTTATCATCTATACAGGCTCTAAGTGTTATGAATGTGTTTTTGAAATTTTCTACATAGCCTGTAATTTTTCTAAGTCATCCAGAGAAAACACACGGCCGTGTGGAATTTCCACATGGTCGTGTGAACCATCTCATAGCTCATCCCTAGCGTCACAGGGGCCGTGTAGCTGCCCCTGTGAGCGACCCTGTGAAGGGCACATGGCCATGTGGAATTTCCACATGGTTAAACTTTCATTCCCGAGCGTCACAGGGGCCGTGTGGGTGCCCCTGTGAGTGCCCATGTGTTAAATTTTGCAGAGATTTCCCTTCCATCATGAGAAAACACAGGGGCATGTGGCCGCCGCTGTGAGAGAGCTTGTGAAAGGCACACGGCCGTGTGGATTTCTCACACGACCGTGTGGAACACTTAGAGTTTATCGGGATATCCAGAGAGGCCACAGGTGCGTATGGTTTCCCCTGTAGCTGGCCTTGTGTTCTTGGCCAGGTTGGGCACACGGCCATGTGGATATGAGCATATGTCTTAGGCGTTTTCCCGAGAGCATAGAGGGGTGTGTGGGTGCCCCTGTGAAGCTCCCCTATGAAGGCACACGGCCGTGTGGGGTTCTCACACGGCCGTGTGCGGGTGGTCAGAGGGTAACCAGAGAGGACACAGTTACGTATGTCTATCCCTGTGAACCCTAACATTAGAGGCACACGGCCGTGTGGAATTTCCGCACGGGCGTGTGGATGCACAGAACACCAAAAGCCGTGATTTTTCTTATAGATCCACTGTGCCTCTTGATCTATTCACTTCCAAATACTCTCAAAAAACTCTACCGAGCTTGCCCGACCCTTTCTTAGTGATTTTCGAGGTTTTTAGGTTTTTATTCCTGCATTTATTTGATAATTTCATTGTCTCCTCGTCAGTGAGCCCTTCTTCACTCTTCTCTTTGTCAATGATTGATTTAATTCGTTCTTTTCAATTTTGTCTCTTGGTTTGTGATAAGTGCTTGAGTATACATGTTTTGCCTACTTGTTTTACATGCATTGAGCATCATTTTACCTTAGATTATGTCTCATAAAGTGTATTTTGGTGTTCTTTTGTGCAATTAGGTTGTGGAAGTATTGAAGGAGAAAAAGGAAGCAAAGATGGGTTATAAAGACACATTGTTGGGAGCTTTTGTATAACACAAGTGTCAAGGCACAAGAGGGGGTGATGCACATGAGGTTGTGTGCCAACTTCCAGAAGAATTCAAGCTGATTTGTATGATGGAAGGGCAAAAAGGCAGTCACACCTTTATGTCCCCACTTGTGTAGAGATAGCCAAAGTTTCCAAATGATGGTTCGATGGAGGAGAAGTCTTATAAGTCACCACATGGATGTGTGCCCGACCATGTGGCCTCAATATAAGAGAGTACTGTAGTAGAAATCACTGTTCACGCGACCGTGTCAAAATCCCACACGACCGCGTGGGAATTTTGCAGCCCACGCGACCGCGTGGGATCTCACGTGGTCGCGTGAAGACACGTGACTGGCACGTTTTCAGATTTATAAATACTCCGATTTGCCGATTTTTAGAGAACTTTTTGCGCATGTTTGAAGGGAAGAGCGGCTAGGGTTTCAAGGACGAGGTCTTTGGCGATATTGGGAGTCGTTCTTCACCAACTTCGATAGATCTTTCGATGAGATAGCATCGGGGAGCCATTGGCGACCTAGCTTCGGAGAAGGTTCCTTCGAGACGTTGAACGATTCCTCAAGGCAATCATCACGAATTCGAGGGGGTTTACTTTTATGGATTACATTGCTTTTTACTTCATTATCTTTTGCTTTGTAATAAGTCCCATGGAGGGCTAAACCCTAGTAGATACTTGGGCATGTGAACCCTAGGTTTCGATTCATGTATAGACTTTCTTTATGCTTTCTTTTAAGTCCGAGTTTATTTGAGTTTTAATCTTGTTTCATCATTGCTTGCATGCCTTATTGATTTGCATGGTTGTTTGGTATGTTTGATTTGTTTCCTTTGTAAGAGAGAGGTCTCTATTAGGGATTAGAACATACAAGGTTAAAGAGGGTTGAGAGGGTGAGTCTTGAGATAGAAGAGTGTCCCCTTTCCCTTCCGATTGAGTGTTTCCTATCTCCGTATTCCCTAAGTTTTATGCAACCATATGGGGTGTGAGGCGTGAGATTGATAGATTTCTCCGCCGGGACCTTTGTAGGGGGTTAGGGATCTTCCTCCTAGAAGTTGGGTTAGATCTAATTTTAGAAATCGGTTTCACTCTTAGGTATCCCTAGAACTCATTGCGGTCATATGGGATGTGAGGTGTTGAGATTGAGCGATTTCTCCACCGGGACCTTGTAGGGGACTAGTATCGGTGGCCTAGAGGTAGGAACCGATTATTCTTGGATTACCTCGACTCATAGAACTCGGTTAGAAGCATTTAGTTAGTCTTACACTTCATGATAGAGCCTAGGGGGAGCATTGCCCGGGTATCTCATCTTCATTGATAGAGATCTCCTTTACCTTTTCTTTTACTTGTTTGCTTGTTATTTTCTTATTTTACGTATTACATCCATTGCTTCATATTATTGATTCGACTAGATAATTAAGAATTAGTCATTACTAGCACTTCCGTTCCCTGTGGATTCGACTACCCTACTCACCAGGATAATTATTACTTCGACAACCCGTGCACTTGCGGTACACACACGCAAGTGGTGTGTCAAGTTTTTGGCGCCATTGCCGGGGAACGGGATATTAGGAATGCTAGGACTTGGTTACTTTAGTCATTCATCATTTTATTTCTTTTCTATTCCATACGCCTTACTTCCACCATTCTTATTTTTATTCTCTTTATGTGAACAGTAACTCCTGGTTCTACTCTCTAATTTTAGGATCATGTTTCTTGAATCGTCAATTATTGAGAAGATACAGGATATGATGGCATCTACTGAGAGAAAAATAGAGCATTTGGTAGCATGTTTTGATTCAAGAGAGCAACATGAGAAAGTATTCGAATCAGGAACAGTTGGGTTGAAAGGAATGAAGGAAGAATTCAGTTTACACTATCAAGGGGCTGAATTATCAAGATTATTGGAATGTTTCGAAAAATCTGCATTCACAGCTCTTCAAAATGGGGAAAACTGTGAATTAGGACAGATACCCGCATTCTTTTCGATGACATTTGGGGTGGATTTTGATGAGCAAGAATCTGAAGTAGATGTTGAAAGAGAAATTTTAGCTTGCGTTGAATCAGTTTCATCAATTGAAGTGTTGAAATCGGATGTTCAAGAGAATGTTTTGGACAGTGGACAAGAGACTGAAGGATAAGACAACCTTAAGGGATTTGAGGACATCGAGCGGAAACAAGCAAATCAGTTACACCCATCAGTGGAAGATCCTCCCGACTTAGAACTTAAAGCATTACCCAACCATTTGGAGTATGCTTTCCTCGCTGATGGATCGAAATTACCGGTTATCATTTCCTCAAATCTTTTGCATGAGCAGAAAGAGCAATTGGTTAACATGTTGAAGTTGCACAAGAAGGCCATAGCTTGGAAATTTTCAGATATTAAGGGAATTAACCCATCCTTTTGTACTCACAAGATCTTGATGGAGGACAACTATAAAACAGTGATTCAACCACAACGAAGATTGAACCCGAACATGAAGGAGGTAGTGAATGCAGAAGTGGTAAAGTTACTTGATGCTGGTATCATTTACCCCATCTCGGATAGTGCTTGGGTGAGCCCAACACAAGTAGTGCCTAAAAAGGGTGGTATGACAGTAATGAAGAATGAGCAAAATGAGTTGATACCTACGAGAACCGCAACAGGATGGCGGGTTTGCATAGACTACCGAAGGTTGAAAGATGCCACAAGAAAAGATCATTTTTCATTGCCATTCATTGACCAAATGTTGGAATGTCTAGCTGGTCACGAATTCTATTGCTTCTTAGATGGCATGTTAGGGTATTTCCAAATTCCAATTGCTCCCGAAGACCAAGAAAAGACTACCTTTACGTGTCCTTTTGGCACTTTTGCATATAGAAGAATGCCCTTCGTACTTTACAACGCACCGGCTACTTTCCAAAGATGCATGATGGCAATTTTTGATGATTTGCTGGAGGATGTGATGGAAGTATTCATGGATGACTTCTCAGTTTTTGGAGATTCTTTTGAAGTATGTTTGAGGAATCTTGAAAAGGTGCTTATGAGATGTGAAGAGACAAACTTGGCTTTAAATTGGGAGAAATGTCATTTCATGGTCCAAGAAAGGATTGTACTTGGTCACAAAATTTCTAACAAGGGAATTGAGGTTGATAGAGCTAAAATTGAAACTATTGAGAAATTACCTCCTCCTACAAATGTTAAAGGAATTCGGAGTTTCTTGGGACATGCGGGGTTTTATCGCCGTCTTATCAAAGATTTTTCTAAGATAACTCAACCATTAACCAAGTTGCTAGAAAAGGATGCACCGTTTGAGTTTAATGAAGAGTGCTTGTTTGCTTTCAAATTGTTAAAGGAAAAACTTACACAAGCACCTATCCTTATTTCCCCGGATTGGAGTCGTCCATTTGAACTTATTACAAAGCAATGATTAAACAAGATTAAAACTCAAATAAACTCATACTTAAAAGAAAGCATAAAGAAAGTCAATACATGAATCGAAACCTAGGGTTCATGACATGTTCCCCGAAAGTGCACGGGTTTGTCGAAGTAATAAAAGTTACCCCGGTGAGAGGGTAGTCGAATCCACAGGGAATAGGGAGTTAGAATAAGAGATTTCACTATTAAAACTATGCGAACTACGGAAAAGTAGTAATCGAGTTGTGTGTGAATTGTGAGAACAATTATACTAAAGACAGGAAATTAAATAGAGAAAGGTGAAAGATTAGAAATCGCAAGAAAAGAGATTAAAAAGGATTTAACAATTAAGGAAGTGGGGTATCCAGACAAGTTATCTCTAGGATCTATGCTTCTAGTGCAAGACTATGCTATTATACCTTCCTATTGATGCTAATTGAGTCGAGGGAATCCTTAGACTCACGGTCCCAAACCTAAGGTCAACCGTGACTAACCCCAACACTATGCCCCGGTGTTAGGATTCACAACAACCGTTCACTCTATTGCTCGCACGATTAAGTCCCAGGGGAGTACATCTACCTAAACCTCACACTACGTGGGATTGCATTAAGTTTTAGGGACTCCCAGTGATTAAACCTGTTCTTATGTGTAGTTCTACTCCTTTGGTCCAGGAGGAAGAACCCTAGTCTAGATTAAGCCCCAGTGCATAGGATTCACTTCAACCCTTCACTCCATTACTCGCGTAACTAAGCCCTAGGCGAGTTTATCTACCTAGCACTTCACTCTATCTTGACCGCTATTAAATCAAGGAAACGGAGGTAGGGAGAAATCACACCGGAGGGGAAAGGGGTACATCGCTACCTCACAACTCTCCCTCTCAACCCTCTTCAATCTTAAAAGTCTAATCCTATAGGAGTTGTCACACCTCCAAAGGAAAACCTAGATTGCTCTCAACCCTAGTATCACATCTAAGGGAAAACAATAGCAAGATAAAATTAAGATCGAAACTCAATTCTTATTCATCAATAATGGAAAAGCATAATAACAATGTCAAAGAAACATAATAACCCTAGAGTTTTACAAGTCCGAATACCCACAAGGGGTTTAGCTCCTCATGGAGCTATACATGTTCATCAATGTATATAATAAAACAAGAAGTAAAGACATGGATGAAAACCCCCTTGCGTATGATGTGGCTGTGGTCTTGTGCGGTCGCCTGACGTCGATGACGATGCCGATGACACGCTCCAAACCTCCACGAAGTTCTCTCCAAAACCCTAGCCGCCCTCTCCAAAGTTGAGGAGAAAATTAGGTCAAAAGACGTCTCAAAAGTCTCCAAATCGTGCTTTTATAATGTGGAGTCGCGGCTTTAAATTTGCTGAAATCGGGATTTCACACAGCCGTGTGGAATTTCCACATGACCGTGTGAAAATTCTGGAAAACTGATTTTCGGGCGACTGTGAACAGTAATTGTGCCGAAACGCTCCCGAATTTGTCGTTCTTTATCGAGGCCGTTGAATTGGGCACACAATCAACGGTAGATCGTGTCGATTGCTTCGAATCGCCTAATTGGTGAAGTTCTCCTTGTTGGCATGAGTTAGACTTATTGTGAATATGACTGCCTTTGTGCCACTCCAAAGGAGGTTGGCACACACCCACAAGTCTATGCTCACGCCTTACTCCTTGCTTAGTCCGAAAATCTTCCCAACAACGCCAAACACGACCTAACTTCGTTCCTTTCCTTCATTTTATTTTCACAACCCTACAATGCACAAAAGTAAACAATTGCACACTTTTTAATGATAAAATCTGATTAAATTAATGCTCATTGCAAGATAATAACACTTCGCATTACTATAACACGAGCACTTATCAAATCCCCCCACACTTAAGCTTTTGCTTGTCCTCAAGCAAAATAAAACGTGACAGTACTTGGGAAGAACAATTGAAAGTGCTCGGCCTTAGGTTCACCAAAAGTATGCAAAAGAAGCATTCTACAAGTAAGGGGAAATCAAAACATTGCATAAGGTTACCATTGCTCTAGTTAAAAACTCGAATCATAAAAGATGAAAATTCAAAAAATGTGTTAGTGTGTGCGATCTCACTCAAGAGAATCAACGAGTACTCCTCAAACTTTGGTTACAAAGGACTTATTTATATACAAAAACAAAAAATAGGGGAGGAAGTAGTAGCTTCACACATCCTTGAAGGTAGCCCTTTCCTAGGCGGCCGCCAAAGGTGGCTTTCACACTTTTGAGGAGGTAGCTCTTTCTACCGGGGTAGTAGCTTTCACACATCCCATGAGATAGCTCTTTCTCTCATTAGGGCATAACTTGTATCCGACTTATGAGAGTAGCTACATACTTCATAGGCGGTAGCTCTTTCCACCCCAAATGCATAATTAAATCAAAGCTAATATTCAAAAACTCCTATATATTTTTATACTTTTTTTTTCTTTTCCATTTTTTTTTATGCATTTTCCAGAGCAAAACTAAGAACGATGATAAACTTGTCCTTAAAAACTTCAAGATTTGAGTTTCCAATGGATTCCAAGAGTAAGTTGTGCAATATAAGAATATCGAGCAAAAAATTCCTAAAATTCAAGTAAAAACTAGAGCATGATAGGACACAATGTTAAAAATTCTCCTAAACTATAAGAATACAACCGTTGCAACTAAGGTGAACCGCCATAGGCTACATGAGCATAAGCAATTGAACGCACAAGTAAAGGTGTGTGCAATGTGAACTCCCCCCCACACTTAAGATGTACGTTGTCCCCAATGTACGCATGCAAGCATAATAAAAATTAAGAATTGTAAAACAATTAGTGTGGAAGTAGGCAATTAAAATATTACTCCCCTGAACTCCAAGTGTTGCGTTTGATGGAGCTAGGTGCATTGAGAGTTGAGTCTCAATGTGTTGTGAAGAACACACGGTCCCATGACCGTGTTTATGACTATTCCTTAGATTCCTTTCATCCAAGACCATCTGCGCACACATACACAAGGATTCAGTATAGCTCAATAAAGACTCGAGTATATAGAATATGAAAATGAAATACAACTCAAGAGAAAAGCTAAATAAAAGATAAACTCAGAAGGCGAGTCCTTTCTGAGTACTACAAGTCCAAAATAAAATAGAAAAGTACAAGAATGAAAATCAAATAAAAACAAAGAAAAACTAAATCTAAGACGCCTCAGCGTCGGTGTCCTGGATAGAAGCCTCTGGTGCTGCTAGAGGCTCTGTCGGTGCGGGTGGATCAGCCGCTGCTGCTGCTGGTGATGCTGGTGGTGTAGGAGTGGAAGCTCGGGGTCGGACCACGAATGGTGAAGTCATGGCTCGCTCGAGTAACTGCTGTATGCTGTGTAATCGAGCCATGACCTCTGTGTGCTGTACATCCTGTGTGGCCCTGACCTCAGCCACCTCGGATCGTATCACCCCTACTGCGCTCTCGAGGCGCTCCAGTCGATCCTGGCCTCGAGAGGGTGAAAACATGCGCACCAGAGGTGGCTCCGGCGCGGTGGGTGGTGCCTCGGCCTCTGTATCCGCTGTCGGGAGTGGCAAAAGTAGAGGTAAGGTTGGTTGTACTTCCCAAACCTCATCGTCCTCCATTGGCCTTTGTTGGTGTATGTTCAAAATATAGCGCTGATAATGTTTTCTGGCCATGCCCATCTGTCTCAGCATCTCCAAGCTAATCGGGGACGGTATAACTATCTTTTAAATTCCTTTAATTGCTTCCCGAAGGCCCATCCCCTTGATGAGTTTTGTCACGTACGGCCCTGCAAAAATGGCTCCAAGCCTCGGGTACTGGCCCTGATGTCGCATGCAATCTGCCAGGATATACCCAAGATGGAGTGGCTCGCTCCTAACCATTGAATGTAGATAAAGGAGCTCCTGCCTGCTTAAGACCCCCGTACTATCGTCCCGACCATTCACTGATCTACTCAGAATGGTGTGAATGTACCTATAAGCTGGTCGTGACAGACAAGTGGCTTTCAATACCCCTGGCTCATATCGCCCTTGTCCACACAACACTCTGTAAGCTCCTTGAGGTGTCAAACTGTCAGAAAAATCAGTCGGAAGGTTCCCATACTCCTCCGTCTCTGTATATACTTGATCATATAAACCCATTCGAATAGAAAACTGTGTGACGGACATGTTATAATCGTGACCAAAGGCCCTGAATTGTATAGTGTCGGTACTTGTCAAGTCTCTATGTGATTTGTTGAACTCAAAGGACGCTAGTACTTCCAAAGAGAGTGAGCGATTCACCGGTTCTTTAATAGTCAACAGATGTTTCCATCGCCCAGCCGCTAAGAGTTCTTCAATCTCATCTGCCATTTCGTCTCCCCACTCAGCTGTCCTTAAACAACTCAAGTCTATGTATCGAGATTGTCCAAACTTTAGTTTCTCCAATCTATCATATCTCGTTCGGTGCTCGGGCTTGGCGAAGGTAATCTGCTCCTTAGATGGCTCGAAGGGCCTCTTGCTAGCTGCTTGCCGTGTCCTGGATGCCATTCCTGAAAAGAAATAAATTAATAGGTCATTAGATTCAATTCCTCAGGATCCAACACGGCCGTGTGGAAATTCCACACGGCCGTGTGGATTTCCAGGCGGATGCACTGCACGGTGATGGAGTTAGCATATCAAATTCTTATAACAGTTGTTCTTGAAACCTTCGCGAATGTATTCGTATGCTACTAAATCATGCAAATCAAATGAAAGCATAACAAAAACGGAGTGAATTTGTTGTTGACGAAGAACAAGGGTTTGAAGTTTTTACCGGTGATGTTGATGAAGAAAAACTTAAACTCGGCCGGAGGACTCCAAATAAACCTCAGAAAAGATCGGGGAAGTGATAGAGAGGGTCGGAAAGTGTTCCAGAGTTCAAAACAAAATGAGGCACGAGTGGAATCCACAATGAAATGCATAACTTTTGAAGTCCTGGGGATCCACACGGCCGTGTGGAAGTATCACACGGCCGTGTGCCTCTGGAATTATGATTCACAAGGGCCAACACACGCCCCTGTGTGCACTCTAATTGCTCTCTGAACTACCCCACACGATTATGTGAGACACCCACACGGCCTTGTGCCTTCACAGGGGGATCCATAGGGACACCCACACGGCCCTGTGGATTCTCGGGAAAACACAGAAGGTCTCTGAAAACTTTTACACGGCCGTGTGGAATTTCCACACGGCCGTGTGTCCAACTTGGCCAAGAACACAAGGCCGGCCACAGGGGCACCCACACGTCCCTGTGGCTTCTCTAACTCGCCCGAGAAACACTAAGTGTTTCACACGGCCATGTGCCTTTCACAAGCTCTCTCACAGGGGCTCACACACGCCCCTGTGTATTCTCGGGAAGAAAGGGTTTTCTCTGCAGAGTTTCACACGGCCGTGTGGAATTTCCACATGGCTGTGTGCCTTGACACAGTGACACTCACAGGGGCATCCACACGCCCTGTGGACTCTCTAGAAAAGAGTTGAAGTTCTGCGAGATTGCACACGGGCGTGTGGAATTTCCACACGGCCGTGTGCCCCTACTGAGGTTGTTCACAGGGGCACACACACGCCCCTGTGCCCTCACTGGTTGAGCTCTGATTTGGTAACACACGGCCGTGTGGAATTTCCACACGGCCGTGTGTTTTCTCTGGTTACTCAGAAAACTTCACAGACTCTTCCAAAAATTTTAGAAACTCTTTTAAAACACTTAGAGCCTGTATAAATCATAAAAACATGACCAGAGACCATAGAAAACACACTCAACTGACTCAAACTTCGTCAGTTAACATTAAGGCACACGAAAATATCAAAAGTCCACAAAAGAAACCGCAGCACATGCATTAAAAATTCAAGACACCAACACTAAGACTTTTATTTATCCTAAAACTAAACTAGGTCCTAGAAAAATTGTAAAACCTTGGGTTGCCTCCCAAGAAGCGCTTGTTTAACGTCACTTAGCTTGACGTACCTGATCTTACCTTATGGGGGCTTGAGAAATAATACCTCCTTGCTATCATCGCACATTTCACCACCAAAATAAGGCTTCAACCGATACCAATTCACCTTAAACGTACCCTTCTCCGGATGAGTGATTTCAACTGCCCCATTGGGTGATACATGCGTAACCGTGTAAGGACCAAACCATCTCGATTTCAATTTCCCGGGGAAGAGTCGCAACCGTGAGTTGAACAATAATACCTTGTCGCCCACTTTGAATTCTTTAGGTGACTTAATGTGTTTATCGTGCCACCGTCTGATCCTTTCTTTATAGATTCGAGCATTCTCATATGCTTTCAACCTCCACTCATCAAGCTCATTGAGATGGAGCAATCTTTGCCCACCGGTCTTGCTCAAATCAAAGTTCATCACCTTTATTGCCCAATATGCCTTATGTTCGAGCTCCACTGGCAAATGACATGACTTCCCATAAACCAAACTGTATGGAGTAGTTCCTATCGGAGTCTTGAATGCTGTTCGATAAGCCCAGAGTGTATCATCCAACTGTTCAGACCAATCTCTCTTTCCTTGCTCTACAGATTTCATCAGAATCCTCTTGAGTTCTCTATTGGTCACCTCAACTTGTCCACTAGTTTGTGGGTGGTACGGGGTCGTAAGGCGATGGTGTACTCCGTATCTTTTAAGCACTTTCTCCAATTGGAAGTTGCAAAAATGTGTTCCTCGATCACTGATGATAACCCTCAGGGTCCCAAATCGAGCAAACAGCCTCTTTAAAAATTTTACCACTGTCCTAGCATCATTAGTCGGTAGTTCTTGAGCTTCGACCCATTTTGAAACATAATCGACTGCCACCAATATGTATTGGTTCCCATTGGACTTCAAAAACGGCCCCATGAAATCGATGCCCCAAACATCAAATACCTCACAAAATTGCATAGGGTTTTGAGGCATCTCATCTTGCCGTGACAAATTTCCTGACCTCTGGCAGCTATCACATCGAAGGACAAATTGGTGAGCATCCTGGAATAAAGTCGGCCAATAGAACCCTGCAGCCAAAACTTTCTCTGCAGTTCTACTTGATGCGTAATGGCCTCCAACCGGTCCAGAATGACAGTGAGCAAGGATATCCCATCCTTCCTTCCTCGAGACGCATCTCCGAACCACATGGTCTGCACAAATAGGAAAAAGGTATGGATCATTCCAGAAATAATGCTTCAGATCACTAAAGAATTTCTTTTTCTGTTGGAATGTCAGCCCTTGTTTGAGTACCTTCCCTGACAAGTAATTGGCAAAGTCTGCAAACCATGGGACCTCATCTGATGATAATTCTGAATTCTCAAGTGAGTATAGGTGTTCCTCCGGGAAAGAATCGTTGATTTCCTTACTTGATGGCTCTTGTCCAACACTTCCCTCTAACCGAGACAAGTGATCTGCCACCACGTTTTCAGTCCCTTTCTTGTCCTTTATCTCCATGTCAAACTCTTGCAGTAGCAGTATCCATCTGATCAACCTTGGCTTTGCGTCTGCTTTGCTCATGAGGTAACGAAGAGTTGAATGGTCTGTAAAAACAGTGACTCTCGACAGGATGAGATACGGTCTGAATTTGTCGAGGGCAAATACCACTGCTAGCAACTCCTTCTCCGTGGTGGTGTAGTTCTCTTGAGCCCCTGTGAGAGTCTTACTTGCATAATAGATAGGTTGGAAATGTTTACCCCTTCTTTGCCCCAAAACTGATCCAATAGCGTGATCACTTGCATCGCACATGAGCTCGAATGGCTCGTTCCAATCAGGTGTAACTAGAATTGGGGCTTGCACCAGTTTCTGTTTATGCATATTGAAGGCCGTCGTACATTCCTCAGTGAAATCAAATGGAGCATCTTTTTCGAGGAGTTTGGTCAATGGTTGTGTGATTTTTGAAAAGTCCTTGATGAACCATCTATAAAATCCTACATGACCCAAGAAACTCCGAATCCCCTTAACATTTGCTGGTGGTGGTAGCTTGTCTATCACTTCGATCTTGGCTTTGTCTACCTCCATGCCTTGCCGAGAGATCTTGTGCCCTAAAACAATACCTTCCTGAACCATGAAATGGCATTTCTCATAATTAAGTACAAGGTTTGTTTCTTCACACCTCGTTAGCACTCTTTCCAAAATTTTCAAGCATAGATCAAAGGAATCACTGAACACTGAAAAGTCATCCATGAATACCTCCATTATATCTTCCAGAAAGTCATCAAAAATAGCAGTCATGCACCGTTGGAATGTTGCGGGTGCATTACACAGTCCGAACGGCATCCTTCTATATGCAAACGTCCCGTAGGGACAAGTGAAAGTTGTCTTCTCTTGATCTTCTGGGGCTATAGGGATCTGAAAATAACCTGACATCCCATCTAGGAAGCAGTAATATTGATGTCCGGCCAGCCACTCCAACATTTGATCAATAAAAGGCAGTGGAAAATGATCCTTTCGGGTTGCGTCATTCAAACTTCTGTAATCAATGCACACCCTCCATCCGGTGACTGTTCTCGTTGGAATGAGTTCATTTCGTTCATTCTTGATCACTGTCATCCCTCCTTTCTTTGGAACCACTTGCGTTGAGCTCACCCAAGCGCTGTCAGAGATAGGATAGATAATCCCTGCATCCAACAATTTCACCACTTCTGCCTTAACAACCTCCTTCATATTTGGATTTAGCCTTCTTTGAGGTTGAATTACCGACTTGAAATTGTCCTCCATTAGGATTTTATGTGTACAAAACGAAGGATTTATTCCCTTCAAATCTGAGATTTTCCAAGCAATGGCAGATTTGTGCTTCTTCAACATTTCAACCAACCTTCCCTTCTGATCCGGGGAGAGAGATGAAGCTATGATAATGGGGAGTTTCATTTCTTCTGCTAGATATGCATACTCGAAATGTGTTGGTAATGTCTTTAATTCCAAATCAGGTAGTTCTTCAATAGATGGCTGCAGACGGCTTTCCTTCAATCGATCAATATCTTCAAACTGAATCGTTCCTTGTTCCCCAATACTTTCTGCGATGTTATGTAAAACCTGGCTGTTGAGATGTTCTTGGGTTCCCTTCGTAGCCTCTATCTCACATGTTTCCTTAGTTAAGTCTATGATTCCCACTGAAAAGACCTCTTGACTTTGTTCGATATAACCTGATTCAAACTAAACAAGGACTCTTTCTAAATTCTCTTCTGAATCCTCGCTCAAAGAAGCCAAAGCCGATCTCCCGAAGTCATCTAACACAGTGCCTAACTCACACTCCATGGCCTGTCCTATACAAGGATGATCGATAACTGTTTCTCTTTCCATGGAGGTACTGTTAAATGATTGCCCGTACTCAATGCTATTCACAACCACATGTACTGGGAACAATTGAATTTTCTATTCTACCACCTCCACCATTCCTGTAAGTGTGTCAAAAATTTCAGTTGCATCAAACATTCCCTTTCTTCTCAAGCTGAGACCAAAAACAAAAGGAAGAAAGGTAAGAACAATGATAGATGAAGAAAATATGGAATAGAAAGTGAAGTGAATAGCTAAAATAGTGAAAAACAAATATCTAAAACGCCTATCCCCGGCAGCGGCGCCAAAAACTTTGACAGGTTCCCCGAAAGTGCATGGGTTTCTCGAAGTAATAAAAGTTACCCCGGTGAGAGAGTAGTCGAATCCACAGGGAATAGGGACTTAGAATACAAGATTTCACTATTAAAACTATGCGAACTACGGAAAAGTAGTAATCAATTTGTGTGTGAAGTGCGAGAACAATTATACTAAAGACAAGAAATTAAATAGAGAAAGGTGAAAGATTAGAAATTGCAAGAAAAGAGATTAAAAAAGATTTAACAATTAATGAAGTGGGGTATCCGGGCAAGTTATCTCTAGGATCTATGCTTCTAGTGCAAGACTATGCTATTATACCTTCCTATTGATGCTAATTGAGTCGAGGGAATCCTTAGACTCACGGTCCCAAACCTAAGGTCAACCGTGACTAACCCCAACACTATGCCCCGGTATTAGGATTCACAACAACCCTTCACTCTATTGCTCGCACGATTAAGTCCCAGGGGAGTACATCTACCTAAACCTCACACTACGTGGGATTGCATTAACTTTTAGGGACTCCTAGTGATTAAACCTGTTCCTATGTGTAGTTCTACCCCTTTGGTCCAGGAGGAAAAACCCTAGTCTAGATTAAGCCCCAGTGCATAGGATTCACTTCAACCCTTCACTCCGTTACTCGCGTAACTAAGCCCCAGGGGAGTTTATCTACCTAGCACTTCACTCTATCTTGACCGCTATTAAATCAAGGAAACAGAGGTAGGGAGAAATCACACCGGAGGGGAAAGGGGTACATCGCTACCTCACAACCCTCCCTCTCAACCCTCTTCAATCTTAAAGAGTCTAATCCTATAGGAGTTGTCACACTTCCAAAGGAAAACCTAGATTGCTCTCAACCCTGGTATCACATCTAACGGAAAACAATAGCAAGATAAAATTAAGATCGAAACTCAATTCTTATTCATCAATTATGGAAAAGCATAATAACAATGTCAAAGAAACATAATAACCCTAGAGTTTTACAAGTCCGAATACCCACAAGGGGTTTAGCTCCTCATGGAGCTATACATGTTCATCAATGTATATAATAAAACAAGAATTAAAGACATGGATGAAAACCCCCTTGCGTATGGTGTGGCCGTGGTCTTGTGCGGCCGCCGGACGTCGATGACGATGCCGATGACGCGCTCCAAACCTCCGCGAAGTCCTCTCCAAAACCCTAGCCGCCCTCTCCAAAGTTGAGGAGAAAATTAGGTCAAAAGATGTCTCAAAAAGTCTCCAAATCGGGTTTTTATAATGTGGAGTCGCGGCTTTAAATTTGCTGAAATCGGGATTTCACACGGCCGTGTGGAATTTCCACACGCAAGTATGAAAATTCTGGAAAACTGATTTTCGGCCGACTGTAAATAGTAACTTGCTACAGTAATTGTGCCGAAACGCTCCCGAATTTGTCGTTCTTTATCGAAGCCGATGAATTGGGCACACAATCAACGGTAGATCGTGTGGATTGCTTCGAATCGCCTAATTGGTGAAGTTCTCCTTGTTGGCATGAGTTAGACTTATTGTGAATGCGACTGCCTTTGTGCCCCTCCAAAGGAGGTTGGCACACACCCACAAGTCTAATGTCATGCCTTACTCCTTGCTTAGTCCGAAAATCTTCCCAACAATGCCAAACACGACCTAACTTCGTTCCCTTCCTTCATTTTATCTTCACAACCCTACAATGCACAAAAGTAAACAATTGCACAGTTTTTAGTGATAAAATCTGATTAAATTAATGCTCATTGCAAGATAATAACACTTCGCATTACTATAACATGAGCACTTATCAAATCCCCCCACACTTAAGCTCCCCCACAACCGTACTAGCGCCCCCAATAGCAATCGGACAATCACTTGAAGCATGACCTCCCCCACAACCGTTACACGTAGTGATGGCCGCAACTCTTGGTGAAGTTAGAGCATCCAACTTCTTACTCAATGACTCTACTTGTGCTGCCAAAGATGTAACTGCATCAACCTCATGAATTCCAGCCACCTTCTTTCAGTCCCTTGTATTCCATTGATAGTTATTCATCGCCATCTCTTCAATAAGGTGCCGGGCTTCATCAGGAGTCTTGATTCCTAGAGTCCCTCCTGCCGCCTCATCTAAAAGTTGCTTAGTGCTTGGATTCAACCCATTGTAGAAGGTATGAATAATCATCCACTCGGGGAATCCATGTTGCGGGCACTTTCGGAGGAGCTCCTTGAACCTATCCCATGTCTCGAATAGAGACTCCAATTCCACTTGCATGAAGGATGAGATTTCATTCCGGAGCCTAGCCGATTTTCCCGGAGGAAAATACCTAGCCAAGAACGCCTCGGCCATCTCCTCCCATGTAGTAATAGATGCTCTCGGTAGTGAATGTAACCAATGTCTTGCTTTTCCCTTGAATGAAAATGGGAAGGCTCTCAACCTGATTGCGTCGTCCGTTACTCCATTGATCTTCAACATGTCGCACACTTCAAGAAAGTTCTCTAGATGGTTGTTGGGATCTTCATCGGCCAACCCATTAAACTGTGCGGACTGTTGCAACATTTGAATGAACGACGGCTTCAACTCAAAGTTATTTGCGGTAATTGGGGGCCTCACAATGCTTGATTGGGTCCCCATTACTGCGGGTGTAGCAAAATCGGCCAATGTCCTTTGTTGTTCGTTATGTTCTGCCATAGCTTCCGACCCTTCTGAATCTATGCTGGCTTGCTTGGATTGTTCTTCCACAGGCTCTTTACCTTTATGTTGCGTTCTCCTACCAATGTCCGGGTCTCCTTCATCGAGAATCAAAGGGTTCCCGCGGGTCATAACTGAAGCCAACACGAAGAAAAGAAAAATAAGAACGATGATAGTCAAAGAAAGTATGAAATAGATAACGAAGTGAATGACTAAAGTAACAAAAACAAGTATCAAAAATACGCCTATTCCCCGGCAACTATGCTATTATACTTTCCTATTGATGTTAATTGAGTCGAGGAAAATCCTTAAACACACGGTCCCAAACCTAAGGTCAACCGTGACTAACCCCAGCACTATGTCCCGGCAATAGGATTCACGTCAACCCTTCACTCTGTTGATTGATCAACTAAGCCCCAGGGGAGTATTTCTACCTAAGCCTAACACTACGTGGAATTGCTTTAATTTCTAGGGACTCCTAGTGATAAAACCTGTTCTTATGTGTAGTAGTTCTAACCCTTTGGTCCAGGTGGAAGAACCCTAGTCTAAATTAAGCCCCAGTGCATAGGATTCACGTCACCCCAAAGCCTTGGGGGAGTATGTCTACCTAGCACTTCACTCTATTTCGACCGCTAATAAATCAAGGAATCGGAGGTAGGGAGAAATCACATCGGAAGGGAAAGGGGTACGGTGCTACCTCACAACTCTCCCCCTCAACCCTCTTCAATTTTAAGTAGTCTAATCCTATAGGAGTTGTCACACCTCCAAAGGATAAATTAGATTGTTCTCAATCCTTATTGTCACGGCTAAGAGAAAACAATAGCAAAAAATAATTAAAATCAAAACTCGAATTTATTCATCAAAATTGGAAAAGCATAATAACATTGTCATAGAAACATAATTATCCTAGAGTTTTACAAGTCCGAATACCCACGAGGGGTTTAGCTCCTCATGGAGCTATACATGTTCATCAATTTATGAAAGAAAGCACAAACTAAAGACATCAATGAAAACCCCCTCGTGTATGGTGTGGCCGTGGTCTTGTGCGACCGTCGAACGTCGGTGACGATGCCGATGGCGCGCTCCAATCCTCCACAAAATCCTCTCCGAAATCCTAGCTACAGTAACTGTGCCGAAACGCTCCCGAATTCGTCGTTCTTCATCGAGGCCGTTGAATTGGGCACACAATCAACTGTAGATCATGCCGATTGCTTTGAGTCTCCTAGTTGGTGATGTCTTCATTGTTAGCATAAGCTAGACTTATTGTGATTGTGACTGTCTTTGTGCCCCTCCAAAGGAGGTTGGCACACACTCACAAGTCTATGCTCATGCCTGGTTCCTTTCTTAGTCCGAAAATCTTCCCAACAATGGCAAACACGATCTAACTTCGTTCCTTTCCTTCATTTTATCTTCACAACCCTACAATGAACAAAAGTAAACAATTGCAAACTTTTTAGTGATGAAATCTGATTAAATCAATGCTCATTGCAAGATAATAACACTTCGCATTACTATAACACGAGCACTTATCAAGCACATCTTCGATAATGCCCCTCGGATGTATAACTGAACAATCGGCTAGCTGAAGCGTCATCCGGGTGGGCCTAGGCTCTCCCAAGCCTAGCTTTTGAAAGAAGGTGTAGGGCATGACATTTATACTTACTCCAGAATCTACCAGTGCCATCTCCTACCCATATCACCAATATTACATGGAATAATGAAGCTCTCGGGGTCTTTCCTCTTGCTCAGCATATTCTTTTGCAACAACGCCGAGCAAGTGGCATCGAGAATCATGGATGCACTCTCCTCCAATTTCTCTTTGTTGGTCAAGAGGTCCTTTAAGAACTTTGTGTTCTTAGGCATTTGGGATAAAGCCTCCACGAAAGGAATGTTGATGTGCAATTGTTTAAACAACCCCAAAAATTTCTTGTATTGCTCGTCTTGTTGATCATTCTTCAAGCAAGAAAGATATGGGATTGTCGGCTTGTAAGGTGGGGGTGCCACCTCATTCTCGTTGGTTGCTTCCTCTACCTCCACCACTTTAGGTGCTTCATCATTCTTCTTCTCAAGAGGGAGACTACGCTCGAGCTCTCGGCCACTTCTCAAGGAGATTGCCTTCAATTGTTCTCTTGGATTCGTCTCCGTGTTGCTTGGAAAACTTTCTTGAGATTTCTCGGATAGAGACTTCGCAATTTGGCCAACTTGGTTCTCCAAGTTGTGTAACAATGTAGTGTGGTTGTGAAGTGCAGACTCTACTGACTGAAATCTCGCGTCTGATGATTGGACAAACCTTGTGAGCGCTTTCTCTAAGTCGGTCATTGATAAATTCTTGTGTTATAGTAACGCGAAGCGTTATTATCTTACAATGAACATACCTTTTATCAGATTTTATTACTAAATAGTGTGTATTTGTGTATTCCTATGCATTATAGGTTTGTGGAGCTAATTTGGAGAAGAAGAACAAAGTTAGATCTTGTTCGCCATTGTTGGGAGGTTTTCGGACCAAGCAAGGAACAAGGCACGAGATTAGACTTGTGAGTGTGTGCCTGACACGACCCCTTGCGTGTATCCCGCAAGTGCACGGGTTTGTCAAAGTAATAAATTTACCCTGGTGAGTGGGTAGTCGAATCCATAGGGAATAGGGAATTAGAATACGAGATTTCACTAATTAAGCTATGCGGAGTACGAAAAAGTAATAGTAGGATCAATAAGTGAATATCGAATAAAGTAGAATGAAAGACAAGAAATTAAATAGAAAGATGGAAGATGAGAGAGTGCAAGCAAAAGAGAATAGAGAGGACTAGTAATGAATGAAATAGGGCATCCGGACAAGCTACCTCTGGGTCTATGCTTCTAGTGCAAGACTATGCTATTATACTTTCCTATTGATGTTTAATCGAGTCGAGAATATCCTAAGACTCACAGTCCCAAACCTAAGGACAATCGTGACTAACCCCAACACTATGCCCCGGTATTAGGATTCAAGTCACCCTTCACTCTATCGCTCGCATGACTAAGCCCCAAGGGAGTATATCTACCAAAACCTCACACTACGTGGGATTGCTTTAAGCTCTAGATATTCCTAATGGTAAAACCTGTTCCTATGTGTAGTTTTAACCCTTTGGTCTAGGTGGAAGAACCCTAGTCTAGATTAAGCCCCAATGCATAGGATTCACTTCAACCCTTCACTCTGTTACTTGCGTAACTAAGCCCTAGGGGAGTTTATCTACCTAGCACTTCACTCTATTTCGACCGCTATGAAATTAAGGAAACGGAGGTAGGGAGAAACCACGTCGGAGGGGAAAGGGGTACATCGCTACCTCACAACTCTCCCTCTCAACCTTCTTCAATCTTAAGTAGTCTAAACCTAAGGAGTTGTCACATCTCCAAAAAGCAACCTAAATTGTTCTCAATCCTAGTGTCACATCTAAGAGAAAACATTAGCAAGATGAAATTAAGATTGAAACTCAATTTTATTCATCAATAATGGAAAAGCATAATAACAATGTCAAAGAAACATAATAACCCTAGAGTTTACAAGTCCGAGTACCCTTAAGGGGTTTAGCTCCTCATGGAGCTATACATGTTCATCAATGTATGAAAGAAAGTACAAAATAAGGACATCAATGAAAACCCCCTTGCGTATGGTGTGGCCGTGGTCTTGTGCGGCAGTCGAACGTCAATGACGATGCCGATGACGCGCGCTAAACCTCCACGAAATCCTCTCCGAAACCCTAGCCGCACTCCCCAAGTTGAAGAAAAAGATAGGTCAAAAGATATCCCAAAAGGTCTCCAAAATCGCCTTTTATAATGTTGAATCGCGGCTTTAAAATTTGACTTATCAGGGGCTTCACACGGCCGTGTGGGATTAACACACGGGCGTGTGAAGTTCCTGTCTGCTGAAAAATTAATTCACACGGCCGTGTGTTAATTCCACACTCCCGTGCGAATTCTCTGGAATTCTGAATTTCGGCCGAAAGTGAACAGTAACTTGCTGCAGTGTTTTGCTACGGTAACAAACTACAGTGCCACTACAGTACTCGCTCGAAACGCTCCCGAATCCGTTGTTCTTCATCGAGGCCATTGAATTGGGCACACAATCAATGGTAGATCGTGCCGATTGCTTCAAGTCTCCTTCTTGGTGAAGCTTTCCTAAGCCACACGAGTTAGACTTGTTGTGAATGTGACTGCCTTTGTGCCCCTCCAAAGTAGGTTGGCACACACTCACAAGTCCAAGCTCGTGCCTTGTTCCGTGCTTGGTCCGAAAACTTCCCAACATCGGCGAACACGACCTAATTTCGTTCTTCTTCTCCAATTTAGCTCCACAAACCTTCAATGCACAAGAATACACAAATGCACGCCATTTAGTGATAAAAACTGATAAAAGATATGCTCAATGTAAGATAATAACGCTTCGCGGTACTATAACACAAGCACTTATCAGTGCCAACCTCCTTTGGAGGGGCACACAGGCAGTCACATTCACAACAAGTCTAACTTGTGTAGCTTAGGAGAACTTCGCCAAGAAGGAGACTTGAAGCAATCGACATGATCTACCATTGATTGTGTGCCCAATTCAATGGCCTCAATGAAGAACGACGGACTCGGGAGCGTTTCGGTGAGTAGTGTAGCAGCAATGTAGCAAGCTACTGTTCACTTTCGGTCGAATTTCAGAATTCCAGAGAATTCACACGGGTGTGTGGAATTAACACACGGCCGTGTGAATCAATTTTTCAGTAGACAGAAACTTCACACGCCCGTGTGTTAATTCCACAGGGCCGTGTGAAGTCCCGATAAGTCCGAAATTTAAAGCCGCACTCAGCATTATAAAAGCCCGATTTGGAGACTTTTGAAAGAATGTTTTGACCCATCTTTCTCTACAACTTCTAGGAGTGCGGCTAGGGTTTCAGAGAGGACTTTGTGAAGGTTTGTAGCGCGTTATCGGCATCGTTACCAACGTCCGGCGGCCGCACAAGACCACGGCCACATCTTACCCAACGGGGTTTTTATCAATGCTTTTTATTTATACTTTCTTTCATATTTTGATGAACATGTATAGCTCCATAAGGAGCTAAACCCCTCGTGGGTAATTGTACTTATAAAATCCTAGGATTCTTATGTTTCTATGACATTGCTATTGTGCTTTTCCATTATTGATAAATAAATCGAGTTTCAATTTTAATTATCTTGTGCTATTGTTTTTCCCTTAGCCGTGACACTAAGATTAAGAGCAATCTAGGTTATCCTTTGCAGGTGTGACAACTCCTATAGGGTTAGACTCCTTAAGATTGAAGAGGGTTGAGAGGGAGAGTTGTGAGGTAGCGATGTACCCCTTTCCCCTCCGGTGTGATTTCTCCCTACCTCCGTTTCCTTGGTTAATTAGCGGTCAAGATAGAGTGTTAGGGCTCCATCTAGACTAGGGTTCTTCCACCTGGACCAAAGGGTTAGAACTACATAGAGGAATAGGTTTTATTACTAGGAATCCCTAGAGCTTAAAGCAATCCCACATTGTGTTAGGGTCAGGAAGATAGACTCCCCTGGGGCTTAGTTGACAGGTCGACAAGAGTCAAGGATTGTAGTGAATCCTAATGCCGGGACATAATGATGGGGTTAGTCACGGTTGACCTTAAGTTTTGGGACAGTGAGTTTAAGGATATCCTCGACTCAATTAAACGTCAATAGGAAAGCATAATAGCATAGTCTTATACTAGATTCATAAGTCCTAGAGGTAGCTTGTCCGGATACCCTATTTCACCCATTGCTAGTCTTTCTTTCATAACTCCTACTTGCTTCTCTCTTGTCTTCCATTTCTCTGTTTAAATTCATGCCGTTTAGTATAATTAATTTCGTAATCTACTCACCAATTCGATTATCACTTCTCTTATATCGCACAACTAAATAGCAAATTCTTGTGTTTTAAATCCCTATTCATTGTGGATTCGACTACCCACTCACCTGGGTAATTTTATTACTTTGACAAGCCCGTGCACTTGCGGGACACAGGCAAGGGGTCATGTCAGTCATCTTGGTTTCTAGCCCCGTCACCCAGCTTTCCAAATTCGGTGCTTGTTGTTATTGAAAGCCCGGTGGTGCATTACTCTTTTGCTGCCCTTGGTTGCTCCACGACAAATTAGGGTGATTCTTCCACCCCCAGATTGTAGGTACCACTATAAGGATTCCCTTGACCTCTGAATACATTCCTTACAAAATCCGCTTGTTCAACCGAAGAAGAAGTACTACCACAGATGGCTATCAGACAATCACTTCAAGCATGTCCTCCCCCACATCTATTACAGTTTGTTATGGGAGGCACTCTTGGTGAAGTTAGAGTATCTAACTTCTTACTCAACAATTCCACTTGGGCCGTGATAAGTGCTAGTGTTATAATAAGGCGAAGTGTTATTATCTTACATTGAGCATTACTTTCATCAGATTTTATCATTAAATTGTGTACATTTGTGTACTTTTGTGCATTGTAGGGTTGTGGAGCTAGTTTGGAGAAAAAGAGCAAAGTTAGATCGTGTTCGTCATTGTTGGAGAATTTTGGGACAAGCAAGGAACAAGACACGAGTCTAGACTTGTGGTTATGTGCCAACCTCTTTTGAAGGTGCACAAAGGCAGTCACATTCACAATAAGTCTAACTCGTGTAGCATAGGAGAATTTCACCAAGGAGGAGGATTGAAGCAATCGACATGATCTACCGTTGATTGTGTGCCCAATTCAATGGCCTCGATAAAGAACGATGAATTCGGGAGCATTTCGGCAAGGGTACTGTAGCAGAAATGCAGCAAATCACTGTAACTAGACACTATAGCAATTTACTATCCATTATTCGCCGAAAATTAGCAAAATAGAAACTTCACACGGGCGTGTGGAAATTCCACACGGCCGGGTGAAATCCCGATTTTAGCCAATTTAAAGGCCTTTTCAGGACTTTTTCTGGATCTTTTCCGCCAATCTTCTGGAGGGTCGCGGTTAGGATTTGGAGAGGACTTTGTAGAGGATTGAAGCGTGCCATCAACGTCGACATTGAAGCCCAGCTACCGCACAAGACCACGATCACGCTACACAAGCGGGTTTTCATCTATGTTTTTGATTTGTATTCATTCATATACATTGATGGCTTTGTATAGCTTCATGAGGAGCTAAACCCCTTGTGGGTATTTGGGCTTGTAATCCCTAGGATGATTTTGTTTCTATGACTTGTTATTATGCTTTCTTTATTGATGAATTTAATGGAGTTCCAATCTTAATTGCATATTATATTGATTTTACCTTAGCCGCGATACTAGGGTTGAGAATCGTCTAGGTTATCCTTTGGAGGTATGACAACTCCTATAGGGTTAGACTACTTGAGATTGGAGAGGGTCGAGAGGGGGAGTCGTGAGGTAGCGAAACGTCCCTTTCCCCTCCAGTGTAATTTTCCCTACATCCATGTTCCATGAGTTCTTAGCGTTCAAAATAGAGTGAAAGTACTAGGAGATGAACTCCCCTGGGGCTTAGTTGCGTAAGTAACAGAGTGAAGTGTTGTAGTGAATCCTAGTGCTGGGGCTTATTTGAGACTAGGGTTCTTTCACCTGAACCAAAGAGATAGAGCTATCCATAGGAACATGGTCTTTCACTAGGAATCCCTAGAACTTAAAGCAATCCCGCATAGCGTCAGGCTTAGGAAGATGGATTCCCCTGGGACTTAGTTGACAGGTGATAAGTGGTCGTGTTATAGTAATGCGAAGTGTTATTATCATACTATGAACATTACTTTCGTCAAATTTTATCACTAAATAGTGTGAATTTGTGTGTTTTTGTGCATTGTAGGTTTGTGGAGCTAATTTGAAGAAGAAGAACAAAGTTAGATCGTGTTTGCAGTTATTGGGGAGTTTTCAGACCAAGCAAGGAACAAGGCACGAGCCTAGACTTGTGAGTGTGTGCCAACCTCCTTTGGAGGGGCACAAGGACAGTCACATTCACAATAAGTCTAACTCGTGTAGCTTAGGAGAACTTCACCAATAAGGAGATTTAAAGCAATCGACACGATCTACCATTGATTATGTGCCCAATTCAATGGCCTCGATGAAGAAAAACGAGTTCTGGAGCATTTCAGCAAAGTACTATAGCAAAAATTGTAGCAAGTTACTGTTCACTGTTTGCCGAAAATCAGCATTCAAGAAACTTCACACAAGCGTGTGGAAATTCCACACGGCCGTGTGAAATCCCGATTTCAGCAATTTAAAGCCACGACTCAGCATTATAAAAGCCCGTTTTGGAGATTTTTTCAGGATCTTTTTGCCAATCTTTTCTCCAAACTTCTAGAGGGTTGCGGCTAGGGTTTTGGAGAAGACTTTGTGGAGGTTTGGAGCGCGTCATCGGCATCGTTATCGACGTCTGGCGGCCGCGCAAGACCACGACCACACTCTACACAAGGGGGTTTCCATCTATGTTTTCAATTTGTATTCACTTTCATATTTTGATAGATTTGTAGAGCTCCATGAGGAGCTAAACCCCTTGTGGGTATTCAGACATGTAAACCCCATGATTATTATGTCTCTTTGACATTGTTATTATGCTTTTCCATAATTAATGAATAAAATTGAGTTTTAATCTTAATTGCATCTTTATCGATTTTCCCTTAGACGTGACACTAGGGTTGAGAATCGTCTAGGTTATCCTTTGGAGGTATGATAACTCCTATAGGGTTAGACTACTTAAGATTGAAGAGGGTTGAGAGGGTGAGTCGTGTTGTAGCGAAACGTCCCCTTTTTCCTCCGGTGTGATTCTTCCTTCCTCCATGTTCCAAGAGTTATAAGCGGTCAAGATAGAGCGAAGTACTAGGAGACAAACTCCCCTGGGCTTAGTTGCGCGAGCAATAGAGTGAAGGGTTGAAGTGAATCCTACTGCTAGGGCTTAATTTAGACTAGGGTTCTTCCACATGGACAAAGGGTTAGAACTATACATAGGAACAGGGTTTATCACTAGGAATTCCTAGAACTTAAAGCAATCACACATAGTGCTAGGCTTAGGAAGACGAACTCCCCTAGAGCTTAGTTTATAGGTCAACGAGAGTCAACGGTCGTAGTGAAAACCTAATGCTGGGCATAGTGTTGGGATTAGTCACGGTTGACCTTAGGTTTGGGACCGTGTGTTTAAGGATATCTTCGACTCATTTAACATCAATACAGAAGTATAATAGCATAGTCTTGCACTAGAAGCATAAGTCCTAGGGGTATCTTGTCCGGGTACCCTATTTCATTCATTGATTGTCCTTCTCTTCTTACTCTTACTTGCACTTTCTTAAATTCCATACTTCTATTTTATTTCGTGTTTCTTTATAATTGCTTCCACACTCACTCATTGATTCTCTTCACACTCACCGTACATCCCTTAGCTAAATAGTGAAATCTCCTGTCTTAAATCTCTATTCCCTGAGGATACGACTACCCACTTACCAGGGTAATATTATTACTTCGACAAGCCCCTACACTTGCGGTACACACTCGCAAGGGGTGTGTCAAGTTTTTGGCGCAGTTGCCAGGGAGTAGGCGTATTTTAGATACTTTTTTTTGCTCTTTTAGCTAATTTTTTCATTTTCTATTTCACACTTCTTTTATCTATCATCATTCTTGTTTTTTTTTTTTGTTTTCGGCTACAGGTTATGACCCGTGGGAACCCTTCGATTCTTATTGAAGGAGACCCAGAAATTGGTAAAAGAACGTATCGTAAAGTGAAAGAACCTGGACAAGAATCTTCAAATCAAGCCGAAATTGATACAGAAGGGTCAGAAGCAATGGCAGAATAGAATGAACAACTGATAAGTGCTTGTGTTATAGTGATACGAAGTATTATTATCTTACATTGAGTATTACTTTTATCATATTTTATCATTAATTTTTGTGCATTGTAGGGTTGTGGAGCCAATTTGGAGAAAAAGAAGCAAGAATAGGTTATGTTCGCTATGGTTGAGGAATTCTCGGACCAAGCAAGGAACAAGGCACGAGTCTAGACTTGTTGGTGTGTGCCAACCTCCATTGAAGGGGCACAAAGGCAGTCACATTCACAGTCTAACTCGTGTAGGATTGGAGAATTTCACCAATGAAGAGAAATGTAGTAATCGACATAATCTACCGTTGATTGTGTGCCCAATTCAACGGTCTCGATGAAGAACGATGAATTCGGGAGCATTTTGGCGAAGTATTGTAGCAGTTCTGTAGCTAATTACTGTAGCAAAAACATTGTAAACCTTAGGATTATTATTGATTCGTGGGAGAAGATGTGCGGCTCCACAAGACCATCGATACGATCTAAAAGGGGGTTTTCTTTATGGTTTTCATGCATATGTTCTTAAACTCTTTATTAATTTTGTATTGCTCCATGGAGAGCTAAACCCTAGTGGGTATTTGGACTTGTAAAACCTAGGATTATTATGTTTCTATGACATTGATATTATGCTTTTCCATTATTGATGAATAAATTCGAGTTTCAATCTTAATTATCTTTTGTAATTGTTTTCCCTTAGCCGTGACACTAGGGTTGAGAACAATCTAGGTTATCCTTTGGAGGTGTGACAACTCCTATAGGGCCAGACTGCTTAAGGTTGAAGAGGGTTGAGAGGGTGAGTCATGAGGTAGCGAAGCGTCCTCTTTCCCCTCCGGTGTGATTTCTCCCTACCTCCGTATTCCTTGATTTCTTAGCGGTCGAGATAGAGTGAAGCGCTCGGAGAGGAACTCCCCTGGGGCATAGTTGCGCGAGCAACAGAGTGAAGGGTTAACGTGAATCCTAAGCATTGGGACTTAATTTAGACTAGGGTTCTTCCACCTGGACCAAAGGGTTAGAACTATACATAGAAGCAGGTTTAATCACTAGGAATCCCTAGAGCTTAAAGCAATCCCACGTAGTGTGAGGCTTAGGAAGATAGACTCCCCTGGGGCTTAGTTGACAAGTCAACGAGAGTCAAGGGTCGTAGTGAATACTAAAGCCGGAGCATAGTGCTGCGGTTAGTCAGGGTTGATCTTAGGTTTGGGACCGTGTGTTTAAGGATATCCTCGACTCAATTAACATCAATAGGAAAGTATAATAGCATAGTCTTGCACTAGAAGCATTAGTCCTTAGGGTAACTTGTCCGGGTACCCCATCTTTATATCAATTACCTCTCCTACCTTTATTGCCCTTTTTGCACTCTTTCACTTTCTCTTATATATATACATATCTACAAATTAAATTCTCTTATCATCGATTCCATTTATAGCTAAAATAGTGATAACGCTTGTTTCTGAACACTATTCCCTGTGGATACGACTATTCACTCACCAGGGTATTTTATTACTTTGACAACCCGTGCACTTGCAGCGTACACACGCAAGGGGTGTGTTAAGGTTTAAGCGCCGTTGCCGGGGAATAGGCATTTTAGATGTTGGGATCATAAAGGGTCTACGAGCATGCTAGAAGCAAAAATATGCACAGCGGATAACAAACAAAACTAGCATGGACCCTAGCATGCAATGGAAGCTAATAAAGATATAAAATACTAAAATAAATAAATAAATACAATTCCAGGGGTGTAGTCAAAAAAGGGACTACATATACGCGACTCCCTTCTACTCTCACACACACACAAGCCGGAAACAATCCGGCATGGATTGCTAGTATCCAACGATAACTCTTATCGAGAAATACGAATAGCAATTAAAATTAGATCTCAAAACCTAATCGTAAACATGTGTAAGGAATTGTAAATCCAAAACCGACACACGGCGAATGTTTCACATGTGAGAATCTTTTGAGAAAAATTCCACAACCATTATGAAATAATCTCAAAAGGTTCTCACTCCGGCGATCTCCATTGATAAAGAAATATCAATGAAAAAGCCGGCTTGTGAACTAACAAACATGAATAAACAAGAAATATCAAATGAGTGTCGACCTATACCTTTGCCGGAGCCAAGTAATGGCAATCCGGATGGAGAAAACTTTCTCCAAAAGGTGGGGAAAAGGCGGACAACACCTTTGACCGGCGATGGCGGCGCACTCTTGGCTAGGGCGGACCAGCGGCCTCCTTGAGGGAAAGAGGGAGAAGAAAGATTAGGGTTAGTGTTTTCTCTAATACACATGTATTTATTACCCTAAAACTAATCCCAATGCAATATCAACCATTGATTCCTCTTATTGGATATTAATCATATTAGATCCAATAAGCTAACACTTAATTTCTAATTAAGTCCCTCAATTTTTAAGTTATCTCATAACTCAATCCTTACACATTCGCGATTGGACCAAATCAACTCTTGATTTATCTATACACCATTTTTCTATTCGACTCATTAGATTGAGTCCGGATTTCACGGCTTTTACATGTGCGATCTTGTAGGCCCATTTTAAAATCAGCAATGGGATTTTAACCTCGTTAAGGCCCATAAATCACAAATGCCGTCTAGCATGACAATGTGACTACCCGAATTAAAACGGAGGTCGACTGGGTAATCAACTAACCTCGTAACCTTATATGATTCCTTTGCCAATTGAATATCTCGATCAACATAAGGCATGGAGCTTAGTCACCCTTACTTATTTGTCAATTGATTTCTTGATCCTCGGTGAACTGACTAGGTCAAATAAATGATATCCCTTACCATTTCACTTGGGTGTGGCCACGCACTACTCAGTTTCACCGATCAAGTGGCCGGTGATATTCTCTCTCCTCAGAGAGTGGCAATCCCCTCGCATCGCAAATGTTACTCGCTATGAATCTCGATGCACCCAATCATACCCACACTTGTCACTCTGTTACGAATGACGTTAGGCGTATGTCAAAATACACCAACATTCATCCAAGCTCCATAGCGACCTTGAGTCTAAGGATTCAGTATAAGCGTTACACGAGAACCACTTATGACTTTGCAATCATGTAGTGATCTCGTGAGCGGATCGATCCAGACACGCTGTTCACTAACACGTGTCTCTGTCTATTGATTGACATCACATGTCCTATAATCCGTAAAACATGATCATCACACAATAGGCATACTAGTCTTAGTTTACTATCATTCCCATGACAGTAATTGACTAGGGATGTTTAGAAAGTTGTTCCTTTACTCACCAAGGTTTTACTGCCCGAATCATGTATTCGGTAACTTGTGCGGAACAAACTCTCAGGGATAGTTCTATCCAAGCATACATGCATAGAAATGTAGTAAGATAAAACAAGCCAGGTTTTATTAAAAAACAAATAACTAATAAAGGTTCAGATCAACGCATTGGGGCTAAGGCTAACACTAACAATCTCCCACTAGCACTAGTCCTAATCGGGCATAGCCCTAAGACCCATTGATATCATGTGACGGTCATGTTTCGCCTTAACCAATTGCTTAGTTAGTGGGTCAGCTACGTTGTCTTCTCCAACTATCTTGCACACCTTCATATCTCCTCTGTCGACGATCTCTCGGATGAGATGGAATCACCTGATTATGTGTTTGGACTTCTGATGTGATCGGGGCTCCTTAGCTTGTGCGATGGCCCCGTTATTGTCACAATAGAGGCTAACTTGATCTAGGTTTGATGGAACAATGCCTCACCCAGATAAGAACCTCCGAAGCCAAACAACCTCCTTAGCAGCATCTGAAGCTGCTATGTACTCAGACTTTGTAGTAGAATAAGCGATGGTGTCTTGTTTTGAGCTTTTCTAGCTAACAGCACCTCCGTTTAAGCAGAATACGTAATCTGATTGTGATTTAAAATCATCTGCGTTGGTTTGAAATGCAGCATCAGTGTAACCAGTTACAACGAGCTCATTCTCACCACCATACACCAAGAAATAATCCTTAGTTCTTCACAAGTATTTTAGGATATTCTTGACAGCAATCCAATGGTTTTCACCTGGATCCTGTTGGAACCTGCTCGTCATACTCAGTGCATGAGCGACATCCAATCTAGTACATAACATGGCATACATGATAGATCCTATTGCAGAAGCATAAGGAATCCTACTCATGCATTCCCTTTGCTCTTTAGTTTTAGGACAATCCCCTTTACTAAGAACTACACCCTGAGACAAGGGAAGGAACCCTTTCTTGGAGTTAGACATGCTGAATCTCTTCAACACCTTGTCTATGTATCTAGATTGACTTAGTCCAAGAAGCCATTGCAATATATCTCTATAGATCTTTATCCCTAGGATAGTTTCGGCTTTACCTAAGTCTTTCATTGAGAAACACTTACCCAACCATTGCTTAACACTTAGTAATGTTGGGATGTCATTCCCAATGAGTAGAATGTCATCGACGTATAACACTAAGAAGATGACTATGCTCCCACTAGTCTTCTTGTACACACAAGGCTTATCTTCATTTTTGGTAAAATCAAACTCTTTGACTGTCTCATCAAATCGAAGATTCCAGCTTCAGGATGCTTGCTTGAGTCCATAAATGTATCTCTAGAGCTTGCAAACCTTTGTAGGTTTCCGTTAAGGAAAGCCATTTTGACGTCCATTTACCATATCTCATAGTCATATTATGCGGCTATGGCAAGTAGAATCCTAATGGATTTGAGCATGACTACTGGTGAAAAGGTTTCATCATAGTCTATACCATGAGTTTGTCGAAATCCCTTCGCCACTAGTCTACCTTTGAAGGTATTATCTCCTTTACGCTTGAAGATTCATTTGCACTCAATAATCTTCGCACCTTCCGGTGGGTCAACCAAGTTCCAAACTTGATTATCATACATTGATTGCATCTCAGATTTCATGGCTCCAAGCCATTTATCTGAGTCTGGACTCTCAACAGCCTCACGGTAGGTGGTGGGTTCATCTTGATCCACCGGCTCTAAGCTTTGGTCATCAGTTATGAGATAACCATATCTCATATACTCGTGACGCACCCTACCGGACCTTCTAGGTGCTTGTGTAATGGGTTCGGGTTCCACAACATCTTGCGAATTCGATTCCATTTCCAACCTTTCCTGAGTCAGAGTCCGTGGGACTTGAATCTCTTCAAGTTCAACTCTACTCCCACTATCTTTCTTGAGAAGAAACTCCTTGTCTAAGAAAATAGCATGTCGAGTAACAAACACTTTGTTCTCGGTCGGGTTGTAGAATGAATAACCCTTCGTTTCCTTAGGGTATCCTATAAAACAGGCATTTGTCTATTTTGGATGCGAGTTTGTCGGATGTTAACCGCTTAACATGACACTCGTACCCCCAGATCTTTAGAAAAGACATATTGGGCTTTCACCCATACCATATCTCATATGGAGTCTTATTTAGTGCCTTAGTTGGAGTACGGTTTAGTAGGAATGCAGCCGTTTCAAGGGTGTATCCCCAAAAGGATCTTGGAAGACTCGTTTGATTCATCATCGATCAGACCATATCTAATAGGGTTCGATTTCTCCTCTCGGACACACCGTTCCATTGAGGTGTTCCAGGTGGAGTGAACTGCGAAACAATTCCACACTCTTTGAGATAATGATCAAACTCTTGGCTCAAATATTCGCCACCTCGATCAGATCGAATGGCCTTAATACTTTTGCCAAGCTGGTTTTGTACTTCGTTCTTAAATTCTTTGAACTTTTCAAAGGTTTCGAACTTATGCTTTATCAGGTCGACGTACCCAAACCTGCTGAAGTCATCCGTAAAGGTTACGAAATATACATAACCACCTCTGGCCTGCGTGCTCATTGGTCCACATACATCGTTATGTATGAGACACAATAAGTCGCTAGATATTTCACCAACTTTGGTGAATGGTATTTTTGTCATTTTTCCATGCAGACAAGATTCACATGTGTTAAATGATTCTAAATCAAATGACCCAAGTGCTCCATCTCTATGGAGTCTTGAGATGTGTTTGTCATTTGCATGTCCTAAACGATAATGCCAGATGTAAGAGGGATTTAACTCATTTGTTTTTATCCTCTTACTATTTACATTATAGATTGATTTGTGATTAGTCAAGTCTAGAATGTAAAGACCATTGTTTAGCACACCATTGCCATAAAAGATGTTATTACGATGAATGAAAATTCATTATTCGAAATAACAAAATTAAATCCATCATTGTCTAAACATGAAATCGAAATAATGTTCCTGCTCATAGCAGGTACATAATAAACATTCGATAATTGAATCACTAATCCTGAAGGTAAAGTCAGAGAATAGTCGTCTATCTCCATCGGCGCAACTCTTGCGCCGTTACCTACTCTTAGGTCGACTTCGCCTTTCTTCAATACCCTCCTATTTCTCAGTCCCTTCACATTTGAACAAATGTGAGAACCACATCTGGTATCTAATACCCAAGAAGTAGAAATAGAGAGATTGATCTCTATCATGTAAATACCTGAAGCAGGGGGAACCTTTCCTTTCTTCAGATCTTCCAGATATAGTGGACAATTCCTCTTCCAGTGACCAGCTCGCTTGCAGTGAAAGGAGCTGCCTTTCTTTAGAGGCTTGGTCTTGGGAGTCTTGGCCGCCTTGCCCTTTGTGAGGTCCAACCTTTTCCTTTGGCTTGGCCTTGGCCTTTCCCTTTCCCTTTCCACTTTGACCCTTGTTCTTCTCAAGAACAGATCGCAAAGAAAAAATGTTCTGATTTACGGTTGTCATTGAAACTATTGGTGAAGTGTGATCCCGCAAGTGCACGGGTCGTCAAGTAATACCCTGTGCGTGACACAGGGGTCGTATTCCCTGGGGCCCAAGAAGCTACCCTTACTTCCTTATTACAATATTGTTTGACCGAAATGATTCAATAGAGTGAATATGATGCAAAGAAGTTAAAGAAGTAAATAACCAAAGCAAACATACGAGGGCAAGATACGGGGTAGAAATAGGGCTAGGAGTGGTCACGGATGAGGATTCCCTTAGGGGCTACTAAAGTGAGTAGGAAGGCTTGGACTAACATGCAAGTGGCTAATTGGACGGAGAAAACCCTAGACTAGGTCAACCCGATGGTCACGGAAGTCGACCCCTAATCCGGTACGGGTAATGGATACGGTACGTATACTGCCCAAGATTTCCCCTACGATTGCAAAGGGTGAAGTGGTTTTCTCAAACTAGGGTTACAATACAAAAGAGTATTCAACCCTAGGAGTGGAGGGGTACAAATACCCGATGGTCACGGCGTATTTATACATATTTCCCTTCCAAGTTTGGTGAGTCTAACACTAGGGCAATGGTCATGCAACCTAGCATTTCCTAAGTCTTTTGATACATAGAGTTCTCATACATACCAAGCATGTAAAACACCAAACAATGTATCACAAACAAGCCACAAACAATGTATAGAACAAGATCATCCAAAACATCACAAGTTCACCCCCAAGGTTCACCTACATCCGATGACCTTGGGGTTTAAGTGCTCATGTTCACTAAATACAACAATAAATGCATGGAAACAAATGACAACGGCATGAGAAGGACTCCCTCAAAGGATGAAGGCCGGTGAAGTTCCAAAGACGCCACTCCAAGGGGTGGCTTCCCTAGTCTTCAACCTCCAAATGAAAGCCCTAGGATGAAGGATCTTCCCAAAACCTTGCTCTCCTTGCCAAATCCTTGCCTAGATCGCCTTCCAAGAGCTTCTTCTTCCTCAATTCGAAGGTGGTGGTGAGAGGCCCTAAGAAGAACTCCAAGCTCTCTTTCAAAACCCTAGTATAGCCCCTTTAAATGATGAGTTCGGGCAAGCTCACGGGTGGCCTCACGGTCCATATACGGCCCGTGAGGGAGCCTGTAATACGGGCTGCAAGAAACCGCAAAGATGTGATTTTCGCACAGTACTGCTACAGTACCTACTACAGTAAAGTGCTACAGTGAAATGCTCGCGGGAGACCTCACGGCCGTGAGCTTGCCCGTGAGGATTCCCAGACTTAGAATTTTCTTCAAATCTTCGTGCTTCAGACTGCTACAGTGTTTTGCTACAGTGCCAGGGAACCCAAAACGACGATTTCGGTGTCAATTTCTTCTCAAATTGCGTCGTTGAGCTCACCTAGGCTTCTTTTGTACCTGAAACACAAAATAAACCAATTTAGACCTAAAAGGGCATCGATTCATCAACAAAATACGAGAAGCATGCGCAAGTGTACGTATAAAATACGTACATTTAGACGTTTATCAAACATCCCCACACCTAAGCGTTTGCTTGTCCCCAAGCAAACAAACATGAAGAACAGGGGCAAGAAGATAAACGGCTAAATGTACGACCTCAAGCTCAAAAGTAAAGAACTCCATAGGCACGAATGGACAGAAATCAAGAAGTGAGCTGATCAATGACTAGTCAAGTAATACTAGTTCCATTTCTCCTAGAGTGCCCCGTGAGTGTGTGCTAACTTCCACCTTGACCTCCACACCCTGGATTACCCCAGGATGACCATTCACCCCACGTATAATGAAAGTGGCATTAGAATGCTAAAAACATCCTCAATACTCAGATAAAAGTCTTTCGGTTCCTAGATAAAACATTAGCTCAAAAGTGACTATGCAGTACGCTCCAGGGAATCAAGACATTTTATTACTCTCACATATGCACAAACTTTTTCTGAGTCCGACTAACGTAGACTGCACAAAAATCTTTCAGACGGATGCACATGCTGGCCAGGCACAAGAGCCACCCATCCTACTTGATTACAGTCAACATAGACGCATTCATGCTGTACTAGCAGAGGAATACTGTCATAGACTCCTTTTTTTTTTTTTTTTTTTTTTTTTACATGTATAGACTATCTCTCAAATCCCCTGGCTAAACCCACTACAGTAGTTCACAAAAAGCTAAAGAAAACAATAAAGGAACACAAAAGCTCTTAAAAGAGTATTGAAAATAGAATTTAACAAATTAATGCCAAAATCATTATAATGGGTTGGTTGGAGTGTACAAGGCGGAAGTAATCGTGTACATGCATAAGGGGCGCTAAAGGTGAAATAGAACTACATTCAAGCGCATGTAAAACTACAGCTCACAACTATCATTCTACCAAGCCAGGAAATTCTAAACATGTGAATCATAGCTATCATAGGTAATCAAAGCATGCACAAAATACCAGTTTATTCCAAAAATCCATCCCCACACCTAAAGCTGTACATTGTCCCCAATGTACATAAGTCAGCAGAACAGGGTGGGACAAACATATTAAGCACAAGTAAATGGAGTAAAAGAAACTTCCCCAACAACTGATGACGAGTGGCATGTGGTCCTCGATGTTGGTGGGGTGAAAGAAAACTGAGGGCGCGGAGTGTGAAACTCAGTAACAGTTCTCCTGAAAGCACAAGAAGTATAAATCACAACTCCAGAAATGAAAAATATAAAAGAGAGCAAAATGACAAAAGTTTCAAAACAACCATGAAAAGTTTAGCAGGGCGAAGCCCTAGCTAACTCAAAAGTACAGAGTACAACATGAAAAAGAAAATGCAGTGGAAACAAAGTATCATAGCAAGCATGCAACGCGAGTCAGGGGCCAGAAGGGAATGACGGCGCTGCACAAGTGGTGGCCGCCGAGGTGGTGCCGACTGATGATGACGAACTGCGCAGGAATGCTAAAATGTCGGCGGTAGCGGTCTCAAGGCGGCTGACCGAAGCAGTCAGCATCTGCAGCTGCTCGCAGACCTCTGCTCGGAACGTGTCAAACCTCTCCTCCAATAAATGCTGAGGTGCCCGGGGTGCAGCAACATCGTCCGACTCAGACTCTGATCGAGACTCAGACTCGGTGTCATGAGATGGGCCGGGGTCTGACTGGCGTCGTACTACCCTGTGTGTAGTGCCCCGCCGTTCAACCATACCAATACATACCAAAGTCTGCATGCTGAGTGGGACGACTGCACCCACAACTGTCATGCCCTGGGTTCCCTTAAGAAGATCCATACCCTTGATCATGCGTGTGATGTAGGGCCCAGCGTAAATGGATCCCAGGCGGACAAACTTGCCTTGGTGGGCAAAAACATCGGCGAACAAATGACCCATGTGGAGGGGGTACCGCTGTATAATGCTATACAGCATCAATAAGTCCGTGCGCGATACTACCTCGGTAGAATCCAGTCGGCCCCCAATGCTCCTAGTCAGTAAGGCGTGAATGTATCTGTGAGCGGGGTCTTTCAACTGGGAAGCTTTCATGGTGCGTGACCGGTGAGCAATGGTATTCCAATATGTAGCATTGGTCACGGGGTAAGGGAAGTCCCTACCTAATTCCTTGAATTCCGGCCTTTGGGTGAATGCTTCGGTGTAAAATCCCATGTAAATGCCCAATTGGTCTTGAGTGATCCTGTGGCTCTTCCCGAAGGCACGGAATGACACATATCCGGGTTGGCGAGAGAAAGGGTTGAAGTGATAGATTTCAAAGGTGCTTAACACTTCAAGAGTTAACTCCTTGTATGTGGGTTCGGCAATGGAGAACAATGTATCCCAACCGTCGTGTGTGATGAGTTCCAATATTATTTCATCCAAACCCAGGGTTTTGAGGACATCCCAATCAATTTTCTTTATCGTCCCAAAGCTCTTGCGCGAAAGAAGCGCAAAACGATTCTTGTGTTCTTCCTTCTTAAACTTGGGTTGTTCATGAGGCGGAGGAGGGTTATTTCGGGCTCTCTTGTAAGCAACCTTCTTGGTTCTCATCCTACAAAGTGAATGGAAGCTCAATTAGACAAGTTACAAGCAACAAAAATCTTGAAAAATGAAAGAATCATGAAAATTTCTCAGTGCTACAGTAATTCCGAAAAAAAATTTCAAGAACTTTGTTTGAAAACTTGAAGATCTTAAAATACAACCATTCCAAAACCTTGATACAAGCTTGTAGAAGCCAAGGAGAGAACAAACCATGAGAAAATAAGCCCCAACAACCATAGAAACATCAAGATCATGAGAACAAAAAATCACCTTAAAACCTAGGGTTTTTGGAGTGAAACTTGAGTTGAATCCGGCCAAAAGAGTGGTTATTCTTCAAATCTTAAGCACCAAATGTTTTTAGAGGAGAGTGAGAGCAATTTAAAGCAAGAAAAATGGAAGAAAATGGAGGAGAAATGAGAGGGAAGTGAGAGTGTTAAGTGGAGAGGATGATGAATAGAAGGAATGGCCAAATGAGGCCAATATGATCAAGTCCCGAAAAGCCTCACGGGTGAGCTCACGGGCGTGAGCTCACCCGTGAGAGCTCTCGGTTTGCCTCACGGCCAAGCTCACGGCCGTGAGCTTGGCCGTGAGGGCTCTCGGTTTGGCTCACGGCCAAGCTCACGCCCGTGAGCTTGGCCGTGAGAGCCCTCTGTTTTGCTTGCGGGCAAGCTCACGGCCGTGAGCTTGCCCGCAAGGGTTCTTTCCCTTGCTTAAGAGCACAATCATGTACAAAACTTAGCTCTCAACTCGATTTAGCAATGAAGAATACTCCTCTAAAGCTTAAAACCACTCAAAGAAAGGCCGAATAAGGCATGAAAGCAATCAAAACATGAATCTCATGAAAACCAATCATTAAACAATTCACAACAACATACAAGCATGCAACTATGAATTAGACAAAATGATGAGCGATAAGAGCACACAAGAACAAACCCTAGGGTGCTAATATGCTAACACACAACAAAAATACGAAAAAGAGAAACACAAACACTCAAAAAACAAAAGAATGAAATTGCAATGAAATTAAACTTGGGTTGCCTCCCAAGAAGCGCTTGGTTAACGTCGTTAGCTTGACGTGTGTTACCTCAACAATCATGGTGGGACAAAAGAGGGAATTTAACTCCAACCTTTGATGATGTATTGTTACCCGAAAAGTAGTGCTTCAAGCGGTGGCCATTGACTTTGAAGGTTCCATTTTGAGGGTGAGTAATTTCGACGGCCCATGAGGAAACACTTGAGTCACAGCGTAAGGGCTATGCCATCATGATTTTAATTTCCCGGGGAATAACTTCAATCTTGCATTGAATAGTAACACTTGGTCCCCGGGTTGGAAGCACTTGGCTTGTTTGATGTGTCGGTCATGATATTCCTTCATCCTCTCTTTATACTTCACAGATGTGTCATAAGCCAAGGATCGCCATTCCTCTAGCTCATTTAATTGGAGCTTTCTTTTTCGACCACAAAGATGAGGATCGACATTAAGTTGCTTTATGGCCCAATAGGCTTTATGCTCTAGTTCGACCGGCAGATGGCAAGCCTTTCCGTAGACCAAACGGTAAGGAGTGGACCCAATAGGTGTCTTGAAAGCGGTTCTATATGCCCACAATGCATCATCAAGTTGGTCTGCCCAATCCCGCCTGTGATGATTGACTGTCTTCTCTAGGATTCGCTTCAACTCTCTGTTCGAATTCTCAACCTGGCCACTAGTTTGGGGATGGTAAGCAGTCGAAACATGGTGTGATACCCCATATCTTTTCAAGACTCTCTCGAATTGTGAGTTGTAAAAGTGGGTGCCCCTATCACTGATGATTGTTCTAGGTGTCCCAAATCGGGAAAACAATTTTTTTAAGAATTTCACCACAACTCTTGCATCACATGATGGAAAGGCACGTGCTTCCACCCACTTGGAGACATAATCCACTGCCACAAGAATGTACTTGTTACCCTGGGAACTAGGGAATGGGCCCATAAAGTCGATACCCCAAACGTCAAATACTTCGCACGCTTGATTCCATGATTGTGGCATTTCATCCCTTTTTGAGATATTACCCGTTCGCTGGCATCTGTCACAGTGTTGCACCAAAGCCTGGGCATCTTGAAATATAGTTGGCCAATAGAACCCAGCATCAAGGGCCTTTTTAGCTGTTCGACTTCCACTATAGTGACCTCCTGTTGGCCCAGAATGACAATGCCTTAGAATGTCTTGACCTTCCACTTTTGAGACACATCTCCTGACAACCTGATCAGAGCTCAACCTGAATAAGTATGGATCCTCCCAGGTATAATACTTCAGTTCAGAAAAGAACTTTTTCCTTTGTTGTGGAGTGAGCCATTTGGGAAAAGTTTTTGCCGCGAGATAATTTGCAATATCAGCAAACCATGGAGTCTCGTCTTCTGCTATTACTTGAATACTGCAAAGTTGCTCTCCAGGGAATGCATCATTAATCTCTTTCCTTCCTACCGTATCATCATCAGGACCCTCAAGGCGGGAGAGGTGATCAGCAGCTAAGTTTTCCGCCCCTTTTTTGTCTCTTATCTCCAAATCAAATTCTTGAAGAAGTAGCACCCAGCGGATTAATCGAGGCTTGGCGTCCGACTTGTTCAACAGATATTTTAGTGCAGAATGGTCTGTGTAAACGATTACTTTGGATAACACCAAGTATGACCTAAATTTGTCAAATGCGAAGACTACCGCCAGTAATTCCTTCTCAGTAGTGGTATAGCTCTCTTGAGCATCATTCAAAGTTTTGCTTGCATAATAGATAGGATGGAAATGTTTATCCCTTCGCTGCCCAAGCACTGCTCCAACTGCATAGTCACTAGCATCACACATTAGCTCGAATGGCAAATTCCAGTCAGGTGAAACAATAATGGGTGCCTCGATTAGTTTCTGTTTGAGTGTCAAGAAGGCGTGCATACATTCACTAGTGAATTCAAAAGGGACATCCTTTTCCAACAGCTTCCTTAAGGGTCGGGCAATGGATGAGAAATCTTGCACAAACCTTCTGTAGAAACCGGCATGTCCCAAGAAGCTTCTGATTGTTTTCACTGAAGTAGGGGGTGGAAGTTTCTCGATAGTGGCAATCTTAGCTCTGTCCACCTCGATCCCATGTTTCGAAATTTTGTGTCCAAGGACTATGCCGTCCCTTACCATAAAATGGCATTTCTCCCAGCTGAGCACTAAATTTGTCTCCTCACATCTGTTTAATACCCGTTCAAGGTTTCTGAGGCAAAGTTCAAAAGAATCACCAAAAACTGAGAAGTCATCCATAAAAACTTCCATAATGTCTTCCACCATGTCTTCGAAAATAGCCAACATGCATCTTTGGAAAGTGGCCGGGGCATTACATAGCCTAAAAGGTATCCGCCTGTAAGCAAAGGTGCCATAAGGACAGGTAAAAGTGGTCTTCTCCTGATCTTCTGGAGCTATGGGAATCTGAAAATATCCAGAGAAGCCATCTAGAAAGCAATAATAAGCATGTCCTGCAAGCCGCTCAAGCATCTGATCGATGAAGGGCAAAGGGAAATGATCTTTTCTTATGGCATCGTTAAGTTTCCTGTAGTCAATGCAAACCCTCCAACCTGTGACTGTTCTGGCAGGGATGAGTTCATTTCTCTCATTAGTTACAACTGTCATGCCTCCCTTCTTTGGTACCACTTGAACTGGACTTACCCAAGCACTATCGGAGATAGGATAGATGATACCCGCATCAAGAAGCTTAATGACCTCACCCCTTACTACCTCCTTCATGTTGGGATTCAACCTTCGTTGGGGTATTGCCACTGGTTTGTGATTATCTTCCATGAGAATTTTGTGAGTGCAGAAAGATGGATTAATCCCCTTTATATCAGCGATCTTCCAAGCAATTGCCTTCTTGTGTCTCCTGAGTACATCTAAAAGTTTGTCTTTCTGTTGTCCTGTCAAATCGGATGCAATGATAACCGGGAGTGTAGAATCTTCCCCCAAGAAAGCGTATTCCAAATGAACAGGAAGTGGTTTTAGCTCTAATTCAGGAGGTTCTTCAAGTGATGAAATCAGCCTTCCATAATTCCTTAAATCATTCTTCTCACCCCTTCGATCCTCCAAATCAGATAAGCAATCACTCCCTGAACTATCGTCCAAAGCATGGATCTCTGCTTCAATGGCAATAGAATCCCCAATCTGTGTATAATCCGTTCCATCGGAGCTGTCTGAAACTGATTGATCAGTACCTCCTTTGACTGGAGTTAATGACCCAAAGTACCTATCTGTATTGTTTTTCGACCAATCACCGACGGGGGTAGGTTGGTAGATCGGAGAGCAAGAATACCCAACACTATTCACTATTTCTGTTAGCGAATATTGTTGTAGCACGAAGTCAGAGTTTCGGTTTTCCAGGGTTGCCTTGGGTGAGTTATCACAATACTGCCTTTTCCAATGATCCTCAAAGAGCGTTGGATGATCCAATGAAATTCCAGTGTTCAAGTAGCACGGGTAAGGCTCCTGTGAAAACATGCAATTAGTCCGATCACTAGATGGAAACATAGTGAGACACAAAGGGGAAATATAAATACAACTAAAATGACTGAAGCAAGAAGATAAAGAAGATAAGGAAAAGAAGTGATCAGTCTATATACAAAAGAAAACAAAACATGGAACAAGAAAATGATCAAATCAACATGCGCAAAGTTTTCCGGATATTTCTCGTGGCTCCCCGGCAACGGCGCCAAAAACTTGGTGAAGTGTGATCCCGCAAGTGCACGGGTCGTCAAGTAATACCCTGTGCGTGACACAGGGGTCGTATTCCCTGGGGCCCAAGAAGCTACCCTTACTTCCTTATTACAATATTGTTTGACCGAAATGATTCAATCGAGTGAATATGATGCAAAGAAGTTAAAGAAGTATATAACCAAAGCAAACATACGAGGGCAAGATACGGGGTAGAAATAGGGCTAGGAGTGGTCACGGATGAGGATTCCCTTAGGGGCTACTAAAGTGAGTAGGAAGGCTTGGACTAACATGCAAGTGGCTAATTGGACGGAGAAAACCCTAGACTAGGTCAACCCGATGGTCACGGAAGTCGATCCCTAATCCGGTATGGGTAATGGATACGGTACGTATACCGCCCAAGATTTCCCCTACGATTGCAAAGGGTGAAGTGGTTTTCTCAAACTAGGGTTACAATACAAAAGAGTATTCAACCCTAGGAGTGGAGGGGTACAAATACCCGATGGTCACGGCGTATTTATACGTATTTCCCTTCCAAGTTTGGTGAGTCTAACACTAGGGCAATGGTCATGCAACCTAGCATTTCCTAAGTCTTTTGATACATAGAGTTCTCATACATACCAAGCATGTAAAACACCAAACAATGTATCACAAACAAGCCACAAACAATGTATAGAACAAGATCATCCAAAACATCACAAGTTCACCCCCAAGGTTCACCTACATCCGGTGACCTTGGGGTTTAAGTGCTCATGTTCACTAAATACAACAATAAATGCATGGAAACAAATGACAACGGCATGAGAAGGACTCCCTCAAAGGATGAAGGCCGGTGAAGTTCCAAAGACGCCACTCCAAGGGGTGGCTTCCCTAGTCTTCAACCTCCAAATGAAAGCCCTAGGATGAAGGATCTTCCCAAAACCTTGCTCTCCTTGCCAAATCCTTGCCTAGATCGCCCTCCAAGAGCTTCTTCTTCCTCAATTCGAAGATGGTGGTGAGAGGCCCTAAGAAGAACTCCAAGCTCTCTTTCAAAACCCAAGTATAGCCCCTTTAAATGATGAGTTCGGGCAAGCTCACGGGTGGTCTCACGGTCCATATATGGCCCGTGAGGGAGCCTGTAATACGGGCTGCAAGAAACCGCAAAGATGTGATTTTCGCACAGTAACTGTTACAGTACTGCTACAGTAAAGTGCTACAGTAAAATGCTCGCGGGAGACCTCACGGCCGTGAGCTTGCCCGTGAGGATTCCCAGACTTAGAATTTTCTTCAAATCTTCGTGCTTCAGACTGCTACAGTGTTTTGCTACAGTGCCAGGGAACCCAAAACGACGATTTCGGTGTCAATTTCTTCTCAAATTGCGTCGTTGAGCTCACCTAGGCTTCTTTTGTACCTGAAACACAAAATAAACCAATTTAGACCTAAAAGGGCATCGATTCATCAACAAAATACGAGAAGCATGCGCAAGTGTACGTATAAAATACGTACATTTAGACGTTTATCAACTATACAGTAAATGTGCAAAATAGTGTAAGTTTTTGGCTATTAAAACATTCTCACAAATATTCGAAAAATAATTCGTGTTAGTGATTTTATTGTGGGCCAAGGTCCATATTTCATTTTGTCCTGGTCAAGCTGAGCTTGTACACCCAAGACTCGATTATTTAGGTAGGAACTTTTTCCAATCACATCACTACGAGACCCTTGGATCAAATGGGATTAACAACTATTATGTTAAACCACTTCCCATTTTAATGCCTAGGGCTAGGACTATCACTACTACCCTTGTTAAGGCAAACCATTACCCAAATGTCGGACATAACATTTATTCTGGCACTTGCCTCACAAAGATAATCTAGCGCACACCAGCGACTGCATGGCGTCCGTTTCGACCATCGATGCCTTGACAAGTTTTGAGTAGTGGAAGGCATTTTTAAGACTTACTATTTAATGGAATTTAAATCTTTTACGGCTTAACATGCATCCATTCACAATGAAATAAAAATAAAAACACGAAAAACATGGTGACAATCATGAGCCCGAAAAACCTAAACCTAGAGACTATGTCTTGGGCTAGGGCTTCTCGTCAAGATCCGCCTCTTTGAATCTCGCCGTCTTCATAAAAGGAATTAAATGAAAAATAAATAAACGGTACGTATACCGTATACAATGAAAAATGACTCGCAGGCCATATTAAATTACCACGACACCCAGGTCGTATCCAAATGTAAAAACGGCAAGCAGGCCGTCTCTATATAAGGCCCATGATAGCACGAAATAAATCATACATTCATAACATTCACAATACAAATATTCATCATATGAATAAACATTCACACATGCATGCTATCATCACATGATATAAAACGCATTTTAAATAAACAATTTAATTTAAGCCGTTTGGAATCATGTGTTAAAGTTATCCCATAAGATGAAACCATTTGATCTCAATCGATAAATTTGAACTCACTATTAATTGATTTGTGCTAAAATCAATCAATCAATTCCAAAAACTTTTATGTTTTATTTGAACCAAACAAACATCAAATAATATGAAAGATAAGAACAAATAAAACCAAAGTCCAAACCATGCAAACGAAAACCTGGCTCTGATACCACTGTTGGGATCATAAAGGGTCTACGAGCATGCTAGAAGGAAAAATATGCACAGCGGATAACAAACAAAACTAGCATGGACCCTAGCATGCAATGGAAGCGAATAAAGATATAAAATACTAAAATAAATAAATAAATATAATTCCAGGGGTGTAGTCGAAAAAGGGATAGCATATACGCGACTCCCCTCTACTCTCACACACACACAAGCCGGAAACAATCTGGCATGGATTGCTAGTATCCAACGATAACTCTTATCGAGAAATATGAATAGCAATTTATATTAGATCTCAAAACGTAATCGTAAACATGTGTAAGGAATTGTAAATCCAAAACCGACACACGGTGAATGTTTTACATGTGAGAATCTTTTGAGAAAAATTCCACAACCATTATGAAATAATCTCAAAAGGTTCTCACTCCGGCGATCTCCATTGGTAAAGAAATATCAATGAAAAGCCGGCCTGTGAACTAACAAACATGAATAAAAAAAAAATATCAAAAGAGTGTCGACCTATACCTTTGCCGGAGCCGAGTAATGGCTATCCGAATGGAGAAAACCTTCTCTAAAAGGTGGGGAAAAGGCGGACATCACCTTTGACCGGCGTCGACGGCATCCTCTTGGCTAGGGCGGACCAGCGGCCTCCTTGAGGGAGAGAGGGAAAAGAAAGATTAGGGTTAGTGTTTTCTCTAATACACATGTATTTATAACCCTAAAACCAATCCCATGCAATATCAACCATTGATTCCTCTTATTGGATATTAATCATATTAGATCCAATAAGCTAACACTTAATTTCTAATTAAGTCCCTCAATTTTTAAGTTATCTCATAACTTAATCTTTACATATTCGCGGTTAGACCAAATCAACTCTTGATTTATCTATACACCATTTTTCTCTTCAACTCACTAGATTGAGTCCGGATTTCACGGCTTTTACGTGTGCGATCCTATAGTCCCGTTTTAAAATCGGCAATGGGATTTTAACCTCGTTAAGGCCCATAAATCACAAATGCCGTCTAGCATGACAATGTGACTACCCGAATTAAAACGGAGGTCCACTAGGTAATCAACTAACCTCGTAACCTTATATGATTCTTTTGCCAATTGAATATCTCGATCAACATAAGGCATGGAGCTTAGTCACCCTTACTTATTTGTCGATCGATTTCTTGATCCTCGGTGAACTGACTAGGTCAAATAAATGATATCCATTACCATTTCACTTGGGCGTGGCCACGCACTACTCAGTTTCACCGATCAAGTGGCCGGTGATATTCTCTCTCCTCAGAGAGTGGCAATCCCCTCGCATCGCAAATGTTACTCGCTATGAATCTCGATGCACCCAATCATACCCACATTTGTCACTCTGTTACGAATGACATTAGGTGTATGTCAAAGTACACCAACATTCATCCAAGCTCCATAGCGACCTTGAGTCTAAGGATTCAGTATAAGCGTTACACGAGAACCACTTATGACTTTGCAACCATGTAGTGATCTCGTGAGCGGATCGATCCAGACACGCTGTTCACTAACACCTGTCTATGTCTATTGATTGACATCACATGTCCTATAATCCGTAAAACATGATCATCATACAATAGGCATACTAGTCTTAGTTTACTATCATTTCTATACAGTAATTGACTAGGGATGTTTAGAAAGTTATTCCTTTACGCACCAAGGTTTTATTGCCCGAATCATGTATTCGGCAACTTGTGCGGAACAAACTCTCAGCGATAGTTCTATCCAAGCATACATGCACAAAAATGTAGTAAGATAAAATAAGCCAGGTTTTATTAAAAAACATATAAGTAATAAAGGTTCAGATCAACGCATTGGGGCTAGGGCTAACACTAACATTAGAGACATTTGTATTTTGCTATTTTAGCTATTCATCATTCATTCTATTTCACCTTTTCTTATTCTTCCATCATTCTTATTTGTTTTCTTTGATTTTGTCTTACTTTTTCTTGCAAGGAGATTAAATGGATATTGATGCAGTCATTGAGCTATATTCTCAAGTGAAGCTCTCAGTACAAAGCTTGATAGAATTATTGCTTCACAACAATAGAGTAATCCAGGCTACAGCACACATCATCCAAATGAGAGAAGCTACCAAAATTTTTTATGGAATAACGATGGACAACATTGGGAAGCACCTTCATTGTAATTTCAAAAGGATGAGATACTTGAAGAGGATGAACGTCAGTGGAAAAAAGAGCTAGATAACTTTTTTAAAGCATCCGATGCCTCTTGCCAAAGTATGGAAGCCACACGAAAATCTCATGAAGCCTCCTATAACAACGTTGAGTATCAATTAGGATGGATTCTTAACACACTCTCCAAGGGAAATGAAGTTTTTGAGCAAGCAACGCAAGTTCCTTGTAGAGATGATGGTGTAGTGAACGATAATGAAGAAATGGGCAGACCGAGTATGTTGCTGTAGAGATTGAAGAGGAAAAAGAAGAACGTCATTTGGAGAATTGGGATTGCTTGAATGAAGATGGTGCTTGTAAGCAAGAAAATTTTTAAGGCGATTTGCTAGTGTCATGCTCCTTTCAAGATGAAAATACACAAGAAGAAGCAAACCCTAAGGTAATGGAACAAGCACTGTTCTTTGTGATTGATCAACTCACAAAAAGCAAGAAAGAGTTATTGGGTTTGGGACAAGATGTGGGTAGGATATTTAAACCATCCAATGACCCACCTATGCTAAGTTTGGACAATTCCCAACCCAAATTGTTCCCTTGGAGGCCAAAAGTAAGATGGTTGGACTCTCCACCTAATACTCCACCCCTGCAAGCAGATTTTTTCTTTAAAAGAAGTAGCTATGCAATGTTTTGTCGGGAGGAATACACTATTTTTAAGCCACCATAAGGTAAGAAAGAGGTACGTCAAGCTTAGTGATGTTAAACAAGCGCTTCTTGGGAGGCAACCCAAGTTTTTTATTGCTTTTTTAGGCTTTAGTTTAGTTTTTAGCATGAATAGTTGCCTAGTTTCGGTGTTTTGATTTTATTATGTGTGTGTTGTGATTTTCTCATGGATTATTGGTGTTTTTGTGTGCCTAATTGTGATTGTCGAAGTTTTGGGCCGTTTGAGTGTGTTTTGATAAACGTCTAAATGTACGTATTTTGCACGTATGTACGCACATGTATTTCGGTGTTTTATTAATGAATCGATGCCCTTTTCGGTCTAAATTGTTTTATTTCGTGTTTCAGGTACATTATATGCTTTGGTGACCCTAACGACGCGATTTGAGAGGAAATCTGCACCGAAACCATCGTTTTAGGGTCCCGAGTACTGTAGCATTACTGTAGCTGCCTGAAGCGCGAAGAGTTGGAACGAAAATAAAATCTGGAAAACCTCACGGGCAGGCTCACGGCCGTGAGGTCGTCCGCGAGTAGTCTACTGTAGCAGTTTTACTGTAGCATTCACTGTGCAAAATCACAACTTTGCTGTTTCTCGTAGCCCATATTACAGGCTCCCTCACGGGCCGTATATGGACCGTGAGGTCACCCGTGAACTTGCCCGAATTCATCTTTTAAGGAACTTTGGCTAGGGTTTTCAAGGGCATCAAGTGTCTTCTTCTTAGAGCTCTCACCACCACTCAAATTCTGAGGAAGGAGAAGCATTTGGAGGGCGATCTAGGCAAGGATTTGGCGAGGAGAGCAAGGTTTTGGGAAGGATCTTCACCCTAGAGCTTGGATTTGGAAGGTTGAAGACAAGGAAAGCCACCCCTTTGTGTGGCGTCTTTGGAACTTCTCCGGCCTTCATCTTTTAAGGGAGTTCTTCTTATGCTTTTGGTGTTTGGTTTCATGTATTTTATGTTGTATTTCTTGATCATGAGGAACTAAACCCCAAGGTCACCGGATGTAGGTGAACCTTGGGGGTAAACTTGTGTATTTTGGATGTTTTGTTCTAATTCATTGTTTGTGGCATGTTTGTGATCCATTGCTTGGTGTTTTAATTGCTTGATATGTATGAGAACTCTATGTATCCATTGATCTAGGAAATGCTAGGTTGCATGACCATTGTCCTAGTATTAGACTCACCAACTTTGGAAGGGAAATACGTATAAATACGCCATGACCATCGGGTATTTGTACCACTCCACTCCTAGGGTTAAGTACCGAGTTGTTGCTTTAACCCTAGATTCTCGAGCCCTTTAGAATACGACCCCCTCACGCGTGCGTGAGGGGTATTACTTGGCGACCCCGTGCACTTGCGGGTGATCCATCATGTTTTCATGGATCTCTGGTCCTGTTTTTTATTGTTTTTATAGGTTCTAAGTGGTATGAATGTGTTTCTGAAATTTTCTTTAGAGTCTGTGATTTTTATTCTAAGTCATCCAGAGAAAACACACGGCCATGTGAAATTTCCACACGGCCGTGTGATTGATAAGTGTCTAAATACATCACGTTTATTATATATATTTTATACACTTTCATGCATTTTTCTATGACTCCGATGCCCTTTACGCGCTTTTCTTGTTAATTATCATTTCAGGACATCGGAAGACCATCTAGTGCGTGTTTGAGCTTCTTTTGGCATCATCGAAGAATATATTGAAGCTCACACGCATCCTCATGTTTCGGGCAAGAAAAGAGTGGATTTTCAGGGGGCAGTTCACTGTAGCACCATCACTGTAGCACGGTTACTCTAGCAGTGTGCGGCCCAGTGTGTGGCCCGCACAGAGGAGACAGAACGGTGTGCGGGCTGGTGTGCGGCCCGCACGCAGCCCGCACACACTCGTCCAGATCTTCAATATTTTGGTTATATATGGGCTTCTAGGGCATTTTGAAGCTTGGTTTTTGGCCACCATTCTCTCCACCCTTCTCCACCAGCACCTCCTCCATTCTCACCATCATCTCCATCATCCTTCATCATCATCAAGGGATTGGAAAAGCGATTTGAAGAGCAAAACTCAAGGGAAAAAGAAGGTTGCATTCAAGGAATTCATCAAGGAGCTCGATGACGCGGATCCGGCGAGTTTTCGTCACCACCTTCTAGCCCACGTCCAAGGGAGATTTCTATGTGCTTTGTCATTGATTATATTTTGTTTGCTCTCTTTGTGATGTGGAACTAGCCTCCCAAGGTCTTCGGGCATCCGGTGAACCTTAGGAGAAGAACATGTTTGTATGGATGGATTGTAATTGTTAGTTAATTGATTGTTGGCATGTTTGTTGGTTTCATTCTATTGTTTTCATTTTCAACCTACAATGGATGGATTCCGTAGGTTTTGATTCTTGAATGATGCTTGTATAGCGGGATGCTTGCATGTATTAGGTCGCACAATGTTTGAAGGGGGATTCAATGTATCGGTACACCCAAGGTTCCGGGTACCGGTAGCTCCCCGCGAGCCTTAGGGTGGTTCTAGCCGAGAGCGCACATTAGAATTACCCTAGGCAAGACTCCCTATTCCCAATGACATCGTAGGGGTATCTTCTGGATAGAGGAACCTGTACTGGATTAGGTCTACACTACGGAGATTCCGGGGTAGTCGACATTCGAGTCTAGCGGACCAACTCTAGCCAATTAGCACTTAATTTGCTAAGTTCATCCATTCTAACTTGTTTTTCTCCCGAGGGGATCCTTGCCCGAGGCCTCTAATCCTCATCGCTACTTGTCTTTCAAATTGTCTGTATGGTGTGCCGTAGTCCATTTTGTTTATAGTATTTATTTTATTTATCTTCGTATTTGTGTTTTATACATGACTCTTGTCTTGGTAGACTAGATAGTGATACCTAGGAGGAAGTAATAGCAGATCTTGGGGCCCTTGGGAATACGACCCTCTCGCGCTCGCGTGAGAGGTTATTACTTGACGACCCGTGCACTTGCGGCCGGGGAGTCGCGTGCTCACTTCTTTAGCGTGTCGCGCGGCGCCCATCATTGATCTATCTCAGAGCTCATCTCGAGCGTCACAGGGGCCGTGTAGCTACCCCAGTGATCGACCCAGTGAAGGGCACACGGCCGTGTGGAATTTCCACACGGCCGTATGAAATTCTGCAGAACCTTAACTCTCGCTCCCGAGAGTCATAGGTGCCGTGTGAGTGCCCCTGTGAGTGCCCATGTGTTAAGGCACACGGCCTTGTGGAAAGTCCACACGGCTATGTGAAACTCTGCATAGACTTCCCTTCCATCCCGAGAAAACAAAGGGGCGTGTGGCAGCCCCTATGAGAGGTCCTATGAAAAGAACACGGCCGTGTGGATTTCTCACACGGCCGTGTGGAACACTTAGAGTTTTTCGGGATATCCAGAGAGGCCACAGGGGCGTGTGGGTACCCCTGTGGCCGGCCTTGTGTTAGACAGGTTGGGCACACGGCCGTGTGGAATTTCTACACGGCCGTGTGTATGTTCTGGTGAGCAAACAGAGGAAACACAGGGCGTGTCATTGCCCCTGTGACTGATTCTAGTGGAGGCACACGGCCGTGTGGAAATTCCACACGGCTGTGTGGATGCGCAGAACACAAAAGGCTGTGGTTTCTTTTAAAATCTATTTGTGCCTTTTCGATTCTAAATGTTCCACACTCAAGGGATGTTTCCTCCCATCTTCCCAACCCTCTCTTCATCCTTTTAAGGAGTTTTTAAGTCATTTTCCGGCGATAGTCGAAGTTTTTGATTTCTATTTCATCGCCAAGCATCTTTTCTCCTTTTCTTCATGAATCTTTTATTTTTTTTTTCAGCACCAAGATCACTATCAACAACAGCAACAGCATCGGCACCAGTAGCAAACGACACCGACGCTTGAGGCGTTTCTAGTTTTATGTTTCTTTTGTTTTATTTTACTTTTATTGAGCTTCACTGAACCCCCTTGTGTATACGTGCAGATGGTCTTGGATGTAAGGAAATTGAGGAATAGTCATAGACACGGTCATGGGACCGTGTGTGCTCCACAACCCATTGAGACTCAACTCTCAATGAAACTAGCTCCATCAAAAGCAACACTTGGAGTTCAGGGGAGTAATGTTTCAATTGCCCACTTCCACACTAATTGTTTTAATTGTTATATGTTTTATTGTGCTTGTGTGCATACATTGAGGACAATGTACATCTTAAATGTGGAGGGGAGTTCACATTGCACACACCTTATACTTCTGCGTTCAATTGCTTATGCTCATGTAGCCTATGACGGTTCACCTTAGTTGCAATGGTTGTTGATAAGCGCCTAAATATATCATGTTTTAGCGATGATGTACTTGTACTTTCATGTAAGTTATGTGTATTTTCTATAACATTTTGCGCACTTGATGTTTTTATTTTCGTTTCAGGGTTTCGAGGACCAGGTGCGCGTGATCGAACCATATTCGTGTCGTTTCGGGGAAGATTGAAGAAGAAATGAAGACTCGGAGCACCCTGGAAGCGGACACGCCGCACACGGAGCCAGCTCTCTCGGTCATGTGCGTCCACTGTGCGGCCCGCACAGTGGCCGCATAACCTGGCCAGTGAGCTGTGCGGCCTGGTGTGCGGCCCGCACACCAGGCCGCACAGAGTGGCCAGAAGACCGTGCGGGCACACGTGCGGCCCGCACACAGCCCGCACGGTCTTGGGATTATATAGGGGTTCTTCAGTTTTTGTGAAAGGAGCATGTTCTCTATCCGGCCTCCACTCCACCACACACCATTCTCATCATCTTTGGAGGGATTTGGAGGGACTTTTGGGCAGATTTGTAGGAGAGAAGAAGGGGAAGACGTGGAGAAGCTTCATAGGGCTCGCCGGCGCGGATCCGGCGAGCTACACCATCAACCCTAGTCGACATCTTTGAGGGAGTTTTCCTTGTTTTCATTTGATGGATTCTTTGTATGAAGAGCTCTTTAGCTTTGAGGAGACCTTGTATGAATGACTTTTATATTGTTTTGAATGAATGTGTTGGTTTGATTGTTTGGTTTTAATTCATCATCTTGTTGTTCATTCTACCATGGATGGATTCCGTAGAATTGATTTTGAATGATACTTGTTTGGCGGGATGCTAGCTTGTATTAGGTCACTTGATGAGTTAAAGAGGGATTCATGTATTAATACACCGGAGGTTCCGGGTGCTAATAGCCTTCCGCGCGTTTAGGGTTAATTTAGCCGAAAGTGTACATTAGATTGACCCTAATCAAGACTCCTTGTTCTTATTGACATCGTAGGGGTATTTTCTGGATAGAGAAACCCGTACTGGATTAGGGCTACACTACGGAGGTTCTGGGGTGGTCGATATCTGAGTCTAGCGGACCAAAACCAACCCAACCCTAATTTATTGGATTTCATGGTCATTCGTACTTAGTCTCCTCCAGGGGGAATCCTCGCCCGAGGCCTTCCCTAACTATTGGCTTCTTCGTCTCTAGCTTTACTCCGGATTGAGCTCTATTTGATTTGCACTTCTTACTTGTTTTTATTATTTTAGTATCGCTTTAACCCTGTTTCGATCGACTAGAAAGTGACTCCCAAAAAGAAGTAATAGTAGATCTCGGGCCCTTGGGAATACGACCCTCCTCGTGAGGCTTATTACTTGACAACCCGTGCACTTGCGGCCGGGGAGTCGCGTGCTAGCTCTATAGCTAGTTGCGCACTCGCTCATCAAGTTTTTGGTGCCGTTGTTGCGGAACATCCGAGAATACTAGGAAAACTTTTGGATCATTGCTCTAGTCATTTCGCTTTCATTTATAATTATCCATCTTTTCTTGCTTCTATTTTCTATCCTTTGTAAATATCAACTAACATCCCTTTTTAATTTTCGTTTCCCAACTACACCGTTATACTTCTCCGCATCGATGGATTGATACCTGAGTGAACCTACATCACACTATTTGGATCAATGGACAAGCAGTTCTTGGTTCATGATGAGATCTTCAACTTAAGCATTCTGGATCAGAAAGAAAGAAACTTTAGCAACAACGAAATTTTCTCTCAGTTCATGAATAAAGCCGAGTGTTTAAATTTTGCAAAAGATGGGACTCATGACCAACAGCCGAGCACAGTTGATGAGTATACCAGCCCTCTACAGCAAAAACACTGTAGCAAGCTACTGTTCGCTTTCGGCCGAATTTCAAAATTCCAGAGAATTCACACGGGCATCTGGAATTAACACACGGGCGTGGGAATTAATTTTTCAGCAGACAGAAACTTCACACGCCCGTGTGTTAATTCCACATGGCCTTGTGAAGTCCCGATAAGTCCAAATTTAAAGCCGCACTCAGCCTATTAAAAGCCCGATTTGGAGACTTTGTGGAGGATTGGAGCGTGTCATCGGCATCGACATCGACGTTCGACGGCCGCATAAGACCATGGCCACACCATACGCGAGGGGGTTTTCATCAATACTTTTACTTTATTCTTTCTTTCATATTTTGATGAACATGTATAGCTCCATGAGGAGCTAAACCCCTCGTGGATATTCAGACTTGTAAAACCCTAGGATTATTATGTTTCTATGACATTGCTATTGTGCTTTTCCATTATTGATGAATAAATCGAGTTTCACTTTTAATTATCTTGTGCTATTGTTTTTCCCTTAGCCGTGACACTAAGGTTGAGCGCAATCTAGGTTATCCATTGGAGGTGTGACAACTCCTATAGGGTTAGACTCCTTAAGATTGAAGAGGGTTGAGAGAGAGAGTTGTGAGGCAGAGATGTACCCCCTTTCCCTTCCGGTGTGATTTCTCCCTACCTCCGTTTCCTTGGTTAATTAGCGGTCAAGATAGAGTGTTAGGGCTCAATCTAGACTAGGGTTCTTCAACCTGGACCAAAGGGTTAGAACTACATAGAGGAACAGGTTTTATCACTAGGAATCCCTAGAGTTTAAAGCAATCCCACGTAGTGTTAGGGTTAGGAAGATAGACTCCCCTGGGGCTTAGTTGACAGGTCAACAAGAGTCAAGGGTCATAGTGAATCCTAATACTGGGACATAATGTTGGGGTTAGTCACGGTTGACCTTAAGTTTTTGGACCGTGAGTTTAAGGATATCCTCGACTCAATTAACATCAATAGGAAAGTATAATAGCATAGTCTTGCACTAGAAGCATAAGTCCTAGAGGTAACTTGTGCGGATACCCTATTTTATATTCATTGCTGGGGTAGGCTCACGGGGCCTCTTCCCCGCTGATTTCCTAGGCCTAGAAGACATATTTGCAAGATTAAAAGAGAAAAAGATCAAAAATAGTAGAGAATACTCATTCTGCAGAAATCCACACGGCCGTGTGGAAATTCCACACGCCCGTGTGGAGCTTCTGGTGGATAGAGCACCACGGCCGTGAGTTAAAAAATCCAAAATTTACAACCAATTTGGTTCTACATTCATCTCTAAACATGTTCGCATACATAATAAGCATTTAAAACAAGCAAAATCATCCAACAAAACGAATCAAATTAAGAATTAATGAAGAAGAAGGCTTTGAAGTCCTTACCGACGGAGTGGATGAAGGAATACTTAGAATCGGCTGGAAAAACTCCAATAACACCTCAAAAATCCTCTGAGACGTTCGGGAAAGTAGTAGAGAGGGTAAGAGAGGACTTTAGAATGGAAGAATCAAAAGGCACGAGTGAAATCCAAATGAAAACGTGCGGCTTTTGAAGTTCTGGGAATTCACACGGGCGTGTGGGAATGCCACACGGCCGTGTGCCTCTAAAATTAGGGTTCACAGGGGCCAACACACGCCCCTGTGTGCACTCTGGTCACTCTCTGAACTACCCCACACGGCCGTATGCCTTCACAGGGGGATCCACAGGGGCTGGTACAAGCCCCTGTGAATTCTCGGGAAAACATAAATGGTCTCTAAAAAATTTCACACGGCTGTGTGGAAATTCCACAACGCCGTGTGCCCAACCTGGTCAAGAACACAAGGCCGGCCACAGGGGCACCCACACGCCCTTGTGGTCTCTCTGACTTGCCCGAGAAGCCCTAAGTATTTCACACGGCCGTGTGAATAAACCACACGGCCGTGTGCCTTTCACAAGCTCTCCCACAGGAGTGCACACTCGCCCCTGTGTATTCTCGGGAAGAAGGGTTGTTTCTGTAGAGTTTCACACGGCCGTGTGGAGTTTTCACACGGTCGTGTGCCTTAGCACAATGGCACTCACAGGGGCACCCACACGCCCCTGTGGACTCTCTGGAAAAGAGTTTAAGTTCTGCGAGATCTCATACGGCCGTATGCCCCTTCTAAGGTTGTTCACAGGGGAATGGACACGCCCCTGTGCCCTCTCTGGCTGAGCCCTAAGTGGTGACACACGCCCGTGTGGAATTTTCACACGGTCGTGTGTTTCCCCTGGTTTACTTAGAAAAATTTACAGACTCTCACAAAAATTCAGAAACACAAATACGATGTTTGGAGCCTGTGAAAACCATCAAAATACGACCAGATACCATGGAAAATATGCTCAACCGACTCAAACTTCATCAATAATCATCTAGGCACACGAAAACGTCAACAATCCAGAATAAAAATCGTAGCGCATGCATTAAAACTTCAGGACACCAAATCTAAAACTCTTATTCAACCTAAACTAAGCTAAGTCTTAGAAAAACTGTAAAACCTTGGGTTGCCTCCCAAGAATCGCTTGTTTAACATCACTTAGCTTGGCGTACCTGTCTTACCTTACGGAGGTTCATGAATTGAAGTTGGCCTCTTCCCTATAACCTGAAAGCATGCGTTACATAATCTTTGTAGAATAGAGGGAGAGTTGCCGAGTTTGTTACCACAAAAGGGTGTCACACACTTAATCTTGTTGGGGTTCTTCTTATGGTGTCTTTTCGACCTCTTCACCCTCCGAAACATCTTCTTCATACGCTCCTTCTCCATCTTGATGTCTGTCTTGACTGGAACAAGTGCAAGTACTTCTTCTTCTTCTATCTCCACATCTTGGTCCGGCCACCCTTCATACGGATCTCAGTTTAACATTTCCTGCACATATTCATCAATACACTCATCAGTAACATCAAGATAATAAAGAGTATCATCAAAATCAAGGGAATGTCTCATGGCTTCGGCGAGGCGATAGGTGAGCTTATCATCTCCAACTCTAAGTGTGAGCTCCCCACCGTCCATGTCTATCAAATCCTTGGAAGTGCGCAAGAACGGCCTCCCAAGAATTAGCGGCACCTTGACATCCTCGTCCACATCAAGCACAACAAAGTCCACCGGAAAGATGTACTTGTCTACTTTCACCAAGACATCTTCCACAATTCCCCTCGGATGCCTCACCGATCGATCCGCGAGTTGAAGTGTCATCCGAGTGGGTCTAGGCTCGCCCAAGCCTAGCTTTTTTAAAAAGGCATAGGGCATGACATTGATGCTTGCCCCCGAATCGGCCAATGCCATCTCTTCAACCAAATTGCCGATGTTGCAAGTTATGATGAAGCTCCCGGGATCTTTTCTCTTACTCGGCATGTTCTTTTGTAAGATGGCCGAGCAATTAGTATCAAGAACTATAGCTGCACTCTCCTCTAACTTCCTCTTATTGGTTAAGAGGTCTTTCAGGAACTTCGCGTACTTTGGCATTTATGCTAATGCTTCAGCGAATGGTATGTTGATGTGCAATTATTTGAAGATACCCAGAAATTTCTTATATTGCTCATTGTCTTGGTCATTCTTCAACCTCAAAGGGTAGGGGATCCTTGGTTTGTAGGGTGATGGTGCCACCTCTTTCTCTTTTGGTGCTTCTCCCCCTACTTCTTCAACTTCGGATGATTCTTTCGTCTTCTCTAGAGGGAGATTTCTCTCGACCTCTTTACCACTTCTCAAGGTGATTGGCTTCAATTGCTCCCTTGGATTAGTCTACGTATTGCTAGGCAAGCTACCTTGAGGTCTTTCCGCCAATGTCTTCGCAATTTGCCCTACTTGATTTTCCAAATTGTGTAGGGAGGCGGTGTGATTGTGAATAGTAGCCTCCACCGACTGAAACCTAGCATCCGATGAAGAAACAAACCGTGTGAGGGCTCTCTCGAGTTCGGTCATTTTTCCTTCTAACCCGGTTACTAGGCTTTCTAGATTCGGAGCTTGTTGACCTTGAAATCACGGTGGTGCACTATTTTTCTATTGTGACTGCCTTTGATTGCTCTAAGAGAAATTTGGGTGGTTCTTCCACCCCGGGTTATATGTTCCACTGTACGGGTTGCCTTGGTCTTGTTCTCTATAAGCATTACCAACAAAATCAGCCTGCTCCACCGCACTAGTGCCTCCAATAGCAATAGGACAATCACTTGAAGTATGTCCTCCCCTACAACCTTTAAAAGTAGTGATGGCCGCAACTCTTGGTGAAGGTAGTGCATCTAGCTTCTTACTCAAAGATTCCACTTTTGCCGCCAAAGATGTAACCGCATCAACTTCATGAATTCCGGCAACCTTCTTTCTGTCCCTTGAATTCCATTGATAGCTATTCATAGCCATCTCGTCTACAAGGTGCTGGGCTTCACCGGGAGTCTTGCTTCCTAGTGTCCTCTGGCCGCCGCATCTAAGAGTTGCTTGGTACTCGGATTTAACCCGTTGTAGAAGGTGTGAATGATCATCTCCTCGAGAAATCCATGTTGCGGGCACTTGCGAAGGAGCTCCTTGAACTATCCCATGTCTCGAATAGAGACTTCAATTCCATTTGCACGAAGGACGATATTTCATTTCGGAGCCTTGCAGATTTTCCCGGTGGAAAGTATCTAGCCAAGAATGCCTCCGCCATCTCCTTCCACGTAGTGATGGATACCCTCAATAATGAATGAAGCCTGATAAGTGCTTGAGTATACATGTTTTACTTACTTGTTTTATATGCATTGAGCATCATTTCACCATGGATTATGTCTCATAAAGTGTATTTTGGTGTTCTTTTATGCAATTAGGTTGTGAAAGTGTTAAAGAAGGAAAAGGAAGCAAAGATGGGTTATAAAGACATATTGTTGGGAACTTTTGTACAACACAAGTGTCATGCACATGAGGGTGTGTGCCAACTTCCTGAAGGATTCAAGATGATTTATGTGATGGAAGGGCACAAAGGCAGTCACACCTTCATGTCCCAAATTGTGTGAAGATAGTTAAAGCTCTCAAATGATGATTCAAAGGAGGAGAAGTCTTATAACTCACTACATGGACGTGTGCCCGACCATGTAGCCTCAAAATGAGAGAGTTTGGATCGCGTTTATGATGAGTACTGTAGCAAAAACACTGTTCATTTCACTGTATCAGTACTATAGCAGAAATTACTGTTCGCGCGACCGCGTCAAAATCCCACACGACCACGTGGGATCTCGCGTGGTCGCATGAAGACACGTGACTGGCATGTTTTCAGATTTATAAATACCCCGATTTGCCGATTTTTAGAGGACTTTTTGCGCACGTTTGAAGGCAAGAGCGGCTAGGGTTTCAAGGAGGAGGTCTTTGGCGATATTGGGAGTCGTTCTTCAGCAACTTCGATAGATCTTTCGACGAGATAGCATCGGGGAGCCATTGGCGACCTAGCTTCGGAGAAGGTTCCTTCGAGACGTTGAACGATTCATCAAGGCCATCATCACGAATTCAAGGGGGTTTACTTTCATGGATTACATTGCTTTTTTACTTCATTATCTTTTGCTTTGTAATAAGCCCCATGGAGGGCTAAACCCTAGTAGATACTTGGGCATGTGAACCCTAGGTTTCAATTCATGTATTGACTTTCTTATTGCTTTCTTTTAATTCTGAGTTAATTTGAGTTTTAATCTTGTTTAATCATTGCTTGCATGCCTTATTGATTCGTACGGTTGTTTGGTATGCTTGATTTGTTTCCTTGGTGAGAGAGAGGTCTCCATTAGGGATTAGAACATACAAGGTTAAAGAGGGTTGAGAGTGTGAGTCTTGAGATAGAGGAGTGTCCCCTTTCCCTTCCGATTGAGTGTTTCCTATCTCCGTATTCCCTAAGTTTTATGCAACCATATGGGGTGTGAGGTGTGAGATTGATAGATTTCTCCGCCGAGACCTTTGTAGGGGGTTAGGGATCTTTCGCCTAGAAGTAGGGTTAGATCTAATTTTAGGAATCGGTTTCACTCTTAGGTATCCCTAAAACTCATTGCGGTCATATGGGGTGTGAGGTGTTGAGATTGAGCGATTTCTCCGCCGGGACCTTGTAGGGGACTAGTATCGGTGGCCTGGAAGCAGGGATCGATTGTTCATGGATTACCTCGACTCATAGAACTCAGTTGAGAAGCATTTAGTTAGTCTTGCACTTCATGATAGAGCCTAGGGGGATCATTGCCCGGGTATCTCATCTTCATTGATAGAGATCTCCTTTACCTTTCCCTTTTACTTGCTTTCTTTCTTGTGATTTTCTTATTTTACACATTACATCCATTGCTTCATATTATTGATTCGACTAGATAACTAAGAATCAGTCATTACTAGTACTTCCGTTCCCTGTGGATTCGACTACCCACTCACCGGGGTAATTATTACTTCGACAACCCGTGCACTTGCGGTACACACACGCAAGGGGTGTGTCAAAGCCAATGTCTTGCTTTTCCCTTCAATGAAAATGGGAAGGCTCTCAAACGAATTGCGTCGTCCGTTACTCCATTAATCTTCAACATGTCACACACTTCGAGGAAATTCTCTATATGACTATTGGGATCTTCATCGGCCAACCCATTAAATTGTGCGGACTGTTGTAACATCTGTATGAACGACAACTTCAACTCAAAATTCATTGCCATGATTGGGGGCCTCACAATGCTCGATTGGGTCTCCATGACTGCGGGTCTAGCAAAATCGGACAATATCCGTTATTGTTCATTCTGTTCTGCCATTATTTTTGACCCTTCTGTCTCAATATCGGCTTGATTTGAAGCTTCTTGTACAGGTTCCTTCCCCTTACGATGTGTTCTTCGTCCAACGTCTGGGTCTCCTTCAACAAGAATCGAAGGGTTCCCACGGGTCATAACCTGTAACCGAAAACCAAGAAAAGAAAAATAAGAACAATGATAGATAAAGAAAATATGAAATAAAATGCGACGTGAATGGCTAAAATAGTGAAAAACAAATATCTAAAATGCCTATTCCCGACAACGGCGTCAAAAACTTTGACATGACCCCTTGCGTGTATCCCGCAAGTGCACGGGTTTGTCGAAGTAATAAAGTTACCCTGGTGAGAGGGTAGTCGAATCCACAGGGAATAGGGATTTAGAATATGAGATTTCACTAATAAAGCTTTGCGGCGTATGTAAAAGCAATAATAGGATCAATGAGTGAATGTAGAATCAAATAGAATGAAAGACAAGAAATTAATTAGAAAGATGGAAGATCAGAAAGTGCAAGTAAAAGAGAATAGAGAGGACTTGCAATGAATGAAATAGGGTATCCGGACAAGCTACCTCTAGGATCTATGCTTGTAGTGCAAGACTATGCTATTATACTTTCCTATTGATGTTAATTAAGTCGAGGATATCCTAAAACTCACGGTCCCAAACCTAAGGACAACCGTGACTAATCCCAACACTATGCCCTGGTATTAGAATTCACGTCACCCTTCACTCTATCGCTCGCACGACTAAGCCCCAGGGGAGTATATCTACCTAAACCTCACACTACATGGGATTGCTTTAAGCTCTAGGGATTCCTAGTGGTAAAACCTGTTCCTATGTGTAGTTCTAACCCTTTGGTCCAGGTGGAAGAACCCTAGTCTAGATTGAGCCCCAGTGCGTAGGATTCACTTCAACCCTTCACTCTGTTACTCGCATAACTAAGCCCCAGGGGAGTTTATCTGCATAGCACTTCACTCTATTTTGACCGCTATGAAAATTAAGAAAACGGAGGTAGGGAAAAACCACATCGGAAAGGAAAGGGGTACATCGCTATCTCACAACTCTCCCTCTCAACCCTCTTCAATCTTAAGTAGTCTAACCCTAAAAGAGTTATCACACCTCCAAAGAGTAACCTAAATTGTTCTCAATCCTAGTGTCACATCTAAGAGAAAACATTAGCAAGATGAAATTAAGATTGAAACTCAATTTTTATTCATCAATAATGGAAAAGAATAATAACAATGTAAGAGAAACATAAAACCCTAGAGTTTACAAGTCTGAATATCATCAAGGGGTTTAGCTCCTCATGGAGCTATACATGTTCATCAAAATAGAAAAGAAAGTACAAATCAAAGACATTGATGAAAACCCCCTTGTATACGATGTGGCCGTGGTCTTGTGCGGCCGTCGAACGTCGGTGACGATGCCGATGGCGCGCGCTAAACCTCCACGAAATCCTCTCCAAAACTAATAAGTGCCTATGTTATAGTACCGCGAAGCATTATTATCTTACAATGAACATATCTTTTATCAGATTTTGTCAATAAATAGTGTGCATTTGTGTATTCTTGTGCATTGTAGGTTCATGGAGCCAATTTACAAAGGAAGAACGAAGTTAGATCGTGTTCACCGTTGTTGGGAAGTTTTCAGACCAAGCAAGGAACAAGGCACGAGATTAGACTTGTGAGTGTGTGCCAACCTCCTTCAGAGGGGCACAAAGGCACTCACATTCACAACAAGTCTAACTCGTGTGGCTTAGGAGAACTTCACCAAGAAGGAGACTTGAAGCAATTAGTAGCACGATCTACCATTGATTGTGTGCCCAATTCAATGGCCTCGATGAAGAACGACAGATTCGGGAGCGTTTCGGCGAGTCCTGTAGCAGTCCTGTAGCTTTGTTATTGTAGTAAAACACTGTAGCAAGTTGCTGTTCACTTTCGGCCGTAATTCAGAATTCCAGAGAATTCACACGGGCGTGTGGAGTTAACACACAGCCGTGTGAATTAATTTTTCAGCAGACAGAAACTTCACACGCCCGTGTGTTAATTCCACACGGCCGTGTGAAGCCCCCTATAAGTCAAATTTTAAAGCCGCGATTCAACATTATAAAAGGTGATTTTGGAGACCTTTTGGGATATCTTTTGACCTATCTTTCTCTTCAACTTGGGGAGTGCGGCTAGGGTTTCAGAGAGGATTTCGTGGAGGTTTAGCGCGCGTCATCGGCATCGTCACCGACGTTCGACGGCCGCACAAGACCACGGCCACACCATACGCAATGGGGTTTTCATTGATGTCCTTATTTTGTGCTTTCTTTCATACATTGATGAACATATATAGCTCCATGAGGAGCTAAACCCCTTAAGTGTATTCGGACTTGTAAACTCTAGGGTTATTATGTTTCTTTGACATTGTTATTATGCTTTTCCATTATTGATGATTAAAATTGAGTTTTAATCTTGATTTCATCTTGCTAATGTTTTCTCTTAGATGTGACACTATGATTGAGAACAATTTAGGTTGCCTTTTGGAGGTGTGACAACTCCTTAGGGTTAGACTACTTAGGATTGAAGAGGATTGAGAGGGATAGTTGTGAGGTAGCGATGTACCCCTTTCCCCTCCGACGTGGTTTCTCCCTACCTCCGTTTCCTTGATTTCATAGCGGTCAAAATAGAGTGAAGTGCTAGGCAGATAAACTCCCCTGGGGCTTAGTTACGCAAGTAACAGAGTGAAGGGTTGAAGTGAATCCTATGCATTGGGGCTTAATCTAGACTAGGGTTCTTCCACCTGGACCAAAGGGTTAGAACTACACATAGGAACATGTTTTACCATTAGGAATCCCTAGAGCTTCAAGCAATCCCATGTAGTGTGAGGTTTAGGTAGATATACTCCTCTGGGACTCAGTCGTGCGAGCGATAGAGTGAAGGGTGACGTGAATCCTAATACCGGGGCATAGTGTTGGGGTTAGTCACTGTTGTCCTTAGGTTTGGGACCGTGAGTCTTAGGATATCCTCGACTCGATTAAACATCAATAGGAAAGTATAATAGCATAGTCCTGCACTAGAAGCATAGACCCTAGAGGTAGCTTGTCCGGATGCCCTATTTCATTCATTACTAGTCCTCTCTATTCTCTTTTACTTGCACTCTCTCATCTTCCATCTTTCTTTTAATTTCTTGTCTTTCATTCTCCTTTATTCTATATTCACTCATTGATCCTACTATTGCTTTTCCGTACTCCGCATAGCTTAATTAGTGAAATCTCGTATTCTAATTCCCTATTCCCTGTGGATTCGACTACCCACTCACCAGGGTAAATTTATTACTTCGACAAACCCGTGCACTTGCGGGATACACGCAAGGGGTCGTGTCAAAAACCCTAGCCGCACTTCCCAAGTTGAAAAGAAAGGTAGGTCATAAGATATCCCAAAAGCTCTCCAAAATCCCTCTTTATAATGTTAACTCGCGGATTTAAAATCGGACTTATCAGGGGCTTCACACGGCCATGTGGAATTTCCACACGCCCGTGTGAAGTTTCTGTCTGGCTGAAAAATCGATTCACACGGCCGTGTGGAATTTCCACATGCTCGTGTGAAGTTTCTATCTGGCTGAAAAATCGATTCACACGGCTGTGTGGAATTTCCACACGCCCGTGTGAATTCTCTGGAACCCTGATTTTCGGCAGAAATTGAACAGTAGCTTGCTACAGTGTTTTGCTACCGTAACAAGCTACAATAATGCTACAATACTTGCCGAAATGCTCCCGAATCCATTGTTCGTCATCGAGGCCATTGATTGGGCACACAAACAATGGTAAGTCGTGCCGATTACTTCAAGTCTCCTTCTTTGTGAAGTTTCTAAGCTACACGAGTTAGACTTATTGTGAATGTGACTGCCTTTGTGCCCCTCCAAAGGAGGTTGGCACACACTCACAAGTCCAAGCTCGTGCCTTGTTCCGTACTTGGTCCGAAAACTTCCCAACATCGGCGAACACGACCTAATTTCATTCTTCCTCTCCAATTTAGCTCCACACACCTTCAATGCACAAGAGTACACAAATACACACCGTTTAGTGATAAAAACTGATAAAAGATATGCTCAATGTAAGATAATAACACTTCGCGGTACTATAACACAAGAACTTATCAAGGGAAGATGGCAACCTTCATTCATGAACCTCCGTAAGGTAAGACAGGTACGTTAAGCTAAGTGACATTAAACAAGCACTTCTTAGGAGACAACCCAAGGTTTTACAGCTTTTCTAGGATCTAGTTTAGTTCTAGCACGAATAAAAGTCTTAGTTTTGGTGTCCGAAATTGTTAATGCATATGCTGCGATTTTATTGTGGATTGTTGATGTTTTCTTGTGCCTAAATGATAATTGATGAAGTTTGAGTCGGTTGAGCATGTTTTCCATGGTATCTGGTCATGTTTTGATGGTTTTCACAGGCTCTAAGCATCGTATTTGTGTTTCTGAATTTTTCTGTGAGTTTCTAAGTAAAGCAGAGAACACACATGGCCGTGTGGAATTTCCACACGGGTGTGTGTTACCAATTATGGCTCAACCAGAAAACTCACAGGGGCGTGTTCATGCCCCTGTGAACAACCTCAGAAGTGGCACACGACTGTGTGAAATTTTCACACGGTCGTGTGAAATCTTGCAGAACTTAAGCTCTCAGTCTAGAGAGTACACAGGGGCGTGTGGGTGCCCTTGTGAGTGTCCATGTGTTACGACACACGGCCTTGGGGGTGTCCCACACGGCCGTGTGAAATTCTGCAGGGAGTCCCCTTTATCGCGAGAATACGCGGAGGCGTGTGGCTGCCCCTGTGAGAGAACTTGTGAAAGGCACACGGCCATGTGGATTGTTCACATGGACGTGTGGAACACTTAGAATTTCTTGGGTTGATCCAGAGAAGTCACAGGGCCGTGTGGGTGCCCCTGTGGCTGGCCTTGTGCTTGGTCAGGTTGGCCATGAGGAGCTAAACCCCTCGTGGGTATTCGGACTTGTAAACCCTAGGATTATTATGTTTCTATGACATTGTAATTATGTTTTTTCCATTATTGATGAATAAATTCGAGTTTCAATTTTAATTATCTTGTGTTATTGTTTTCCCTTAGCCGTGACACTAAGGATGAGAGCAATCTAGGTTATCCTTTGGAGGTGTGACAACTCCTATAGGGTTAGACTCCTTAAGATTGAAGAGGGTTGAGAGAGAGAGAGTTGTGAGGTAGCGATGTATCCCTTTGCCCTTCCGGTGTGATTTCTCCCTACCTCAGTTTCCTTGATTTATTAGTGGTCGAGATAAAGTGAAGTGTTAGGTAGATAAACTCCCCTGGGGCTTAGTTGCGCAAGAAACAGAGTGAAGGGTTGACGTGAATCCTATGCACTGGGCCTTAATTTAGAGTAGGGTTCTTTCACATGGACCAAAGGGTTAGAACTATTCATAGGAACAGGTTTTATCTCTAGGAATCCCTAAAGCTTAAAGCAATCCCACGTAGTGCTAGGCTTAGGTAGAAATACTCCCCTGGGGCTTAGTTGCGTGAGCGACAGAGTGAAGGGTTGACGTGAATCCTAATGCTGGGACATAGTGTTGGGGTTAGTCACGGTTGAGCTTAGGTTTGGGACCGTGTGTTTAAGGATATCCTCGACTCAATTAACATCAATAAGAAAGTATAATAGCATAGTCTTGCACTAGAAGCATAAGTCCTAGAGGTAACTTGTCCGGATACCCTATTTCATTCATTGCTAGTCTTTCTCCTTCTACCCTTACTTGCACTTTCTTGTCTCCCATCTCTCTATTTATTTCTTGTGTTTTATTTTAATTGATTCCATAATTCTCTCATCAAACCGGTTGTCACTAGTCATGCACCGCATAACTAAAGAGCGAATTCTTGTATTCCAAATCCCTATTCCCTGTGGATTCGACTACCCACTCACCAGGGTAATTTTATTACTTCAACAAGCCCGTGCACTTGCGGGATACACGCAAGGGGTCATGCCAAGTTTTTGGCGCCGTTCTTAGGGAATAGGCGTATTTTTAATACTTGTTTTTGCTACTTTAGTTATTCACTTTGTTTTCTATTTCACACTTTCTTTATCTATCATTGTTCTTATTTCTCTTTTCTTTGTGTTGGCTTCAGGATTCCCTCGGGGGCTACTAAAGTGCTAAGGATGCCCTAACTAGCATACATGTGGGTGGTTTGGACCGAGAAACCCCAAATTAGACCAACCCGATGGTCACGGTGTTTGGTCTCTAATCCGGTACGAGTATTGGAATACGGAATAACTTACGCCCAAATCCTCGTACGATTGCAATGGATCTAGTGGATTTCTCAAGCTAGGGTTGAAACACAATCAAGGACAACCCTAACAATTGGAGCGGTACAAATACCCGATGGTCACGGCGTATTCGTACATGTATTCCCTTCCAAGCTTGGTGAGCCTAATACTAGGGCAATGGTCATGCAACATAGTATTGTCTAGGAATTGATATATAGAGTTCTCATACATACCAAGGCATTCAAGAAACACCAAACAAGGATCACAAACCAAGCCAAATGCATAAACTAGCTCAAGCGTCCAAAATTACACAAGTTCACCGCCAAGGTTCACCTACATCCGGTGACCTTGGGGTTTAGTTCCTCATGATCACAAAATAGTCAAGAAAATACATGAAAACAACCAAATGCATAATGAGAACACTCCCTCAAAAGATCAAGGCCGAATGACGCTTCCAAGGACGCCACCCAAGGAGTGGCTTCCTTTGTCAATCTTCCTCTCAAATGCAAATCGAAGGCGTGGACTCGTCGTGTCGTGCTCTCCCCATCGTCCTCTCCTCAAGAATTGCCTCCAAAACCCAGCCTCAAGCTCCCAAGGAAAGTGGTGAAGTGAAGCTCTCCCAAGACCTAGGTTCCTCCTCTCAAAAAATGCTCCAACAAGCCCTTAAAACCAATTCCAGTGAGCTATGCGGCCTCCCATGCGGCCCCACATGCGGGGAGATAAAGTTCCTGAGAAAACACGAAAACCACGTAAGTTGCTACAGTTCGCTACAATAAAACTACTATAGTACTCATGCGTCCTGCTATGCGCCCGCATGGTAGCCCGCATGAATCTCCTGACTAGGCCGTTCTTCAAGTCTTCGTGCTACAGTGCTTGCTGCAGTACCACCCACCCGGGCTCAAAAATAGTGTTTTTGATGCCGATTTCTTCTCCAATTCTGTCATCTAGCTCGATGGGGTCTCATTGGTACCTGTAACATAAAAGAAATCAATTCAGATCAAAAATGGGCATCAACTCATATAAAAATACGCAATACATACGCCTGAATACATAAGAAATACATGTGTTTAGGCATTTATCAATACCCCTGAAGCATACGGGTCGTATGGAGGGCCGTATGGATGTAGATTAGGTCAAGAAAGCCCCAAATCTCGAGCCTCACGGGGTAGTTAACTGGGCAGTTAACTGGGTGTGATTCTTCCTACCTTCATGTTCCATGATTTCTTGGCGGTCGAGATAGAGTGAAGTGCTACGAGAGGAACTCCCCTGGGGCTTAGTTGCACGAGCAACAAAGTGAAGGGTTGAAATGAATCCTAGTGCTGTGGCTTAATTTAGACTAGGGTTCTTCCACCTGGACCAAAGGGTTAGAACTACACATAGGAACTGGTTTTATCACTAGGAATCCCTTTTTGTGAATTTTGTGGAATGATGATGTGCCCTTTTTGCCTTGTAGGGCATTAAGGGAAATTTGGTGAGCTTCTCCGCATTCAATGGAGATTGGACCCGACATGTATAGCTCACCGTACTCTATGTTCGGGTCACACATCGCTAGTTGCACAAGATAAACCGGGGAAGTTCATTTTCACCCTCCTCTAATGTTTTTATTGATTATATTGCCATGTTATCCATGATTAGTGTACATTGAGGGCAATGTACAACACTAGGTGTGGGGATGGGTGTATTACATATATTATGGCCATATTTACATGCTAGTGTTATCAATGATGGCTTTGTTCATTTTTGTTAGATTCTTCAAGCATGAACTAATGATTGATGTGAGGTACATATTTTTGTGCTCTATTGAATCCTGTTTCACTTCTAGTATTGTCTTGTGCACTGAATTTTTTGTTGATGCCCTAGGAATAGCCAACTTGACTACTTTAACTCTCCTGTATGCTTAACACACAACCTTGAGTACTTGGCCTTAGAAGACTAAGTTCTATCCTTCAATGAACTCTTAAGAACTTCTAAGCCTTATTGAGCTAGTCCTAGTTTTGTAACTTGTAGTGTAGTCTAAAGACATGATCTAGGGTGAATATGCAAAAAAAAAAAAAAAAAAAAAAAGAGTCTATGTCAGTATTCCTCTGCTAATGAAGCATGAATGCGTCTATGTAGACTGCAATCGAGTAGTTGGGTGGCTCTTGTGCCTAACCAGCATGAGCACCCTCTAGAAAGATTTTTGTCTATGTTAGGTGGACTCGAAAAAAAAAAAAAAGAAAAAAAGTGAATATACATATAAATAAAACCCTAGTGATCACTTAGACTGCCTACTTGATGTTTTGAGAAGAATAGGGATTTAGTTTCAACTTCAGGAGTTAGAAGGATCTTACTTGTTCATTGAGGTAGCACTTAGCATTTTAAGACCCAGTATTCTTGTATGTGGAGTGATTAGCATCTAGAGCTGTACTGATTGAAGTCAGTAGGCTAGACCAAGAAAGGGCAAATGAGATAAAAGATTCACTTACACTGCACAGACATATAAGAGGTGAGACAGGATCTTTTTGTTGTACTTATTGATTGTAACTCAACATCTATATATCATTATTCATTGCTTGTAGAATCGTATATTTATTCGAGCCGGAGATAATACATTTAGCCACTTATCTGTCTCCTTATTTTTCATGATTTGTTTGCTTGGGGACAAGCAAACGCTTAGGTGTGGGGATATTTGATAAGTGTCTAAATGTATATGTTTAATATGCGTATTTTGTACACTTAGCATGTATTTTGTTAAGAATTGATGCCCGTTTTGTGCTTAATTGATTATCATTTATGTTGTAGGACATGGGGGAGCCATAAGGAGCACGAGAATGCAATTTGGGCAAAAAAGGATGAAATTCAGGCGTCGCAGCACTGCAGCTGGAGCACTGTAGCGTATTTACTGTAGTAGTTGCTGTTGCACCTGAGGAGTTTTGGGCTGGAAATGATGGAAGTGCATAAGAATGAATAGTGCATCATACGGGGCCGTATATGGGGCTGTGAGCATCAAAAGACAGTGATTTTGTACTACGGTTCACGGCCCCCTATCCACCCCGGGATCCATCCATCCACCCTGGGATACACCCCCACATGAGCCATGTTTTGCCTTATCTTTGCCTACCTATCCACCCCGGGATCAATCTATCCACCCCGGGATACAGCGGGAATATATATAGATGTTTTTAGGGCACACAAGAGGGACTTTTCCTTGGCCTTTTCGGCCGCCGCCACCACTTCATCTTGAGGCTTTCCGGCCACCTTTTGGCGGGGATCCAAGTGGGAAACAAGCACACATCATCACCAAGAGGGAGAGGAGCAAAGGAGAAGGAGTTGGAGTGAAGATCTAAGCCACCATTGACAAACCTTTGAAGCTTCATCCATTAAAGGGGATCAAGACCTAGAGGGAGTTTTCATTGCTTCTTTTATGTTTCTTTCTTCCTTGTATGTTGTTTAAGTGTCCCTTATCATGAGGGATTGACTTATTGTTGTGTTTGGATTTGGATGAACCCTAGGGTTTATCTTGTGTATGAACTTTGGATTGTTTCTTTTAATCTAGTTTGATGGTTGTTTGAGGTTCAATCTTTGATGCTTTCATGTCTAGAATTACATCCATGGAGAAATCCGTAATTCTTTTATGAGTTATGCACATAGACGTGACCTACTCACGCGCACTAGATCTAGGAGAGATTGAAAGGGGATTCTTGTGCCGACATTGCCGAGAAATTGGGTGTTGGTAGCCCTCCATTGCTAGGTTTAAGCCGAAGGATAGTAGGTTTACTCCTATTTGAGATTTCCTTGAACTCATTGCGATCGTAGGTGTGTTAATCTGGAAGAAATTCTGATTGACACTCGTATGCGATTAGGGGTTAGTCGCCGAGAGATCGGGGCTAATCTACTCTCGAAGTCTCTAGGTCTCAACTATCATTATTACATCTTTAGATCATCCTAGTTCGGGCCTTAACGACAACCCTAGGTGGATTCCTTGTCCAAACACTCCCTTCTCATGCTTGTTACTCCCTTGTTTATTCACATCCGTGTGCTAGTTACCAGGCCATAGGATTAGTTTAGGTTAGTTAGTTAGTTTTATTTTATTCCCACTTTTATCAAATTGTAGGCTAGGAAATAGATGAAGAGTGAGTAATAATACTTCCTTGGCCCCGTGGAATATGACCATTGTGTCACTCACAAGGTATTACTTGGCGATCCCGTACACTTGCGGGGAAGCAATCAGGTAGCTTGTCGGGGTACCTTATTTCGTCCATTGCTAGTCCTTCTCTATTTACTCGTTCTTGCATTCTTTTCCCTTCCATCTTTCTATTTAATTTCTTGTTTCTTTATATTGCTTTCATATTCACTCATTAATTCTTTTCACACCCACCATACATTACATAGCTAATTAGTGAAACCTCATGTCTTAAGTCCCTATTCCTTGTGGATTTGACTACCCACTCACCAAGGTAAATTTATTACTTTGACAAGCCCGTGCACTTGCGGGATACACGCAAGGGGTCGTGTCAAAGATCCCTAAACCCCTACAAGGTCCCGGCGGAGAAATCTACCAATCTCACGCCTCACACCCCATATGGTTGCATAAAACTTAGGAAAAACGGAGATAGGAATCACTCAATCGGAAGGGAAAAGGGACACTCCTCTATCTCAAGACTCACCCTTTCAACCCTCTTCTAATCCCCAATGGAGACCTCTCTCTCATTAAGGTAACTACTCAAGCATAAACAATCAATCACAATGATGAACATGTCAAGCAAGCAATGATTAAACAAGGTTAAAACTCAAATTAACTCGTAATTAAAAGAAAGTATAAATAAAGTTAATACATGAATCGAAACCTAGGGTTCACATGCCCAAGTATCTACTAGAATTTTAACCTTTCATGGGGTTTATTACAAAGCAAAAGATAATGAAATAAAGAACAATGTAATCCATGAAAGTAAACCCCCTCGAATTCGTGATGATGGCCTTGATGAATCGTTCAACGTCTCGAAGAAACCTTCTCTGAAACGAGGTCACCAATGTCTCCACGATGCTATCTCGTCGAAGGATCTATCGAAGTTGGTGGAGAACGACCCCCAATATCTCCAAAGACCTCATCCTTGAAACCCTAGCAGCTCTTGCCCTCAATCGTGCACAAAAAGACCCCAAAGAATCGGCAAAAGGGCTGTTTATAATTCTGAAAAGCGCCAATCACGTGCCTCCACGCGACCACGTGAGATCCTACGCAGTCACGTGGGCTGCAGAATTCCCACGCAGTTGCGTGAACAGTAATTTCTGCTACATTACTGTTACAGTAAAAATGAACAGTATTTTACTACAATACTCTTCATAAAATGCAGTCCAAACTCCCTTATCTTGAGGCCACATGGTCGGGCACACATCCATGTGGTGAGTTATAAGACTTTTCCTCCATCGAACCATCATTTAGAAGCTTTAGCTATCTTCACACAAGTAGGGACATGAAGGTGTGACTGCCTTTGTGCCCTTCCATCACACAAATCGGTTTGAATTCTTTTGGAAGTTGGCACACACCCTCATGTACATGATCCCCTCTTGTGCCTTGACACTTGTGTTGTACAAAAGCTCCCAACAATAAGTCTTCATAACCCATCTTTGCTTCCTTTTCCTCCTTCAACACTTTCACAACCTAATCGCACAAAGGAACACCAAAATACAGTTTATGAGATATAATCCATGGTAAAATGATGCTCAATGCATGTAAAACAAGTAGATAAAACATGTCTACTCAAGCACTTATCAAACTCCCCTACACTTAAGCCTTTGCTTGTCCTCAGGCAAAATTAACATTAAACTCATGGAAAGAAAAGAAAAATGCTTGGCCTTAGGTTCACCAAGACGGTACAAGAATAAAATTCTAAAATCATGGAGAGAAACAAACACTGGATAAAACAATCAATACTCTAGCAAATAATCCAATCAAAAATGAAAGTACTAAAGTCTGAAAGCGTGTGTGTATGTGAAAACTCAACTCATGTCAACATTAGATCCACTACTCAAAGTCCTTATTAGCAATGTGACTTATTTATAAACAAAAAGAAAATGTAGTAGCTTGATAAGTGCTTGTGTTATAGTAATGCGAAGCGTTATTATCTTACAGTAAGCATCTCTTTTATCAGATTTTATCACTAAATGGTGTGCATTTGTGTACTCTTATGCATTGTAGGTTTGTGGAGCTATTTTGAAGAAGGAGAACGAAGTTAGATCATGTTTTCCACTGTTGGGGAGTTTTCGGACAAAGCAAGGAACAAGGTACGAGTTTAGACTTGTGAGTGTGTGCCAACCTCCTTTGGAGGGGCACAAAGGCAGTCACATTCACAACAAGTTTAACTTGTGTAGCTTAGGAGAACTTCGCCAAGAAGGAGATTTGAAACAATCGGCACGATCTACCATTGATTGTGTGCCCAATTCAATGGCCTCGATGAAGAACAACGAATTGTTTTTTCGGCGAGTTACTATAGCAGTACTCTAGCAAGCTACTGTTCACTTTTGCTAAAATTCAGAAAACCAGAGAGTTTACACGGGCGTGTGGAAATTCCACACGGCCGTGTGAAATCCCGATAAGTCCAATTTTAAAGCCACGACTCAACACTATAAAAGCCCGTTTTGGGGACTTTTTACATATCTTTTGACCTATCTTTCTCCCCAAGTTCTAGAGAGTGCAGCTAGGGTTTCGGATAGGACTTTGTGGAGGTTTGGAGCATATCATCGGCATCGTTACCAACGTCCGGCTGTCGCACAAGACTACGGCTACATCATACACAAGGGGGTTTTCATCAATGCTTTCAATTCGTGCTTTCTTTTATATTTTGATGAATTTGTATAGCTCCATGAGGAGCTAAACCCCTCGTGGGTATTCAGACTTGTAAACCCTAGGATTATTATGTTTCTATGACATTGTTATTATGCTTTTCTATTATTGATGAATAAATTTAAGTTTTAATCTTAAATTATCTCTTGTAATTGTTTTCCCTTAGCCGTGACACTAGGGTTGAGAACGATATAGGTTACAATTTGGAGGTGTGACAACTCCTATAGGGTTAGACTACTTAAGGTTGAAGAGGGTTGTGAGGGTGAGTCGTGAGGTAGCGGAACGTCCCCTTTCCCCTCCAGTGTGATTCTTCCTACTTTCATGTTCCATGACTTCTTAGCGGTCGAGATAAAGTGAAGTGCTAGGTGGTACGCGTTTGAATCGCTCACCCGCAAGTGCACGGAGTCGCCAAGTAATACCCCTCGCGCGAACACGAGGGGGGCGTATTCCCAAGGGCCCAAGAATCTATTCCTACTTCCTTATCACAATGTTGTCCAACCTAATCAATCACTTGGAAGAAGAACTACAAATAATCTACTAGAGCAAAGAGCATGCAAATAGTAAGAATAAATACGAAGGGAAGTATCAAGGTGAGGGAATGGTCACTGATGAGTATTCCCTCGGGGGCTAATAAAGTGTTAAGGATGCCCTAACTAGCATGCACGCGGGTGGTTTGGACCGGGAAACCCTAAATTAGACCAACCCGATGGTCACGGTGCTAGTCCCCAATTCGGTACGAGTATTGGAATACGGAATTGCTTCCGCCCAAATCCTTGTACGATCGCAATGGGTTTAGTGGATTTCCCCAAGCTAGGGTTGAAATACAATCATGGACAACCCTAACAATTGGAGGGGTACAAATACCCGATGGTCACGGCGTATTCGTACATGTATTCCGTTCCAAGCTTGGTGAGCCTAATACTAGGGCAATGGTCATGCAACCTAGCATTGTCTAGGAATAGATACATAGAGTTCTCATACATATCAAGGCAATCAAGAACCACCAAACAAGGATCACAAACCAATCCAAATGCATAAAACTAGAACAAGCATCCAAAATACACAAGTTCACCCCCAAGGTTCATCTACATCTGGTGACCTTGGGGTTTAGTTACTCATGATCACAAAATAGGCAAGAAAATACATGAAAACAACCAAAAGCATAACAAGAACACTCCCTCAAGGGATCAAGGCCGAATGACGCTTCCAAGGACGCCACCCAAAGAGTGGCTTCCTTTGTCAATCTTCCTCTCAAATGTGAATCGAAAGTGTGGGCTCGTCGTGTCGTGCTGTCCCCGTCGTCCTCTCCTCAAGAATTGCCTCCAAAACCCGGCCTCAAGCTCCCAAAGAAGGTGGTGAAGTCAAGCTCTCCCCAAGACCTAGGTTCCTCCCTAAAAATGCTCTCAAAACCCCTTAAAAATGAATTCCAGAGAGTTATGCGGCCTCCCATGCGACCCCGCATGCGGGGAGAGAAAGTCTCCGAGAAATTCCGAAAGTCGCGTAAATACTACAATACCGCTACAGTAAATTTGCTGTAGTACCGTATGCGTCCTCTACAGCGCCCGCATGGTAACCCGCATAAATCTCCTGACCAAGTTCTTCAAGTTTTCGTGCTACAGCGATTTGCTACAGTGATTGCTACAGTGCTCCGGGCTTAGAAACAGTTTTTTGATGCCAATTTCTTCTCCAATTCTGTCATTAAGCTCGCCGGGGCCTCATTGGTACCTGTAACATGAAAGAAACCAATTCAGACCAAAAACGGCCATCAACTCATATAAAAATACGCAATACATATGCCCAAATATATAGAAAATACGTATGTTTAGGCATTTATCACTAGGAGAGGAACTCCCTTGGGGCTTAGTTGCGCGAGCAACAGAGTGAAGGGTTGAAGTGAATCCTAGTGCTGGGGCTTAATTTAGACTAGGGTACTTCTACCTGGACCAAAGGGTTAGAACTAAACATACGAACTTGTTTTATCACTAGGAATCCCTAGAACTTAAAGCAATCCAACGTAGTGTGAGGCTTAGGAAGACATACTCCTCTAGGGCTTAGTTGATAGGCCAACGAGAGTCAAGAGTCGTAGTAAAAACCTAATGCCGGGGCATAGTATTGGGGTTAGTCACGGTTGACCTTAGCTTTTGGGACCGTGTGTTTAAGGATATCCTTGACTCAATTAACATCAATAGGAAAGTATAATAGCATAGTCTTGCACAAGAAGCATAAGTCCTAGGGGTAGCTTGTCTGGGTACCCTATTTCATCCATTGCTAGTTCTTCTTTTTTTACTCGTTCTTGCATTCTCTTGCCTTCCATCTTTCTATTTAATTTCTTGTTTTTTTATATTGCTTTCCTATTCACTCATTGATTCTTTTCACAGCCACCATACATTACTTAGCTAATTAGTGAAACCTCGTGTCTTAAGTCCCTATTCCCTGTGGATTCGACTACCCACTCATAAGGGTAAATTTATTACTTCGATAAGCCGTGCACTTGCGGGATACATGCAAGAGGTCGTGTCATAGCTTCACACATCCTCTTAGGTAGCCCTTTCCCGAGATGCATCCCGAGTGGCGTTCACACTTTCGAGGTGGTAGCTCTTTCTACCGAAGGTGGTAGCTTTCACACATTGATGACTTGACCGCAAGCGCACGGGTCACCAAGTAATATCCCTCGCGCAAGCACGAGGGGGTCGTATTTCCTAGGGCCAAGGAACTACTATTACTTCCCCTTCATCTATTTCCTAACCTAGCAATTTTGTGATAAAATCAAGATAAGAAGAATAACAAAGAGAAAACTATAAACAAGTGATCTAAGGCACACCAAACAAGCGCATTAAGGAAACAATGAGCAATAAATGAACGAGGCCGCGGGCGAGGATCCCCTCGGGACTACTAAAGCTAGAAGAATACTCGAATCACACAGGCAAAGGTGGTTAGGCCAAGAGACATATAAAGATAGGTCACCCCGATGGTCACGGTGATGACCCCTAATCCAGTATGGGTATTGGAATACGGAATTTCCACCGCTACGTTATTTCTACCGCCCAAATCCCCACACGATTGCTAAGGGCCTAGGGAAATCTCAAATTAGAGTCAAACACAATATCTAGGCTTAACCCTAATGGTTGGAGGGGTACAAAATACCCGATGGTCACGGCGTATTTGTACATGTATCCCTTCTAAGCTTGGTGAGTCTAACACTAGGGCAATGGTCATGCAACCTAGTATTACCTAAAAATTGATACACAGAGTTCTCATGTATAACAAGGCATTCAAATACACCAAACTTAAACCACAAACCACACAAATACCATACATATAAATCAAGTATCCAAACAAGCAAGTTCATCCCAAGGTTCACCGGATGCCCGGCGACCTTGGGAGTCTAGTTCATCATCAACAAAGGAGAATGCCTACAAAACAAGAAATACAAAGTAAAGCTCATAACAACTCCCCTAAGATGAAGACTAGAAGATGATGGTGATGAGAACTTGAAGGATCCGCGCCAACAAGCTCCTAGATGCTCGCCCTTGAGTGTGCGATCTTCTTCTCCCTTCGATTTTCTCCTCAAAAATGCCTTCTCCCGCAGCCTTGAAGTCCAAGAAGATGATGGAGGAGAATGGTGGCCAAAAGATAACAAGAAGAATGCCCAAAAGGCCTTTAAAACCTAATTTCGGGATGCTATGCGGCCACCCATGTGGCCCCGCATGCGGGGAGAGAAAGTTTCTGAGAAATCCAGAAAATCGCGTAAGTTGCTACAGTGCCGATACAGTAATTTTGCTACAGTTGTATGCGGCCTCTGCAGTGCCCGCATGGTAGCCCGCATGATCTTTCAGACTTAGCCGTTTTGCCAAAGGTTTTGTGCTACAGTGCTGCTACAATATCCCGCTACAGTACCAGAGCTCAAAAATGGTCTTTTTCCTGCCGATTTCTTCTAAAATCATATTGTCGAACTCCCCACGGTATCTTCTGTGCCTGTAACACGAAATAAACCAATTCAGACCGAAAACGGGCATCCACACATACAACAATACTCTATAAATACGCAAACATACATAAATAATACGTACAGTTAGGCGTTTATCAAACATCCCCACACCTAAGCGTTTGCTTGTCCCCAAGCAAACAAACATGAAGAACAGGGGCAAGAGGATAAACGATTAACTGTCCGACCTCAAGCTCGACAGTGAAAGACCCCACAAGCAGCCATAGAAGGAAAGACAGATAATGAGTTGTTCTATCGGCAACCGGGTAAAGATAGTCTTGTTTTATCTAAAGTGCACCTGTGAGTGTGTGCTGACTTCCAACCTCAACCTCCATACCATGGATCACCAGAAGGTGTCCAATCACTCCACAAACAATGAAGTCGGCATTAATATGTTAAAAACACCCTCAATACCCAGTTAAGAATCCTTCGGGTCCTGAATAAAACTTTGGCTCTCAAGTGGCTGTGGAACAGGCTCCAAGGGATACAGACAAGATACCTTATTCTTTACTTACATATATACATAGTTTTTTTTTTTTTTTTTTCTGAGTCCGACTAACGTAGACTGCACAAAAAATCTTTCAGACAGATGCACATGCTGGCCAGGCACAAGAGCCACCAATCCTACTTGATTACAGTCCACAGAGACGCATTCATGCTGTAATAGCAGAGGAATACTGTCATAGACTCCACTTTTTTTTTTTAATTTGTATCTCGTATCCCCCAGTATAAAACCTGTTAAACAAACTCACTTGAGGCCAAAGAAATCAACAAAGGACCTCAAAAGCTCTTAAAAAGTTATTGAAAGTAGACTTTAACAAATTAATGCCGAAAACATTGTAATGGGTTAGTTGGAGTGTATGAGGTGGAAGTACATGTGTAAAAGTCTGTCAGTGCACTAAAGATAAAGCAGGACATCATTTAGGCACAATAATGAAATACAACTCATAACTGTCAACACTTCATGCTAGGAAGTCCTAAACTAAGTATCATTGCTATCATAGGTGAAACAAGCATGCCTTTGCAAAGAAATTTTCAAAGTTCACGAGAAAAACCAAATCCACCCCCCACTGAAAGATGCACATTGCCCTCAATGTGCCTAAGCAATGAAATGCAACAATATAGACAATAAAAACATAGTGGGAGGGTTTGGTGAACTTCCCCGAGTCTCGAAACATCGTTCTTGAAGTCCATGAGATCGGGGTGACCACCAAAGCATCATGGTCGATATAGGAGACGGGAAGTGCGCATGATGTCCAAATTCCACCCTGAAAGGTAGAAAAGAACATCAATTCAAGGCATCCATCACACACAAAGAAAACAAAACACACAAATAAACAAACAACTAACATCACAAGAACAACTAAACAAGAATGATCCAAGCAAGTCCTTTGTGCAATCAAAAACATGAAGTCCAATTTTCTTTAATGCAAGTGTTGTGGGGGATAAGAGTTTACAAGGATGCTACAAAATCAGGACAAATACAAGAGAAGAAATGGTTTCTCATGATGGGATATGAATGAGTTCAAGAAGTGCTACAGTAATTCCCAAAAAATTTTTGCAAGAGCTTCTCTTGTACATGGAGCAAAACATTTTTACAAAGCTTTCAAATTACTCCAAAAACCCACAAAAACAACAAACAACCAATCTCCCACAGCATTATCATCCATTCAACATGAAAAACAGGAGAAAGGAAGAAGAACCAATCATGCTCAAAACTAGGGTTTAGAGAAAGATACCTAGGAAAGTCGGTGAAGATGATGGCAAAACTCCCAATAAATCATGAAAATTAAGTCCTTGGAGGTAGGATATTCGTGTAGAGGGAGAAAAATGGAGAAAAACGTTGAAAGAATGAGGGAAAACAGATGAGAAATGAGAGAGATATGAAGAAAATGGTGAAGAGGTACCGAACTTATCATTCAGCCCGAGTGTCCATGCGGCCCCTTGTGCGGCCGCATGGTACCCCGCATCAGGCTCGGGAAAATTCATGCGGCCCCTTGTGTGGCCGCATGACAGGCCGCACAAGGCTCGGGAAAAAACATGCGGCCTGCTATGCGGTCGCATAGCAGGGCGCACAACTCTCTGCCTGCAAATACGGGCTCCAAACACCCAAAAATCGCATAAAAACAATGCCGAATTCACCCACAACACCCAAAACATGATAATTGATGCATAAAGATGAATGATAACACAAAAAACTCACAAGAACCATGAACAAACAAAAGTAAATAAATTATGAAAAACGCCCAACTAACCACAATCACACACTTGAAAACAAGGAACACTCAAGCAATCAAACACACCAAAATACGAAAACACACATGTTATGAATTTTAAAGCTTGGGTTGCCTCCCAAGAAGCGCTTGTTTAACGTCATTAGCTCGACACGTTTTACCTCAAGGGGGCTTGAAGACGGTGTGTTCCTCCCGGCTAGAAGTGGCATAAGAACTACCAAGAAAAGTGAAGCGTACCTTCCGGGATGGTGTCAAAGTGGAGACCAAGCATGAGTTACCTTTTGGCCTCCACGGAAAAAGCTTTGGCCGGGCATTGCACAATCTAAACTTTGGCGGATCCTTGGACGGCTTGAATCTCCTCCTCGCCTCTACTTTAGTCCCGGCTGGATTTCCTTGGAGCATCCACAAAGCTTGTTTTGGCCTCCAAGAGAATAAAGAAGGTTGAAGAAATTTCAAACTCGGCATGGGTGGGTCCTTGGATGGCTTCAACCCCCAACCCACGATTTCTTTTGTCCCAAGTGGTTCTTTCTTGTGCTTGGATTTCTTGTTAGATTTTATGCAAATGGCTTGCTCAAGTGCTATCAATGGTGCTTGTTTGACTCCCTCAACCTCCAAAATACCAAAGTTCTCTTCCTTTTCATTATAGGTTGTAGTTGGGCCTTCCATTATTGGTTCACGAATTTGTTGTTCAACTCGGCTCTCTAGCTTGTGGAGAGATGCTTGCATAGCCAAAAGTGCGGCATGAACGACCTCAAATCTAGCTTCATATTCGGCATCAAGGACCGAGTGCTTTTGGGATTGGGCCCTAGCAAGATGTCCAACCTGGCTTTCCAGAGAATGAATAGAGGCTTGGACATTCCTTAAAATTGTGCCGAATTCATAAAACCTTTTTTCTATCCTTTCAAACTTTGCCTCCGTGGTGATCATGAATCGCGCCAAGACCTCCTCAGTAGTATATCTCCTTTCTTGCGATGCTCCATGGTTAGGACTTGGAGGGCAATTTTGAGCTTGCATTTGTCAAGAATAGTGTACCTCGCACAAAAAAGAAAGAAAACACAAAGTGAAACAAAGAAAAAATAAACAAACAAAATAAATAACAAAACAGTATGTACAACAAGAAAAAAAAACAAAGTGGCTAGAGCAATAGACTACAGGTTTTCCTAGTATTCCTTGTGAGTGCCCGGCAACGGCGCCAAAAACTTGATGACTTGACCGCAAGCGCACGGGTCGCCAAGTAATACCCCTCGCGCAAGCACGAGGGGGTCGTATTCCCTAGGGCCAAGGAACTACTATTACTTCCCCTTCATCTATTTCCTAACCTAGCAATTTTGTGATAAAATCAAGATAAGAAGAATAACAAAGAGAAAACTATAAACAAGTGATCTAAGGCACACCAAACAAGCGCATTAAGGAAACAATGAGCAATAAATGAACGAGGCCGCGGGCGAGGATCCCCTCGGGACTACTAAAGCTAGAAGAATACTCGAATCACACAGGCAAAGGTGGTTAGGCCAAGAGACATCCAAAGATAGGTCACCCCGATGGTCACGGTGATGACCCCTAATCCAGTATGGGTATTGGACTACGGAATTTCCACCGCTACGGTATTTCTACCGCCCAAATCCCTACACGATTGCTAAGGGCCTAGGGAAATCTCAAATTAGAGTCAAACACAATATCTAGGATCAACCCTAATGGTTGGAGGGGTACAAAATACCCGATGGTCACGGCGTATTTGTACATGTATCCCTTCTAAGCTTGGTGAGTCTAACACTAGGGCAATGGTCATGCAACCTAGTATTACCTAAAAATTGATACACAGAGTTCTCATGCATAACAAGGCATTCAAATACACCAAACTTAAACCACAAACCACACAAATACCATACATATAAATCAAGTATCCAAACAAGCAAGTTCATCCCAATGTTCACCGGATGCCCGGCGACCTTGGGAGTCTAGTTCATCATCAACAAAGGAGAATGCCTACAAAACAAGAAATACAAAGTAAAGCTCATAACAACTCCCCTAAGATGAAGACTAGAAGATGATGGTGATGAGAACTTGAAGGATCCGCGCCAACAAGCTCCTAGATGCTCGCCCTTGAGTGTGCGATCTTCTTCTCCCTTCGATTTGCTCCTCAAAAATGCCTTCTCCCGCAGCCTTGAAGTCCAAGAAGATGATGGAGGAGAATGGTGGCCAAAAGATAACAAGAAGAATGCCCAAAAGGCCTTTAAAACCTAATTTCGGGATGCTATGCGGCCACCCATGCGGCCCCGCATGCGGGGAGAGAAAGTTTCCGAGAAATCCAGAAAATCGCGTAAGTTGCTACAGTGCCGCTACAGTAGTTGCTACAGTTGTATGCGGCCTCTGCAGTGCCCGCATGGTAGCCTGCATGATCTTTCAGACTTAGCGGTTTTGCCAAAGGTTTCGTGCTACAGTGCTGCTACAATATCCCGCTACAGTACCAGAGCTCAAAAATGGTCTTTTTCCTGCCGATTTCTTCTAAAATCATATTGTCGAGCTCCCCACGGTATCTTCTGTGCCTGTAACACGAAATAAACCAATTCAGACCGAAAACGGGCATCCACACATACAACAATACTCTATAAATACGCAAACATACATAAATAATACGTACAGTTAGGCGTTTATCACGCATCCTATGAGATAGCTCTTTCTCTCAATAGGGCATAACAAGTATCTGACTTATGAGAGTAGGTTCATACAACATAGGTGGTAGCACTTTCCACCCCTTATATACAAACAAACAAAACTAGAATTTTGAAATTTTTTTAATTTTTAATTTTTGAATAAAACTAACACTAGAAAATCCCACAATAATGAACTAGAGTAAGTTTCCATAGGTTTAATGAGTGAGAGAAGTGCATTAAAGAGCAATCGGACAAAAATTTCAAGAAAATTGGATAAAAACTAGAGCATGATAAAACCTAATGTTTACAGCCTCCAAAAACTAACAATTAAACTCTTAACTCTAATGTAAACCTTCATGGGCAACATTAGCATGATCATGAAAACACAAGTAAAGGCCATGTATAAGGTGAACCCTCCCCCACACTTAAGATGTACATTGTCCTCAATATACACATGTAAGCACAATAAAAATATAATCAATAAAAGCATGATGTGGGTGAAAATGCAATTAAAACAATACTCCCCTAAACTCCTTATTGATCGATTGTCGAAGCTAACTCGAGGACGTGTTATTGTTCAGCGGGTTGTGAAGCTCACACGACCAAGTCACATGGTTGTGTTTATGACAAAAACATCATCATCATCATCATCACTCTCAAGGCCATCTATGTGCGTGACGTAAGAGAGAAGAGCCCTTCGACTGACCAGGAACATACTGAGCACCTCCACATAAATCGTGGAAAACCTGGCTCGGAGTGATGTCAGGAGGAAAATCAGTCAAAAGCTCCCGGTATTGCAATGTGTCCACATAATCCTGATCATATAATCCAAGTAATGTTCTCCGCATCAAAACTTGCATTTGGTTGCTCACGGTCAAAGAGAACGTCGACAAAACCTCCAAGGTAATGTCTCGTCGGACAGGCTCATAAATAGAAAGAAGTCGGTCCCAACCCCCAACCTGTACTAATCCTCGAACTTCCTTTGTAAGGCCAACTGCGTCTAGTGTCTCAAAACAAATGTACGGTGACTACCTAAACTTAAGTTTCTGGAGACGCTCAAACCTCTGCCGATGTGTAGGATCAGTAAGCTCAACCTCAGGTGGTGGTGTTGGCTCCCTGTCTTGACGAGGGCATTTTTGTGCTACTTTCTTTGTCCTATATTCCATACCTGCAAGAAAACATCAAAATAAATTAGTTCGACATGATTTCTATGAGTGCAGGAGGTACTTGCGTGCAAAAATGTGAAAGACAACATCACATAGTGTGTTTCCAGTCCACGTGGGCTCGTGTTTGCTTGGCAGAAAACCCACATGACCGCTTCGCCCCAGCCATGCGGTCGTGTGCCTGGCTGGTTTTAGCCAGCACCAGCCCACACGATCGCGTGGGATGGTCCACGCGATTGCGTGGACTGTTGGCCGGCCCACGTGGCCTCGTGGTTTGGCCATACGCGGGTGTGGGCGGTCGTCCACGGCAAAAAGGCCATGGGTGACCTCCAACGCCACATTCTACCTTTGATCTACAACATCTAAGTGATTTCCACAGAAAATATCCATGGAAAACAGAATTTAAGAACTAGAAACACCATGGATTGAAAATGGAAAACTAGGGCAAGAATGGGAGGGGAAAAGCCTTACCGATTGAATTCAATTGATGAAACTTGATGCAAATGTCAGGAAAACACTCTTAAATCCCCAATGAGTTGAAGAAAAATGGGTTTGAAGCTTGATGGAAAGAAAGTTTGGAGAGGAAGAGATGAAGAAATAAAGAGATGAAAACTAAAGATGATGAATAGTGACTCTTCAAGTCATTATATAAGCCACATTGGGGCTTGGAAATTCCACACCCCCGCATGGGTACTGTACACGGCCGCGTGGCAATCTCACGTGGCCACGTGAGCTGCAGAATTTCTACAAACAGTCCACGCGGTTCTCTAAACTTCAAAATTAACCCATTTCATCAACAATTATCATGATTTAAAACCCGAATCTTGCCCAACATATGAAAAACACTTACAATCACCAAAAATTATTCATGAAAACTCAACACCAAGTAAAATTTCATCAAAGCGCACACTCATGAATTTATTACTGTAGAATTAAAAACTAAGACTAGAAAACATGTAAAAACTTGGGTTGCCTCCCAAGAAGTGCTTGTTTAACGTCACTAAGCTTAACGTACCTGTTCTTACCTCATGGTGGCTCATGTAAATGGAAAATTCCCTTCTTTGCAACCTGCATGCATGAGGGACAGAATTGTTTCATGTTTAAGGAGAATTCCTTAAATATGTTACCAATTGAGGAAGTATAACTCTCTTCTTCTATGTGCTTGTCTCCAGCTGCACAAGAATGCTTCCTATGACGACGCCTTGCTCTTTTGACACGGCGGAAAATCTGTTTAAGTAACCCTCCTTCCGATTGATCCTTGAGAAGGCATGCTGCTTAATTATGAAGTTTCTCCTCCTCAATAACTGGCCATTCTTCATATGGGTCCGGGTGCGCCATTTCCTGTGAATACTCATTAGCGATCTCATCATTAACATCTAAAAAATAACATGAATCATTAAAGTCTAGAGAATGCTTCATTGCTTCGGCGAGGTGGTATATAATCTTTTCTTCTCCAACTCGAAGTGTCATTTCGCCTCCATACATGTCAATGAGCGCTTTGGATGTTCATAGAAATGGTCTCCCTAAAATTAATGGAACCTCCACGTCTTCATCCACATCAAGTAGCACAAAATCTGCAGGAAAAATATATTCGTCAACCTTTACCAAAACAACTTCAATTATACCTCTAGGATGACGAACTGAATGATCGGCTAATTGTAGAGCCATGCAGGTTGGCTTTGGCTTTCCCAATCCCAATTTTCTGAAACAAAGTGTACGGCATGACGTTAATACTAGCCCCTGAATCAACCAATGCTTTTTCTTCCCCCAAACCTCCGATCACACATGGTATGATGAAACTTCCCGGATCTTTCATCTTGTTCGGCAAATTCTTTTGAAGCAATGCCGAGCAATTTCCTTCTAAGACCACAGCCACACTGATAAGTGCTTGTGTTATAGTACCACGAAGCGTTATTATCTTACATTGAGCATATCTTTTATCAGTTTTTATCACTAAATGTCGTGCATTTCTGTATTCTTGTGCATTGAAGATTTGTGAAGCTAAATTAGACAAGAAGAACGAAATTAGGTCGTGTTCACCGATGTTGGGAAGTTTTCGGACCAAACACGGAACAAGGCACGAGCTTGGACTTGTGCGTGTGTGCCAACCTCCTTTGGAGGGGCACAAAGGCAATCACATTCACAACAAAGGCACTGTAGCTTGTTACTGTAGCAAACAATGTAGCAAGTTACTGTTTATTTTCGGCCTAAATTCAAAATTCCAGAGAATTCACACGGGCGTGTCAAATTAACACATGGGCGTGTGAATTAATTTTTCAGCAAACAGAAATTCACACGCCCGTGTGTTAATTCCACACGGCCGTGTGAAGCCCCCGATAAGTCAAATTTTAAAGCCGCAATTCAACATTATAAAAGGCGATTTTAGAGACCTTTTGGGAGAACTTTTGACCTATCTTTCTCTTCAACTTGGGGAGTATGGCTAGGGTTTCAGAGAGGATTTCGTGGGGGTTTAGCGCGCGTCATCCGCATCGTCACCAACGTTCGACGGCCGCATAAGACCATGGTCACACCATACGTAAGGAGGGTTTCATTAATGTCCTTATTTTGTGCTTTCTTTCATACATTGATGAACATGTATAGCTCCATGAGGAGCTAAACCCCTTAAGGGTATTCGGACTTGTAAACTCTAGGGTTATTATGTTTCTTTGACATTGTTATTATGCTTTTCCATTATTGATGAATAAAATTGAGTTTCAATCTTAATTTCATCTTGTTAATGATTTCTCTTAGATGTGATACTAGGATTGAGAACAATTTAGGTTGCCTTTTGGAGGTGTGACAACTCCTTAGGGTTAGATTACTTAAGATTGAAGAGGGTTGAGAGGGAGAGTTGTGAGGTAGCGATGTACCCCTTTCCCCTCCGACATGGTTTCTCCCTACCTCCGTTTCCTTGATTTCATAGCGGTCGAAATAGAGTGAAGTGCTAGGCAGATAAACTCCCCTGGGGCTTAGTTACGCAAGTAACAGAGTGAAGGGTTGAAGTGAATCCTATGCATTGGGGCTTAATCTAGACTAGGGTTCTTCCACCTCGACCAAAGGGTTAGAACTACACATAGGAACAGGTTTCACCATTAGGAATCCCTATAGCTTAAAGCAATCCCACGTAGTATGAGGTTTTGGTAGATATACTCCCCTGGGGCTTACTCGTGCAAGCGATAGAGTGAAGGGTACGTGAATCCTAATACCGGGGTATAGTGTTGGGGTTAGTCACGGTTGTCCTTAGGTTTGGGACCGTGAATCTTAGGATATCCTCGACTCGATTAAACATCAATAGGAAAGTATAATAGCATAGTCCTGCACTAGAAGCATAGACCCTAGAAGTAGCTTGTCCGGATGCCCTATTTCATTCATTACTAGTCCTCTCTATTCTCTTTTACTTACACTCTCTCATCTTCCATCTTTCTATTTAATTTCTCATCTTCTAGTATAATTGTTTCCATAATTCACTCATCGAATCAATTGATCACTTTTCCGTATTCTAACTCCCTATTCCCTGTGGATTCGACTACCCTCTCACCAGGGTAACTTTTATTATTTCGACAAACCCGTGCACTTTCGGGCCCCCTGTCAAAGTTTTTGGCACCGTTGCCGGGGAATAGGCATTTTAGATATTTGTTTTTCACTATTTTAGCTATTCACTTCGCATTCTATTTCATATTTTCTTTATCTACCATTGTTCTTATTTTTCTTTTCTTGGTTTTCGGTTACAGGTTATGACCCGTGGGAACCCTTCGATTCTTGTTGAAGGAGACCCAGACATTGGACGAAGAACACATCGTAAAGGGAAGGAACCTGTGCAAGAAGCTTCAAGTCAAGCCGATATTGAGACAGAAGGGTCAGACATAATGGCAGAACAGAATGAACAATAACAGACAATGTCCGATTTTGCTAAACCCGCAGTCATGGGGACCCAATCGAGCATTGTGAGGCCCCCAATCACGGCAATGAATTTTGAGTTGAAGTTGTCGTTCATACAGATGTTGCAACAGTTTGCACAATTCAATGGGCTAGCCGATGAAGATCCCAACAGTCATATAGAAAATTTACTTGAATTGTGTGACATGTTGAAGATTAATGGAGTAACGGACGACGCAATTCGTTTGAGAGCCTTCCCATTTTCATTGAAGGGAAAAGCAAGACATTGGCTTCATTCATTGCCGAGAGCATCCATCACTACGTGGGAGGAGATGGCCGAGGCATTCTTGGCTAGATACTTTCCGCCGGGGAAATCTGCAAGGCTTCAGAATGAAATATCATCCTTCGTGCAAATGGAATTGGAGTCTCTATTTGAGACATGGGATAGGTTCAAGGAGCACCTTCGCAAGTGCCCGCAACATGGATTTCCCGAGTAGATGATCATTCAAACCTTCTACAACGGGTTAAATCCGAGTACCAAGCAACTCTTGGATGCGGCGGCCGGAGGAACTCTAGGAAGCAAGACTCCTGGTGAAGCTCGGCACCTTGTAGAGGAGATGGCTATGAATAGCTATCAATGGAATTCAAGGGACAGAAAGAAGGTTGCCGGAATTCATGAAGTTGACGTGGTTACATCATTGGCGGCACAAGTAGAGTCACTAAGTAGGAAGCTTGATGCTTTAGCTTCACCAAGAGTTGCGGCCATCACTACATGTAACAGTTGTGGGGGAAGTCACGCTTCGAGTGATTGTCCGATTGCTATTGGAGGTACTAGTGCGGTGGAGCAGGCTGATTTTGTTGGTAATGCTTATAGAGGACAAGGCCAAGGCAACCCGTACAGTGGGACATACAATCCGGGGTGGAAGAACCACCCAAATTTCTCTTGGAGCAATCAAGGGCAGTCACAACAGAAAACTAATGCACCACTGGGATTTCAAGGCCAATAAGCTCCGAATTTAGAGAGCCGAGTGACAGGGTTAGAAGGGAAGATGACCGATCTCGAGAGAGTCCTTACACGGTTTGTTTCTTCATAGGATGCTAGATTTCAGTCGGTGGAGGCTACTCTTTGCAATCACACCGCCTCCCTACACATTTTTGACAATCAAGTGGGACAAATTGAGAAGACATTGGCGGAAAGGCCTCAAGGTAGCTTGCCTAGCAATGCGGAGACTAACCCAAGGGAGCAACTAAAGGCAATCACCTTGAGGAGTGGGAAAGAGGTTGAGAGAAATCTCCCTCTAGAGAAGACAAAAGAAGCATCCGAAGTGGAAGAAGTAGGGGGAGAAGCACCAAAAGAGAAAGAGGTGGCACCACCACCCTACAAACCAAGGATCCCCTACCCTTCGAGGTTGAAGAATGATCAAGACAATGAGCAATACAAGAAATTCCTGGGCATCTTCAAACAATTGCACATCAACATACCATTCGCGGGAGCATTAGCCCAAATGCCCAAGTACGCGAAGTTTCTAAAGGACCTCTTAACCAATAAGAGGAAGTTGGAGGAGGGTGCAGCTGTAGTTCTCGATGCTAATTGCTCGGCCGTCTTACAAAAGAACATGCCGAGTAAGAGGAAATATCCTGGGAGTTTCATCATACCTTGCAATATCGGTAACTTGGGTGAAGAAATGGCAATGGCCGATTCCGGGGCAAGTATCAACGTCATGCCCTACACATTTTTCCAAAAGCTAGGCTTGGGCTAGCCTAGACCGACTCGGATGACACTTCAACTCGCGAATCGATCGGTAAGACATCCGAGGGGTATTGTGGAAGATGTGTTAGTGAAGGTAGACAAGTACATCTTCCCGGTGGATTTTGTTGTGTTTGATGTGGACGAGGATGTCAAAGTACCACTGATTCTTGGAATGCCGTTCTTGCGCACTTCCAAAGCTTTGATAGACATGGACGGTGGAGAGCTCACACTCAGAGTCGGAGATGACAAGCTCACTTATCGCCTCGCCGAAGCCATGAGTCATTTTCTTGAATTTGATGACACTCTCTATTATCTTGATGCTACTGATGAGTGCATTGATGAATATGAAGGATGGCCGGACCAAGACGTGGAGATCGAAGAAGAAGAAGAGGTACTTATGCTTGGTCCAGTTCAAACAGACGTCAAGATGGAGAAGGGACGTAAGAAGAAGATGCTTCGGAGGTTGAAGAGGTCGAGAAGATGCCACAAGAAGAACCCCAACAAGAAAGGGGATGAACATTCACGAAGTAAGGGTGTTTCACCCATTTGTGGTAATAAATTCGACAACTCTCCCTCTACTCTACAAAGATTATGTAATGCATGTTTTCAGGTTATAGGGAAGAGGGCAACTTCTATTCATGAACCTCCGTAAGGTAAAATCAGGTACGTCAAGCTAAGTGACGTTAAACAAGCACTTCTTGGGAGGCAACCCAAGGTTTTATAGTTTTCCTAGGATCTAGTTTAGTTTTAGGATGAATAAAAGTCTTCGTGTTGATGTCTTGAATTTTTAATGCATGTGCTGCAATTTCCATTGTGAATTGTTGATATTTTCGTGTGCCTTAATGTTAATTGACGAAGTTTGAGTCGGTTGAGTGTGTTTTCTATGTTCTCTGGTCATGTTTTTATGATTTATACAGGCTTTAAATGTTTTAAAAGAGTTCTGAATTTGTTTTGGAAGAGTCTGTGATTTTTTCTAAGTAAACCAGAGCAAACACACGGCCGTGTGGAAATTCCACACGGCCGTGTGTTACCAATTAGAGCTCAACCAGTGAGGGCACAGGGGCGTGTCTATGCCCCTGTGAACAACCTCAGAATGGGCACACGGCCGTGTGGAAATTCGACACGGTCGTGTAGAAATTTGCAGAACTTAAACTCTTTTCCAGAGAGTCCACAGGGTCGTGTGAGTGCCCCTGTGAGTGTGACTGTGCAAAGCACACGGCCGTGTGGAAACTACACACGGCCGTGTGAAACTCTGCAGAGAAAAACCCGTTCTTACCGAGAATACACAGGGGCATGTGGGAGCCCCTGTGGGGGAGCTTGTGAAAGGCACACGGCCGTGTGGATTATTCACACAGCCGTGTGAAATACTTAGCGTTTTCTCGGGTAAGTCAGAGAGACCACAGGGGCGTGTGTTGGCCCCTGTGGCCGGCCTTATGTTCTTGGCCAGGTTGGGCACACGCCCGTGTGGAATTTCGACACGGCCGTGTGAAAATTTTCAGAGACCTTCTGTGTTTTCCCGTGAATCCACAGGGCCGTGTACCAGCCCCTGTGGATACCCCTGTGAAGGCACATGGCCGTGCGGATGTTTCACACGCCCGTGTGGGGTAGTTCAGAGAGCGACCAGAGTGCACACAGGGGCGTGTGTTGGCCCCTGTGAACCCTAATTTCAGAGGCACACGGCCGTGTGGAATTTTCACAAGGCCGTGTGAATTCCCAGAACTTCAAAAGCCGCATGATTTCTTTTAGTTTTCACTAGTGCCTCTTGACATTTTCATTCCAAACTCTTCTCCTACCCACTCTACTACTTCCCTGACTTTCTCTGGGCCTTTTGAAGGATTTTATTGGAGTTTTCCGGCCGATTTCCTTGGTTTTTCACTTCACACCGTCGGTAAGCTCTTCCTTCCTCTTTTCTTTGTCAATTCTTAATTTGATTCGTTCTTTGGATGATTTCGCTTGCTTTAAATGTTTATTATGTATGCGAACATGCTTAGGGATGAATTAGAACAAATTAGAATGTAAATTTTGGATTTCTAGACCCACGGCCGTGAGGCTCTGTCCGCCAGAAGCTCCACACGGGCGTGTGGAATTTCTACAAGGCCATGTGGATTTCTGCAGAATGAGTTTTTGAACTGATTTTTAAAATTTTCTTTTGTGATTCTACAGATATGGCTTCTAGGTCTAAGAAATCGGCCGGTAAGGGTCATCGCAAGCCTACACCCCCACCAGCGGAGGCAGAGTTTAGTATACGTGAGCACCAGACCAGGTTTGATAGATTGTCCACACTTCATTTTGGACAGAAGAGGTATATAGACCTGAGTGAAGTGAGAGGTATTCAGGGGGGCGACAGTGTGGCAGAAGAGATCAGTGAGCTGCTCGCGGTCGGTAGCTGGGGCAGATTACTATCGATCAGAGACCCAGGGATCCGATCACTAGCTCTAGAGGTCCTACCGACATTCGAGTTCGACCGAGGGTACCAGAGTTTCACTGACGACACCACTATCCAGGACACTGACGCCGAGGCGTCTTAGTTTTAGTTTTTGATGCTTTTGATTTTCATTTTTGTACTTTTTATTTTATTTTGGACTTGTAGTACTCAGAATGGATTATCCTTCTGAGTTTATCTTTTATTTTGCTTTTCTTTTATCTCGAGCTGTATTCATTGCTTTATATTTTATATACTCGAATTTTACTAAGCTATACTGAACCCTTGTGTATGTATGCGCAGATGGTCTTGGATGTAAGGATTTTGAGGAACAGTCATTGGAACGGTCATAGGACCGTGTGTGCTTCACAAACCATTGAGACTCAACTCTCAATGACCTAGCTCCATCAAACGCAACACTTGGAGTTCAGGGAAGTAATGTTTTAATTGACAATTTCCACACTCTTTGTTTTTATTTGCTACTTATAATTGTGCTTGCATGCGTACATTGGGGACAATGTACATCTTAAGTGTGGGGGGGAGTTCACATTGCACACACATTTACTTGTGCGTTCAATTGCTCATGCTAATGTAGCCTATGGTGGTTCACCTTAGTTGCAATTGTTGTATTCTTAGAGTTTAGGAGAATTTTTAACATTATGTCCTATCATGCTCTAGTTTCTACTTGAATTTTTAGGGAATTTTTGCTCGATTATCTTATATTGCACAACTTACTCTTGGAATCTTTCGGAAACTCCATCTTGAAGTTTTTAAGGACAAGTTTATCATTGTTTTTAATTGCTTTCTTTTATGTATGCATTTGGGGTGGAAAGAGCTACCACCTATGAAGTATGTAGCTACTCTCATAAGTCGGATACAAGTTATGCCCTAATGAGAGAAAGAGTTATCTCATGGGATGCGTGAAAGCTACTACCCCGGTAGAAAGAGCTACCTCCTGGAAAGTGTGAAAGCCACCTTTGGCGGCCGCCTAGGAAAGGGCTACTTTCAAGGACATGTGAAGCTACTACTTCCTTCTCTCTTTAGTTTTGTTTTTTGTATATAAATAAGTCCTTTCTAACAAAAGTTTGAGGAGTACTCGTTGGTTCTCTTGAGTGAAATCACACACTCTACTCCATTTTCCTCTGGTTGGTAAAGAGGTCCTTCAAGAATTTTGCATACCTAGGCATTTAAGACAACGCCTCAACAAATGGTATATTGATGTGTAGTTGCTTAAATAGATCCAAAAATTTTCTATTTTGCTCATCAGTTTGATCTTTCTTCAAACACGTCAGATAAGGAATTCTTGAAGTAAATGATGGGGATGGTATAGCTGCTCCCTTCTCCTTGTCGGGCACCTTACTCATCGGCTTCTCTTGAGGATTTTCAGTAGTCTTCTGAGTGGGGGGTAACTTGTGAGGAATCTCATAATTCTTTTCAGCAGTGAACTTTTCTTGGAGCTCCCGACCACTCCTCAAAGTGATCGCCTTTACATGCTCTCTTGGATTTATCTCGGTGTTACTTGGCAAGCTTTCTTGAGGTCTCTCCACTAACGACTTGGCAAGCTTCCTTGGATTTGTCCTACTTGATTCTCCAAATTATGTAATGAAGCGGTGTGATTTCGGAGTGTTGCCTCAATATTCTGAAATCTTGTGTCGGTTGATTGAATGAACTTTGACAAAACATTTTCTAATTCTGAAACTCTCTCTGGAATTGGAGGTGGTTGTTGAAATCCTGGAGGGGCAGCAGGCCTTTTCTGCCCTTGATTACTCCATGAGAGATTAGGGTGGTTTCTCCACCCTTGGTTGTAAGTGTTGCTAAAAGGATTACCTTGTCCTCTACCCGAATTCCCCACAAAATCAACTTGTTCAATTGGGGCTAAAGTAGTAATCGAGATAGGACAATCAGTTGGCATATGTGAACCCCCACAACCGTCACAACTAGTGACTGCGGTAACTCTTGAAGAAGTTAAAGTGTCCAATTTCTTGCTCATTGCCTCAACTTGGGCTGCCAATGATGTAACTGCGTCGATTTCGTGAATCCCGGTGACTTTCTCCTTCTCTCTTGCATTCCATTGATAGCTATTGAGTGCCATCTCTTCGATTAGTTGTCGGTCCTCTTCCGGAGTCTTGTTTCCCAATGTTCTTTCCGCGGCGGCATCAAGTAACTGTTTGGTACCCGGGTTCAGCTCATTGTAGAATGTGTGAATAATCATCCATTCGGGGAACCCGTGTTGAGGACACTTCTGCAAGAGGTCCTTAAATCGTTCCTATGTCTCAAACAATGATTCTAACTCAATCTGAACATATGAAGAGATCTCATTCCGAAGCTTTGCCGATTTCCCCGGTGGAAAGTATCTTACAAGAAAAGCTTCTACTATTTCATTCCATGTTATGATGGAAGCTCCTGGTAAAGAACGGAGCCACTATTTGGCTTTTCCTTTTAGTGAGAATGGAAAAGCTCTCAAGCGAATTGCATCATTCGAAACCCCATTAATTTTCAGCATCTCACACACTTCAAGGAAACTTTCAATATGACTATTCTGATCTTCATCTTCTAATCAATTGAACTGTGTGGACTGTTGAAGCATTTGAATGAAGCCTGGCTTCAACTCAAAATTCTTGGCTGCGACTGGTGGCTTGACAATGCTCGATTGTGACCCACGAGCAAAATCTGAAAGTGTTCTCTACTGCCGTGCTTGTTCTGCTATGTTTTCAGACTCCTCAAATTCTATTTCTGTAGGAAAATTATGGGCTACTGCAGGTTCTTTACCCTTTCTACGCAATCTACGCTCAATTTCTGGATCTTTTTCAATGAATGTCGAAGGATTTCCTCAGCTCATAACCTATAGAAAGAATCAAGAAAAGAAGTAATGAGAACGATGAAAGAAAGAAGTATGGAATAGAAAAGAAATAAAATGATGAATGACTAAAGTAACCAAATCCTAGCATTCCTAATATCCCGTTCCCCGGCAACTGTGCCAAAAACTTGACACACCCCTTGCGTGTGTGTACCGCAAGTGCACAGGTTGTCGAAGTAATAATTACCCCGATGAGTGGGTAGTCGAATCCACAGGGAACAGAAGTACTAGTAATGACTAATTCTCAGTTATCTAGTTCGAATCAATAATATGAAGTAATGGATGTAATGTGTAAAATAAGAAAATCGCAAGCAAGCAAGTAAAGGAAAAGGTAAATGAGATCTCTATCAACGAAAATGAGATACCCAACCAATGCTCCCCCTAGGCTCTATCATGAAGTGCAAGACTAATTAAATGCTTCTAAACCGAGTTCTATGATTCGAGGCAATCCAAGAATAATCGGTCCCTGCCTCCAGGCCACCGATACTAGTCCCCTACAAGATGCCGGTAGAGAAATCGCTCAATCACAATACCTCACACCCCATATGACCGCAATGAATTTTAGGGATACCTAAGAGTGAAACCGATTCCTAAAATTAGATCTAACCCTACTTGTAGGTGAAAGATCCCTAATCCCCTATAAGGTCCCGGCGGAGAAATCTACCAATCTCACGCCTCACACCCCATACGGTTGCATAAAACTTAGGGAAAACGGAGATAGGAATCACTTAATCGGAAGATAAAGGGGACACTCCTCTATCTGAAGACTCACCCTCTCAACCCTCTTTAACCTTGTATGTTCTAATCCCCAATGGAGACCTCTCTCTCATTAAGGTAACTACTCAAGCATAAACAATCAATCACAATGATGAACATGTCCAAGTATCTACTAGGGTTTAACCCTCCATGGGGCTTATTACAAAGCAAAAAATAATGAAATATAGAGCAATATAATCCATGAAAGTCCGCAATATCTCCAAAGACCTCGTCCTTGAAATCCTAGCCGCTCTTGCCTTCAATAATACACAAAAAGTCCGCAAAGAATCGGCAAAAAGGGCCATTTATAATTCTGAAACGCGCCAGTCACGTGCCTCCATGCGACCACGTCAGATCCTACACGGTTGCGTGGGTTGCAGAATTCCCACGCGGTTGCGTGGGACTTTCACGCAGTCGCGTGAACAGTAGTTTCAGCAACATTACTATTACAAGGAAAAAAATAAACAGTATTTTGCTATAGTACTCTTCATAAAACGCGGTCCAAACTCCCTTATGTTGAGGCCACATGGTCGGGCACACATCCATGTGGTGAGTTATAAGACTTTTCTTCCATCGAACCATCATTTGGAAGCTTTAGCTATCTTCACACAAGTAGGGACATGAAGGTGTGACTGCCTTCGTGCCCATCCATCACACAAATCGGCTTGAATTCTTCTGGAAGTTGGCACACACCCTCATGTACATGATCCCCTCTTGTGCCTTGACACTTGTTTTGTACAAAAGCTCCCAACAATAAGTCTTCATAACCCATCTTTGCTTCCTTTGTCCTCCTTCAACACTTTCACAACCTAATCGCACAAAGGAACACCAAACTACACTTTATGAGACATAATCCATGGTAAAATGATGCTCAATGCATGTAAAACAAGTAGATAAACCATGTATACTCAAGCACTTATCACTTATAGAGGACAAGGCCAAGATAACCAGTACAGTGGAACCTACAACCTGGGGTGGAAGAACCACCCAAATTTCTCATGGAGAAATCAAGGGTAGTTACAACAAAAGAACAATGCACCACCCGGATTTCAAGGTCAACAAGCACCGAAGTTAGAAAGCCGGGCTAGAGGGAAAAATGACAGATCTAGAGAAAGCTCTCACGAGGTTTGTTTCTTCATCGGATGCTAGATTTCAGTCGATGGAGGCTACACTTCACAATCACACCACCTCCTTATACAATTTTGAGAATCAAGTGGGGTAAATTGCGAAGACTTTGGCGGAAATACCTCAAGGTAGTTTGCCTAGTAATAGGGAGACCAATTCGAGGGAGCAATTATAGGCAGTCACCTTGAGAAGTGGAAAAGAGGTTGAGAGAAATCTTCCTCTAGAGAAGACAAAGGAAGTACCCGAGGTCGTGGAGGTAGAGGAAGAACCATCAAAGGAAAAGGAGATGGCACCCCCGCCCTACAAGCCAAGGATCCCTATCCTTCACGATTAAAGAATAACCAAGACAATGAGCAATAGAAGAAATTTCTGGGTATATTCAAGCAGTTGCACATAAACATACCATTCGCGGAGGCATTGGTCCAAATGCCCATGTATGCGAATTTCTTGAAGGACCTCTTGACCAATAAGAGGAAATTGGAGGAGAGTGCAGTTGTACTTCTTGATGCTAATTGCTCGGCCGTCTTGCAAAAGAACATGCCGAGTAAGAGAAAAGATCCCGGAAGTTTAATTATACCGTGCAACATTGGCAACTTGGGTGAAGAAATGGCATTGGCCGACTCGGGGGCAAGTATCAATGTCATGCCCTACATTTTCTTGCAAAAGCTAGGCTTGGGCGAGCCTAGATCGACTCGGATAACACTTCAACTTGCGGATCGAACGGTGAGGTATCCGAGGAGAATTGTGGAAGATGTGTTGGTGAAAGTGAATAAGTACATATTTCGGCAAGAGTACTACAACAGCGTTGTAGCAAGTTACTGTAGCAAGTTACAATTCACTGTTTACAGAAAATCAGCATTCTAGAAACTTCACACGGGCGTGTGGAAATTCCACACGGCCGTGTGAAATCCTGATTTCAGCAATTTAAAGCCATGACTCAGCATTATAAAAGCCCATTTTGGAGATTTTTTCAGGATCTTTTTGCCAATCTTTTCTCCTAACTTCTAGAGGGTTGCGGCTAGGGTTTTGGAGAGGACTTTGTGGAGGTTTGGAGCGCGTCATCTGCATCGTCATCGGCGTCTGGCAGCCGCACAAGACCACGGCCACACTCTACACAAGGGGGTTTTCATCTATGCTTTCAATTTGTATTCACTTTCATATTTTGATAGATTTGTAAAGCTCCATGAGGAGCTAAACCCCTTATGGGTATTCGGACTTGTAAACCCTAGGATTATTATGTTTCTTTGACATTGTTATTATGTTTTTCCATAATTGATGAATAAAATTGAATTTCAATCTTAATTGCATCTTGTATCGATTTTCTCTTAGACGTGACACTACGGTTGAGAATCGTCTAGGTTATCCTTTGGAGGTGTGACAACTCCTATGGGGTTAGACTACTTAAGATTGAAGAGGGTTGCGAGGGTGAGTCGTGAGGTAGCGAAATGTCCCCTTTCCCCTCCGGTGTGATTCTCCCTACCTTCGTGTTCCAAGAGTTATAAGCGGTCAATATAGTGCGAAGTACTAAGAGACGAACTCCCCTGGGGCTTAGTTGCGCGAGCAACAGAGTGAAGAGTTGAAGTGAATCCTAGTGTTGGGGCTTAATTTAGACTAAGGTTTTTCCACTTGGGCCAAAGGGTTAAAACTATACATAGGAACAGAGTTTATCACAACGAATCCCTAGAACTTAAAGCAATCCCACGTAGTGTGAGGCTTAGGAAGACGGACTCCCGTAGGGCTTAGTTGACAGGTCATGGAGAGTCAAGGGTCGTAGTGAAAACGTAATGCGGGGCATAGTGTTGGGATTAGTCACAGTTGATCTTAGGTTTGGGACCGTGTATTTAAGGATATCCTCGACTCATTTATCATCAATAGAGAAGTATAATAGCATAGTCTTGCACTACAAGCATAATCCCTAGGGGTAACTTGTCCGGGTACCCTATTTCATTCATTGATTGTCCTTCTCTTATTACTCTTACTTGCACTCTCTTACCTTCCATACTTCTATTTTATTTCGTGTTTCTTTATAATTATGTTGACACTCACTCATTGATTCTCTTCACACTCATCGTACATCGCTTAGCTAAATAGTGAAATCTCATGTCTTAAATCCCTATTCCCAGTGGATACGACTACCCACTTACCAGGGTAATATTATTACTTCAACAAGCCCGTGCACTTGCGGTACGCACTCGCAAGGGGTATTTCAACAGGTCAACAAGAGTTAAGGGTCGTAGTGAAACCTAATGCCGGGGCATAACGTTTGGGATTAGTCATAGTTGACCTTAGTTTTGGGACCGTGTGTTTAAAGATATCCCCGACTCATTAAACATCAACAGGAGAGTATAATAGCATTGTCTTGCACTAAAAGCATAAATCCTAGGGGTAGCTTGTCCGGGTACCCTATTTCACTCATTAATTGTCCTTCTCTCACTTTCTGCTTTCACTCTCTTACCTTCTATATTTTTCTTTATCTTCTTATTGCTTTTGATTACTCTCTCTCACACACACATTGATTCTTTTCTCACTCTACGTACACAGCACTAGCTAATTAGCAATCACCTATATCTACAATCCCTACTCCCTGTAGATTTGACTACCCTTTCACCAGGGTACTATTATTATTGCGATAACCCACGCACTTTCGGGGCCCTGTCAAGCCGCCAATGATGTGACCGCATCAATCTCATGAAGAGCGGCAACCTTCTCCTATCCCTTGAGTTCTATTGATAGCTATTCAAAGCCATCTCTTCTATAAGTTGTCGGGCTTCACCGGGAGTCTTTCTTCCTAAGATACCCCTTGCCGCCACATCTAGCAATTGTTTGATGCTTGGATTTAACCCATTATACAAGGTATGAATGATCATCCAATTGGGGAATCCATGTTGTGGGCACTTCCGCAAAAGCTCCTTGAACCTATCCCATGTCTCAAATAGTGACTCCAATTCCGTTTGTATGAAGGAAGAGATCTCATTCCTAAGTTTTGCCGATTTTCCTGGAGGGAAATATCGGGCCAAGAATGCTTCAACCATCTCCTCCCATGTAGTAATAGATGCCCTAGGTAATGAGTGCAACTATTGCTTTGCTCTTCCCTTCAAGGAAAATGGGAAAGATCTCAATTTGATGGCGTCATCCGTTACTCCATTAATTTTCAGCATGTCTCATATCTCCATGAAGTTCTCGATATGACTGTTGGGATCTTCATCGGCCAACCCATTAAACTGTGCGGTCTGCTGCAACATTTGGATGAAACCTGGCTTGTGCTCAAAATTTTGAGCTGTAATAGGAGGCCTCAAAATGCTTGATTGGGTCCCTAACACTACGAGTCTAGCAAAATTGGACAAGGTTCTCTGCAGTTCATTCTGTTCTGCCATTGTTTCTGACCCTTCTATTTCTATTTCAGCTTTATTAGACTATTCTTGTACATGTTCTTTACCTTTCTGATGTGTTCTTCTTCCAATGTCCGGTTCTCCTTCAATAAGAATTGAAGGGTTCCCACGGGTCATAACCTGGATTTGAAATCAAAGAAAAGAAAGCGAATAAGAATGGTGATAGACAAAGAAAGTATGAAATAGAAAGCGAAGTAAATAACTAAAATAGCAAAAAGCAAATATCTAAAATAGGCCTACTCCCCAGCAACGGCGCCAAAAACTTTGACAGAAGCCTGAAAGTGCACGGGTTGTCAACAGTAATAATAGTACCCCGGTGAGAGGGTAGTTGAATCAATAGGGAGTAGGGATTGTAGATACAAGCGATTGCTATCTAACTAATGCGAAATTCGGAAAGTGAGAGCAAGAATCAATGTGTCTGTGTGAGAGAATAATCGGAAGCAATAAGAAAATAAAGAGAAATATGGAAGATAAGAGAGTGCAAGCAAAAGTAAGAGAGAGGGAAACAATCAAGAATGAAATAGGGTACTCGGACAAGCTACCCCTAGGATTAATGTTCTAGTGCATGACAATGTATTATACTCTCCTATTGATGCTTAATGAGTCGTGGACATCCTAAGGCACGCGGTCCCAAACCTAAGGTCAACCATGACTAACCCCACATTATGCCCCGACACTAGGTTTCACTACGACCCTTAACTCTCATTGACCTATCAACTAAATCCCAGGGGAGTCCATCTTCATAAGCCTCACACTACGTGGAATTGCTTTACGTTCTAGGGATTCCAAGTGATTAGCCCTGTTTATAACTGTAGTTCTAACCCTTTGGTCCAAGTGAAAGAACCCTAGTCCAAATTAAGCCTCATCAATAGGATTCACTACAACCCTTCACTCCGTCGCTCACACAACTAAGCCCCAAGAGAGTTCATCTCCTAACATTTTGCTCTATTTCGACTGATAAGAACTCTTGGAATGTGGAGGTAGGATAAATCACACTGGAGGGGAAAGGGAACGCTTCGCTACCTCCAAAGGATAACCTAGATGACTCTCAACCCTAGTGTCACATCTAAGGGAAAATCAATACAAGAATTAATCAAGATTGGAACTCAATTAAATTCATCAATAAAGAAAGCATAATAACATGTCATTCAAACATAATCATTCTAGGGTTTACAAGTCCGAATACCCACAAGCGGTTTAGCTACTCATAGAGCTATAGAAATCCATCAAAGTATATGAATAAACACAATTCAAAAACATAGATGATAACCCCTTTGTGTAGCGTGGTCATGGTCTTGGGTGGCCGCCGGGCTTCGATGTCGATGCCGATGGCGCGCTCCAATCCTCCACAAAGTCTTCTCTAAACCCTTTCCAGAAAGTCCCAAAAGGGCCTTCAAATAATGTTGAGTCACGGCTTCAAAAAATACTGTAGCAAAAATTAGCAGATTAGCAACTTCACACGGGCGTGTTGAAATTCCACACAGCCGTGCGAAATCCCAATTTTAGCCGATTTAAAGCCGTGACTCAGCATTATAAAAGCCCCTTTTGGAGACTATTTTTGGATCTTTTTCGCTCTCTTCTAACCTAACTTCTGGAGAGGCGCGGCTAGGGTTTGTAGAGGACTTCGTGGAGGTTTGGAGCGCGTCATCGGTGTCAACATCAACGTCCGGTGGCCGTACAAGACCACGGCCACATCACACACAAGGGGTTTTCATCGATGCTTTCAATTTGTTTTCAATTTTATATTTTGATGGATTTGTATAGCTTCATGAGGAGCTAAACCCTTTGTTGGTGGTAAGTGCTCGTATTATACTAATACAAAGTATTATTATCTTACATTGAGCATTACTTTTCTCAAATTTTATTATTAATTTGTGTGCATTTGTGTGCATTTGTGCATTGTAGGGTTGTGGAGCCAATTTGGAGAAGAAAGAAGCAAGAATAGGTTATTTTCGCCATTGTTGGGGAGTTCTCAGACTGAGGCATTAGCCCAAATGCCTAAGTATGTGAAATTCTTGAAGGACCTCTTGACCAACAAAAGGAATTTAGAGGAGAGTGCATGATAAGTGCTTGTGTTATAGTAATACAAAGTATTATTATCTTACATTGAGCATTACTTTTCTCAGATTTAATAACTAATTAGTGTGTATTTGTGTTCTTTTGTGCATTGAAGGGTTGTGGAGAAGATCTAGAGAAAAAGAAGCAAGAATAGGTTATGTTCGCCATTGTTGAGGAGTTCTCAGACCAAGCAAGGAAGATAGACTCCCCTGGGGCTTAGTTGACAGGTCAACGACAGTCAAGGGTCGTAGTGAATACTAATGCCAGTACATAGTGTTGGGGTTAGTCACGGTTGATGATAAATACCTAAATGTACGTATTATTCATGTATGTGTACGTATAAAATAGAGTATTTTTGTACGTGTGATGTACGTTTTTGGTCTAAATTGGTTTATTTCGTGTTACAGATACAAAAGTTACCATAGGGAGCTTGACAACATGATTTAAGGAGAAATCGGCAAGGAAAACACTATTTTCGAGCCTGCTACTGTGCGGAACTGTAGCAACCATTGAAGCATGAACACTTGAAGAAATGGCTTGGTCAGGAGATTCATGCGGGCTACCATGCGGGCGCACAGCAGGCCGCATGAGACTGTAGCAGTTCTACTGTAGCGGTCACTGTAGCAACTTACGCAATTTTCGAGATTTCTCAGAAATTTTCTCTCCCCGCATGCGGGGCCTCATGGACGGCCGCATAGCTCGCTGGAATGTGTTTTTAAAGAGGATTAGGGCATTTTTCTTGGGGTCTTTGGCCACCATTCTCTCCATCATCATTCCCTAGGGTTTCAAGGGGTTGGAGAGGCTGATCTAGGGTGCAAATCGAAGGGGAGAAGAGGAGCATGATAAAGGAGAAGATCTAGGAGCTTGTTGGCGCGGATCAATCAAGTTCTCATCACCATCTCTAGTCTTCATCTTAGGGGAGTTTTTTATGTGCTTTAGCTTGTATCTATTGTTCTTTATACTTTCTCCTTTATTGATGTTGAACTAGACTCCCAAGGTCACCGGGAATCCGGTGAACCTTGGGATGAACTTGCTTGTATGAATACTTGATTTACATGTATGGTATTTGTGTGGTTTATGGTTCAAGCTTGGTGCACTTTGATGTATTGGTATGCATGAGAACTCTGTATATCGATTTCTAGGTTATACTAGGTTGCCTGACCATCGCCTTAGTATTAGACACACCAAGTTTGGAAGGGATACATGTACGAATACTGACACGACCTTTTGCGTGTTTACCGCAAGCGCACGGCCTTGTCGAAATAATAAAATTACCCCGGTGAGTGGGTAGTCGAATCCACAGGGAATAGGGATTAAAAATACGAGAAATTGCTATTCAGTCGTACGATATATGAGAAAACAATAATCGGAGTGATAAGTTGATTTATGGAAATTAGAATAAAAGCAAGGGAAATGAATAGAAATATGAACGAAAGAAAAGTGCAAGAAAAGAGTAAAAGAGAGAGACTAGCAATGAATGAAAATAGGGTATCCGGATAAGTTACCTCTAGGACTTATGCTTCTAGTGCAAGACTATGCTATTATACTTTCCTATTGATGTTAATTGAGTCGAGGAAAATCCTTAAACACACGGTCCCAAACCTAAGGTCAACCGTGACTAACCCTAGCACTATGTCCCGGCAATAGGATTCACGTCAACCCTTCACTCTGTTGATTGCTCAACTAAGCCCCAGGGGAGTATTTCTACCTAAGCTTAACACTACGTGGAATTGCTTTAAGTTCTAGGGACTCTTAGTGATAAAACCTGTTCCTATGTGTAGTAGTTCTAACCCTTTTGTCCAGGTGGAAGAACCTTAGTCTAAATTAAGCCCTGATGAGCGAGCGCGCGACTAGCTACAGAGCTAGCACGCGACTCCCCGGCCGCAAGTGCACGGGTCGTCAAGTAATAAACCTCACGAGGAGGGTCGTATTCCCAAGGGCCCGAGATCTACTATTACTTCCTTTTGGGAGTCACTTTCTAGTCGATCGAAACAGGGTTGAAGCAATATTAAAATAATAAAAACAAGTAAAGAAATGCAAATAAGATAAAACTCAATCCGGAATAAAATAGAGATGAAGAATCCAATAATTATGGAAGGCCTCGGGCGAGGATTCCCCCGGGAGAAGACTAAATACGAATGACCAAAATAATTATAAAACTAGGGTTGGCTTGGTTTCGGTCCGCTAGACTCGGATGTCGACTACCCCGGAACCTCCGTAGTGTAGCCCTAATCCAGTACGGGTTTCTCTATCCAGAAAATACCCCTACGATGTCAATGAGAACAAGGAGTCTTGAGTAGGGTTAATCTAATGCACGCTCTCGGCTAAATTAACCCTAATCGCGCGGGAGGCTATTAACACCCGGAACCTCCGGTGTATTAATACATGTTACCCTCTTTAACTCATCAAAGGACCTAATACAAGCTAGCATCCCGCCAAACAAGTATCATTCAAAATCAATTCTACGGAATCCATCCATTGTAGAATGAACAACATGATGATGAATTAAAACCAAACAATCAAACTAACACATTCATTTAAAGCAAAATATAGGTCATTCATACAAAGTCTCCTCCCAAGGTTCACCGGTAGCCCGGCGGCCATGGGAGGTTTAGTTCAACATCACAAAACTAGGGAGCTCATCATACAACAATTCCATCCAATAAAAACAAGAAAAACCCCCTCGAAGATGTCGACTAGGGTTGAAGGCGTAGCTCGTCGGATCCGCGCCGGCGAGCCCTATGAAGCTTCTCAACGTCTTCCCCTTCTTCTCTCCTTCGAATCTAGCCGAAAATCCTTCCAAAATCCCTCAAGAAATGGTGAAATGAAGTCTAGGACAAGTGGAGGCCGGATGAGAACCCAATATATCCCTCAAAAACTCTTCAGAACAAGCATATATAGCCCGAAGGTGTGCGGGCACTGTGCGGGCCGCACAGTGCCCGCACAGCCTTCTGGCTGTGCTGTGCGGCCAGTGTGCGGGCCGCACACTGGCCGCACACCTCTCTGTCTCCCTTGTGCGGCCACTGTGCGGGCCGCACAGTGGCCGCACACGGCCGAGAAAATGTGTCCGTGTGCGGCGCGTCGGCTTCCAGGGTGCTCCAACTCTTCGTTTCTTCTTCAATCTTCCCCGGAATGACACGAATACGGTCGAAACTTGCGCACTTGGTCCTCGAAACCCTGAAATGAAAATAAAACATCAAGTGCGCAAAAACTCATCGAAAATACACATAAGTTGCATGAATATACAAGAACATCATAGCTAAAACATGATGTATTTTGGCACTTATCAAATACCCCCCACTTAAGCATTTGCTTGTCCCCAAGCAAACGGACATGGAGAACCAGAGATAATCATAAGTGACAAAATACATAACCTCCGGCCAGAGATGGAAGTATCATAGCCCAAGTGAAACTCAAAATATTAAGCAAAGACCACTTGAGATGATTCACGCATTCATTGGCCGTGTCGTGCTGTGTGTGTGCAAATCCCCTAGTTCGAAGCCCTGTAGTCCAAACAAGGTAGACAGGACCCCGAGGACCACTTCTTGAAGCAATTCACGCCACCTAGTGGAATACGGCCTTGAGGTGGTAGAAATACTTCTCGTAGAGTCGTAAGGATCCTTCCTTTTATTTTCGAACAATAACCGGTCGAAATTTATTTTTCTGTACGCAATATGTTTATCTTTTTCTTTTCCGAGACTAACATGAACTGCAAATCCACATTACCTGGAGCTTTGCACATTCATGTAAACGCGCTCATGTCCTTATAGCTTTTGCCGAGAGGAACACTCTGGTTAGGAGCCAGAACCCCAGGTTACTTCGCTATTAGGACAGAGGAGCACTGTCCACGTTTTTATTCACTTTGCCTCTTTTTTTTTTTTTGTTTTGTTTTGTTTTTTTTTTTTTTTTTTCCGACCGTATTGCAAAAAAGAACAAGAAGAAGGTCCTTAAAACCCTATTAGAAGGTATTCTAACACGTCAAGGCGCGAAACCACTAGTATGGGTTAGCAACTAAGAGGGTCACGAAAGTGCTGTGGTTCCTCGCCTAGATGTCCAGGGTTCTACCTAAGGGAATAGTGCGAGAATTGCCTAGAATGACATGAAAATCTCAAGTGTGCAGGGTCATAAAAAGCTTAGCATTTATCATGATTTCGAGCTATAATACAATCACAATTAAGTACGCCATCCTAGGTTTACAATCATGCAACAAGTCAAGAATTATCAAAAATTTTCATACAAGTTCACGAAACAAGTAACGAAGATCAGACATGCATAGCCACCCCCCACTTAAAGCAGTACATTGCCCTCAATGTACATTGATCAGCAGTACAAAAAAATTTATGCATGGAAAATAAAGAGGGTGGTGTCATGAACTTCCCCGAGAAATTGGTAATGAGCTTTGCAAGGCACGAGCTCGGGGTGACCATCACCATGGCTACAAGCGAAGTGGAGAGGAAGAAAAATGGACGTCTTGGTCTACCTACAAGCATCCATCAACCACACAAAAACAAAGAAAAGAAACAAGGAATGAAAGCGAAAGTGAGCTCTCGGAGTGAAAGGACTGATGAAGCCGCTCAAGGTCTTCTGTGTCTCCTCCAACGGGCTCGATCAGAAAGTTGACCTACGTCTCGAAAAATAAAGATCAAGCCATGGCAACACGCTAAAATGCGCGAACACGAGTTTAGAAAAATGAGTGAAGTGGAAACAACGCGAAGGTATGCGAATAAATTGAGTTTTGAAAATATTTTTAACGTTGAAACGATGCGAGGGATGTGGTATGATCAAAACAAGCGCGAAAATGTGGAGAAAAGCCGGAAAGAAGAGCATTACAGCAGCAAAACTGGGGCCAGTGTGCGGGTGGTGTGCGGGCCGCACACCAGCCGCACACCCTTCTGCCAGGGGTGTGCGGCCTCTGTGCGGCCGCACAGTAGCCGCACAGAGCCCTGAAAAAAAAATGCAGAAACGGCTATCTCCAACCCTAAAACACGTCTTCGACATTACAAACGCAACAAAACTCATCTCGGACAAAGGATATATGTATATAAACATAAAACAAACGGGAATTCACCGAGATGGGAAGGAAACAAGGACATACACACTAAAAACATACCAAGAACGGATGAAACGGAGAGCTCACACCCCAAACATAGCATGACCAAAAATACAAAATTTGAAAAGTACGGAATTGTAAAAATTCATGGGGTGCCTCCCACAAGCGCTTGTTTAGCGTCACGAGCCTGACGTTCAAGTTTCTCAACTCATGGTGGTTTAAAAGAAAAAGTTTTACCTGAAGTTCCAATGGATGCAAATGATGATCCAACCGGCAAATTCAAGGAGAGGAGGGAATCGATGTTGTGCATACCTAGGTCGACGAAACATGCTGTGTGTACCTCGTCATGAGAATTCTTGTTTGCATTGTTGACCTTGGGAGTTATTTTTTTCCATGCTCGCTTCCACGAGCGCTCTCCTTTACTTCTCCCTTGTGACTTATCCGGAAATATATGAGGAGGGTTTTCTTGTGCCTTCTTTTGTGTCTCATCCTCCTCAATAACAACATCTTGTAAGAATTCATCAAGGGGGGTCATCATAAGGACTTCATACACACAATCTTGAACTAGTAATTCTGTATCATCGAGTGCATAAGAAGTGTCATCAAGCTTCTTGGGGTGTTTCATTGCCTCGGGAATTTTAAAAGTGGCTTCTTCATTCCCGGCCCGCAAGGTCATTTTCCCGTCTTGAATATCTAGCAGGGCACGGGATGTGGCAAGGAAGGGTCGGCCGAGTATGATGGGGACCTCAGTAGCATCATCAACATCAAGAATGACAAAATCAGCCGGAAAAACTAGACCACCAACTTTCACAATCACATCGCTCACAATGCCACGCGGGCGTCTAACAGTTCGGTCCGCAAGTTGTATGGTGATCCGCGTCGGCTCTAAGTCTTGAAGGCCCAGTTTTAAGAAAAGCTTGTAGGGCATAACATTTATGCTTGCACCGGAATCGGCAAGGGCTTTCTCTACAAGCGAGTCCCCAAAATGACACTCCACAATTAGACCACCCGGGTCTTTGATTTTTTCGGGCAATTTGCTTTGGAGAATTGCCGAACAACTCTCCCCTAGAGACACCGTAGATGCTTCTTCAAGTTTCTTCCTGTTTGTAAGCAACTCCTTCATAAACTTGGCATATTTTGGCATTTGAGAAAAGGCCTCTACAAGTGGAAGATTGATGTGAAGTTGCTTGATCATCTCCAAAATTTTTTTGAATTGAGTGTCCTCCTTGTCCCGATTGAGTCTTGCCGGATAGGGGACCTTCGGTTGGTGCTCTAGCAATTTTTTCTCTTTGTTTTGAGGTTCAATTGAATTGTCATGGCTGTCATTAGCTTCATCCCCACCTACGGAGGAGGTGCCTCTCACCACGTTCTTTTCCTTGTTATCAATTGGCCTAGGAGTCGGCCGAACCTCAACCTCTCTACCACTCCTCAAAGTGATAGTTTGCACATGTTCTCGTGGGTTAGTCTCAGTGTTGCTAGGGAGACTACCCGGTGTTCTTTCCGCCATGGATGCCGCGATCTGTCCCAAGTGTTTTTCGATGCCCTGGATTGAAGCTTGCATATTCCTCACTGTTGTCTCAAGTGTGTTCAACCTTGCATCGGTGATTTGCATGTATTTAGCTAGGACATCCTCAGTAGTGAATTTCCTTTCCGTTGGAGGTGCTTGTGATGATTGTGCCTGAAACCCTGGTGGTTGCGTAAATTTTTGTTGGCCTTGATTTCCCCAATTGAAATTTGGGTGATTTCTCCACCCGGGGTTGTATGTTCCACCATAGGGGTTTCCTTGAAATTTTTGCCCCTGATTCACATAGTCAACATGTTCGAGTGGGGTGACATCGGGGACTGAAATGGGGCAACTAGCAACATCATGCCCCCCTCCACAAGTTCCATAATTCATCACTTGCTTGACACTTGTGCTCGAACGCTCGGTTCTTTCGGACATAAGCAAACTCACTTGCTTCGCTAGTGCTTCGAGCTTCGCATCTTGAGCGGTTTTACTGTCGATTTCATGAACCCCTCGAGCTTGAGTCAGTTTTGCCCTTGAACCCCAATGTGATTCATTTCGTGCCATGTTCTCAATTAATTCTTCGGCATCTTCGGGGTATTTGCTACTCAAGGATCCACCGGCTGCGGCATCAATGAGTTGACGATTCTGGTAGCTCAAGCCATTATACAGTATCTGTATTCGCATCCAAGCTTCAAAACCATGATGTGGGCATTTTCTCAAGAGGTCTTTAAATCTCTCATGAGCTTCAAAGAGGGTTTCGGAATCTCTTTGACTGAAGGCCGAGATCTCTTGCCTTAATCTAGCAGCCTTGCTTGGAGGAAAATAGCGGCCCATAAACTTGTTTACCATCTCCTCCCATGTCTTTATGGAACTCGGGGCGAGTGATGTGAGCCACCTGTAAGCGGCGCCCCGCAAACTGAATGGGAAAAGACGGAGTCTAGCTGCATCATCAGATAGGCCATTGACTTTGAAAGTTGAGCACATTTGGAGGAATCGGGATAGGTGCTCATTCGGGTCCTCATCGGCCAAGCCATCGAACTGCACTGAATTCTGTATCATGCCGATTGGTCTAGCCAAATCAAAATTACTTGCACTGGCAGCCGGAGCTTGCACACTAAACCCTCCCCCAGTAAACTGTGGCCTCTCATAGTCAGACAAGGTTCTTCTCTCTTCGGCCATAGCTATAGGAACTGATTCAGGTGCAGCAACTGATCCCGAGGAGGAACCCACTTGAGTTTCTCTCAACCGTTGGTGTATGACGCGTTCAATTTCTTCGTTCGGCTCTACAAACCTAGTGGGGTTTGCACGAGTCATGCACAGAACGCCTGAGAAAACAAAAGACAAAAGAGATATTAGTGAATATATAAAAAATGACGAAAACAAAAACAATAAAAGATGGATAATTACAAATGAAAGCGAAATGACTAGAGCAATGATCCAAAAGTTTTCCTAGAATTCTCGGTTGTTCCCCGGCAACGGCGCCAAAAACTTGATGAGCGAGCGCGCGACTAGCTACAGAGCTAGCACGCGACTCCCCGGCCGCAAGTGCACGGGTCGTCAAGTAATAAACCTCACGAGGAGGGTCGTATTCCCAAGGGCCCGAGATCTACTATTACTTCCTTTTGGGAGTCACTTTCTAGTCGATCGAAACAGGGTTGAAGCAATATTAAAATAATAAAAACAAGTAAAGAAATGCAAATAAGATAAAACTCAATCCGGAATAAAATAGAGATGAAGAATCCAATAATTATGGAAGGCCTCGGGCGAGGATTCCCCCGGGAGAAGACTAAATACGAATGACCAAAATAATTATAAAACTAGGGTTGGCTTGGTTTCGGTCCGCTAGACTCGGATGTCGACTACCCCGGAACCTCCGTAGTGTAGCCCTAATCCAGTACGGGTTTCTCTATCCAGAAAATACCCCTACGATGTCAATGAGAACAAGGAGTCTTGAGTAGGGTTAATCTAATGCACGCTCTCGGCTAAATTAACCCTAATCGCGCGGGAGGCTATTAACACCCGGAACCTCCGGTGTATTAATACATGTTACCCTCTTTAACTCATCAAAGGACCTAATACAAGCTAGAATCCCGCCAAACAAGTATCATTCAAAATCAATTCTACGGAATCCATCCATTGTAGAATGAACAACATGATGATGAATTAAAACCAAACAATCAAACTAACACAATCATTTAAAGCAAAATATAGGTCATTCATACAAAGTCTCCTCCCAAGGTTCACCGGGAGCCCGGCGGCCTTGGGAGGTTTAGTTCAACATCACAAAACTAGGGAGCTCATCATACAACAATTCCATCCAATAAAAACAAGAAAAACCCCCTCGAAGATGTCGACTAGGGTTGAAGGCGTAGCTCGTCGGATCCGCGCCGGCGAGCCCTATGAAGCTTCTCAACGTCTTCCCCTTCTTCTCTCCTTCGAATCTAGCCGAAAATCCTTCCAAAATCCCTCAAGAAATGGTGAAATGAAATCTAGGACAAGTGGAGGCCGGATGAGAACCCAATATATCCCTCAAAAACTCTTCAGAACAAGCATATATAGCCCGAAGGTGTGCGGGCACTGTGCGGGCCGCACAGTGCCCGCACAGCCTTCTGGCTGTGCTGTGCGGCCAGTGTGCGGGCCGCACACCTCTCTGTCTCCCTTGTGCGGCCACTGTGCGGGCCGCACAGTGGCCGCACACGGCCGAGAAAATGTGTCCGTGTGCGGCGCGTCGGCTTCCAGGGTGCTCCAATTCTTCGTTTCTTCTTCAATCTTCCCCAGAATGACACGAATACGGTCGAAACTTGCGCACTTGGTCCTCGAAACCCTGAAATGAAAATAAAACATCAAGTGCGCAAAAACTCATCGAAAATACACATAAGTTGCATGAATGTACAAGAACATCATAGCTAAAACATGATGTATTTTGGCACTTATCAAGCCCCAGTGCATAGGATTCACGTCACCGCAAAGCCTTGGGGGAGTATGTCTACCTAGCACTTCACTCTATTTCGACCGCTAAATAAATCAAGGAATCGGAGATAGGGAGAAATCACATCGGAAGGGAAAGGGGTACGGTGCTACCTCACAACTCTCCCTCTCAACCCTCTTCAATTTTAAGTAGTCTAATCCTATAGGAGTTGTCACACTTCCAAAGGATAACCTAGATTGTTCTCAGTCCTTAGTGTCACGGCTAAGAGAAAACAATAGCAAAAGATAATTAAAATCAAAACTCGAATTTATTCATCAAAATTGGAAAAGCATAATAACATTGTCATAGAAACATAATTATCCTAGAGTTTTACAAGTCCGAATACCCACGAGGGGTTTAGCTCCTCATGGAGCTATACATGGTCATCAATTTATGAAAGAAAGCACAAACTAAAAACATCAATAAAAAACCCCTCGCGTATGGTGTGGCCGTGGTCTTATGCGGCCGTCGAACGTCGGTGACGATGCCGATGGCGCGCTCCAATCCTCCACAAAATCATCTCCAAAACCCTAGCCGCACCCTCCAGAAATTGAAAAGAAAGATAGGTCAAAAGATGCCCAAAAAGTCTCCAAATCGGGCTTTAAATAGGCTGAGTGCGGCTTTAATTTTGAACTTATCGGGGCTTCACACGGCCGTGTGGAATTTCCACACGCCAGTGTGAAGCTTCTGTCTTTCCTGAAAAATTACTTTACACGGCCGTGTGGAATTTCCACACGCTCGTGTGAAGTCTCTGGCTTGCTGGAAAATATTTCACACGGCCGTGTGTTAATTCCACACGCCCATGTGAACTCTCTGGACTCCCGATCTTCGGCATAAAATGCACAGTAACTTGCTACAGTGAATTGCTGCAGTAACAAACTACAGTGCTGCTATAGTACCTTGCCGAAATGCTTCCGAATACGTTGTTCTTCACCAAGGCCATTGAATTGGGCACACAATCAATGGTAGATCGTGTCGATTGCTTCAAGTCTTCTCTTTGGTAGAGTTCTCCTAAGCTACACAAGTCAGACTTGTTGTGAATGTGACTGCCTTTGTGCCCCTCCAAAAGGAGGTTGGCACACACTCACAAGTCCGGGCTTGTGCCTTGTCCTTGTTTGGTCAGAAAACTCCCCAACAACGGCCAACACGATCTAATTTCGTTCCTATTCTCCAAATTAGCTCCATAAACCTACAATGCGCAAAAGTAAACAAATGCACACTATTTAGTGATAAAATCTGATTAAATTAATGCTTATTGCAAGATAATAATGCTTCGCATCATTACTACACGAGCACTCATCAAATCCCCCCACACTTAAGCTTTTGCTTGTCCTCAAGCAAAATAGAACGTGAAAGTACTTGGGAAGAACAATTGAACGTGCTCGGCCTTAGGTTCACCAAAAGTATGCAAAAGAAGCATTCTACAAGTAAGGGGAAATCAAAATATTGCATAAGATTACCAATACTCTAGTCAAAAACTCGAATCAAAAAGGATAATAACTCAAAAACGTGTAAGTGTGTGCGAGTTTTCACTCAAGAGAACCAACGAATACTCTCCAAACTCTTGTTATAAGGACTTATTCATATACACAAAGTAAGGAAGTAGTAGCTTCACTCAACCTCTAAGGTAGCCTTTTCCTAGGCGGCCGCCAAAGGTGGCTTTCACACTTTCGAGGAGGTAGCTCTTTCTACCGGGGTAGTAGCTTTCACGCTTCCCATGAGATAGCTCTTTCTCTCATTAGAGCATAACTTGTATCCGACTTATGAGAGTAGCTTCATACTTCATAGGAGATAGCTCTTTCCACCCCAAATGCACAAATAAAAGCTATAATAATATTCACAAGCTAGTTTTTTTTTTTTTTTTTTTAGCTACATAAGACTTCACAACTTACTAGAGTAGTACTAAACTAGTCCTTAAAACTTCAAGCTCAAGTTTCCAAAAGATTTCAAGAGTGAGTAGTGCAATGAGTTGTAATCGAGAAAAAATTCCCTAGAAATTCAAGTAAAAACTAGAGCATGATAGATACAATTGTAAAAATTCTCCTAGACTCTAAGAATACAAACATTGCAACTAAGGTGAACCGCCATAGGCTACATAAGCATAAACAATTGAGCGCACAAGTAAAAGTGTGTGCAATGTGAACTCCCCCCCACACTTAAGATGTACATTGTCCCCAATGTACGCATGTAAGCACCATAATGAGTAAACATTTAAAAACAATTAGTGTGGAAGTGGGCAATTGAAACATTACTCCCCTGAACTCCAAGTGTTGCGTTTGATGGAGCTAGGTCATTGAGAGTTGAGTCTCAATGGTTTGTGGAGCACACACCGTCCTTGACCGTGCCTATGAATATTCCTCAAATTCCTTACATCCAAGACCATCTGCGCACACATACACAAGGGTTCAGTATAACTCAATAAAAACTAAAATAAAGCTCGAGTATATAAAGATATGATAATGAGATACAACTCGAGACGAAACAAGAGAAAAATAAATGCAAACCCAGAGGGAGAGTCCTTTCTGGGTACTACAAGTCCAACAGAATATGAAAATAAAAATGCGACAAAAAAGAAATAAAATAAAACTACGACGCCTCAGCGTCGGTGTCCTGCTGTGGATCCTCTGGTGCTACTGCTACTGCTGGGACTGGTGGATCTGATGCGGATGGAGATGGAGGTGGAGTCGGTGAAGGGACTCATCGAGGTCGCACCACTGATCGCTCGAACAACTGTATTACTGTGGCAAGCTGTGCGGATAGTTGAGCGAACTGCGATGCCTGAGTGGCCCTCAACTCGGCAAACCCTGCTGCCTGTGTGGCCCTCATCTCGGCCAGCTCTGTCTGCATAATACCCACGGCGCTCTCGAGGCGCTCGAACCTGTCCTGGCCTCGAGAGGGAGAAAAGATGCGCACTAGAGGTGGCTCCGGTGCTGTGGGGAGTGCCTCGTCCTCTGCCCCTGCCTCTGTATCCACTAGGGGTGGCTCTAACGCTGCATGGGACCCCTCGGGTAGAAAAGTATCGGGCCAGTTCAGTACATACTGTTGGTAATATCTCCAAGCCATGCCATCTGTCTCAACATCTCTAAATCGATTGGTGAAGGTGTGATCGTCTTTTCTATTCCTCTGATTGCTCCCCGAAGACCCATCCCCTTCATAAGTCTTGTAATATATGGCGCAGAAAAAATCATTCCAAGCCTTGGGTATACCAAACTCCATCTCCTCGGGGAGTGGAGTAGCTACTCGTGGACGCTTGCCTGCCGCTTTCTTAGACCTAGAAGACATATCTGCAAAGTTGCAAAAGAAAAATTTCAAGAATCAGTCCAAAAACTCATTCTGCAGAAATCCACACGGCCGTGTGTTAATTCCACACGCCCGTGTGGAGCTTCTGGCCGAGAGAGCCTCATGGCCGTGGGTTGAAGAATCCAAAATTTACATCCAAATTTATTCTAAACTCATTCTAAACACATTCGCATACATGATAATCATTAAAAACAAGCGAAATAATCAACTAAGAACTAATCAAATTGAGAATTAACGAAGAAAAAGGTTTTGAAGTTCATACCGATGGAGTGAATGTGAAAAACTTAAAATCGGCCGAAAAAACTCCAATAAAATCCTCGCAAATCCTCTATGAAGGTCGGGGAAACAGAGAAGGGAGTCGGCGAGTGATTTGAAGTGGAATGATGAAGAGGCACAAGTGGAGAACCACCGAAAACGCGCGGCTTTTGAAGTTCTGGGAATTCACACGGCCGTGTGCCTCTGAAATTAGGGTTCATAGAGGCCAACACACGCCCCTGTGCGCACTCTGTTCACTCTCTGGACTACCTTACACGGCCGTGTGTTAATTCCACACGGCCGTGTGCCTTCACAGGGGTTCTCACAGGGGCTGGTCCACACCCCTGTGGATTCACGGGAAAATTCAGAAGGCCTCTATCATATTTCACACGGCCGTGTGTTAATTGCACACAGCCGTGTGCCCAACCTGGCCAAGAACACAAGGCCAGCCACAGGGGCACCCACATGCCCCTGTGGCTTCTCTGGTTCATCCCGAGAATTGCTAAGTAGTCCACACGACCGTGTAAAAACTCAACACGGCCATGTGCCATTCACCAGTCCTCTCACAGGGGCAGCCACATGCCCCTGTGAATTCTCGGGAGAAAGAGGGGTTATGCAGAGTATTCACACGGCCGTGTGTTAATTCCACACGGCCGTGTGCCATAGCACAAGGTTTCTCACAGGGGCACCCACACGCCCCTGTGGACTCTCTGGGATGAGAGTATAAGTTCTGCAAAAATCCACACGGCCGTGTGTTAATTCCACACGGCCGTGTGCCCCTTCTGGAGTTTTCCACAGGGGCAAGGTCACACCCCTGTGGCTTCACTGGTTGAGCCCTGATGGTAACACACGGCCGTGTGTTAATTCTACACGGCCGTGTGTTGTCTCTGGTTTACTTAGAAAATTTTACAGACTTCTCAGAAAAATTCAGAAACTCTTGTACAACACTTAAAACCTGTAAAAAATCATGAAAACACGACCAGAGACCACAGAAAACACACTCAACCGACTTAAACTTCGTCAATTATCATTAAGGCACACGTAATTCATCAAAAACCCACAAGAAAATCGCAGCGTAAGCACATGAAAAATTCAGGACACCAAAACCAAGACTTTTATTCAATCTAACGCTAAACTAAACTAGAATAAATCCTAGGAAAGCATGTAAAACCTTGGGTTGCCTTCCAAGAAGCGCTTGTTTAACGTCACTTAGCTTGACATACCTTTCTTACCTTATGGAGGTTGAAGGAAAAATATTTCTTTGTCGTCGTTACAAACCTCTCCGCCGAAGTATGGTTTCAGCCGGTGTCCGTTTACTTTGAACGTGCCCTTCTCCGGATGAGTAATCTCAATTGAACCATGGCGTAATGCTTGAGTGACTGTGTATGGGCCAAACCATCTAGATTTTAACTTTCCGGGGAAGAGTCGTAATCGTGAGTTGAATAGTAGGACTTGGTCACCGACTTTGAACTCCTTAGGTAATTTGATATGCTTGTCATGCCACTTTCGAATCTTCTCTTTGTAAATTCTAGCATTCTCATATGCTTTCAATCTCCATTCATCGAGCTCATTAAGATGAAGTAGCCTTTGTTCACTAGCTCTTCTCAAATCAAAGTTCATTGCTTTGATTGCCCAATATGCTTTATGTTCAAGTTCCACAGGTAGATGGCATGACTTCCCGTAGACTAGATTATACGGAGTGGTGCCTACGGGCGTCTTGTATGCTGTGCGATGGGCCCAGAGTGTGTCATCCAACCGTTCAGACCAGTCTCGCTTTCCTTGTTCCACAGATTTCGTCAAGATTCGCTTGAGTTCTCTATTGGTGACTTCCACTTGACCACTAGTTTGAGGATGATATGGAGTGGCAAGGCGGTGGCGTACCCCGTATCTTTTCAACACTTTTTCTAATTGGGCATTACAAAAGTGGCTCCCTCGATCACTAATGAGGATTCGCGGAGTTCCAAACCGAGAGAAATACCTTTTTAAGAATTTCGCCACCGTTCTAGCATCATTACTTGGCAATGCTTGTGCTTCAACCCATTTGGAGACATAGTCAACTGCTACTAGTATGTACTAGTTCCCGTTAGACTTTGGAAACGACCCCATGAAATCAATGCCCCAGACATCGAATACCTCACAAAATTGCATAGGATTCTGAGGCATCTCATCCCGCCGAGACAAGTTCCCTGCCCTCTGACAGTTGTCACATCGAAGAACGAATTGGTGCGCATCGTGAAAGAGAGTTAGCCAATAAAATCCTGCCGCCAAGACTTTTTCTGCGGTCCTACTTGATGCATAATGGCCTCCAACTGGCCCTGAATGACAATGAGCAAGGATGTCCCATCCTTCCTTCCTCGATACGCATCTCCGAACTACATGATCGGCACAGATACGGAAGAGGAACGGATCATCCCAGAAGTAATTCTTTAAATCACTGAAGAACTTCTTCTTTTTCTGGGATGTGAGCCCTTGTTTGAGGACCTTCCCTGACAAGTAGTTAGCAAAATCCGCAAACAATGGAGTGTCACCTGATGATGTTGATTTCTGAATCGAATACAAGTGCTCCTCCGGGAAGAAGTCATTAATTTCCTTGCTTGATGGCTCTTGTCCAATGCTACCCTCTAACCGTGACAAGTGATCCGCCACTACATTTTCAGTTCCCTTCTTATCCCTTATCTCCATATCAAACTCCTGTAAGAGTAATATCCAGCGGATCAATCTTGGTTTCGCATCAACTTTGTTCATGAGATGACGGAGAGCTGAATGGTCTGTAAATACAATAACTCTTGATAAAATGAGATATGATCTGAACTTATCGAGTGCAAACACTACTGCTAACAATTCCTTCTCTATAGTAGTGTAATTCTCCTGCGCATCTGTGAGAGTCTTGCTCGCGTAATAGATGGGTTGGAATTGCTTACCTTTCCTTTGCCCCAAAACTGCTCCAACAGCATAGTCACTAGCATCACACATAAGCTCAAATGGTTCATCCCAGTCCGGGGTGATTAGAATCGGAGCTTGAACCAGTTTTTCTTTTAAGACTTTAGAAGCTACTGCACAATCTTCCCCAAAGTCAAATGGAGCATCTTTTTCGAGAAGTTTGGTCAACGGCTGAGTAATCTTTGAAAAATCCTTGATGAACCGCCTGTAGAAGCCTGCATGCCCCAGAAAACTTCGGATTCCCTTAATGTTTGTCGGTGGGGGGAGTTTATCTATGACTTCGATTTTTGCCTTATCCACCTCCATACCCATACTGGAAATCTTGTGTCCAAGAACGATACCTTCTTGAACCATGAAGTGGCACTTCTCCCAATTTAGCATGAGATTTGTCTCCTCGCATCTTGTCAGCACTCGCTCTAAGTTTCTTAAGCATATATCAAAGGAGTCACCAAACACAGAGAAGTCATCCATGAACACTTCCATTATGTCTTCGATAAGGTCATCGAAAATAGCAGTCATACAACGTTGAAATGTAACAGGTGCATTACATAAACCGAACGGCATTCGTCTGTATTCAAATGTTCCATAGGGGCAAGTAAAAGTTGTCTTCTCTTGATCTTCCAGGGCAATAGGAATCTGAAAATATCCTGACATTCCATCCAGAAAACAGTAAAACTGATGCCCTGGTAATCGCTCCAACATTTGATCTATAAAAGGCAACGGAAAGTGATCCTTTCGGGTTGCGTCATTTAACCTTCTGTAATCAATGCAAACTCTCCATCCTGTGACTGTTCTAGTTGGGATGAGTTCATTCTTTTCATTCTTAATTACTGTCATCCCATCCTTCTTCGGAACCACCTGAGTTGGGCTTACCCAAGCACTATCGGAGATGGGGTAAATAATTCCTGCATCCAATAGTTTCACCACCTCTGCCTTCACAACCTCTTTCATGTTTGGGTTTAGTCTTCTTTGAGGTTGGATCACCGATTTGAAGTTATCCTCCATTAAAATCTTATGTGTGCAAAATGAGGGGTTTATTCCTTTTAGGTCTGCGATTTTCCATGCCAGCGCAGACTTGTGTTTCTTCAACACGTTTACTAGTTTATCTTTTTGTTAACGAGAGAGATTTGATGCTATAATCACGGGCAACTTCATCTCTTCTGCCAAAAATGCATATTCCAAGTGCTCTGGAAGTGTTTTTAACTCTAAATCGGATGGCTCATCGATGGAAGGTTGAAGTCGGCTCCCCTTTGATCTGTCAATTTCTTCAAATTTAGTATCTTGTTGTTCATTAATGCATCCTAAAACCTTCTCTAGATCACACTTCTTGAGTTGGTTTTGGGACCCCAATCTAACTCCCAACTCATAAGCTTCCTCTATTAGGGTTGCAATCCCCATTGAAAAGACTTCTTACTTGTGTTCCCAATAACCTGATTCAAACTGTGCAAGAACCTTCTCAAGGGTTTCTTCTGTGTCACCATTTGAAGAAGCCTGAGCTGATTTATCAAATTCGTCCAACACACTGCCCAATTCATAATTCATGTTCTGCTCCTTGTAGAATTGATCGATACTATCCACTATCTCTGTACAAGGTTGTCTCACTGATTGCTCACACTCGGTATAATTTGGCAATGGTTGAGCGATAAACAACTGCATTTTCTGCTCAATTTACTCCACTAGTCCCAAGAGTGTATCAAAAGCTTCACTTGCGTTAAACATTCCCTCGGTAAACTGAGATTAACGAGAGAAAAATTGGTAAGAATAGTGGTAGATAAAGAAAGTGTGAAATAAACAACGAAGTGAATGACTGAAGTAACAAAAACAAGTATAAAAAATACGCCTATTCCCCGGCAACGGCGCCAAAAACTTGACATGACCTTTTACGTGTGTACCGCAAGTGCACGGCCTTGTCGAAGTAATAAAATTATCCCGGTGAGTGGGTAGTCGAATCCACAGGGAATAGGGATTAAAAATAAGAGAAATTGCTATTCAGTCGTACGATATATGAGAAAACAATAATCGGAGTGATAAGTGGATTTATGGAAATTAGAATAAAAGCAAGGGAAATGAATAGAAAGATGAACGAAAGAAAAGTGCAAGTAAAGAGTAAAAGAGAGAGATTAGCAATGAATGAAAATAGGGTATCCGGACAAGTTACCTCTAGGACTTATGCTTCTAGTGCAAGACTATGCTATTATACTTTCCTATTGATGTTAATTGAGTCGAGGAAAATCCTTAAACACACGGTCCCAAACCTAAGGTCAACCGTGACTAACCCCAGCACTATGTCCCGGCAATAGGATTCACATCAACCCTTCACTCTGTTGATTGCTCAACTAAGCCCCAGGGGAGTATTTCTACCTAAGCCTAACACTACGTGGAATTACTTTAAGTTCTAGGGACTCCTAGTGATAAAACCTATTCCTATGTGTAGTAGTTCTAACCCTTTGGTCCAGGTGGAAGAACCCTAGTCTAAATTAAGCCCCAGTGCATAGGATTCACGTCACCCCAAAGCCTTGGGGGAGTATGTCTACCTAGCACTTCACTCTATTTCGACCGCTAAATAAATCAAGGAATCGGAGGTAGGGAGAAATCACATCGGAAGGGAAAGGGGTACGGTGCTACCTCACAACTCTCCCTCTCAACCCTCTTCAATTTTAAGTAGTCTAATCCTATAGGAGTTGTCACACCTCCAAAGGATAACCTAGATTGTTCTCAGTCCTTAGTGTCACGGCTAAGAGAAAACAATAGCAAAAGATAATTAAAATCAAAACTCGAATTTATTCATCAAAATTGGAAAAGCATAATAACATTGTCATAGAAACATAATTATCCTAGAGTTTTACAAGTCCGAATACCCATGAGGGGTTTAGCTCCTCATGGAGCTATACATGTTCATCAATTTATGAAAGAAAGCACAAACTAAAGACATCAATAAAAAACCCCTCGCGTATGGTGTGGCCGTGGTCTTGTGCGGCCATCGAACGTCGGTGACGATGCCGATGGCGCGCTCCCATCCTCCACAAAATTCTCTCCGAAACCCTAGCCGCACCCTCCAGAAGTTGAGAAGAAAGATAGGTCAAAAGATGCCCAAAATGTCTCCAAATCGTGCTTTAAATAGGCTGAGTGCGGCTTTAATTTTGAACTTATCGGGGCTTCACACGGCCGTGTGGAATTTCCACACGCCCGTGTGAAGTTTCTGTCTTTCCTGAAAAATTACTTCACACGGCCGTGTGAAATTTTCACACGCCCGTGTGAAGTCTCTGGCTTGTTGGAAAATATTTCACACGGCCGTGTGTTAATTCCACACGCCCGTGTGAACTCTCTAGACTCCCGATCTTCGGCAGAAAATGCATAGTAACTTGCTACAGTGAATTGCTGTAGTAACAAACTACAGTGCTGCTACAGTACCTTGCCGAAATGCTTCCGAATACGTTGTTCTTCACCGAGGCCATTGAATTGGGCACACAATTAATGGTAGATCGTGTCGATTGCTTCAAGTCTTCTCTTTGGTAGAGTTCTCCTAAGCTACGCAAGTCAGACTTGTTGTGAATGTGACTGCCTTTGTGCCCCTCCAAAAGGAGGTTGGCACACACTCACAAGTCCGGGCTTGTGCCTTGTCCTTGTTTGGTCCGAAAACTCCCCAACAACGGCGAACACGATCTAATTTCGTTCCTATTCTCCAAATTAGCTCCATAAACCTACAATGCGCAAAAGTAAGCAAATGCACACTATTTAGTGATAAAATCTGATTAAATTAATGCTTATTGCAAGATAATAATGTTTCGCATCATTACTACACGAGCACTCATCAAATACGCCATGACCATCGGGTATTTGTATCCCTCCAACCATTAGGGTTGAGCCTAGATGTTGTGTTTGACCTTAATTAGGGATTTCCCTAGGCCCATTGCAATCGTGCGAGGATTTGGGCGGAAGTGATTCCGTATTCCAATACTCATACCAGATTAGGGGTTATCACTGTGACCATCGGGGTGACCAACCTTTGGACATCTCTTGGCCTAACCACCTTTACCTGTGTAATTCGAGTATCCTTCTAGCTTTAGTAGTCCCGAGGAGATCCTCGCCCGGGGACCTCGAACTTTCATTGTTACTTGCTTCCTTAGTATGCTTATATGGTGAGCCTTAGTCCACTTGTTTATAGTTTTCTCTTCTGTTATCTTTCTTATCTTGTTTCAAATCTATATTTGGTAGACAAGACAGTGTCATCTAGAGGGGAGTAATAACAGCTCTTGGGACACCAGGGAATAGGACCCCCTCCCGCGTGCGTGAGAGGTATTACTTGGCGACCCGTGCGCTTGCGGTTAAGTCATCAAGTTTTTGGCGCCGTTGCCGGGGAGTTCCAAGGATGCTAGGAAAACCTTTAGTTCACTGATTTAGTCATTTTTATTTCCTTTTGTAAATTTTGGTCTTTGCATGTTTCCTTTAGTCTATGTAGTCTATGTAGTCTATTGCTCTAGCTACTTTTCTCTTGTTGTACATACTATTTTATTATATATTTTGTTTGTTTAGTTTTGCTTCATTTCACTTTGTGTTTTTTTTCTTTTTTGTGCGAGGTACACTATTCTTGACAAATGCAAGCTCAAAATTGCCCTCCAAGTCCTAACCATGGAACATCGCAAGAAAAGAGATATACTGTTGAGGAGGTCTTGGCATGATTCATGATCACCACGGAGGC